>OY720213.1:14453773-15132425 GCA_963082605.1 Rhodophaea formosa | reverse complement strand
ATCGCCAAGGTAGCAGGTCCAACGTGGAGAAGAAAACCGGAATGGTTGCATTGCATTGAAGAAGGTTTATATTCTGCAGGGGAAACATCCACTGCAGAATAAAAAAAATTGTTATGAGCCGTAAAAAGAAAAGATTTTTTAATTACATGATTAAAATTTCATTTTAAAACAGAATAAAAATAGTGACAAGTTGCTAACCGTTTTGCCTATTGCCATGATTCCTCAGATTTTCGCCTATTCTCATTATACGTTTCGCCGGGCAGCGACAAAAATGTAGAACCAGCAATTGTACCTTCTACTTTTAACCCCAATGAAGACTATATTATAGATAAATTAAACTAAAATAAATAGACGTAAGCAATGAGCAATGACGCATGAGTATCAGTAGGTATATATTTCGATATAATTGCCATATTTCATCACTTTACCTTATGTGTGCTACTTGTAAGTCGCATGCCTTTCAGCGGGTGCTTATTATCACCGCGGGTTAGTTGGAATAGAAATTCGAGTATGTACATATTGATATTTTTAGTAACCCTCGAAATATCATACAACTAACTGTTTCTTATACACTTGTCAGTAAAAATAAATAAAATATAATATTTACTAATATTAGATACTGTTTTTAATCTACTAAGATTTTAATTAAACAAATTTTCATGAAATATATTATTTTGAATGATTGAATCAGGCTTTATTTTGCGAAAGTAAAAGCTACATGCACTTTGAGTTAAATTAATTTGTGTGGTTCCGTTTCCATTCTGGTGGCAGAAGCACACAAATTAACTTACCATTCAAAGTGCTACAATGCTACCCGATTATTTTTGTAAACCTTAATTAAAAAGTTTCAATAAATTTACCGCTTTATCATTTTAAATTTTATTTACCGCATTATTATGGTGCACTTCTGGTTAATATCAGGAATCCCTATTTCATGAAATTGTTTCCAAGTGAATATATCAAGAATATTTGTTTGAACACTGTTTGTTAATTCGATCCAGTCACTTGGTGGTCATTAACCGAAAGGTCGCACAGAGCGGACCCATAAATCACCCGACGGTTATTTAGCAATCGCGCCAATTTCATTATGTAAGCTAAGTTATTTTTGGGAAAATACTAAAGCAAAGGACACATAGAAAAGACGTAGGGCGAGGACGGGTCGCAGACATATGTCTCCTCCGTGTCTTTTTCATACAAAATGTATAGAAGCGTCGGGACCCAAAACACACAGAAAAGACAGGGCGCAGACACGACACTTACTCGTCTGCGACGGGTCTACGCTCTATGGTAAAACACACAGAACGGACGGGGCACGGGCGCGAGTGGACGGAGGACGGGTGAAACAGGGTTGCGAGCGGGGTGAAACGCGAGCGCCGCGCGGCGCTGTCACATCACCCACAACTACCGAGCGCCAAGCGTCTGTGCCTCGTCTTTTCTATGTGTTTTCAAAAGTCGTGACAGCGCCCTGTCTGCGCCCTGCTCGCACCCCATCCGCGTCTTACGCCTTTTCCATGTGTCCCGCGCTTAACACTTATACAGAATATTACGCCTTTGCAGACTCTTTTGTTCCTCACCTTTTCTATAGCTAATAAATATTATTCTGTCTCCAATACCCTGTTCTCTTTTGTACCTGTTTTTTTGCACATTTAAATGTATCTGCTCTATAAAATCATCATAGCTGATTTTGAAGCAAAGAATTAATTTTTTAAAATCCAAGATTTTTTCGAAATCCTTAGGTTGCCCCAAAAAATATTCTTTTGTGCTTTGGCACCATAGTTTGACATTTATTTCGCGATTAGAACATTTTAATATGTACAGTCTGGGGCAAATAATCTTGGACTCCCTTCAAACAGAATTTAAATAGCAGGAGAATCACGTTTATCTTCCCTCAACTGTTCTTTACCAAACTATCATAGCAAGAAAGAATATTTTAGGTTTATAACAACTACCAAAAAATCTTTAAATAAGCATAAAATACAGTATATATACGTTTACCTAGCCACGTGATTCCCGGTATAGTAGAATAGAACCGCTCTAAGTCTTTCCGTGAATGTCTTAGAACGCGACTTTCGAAACACAAGCTAACATCAAAAAGACCTCTCCAACCCGTTTGGCCAGTGGAGAGAGTGTAGGCCAAATCCTCTGACTGCTCTGGCCTATATATGCTTTTGGTAGTACAGAGCGGGTAATGCTCCTACAGTGGAGACCAGAAAAAATCCTGAAAATGATGGTACATGGAAAGTGTATAATCATCATTAGGACTTTACATCAGGTCTCGTCATAACGATGAAGGAAGACCTTTCAAAAACGCTTATAGTACCTAAATGCCTTAACGCTTTCTTTCTACTTTCCCATAGAAATTTCCCAGTGAGTTTTGTTTTTCGAGTCTAAACGTGTACGTGTGTGTTTCCTTTTTTCCACCACAACTTTTAAATGCCTTATCGGATTAGACGGATATATCGTTAAATCCTAACGCCCTCCTTTATGACATAGGCTATAATTTTTGGTCAAGGACGTCGTGTTTTTTGTTTTTAGGGTTCCGTACAAAAAATGAAAAACGGAACCCTTATAGGATCACTCGAGCGTCTGTCTGTCCGTCCGTCCGTCTGTCACAGTCGATTTTCTCCGAATCTACTAAACCAAATTAAATGAAATTTTGTAAGATAGTGTAAACCTATGACCCAAACACGGATGTGCAAGTAAATATTTTTTTTTAAATAAGGGTCAGTTTAGTGGGTCCAAATAGAAACTGTTAAAAAAAAAATTTGCAAACCTTACCGTGTTATATATCAAATGAAAGGGCTTATTATGAGGATCTCAAAAATATATTTTTTCTTCAGGAACAATCAATACTTTTGATTTTATTCACGAAAGAAGGTAAAATTTGGCCATTCCCCCCCCCCTGATCTCCGAAACTAATGGGCTTAAAATTTCGAAAAAATTACAATATATAGTTCATTGCTTGAAGATTACAGGAAAAATAATAAGAATTCTATCAGTAGAAAATAAAGTGGTAAACTCACTATAATAAGTTCACCTAGGGAAATAGTTCACTAAAACACCACTAGATAGCGCTAGTCAATTGAATAAAACATTTTTGCACATTGTGTGTGTGTTCACGAAGCATATTGTACGGAACCCTCATTGCGCGAGTTTGACTCACACTTGGCCGGTTATTATTTTTTCAATGTTCGTTTTTTAGTTTACCGTTTTGGTCTCTTAAAAAAAGTTATTCATATTTATGGACTGAGCCACCCCTTCAAGGCGAGTGTAAATTCACACCCGGTAAAAGTAACAACTCTTCTTATCTAAGAGCGATTTCATAACTGGATTAGTCTATGAATTTTATTTAAGTGGTAATAAAACTGCCTAGAATGGTTCAGTTATGTCAGCAGAAAGCTCGGTCGTAACCCAGAGCGGAAAATAATAGCTATATGAGATTATCTACGACTCATATTGATATACTTACTTATAGATTCATTCTCACTCTTATATTATCGTCTTCATGATTTGTTTGTGAGAAAATAGAACAGTAAGACTGTTCTATTTTTTCATAGTAAGAAAGTTATTATTATTAACCGACTTCAAAAAAAGAGGAGGTTTACAATTCATCGTACTTAATGTTTTTTTTTTATGTATGTACCCCGATTTCTCGAAGACGCCTGAACCGATTGAATAAATTCTGTTTTTGTTCGATAGGTAATACTTTACAGATAGTCCCATTAAATTTTTTCGAAATGTGTCGAGCGCTTTTTGAAAAATACACAAAGACCAAAAAATTGTTTACAGGTATGCCGTTCGGATTACACTCATTTCCATCTTTTTCATATGCCTATTAAAAAAAATTGATAGGGTTGAAGTCGGTTTTTGTTTTTTGTTAAAAATATCTTAAATTATAGATATAATATATAAAATGATCGTCTTCATGATTTGTTTGTGGGAAAATAGAACAGTAAAACTAGTCTATTTCCTTCTGATTCTGATAATATTAAACATGATTCCAAAAATACTTCTGGTTATTTCATCATCATCATCATCAGGTCTTTTTCAGTCTCCACTGCAGGAGCACGACCCTCTCTGACTACCAGAGCCGTATATTATTTACGTTTTTTTTTATCTGGTTATTTACTAAGGCTTATATGATTTACATTCTTGAACTTCTTTCTATTTGTAGAGTATTAGGAATAAAGGCAAAAAATAGGATTGCGCAGTTGTTAATACACCAGTGTTCGATCCCCAGTCATGATGGCATAAACTATCGTTTTCAGATTGGTCTGGATCTTGAATGTTTATCTATATACAAATCTATTATAAAATGAAGTATCTATTTGATAGTATCCAACGACACAAGTTCACAACTTATTGTGGGGCTAGCTCAAAAGCACTGTTTAGGGTGAGATGGCCTGGAAAAGTAAAGTACAATCTGTGTTCACTTGGGACGGTTATCTGAGAGCAGTCACTATTTATTTTTATAGACTTTTATTTTATCATACTTATTAATCATTTCAGATTGATTAAGGTTTAATTTTCATCATTTGTTCACGGTAGGTAGGTACTTATCTAATTTAGGTTGTGTATTTTATCTCAAAATGTAAAATTTCCTTTACCTTTATTACCACATTGTTACAAATATAGGATGTGAAATTGAAGGTGAAACGCTATCAAATTACCAATTAAGGGCCGACCCTTGTGTCCCTTTGAAACTTTACGCCCGTTACATTTTAATTAATGTGTGGGTGCAAACTGACAACTTCTAAGTTCCCCTAGGTTGGGGAATAAACCTCCGGCTCATGCATCAAACTGTTGGTTTCTGTTATGCTGCATTGTTTGTATTTAAGTGCGCTGATTCATGGTGGTACTAATCACAGACAAAAAATTTCCATCCTTAGCGCATAGAATACTGTATCTGTAGGTAATATCAGTTCATTTATTTTAAAGAAAACGTTATCTGATAGTATTTCCTGTTGCAGCATCCGCAATACAACCTTATTTTTTGAGTGCACAAGCTTTAAGATGACCAACTTTAAACTTTAGGTCAAATGCTAGGAAAAAACTCAAAATAAATGGCGACATTTTCATACAAATTTCCGACTAGATCGAACACTATTGTGTAGATATTTTTTTTTGAATTTCCGACATTTTTCCCACTAGAGAAGTTGTTCATTTTAACAGGCTGAGGGCCATAAAGTTTTATTGCGTCTACTCCCTTGTTCGCTATTAAATGGTAAAACTCTTCTTTCTTTCTTCTTTTTAATTATGGCTTCCACCGAGATTTCAGTGATTCTGCCAATGTCCAGTATAATGAGATACTAAGTATCGGTGTTGTACGGTATGTGGCATCAAAGATGGCGTATGTTCTTTGGCAGCCTCGTGGGAGATTTTGGCGACAAATCTATACGAGACCATTTAACACTCTACTTTAACTATTTCACAAATTGTTCTCGAGCACGAGCATTTATAACACCAAACTACACCAATTTCATATTATAAAGACCACTAAAATCAATTTGCAAAATTGTATAAGGCAAACGACAACTGAACCCCTTGACTTCCCACCAAAAACTCATGGTAAAACTCATTGACAAGTAGCAATTAGGCCACAAGACTGCGTAATAGAAGTTATGCATATGCAAAGCGTAAACGATGAAACCAATAATCTCAAATCAGCTCTTTTCCTCTATGATTATTAACCTTGCCTAGTATTGTTTATAGCATTTGAAAACCAACCATTTTTACGAAAATACTTATAATGCAACAAGGAAAAGACAATCAAAATAACTCCATTCACTATGCGAGCAGATATTTCTGATTCCATTGAAATTTAAATGAAACATCGGCTTCGCTCCAATTTTTACATCTTTGCGATTCTTTTCGATGTAAATATTGTGCTTCCGACGGCTCCGCAGCATCAGGAAATAAATTTTTCGTCTTTAGTTACGAAAACAATAACATCTTCAGAAGATTGGCTTGAAATTTGCTGCTTCTATTAGCAGTGAAATGTCTAATTTGTTTTTGTTTCCGAGCTCCTTTTAAGATTACAATGGGTATTGGGGAATTATCTTAAAAGGAACCTTCATTCTATTACATTGTTTTGAGAATTTGGTAGGTAAATTTTAGCGAATATACCCAAGAGTAAGTATATGAAAAATCGCAACATCATCATTCACAAGGATCATTTTTTTTGTTTGAAATGGAAGTTTTATATAGGTAACGTAACGTTCACGTAGGTAAGTGAGAGGGAGGATTCGATCCCCGGTTAGGTCAAGATGGAAAATGATCTTTTTCAGATTGACCTTGGATGTTTATCTATATAACTATGTATTATAAAAATATACGTAGTATCGTTGAGTTAGTATCCCATAACACAAGTTTTGAACTTACTTTGGGGCTAGCTCAATCTGTGTGATTTGTCCGTATATATTTATTTATTTACGAGAATCAATAGAATGAGCATACCAGCAATGTTGCAAACAGCATTAGCTTTTGGTATTTAACTGAAATTTTAAAATACAATCCACAAAGTAATAAATAGTAAGCGTCTAATATAAATAAAATATTCGTTACAGTCTCGTCACATATTTTTAACATCGTTATACCTTGCTTATTAACCACATGTAACTGCAATATGAATTGAAATGTTAAAAAGAAATTATCGCCGTTTCCTCATGGTCATACTACTTTGTCATACCAGTATGACTACGGGGATATTATGAGAAAGTAGTCTGAAAAGCTACTAGGTAACTAATGTACTTACTACATACCTACTTAATAAGAAACTACAATTTAATTTAGCATCTATTAGTTAATCGAATGTGCCACCCCTGGCTGTGCCATCAGGTTCAAATATACTTATTAAGCCTGCAGTGTTGCCTCTTTCATTGACTATTGAAAATTCTTTATATAATATCTTATAATTAGATAAAAAATTGTCCCCATTGACTCGTCTCAATGAGTCTCCCTGAATATCGACTATCCAGCGGGCTCAAGGTCTTTAGTGTACTCGTGCACCCTCGTTGTGGCTATTAGCACTTTGTTATTGCTTTGATCTTCACTTTTAGCCAAGTGACTCGTCTACTCCCACTCCTTACTTCGAATACCATCGTATTTGACCCTGACCTAGCGCGAATCTCAGCCTATGAGAGCTACAATACATCCGGTCCGAATACAAAATATCGGATGCACTATTGCACATTAAGTTACGGATTGCCTCTACGGATACATCGTCGGTATTTTTTTTTTAATACGAGTATTTGATTCAGGTCGTACGACGTATTACGTAGCCACTCTATACTATTGACCGTCGACATACGCGTAAAATAATAACGCTAGTTGAAGACATCATGATTTGCTTATTATTATTTTAACTTTGAATACTGCATCCTTTGACCGTAATCTTTCACGTACGCCTGTATGCATAAGCATTCAAATATTGTGTCTGGTTCTTGTCAAACTTTGACCATAGCTCTCGCTAAGAAATGTGTGTCTGGACGTATTGTTTTTATTCTCAAAGAACTACCTAATGCAGATTTTTGTATACTTACTCTTTTTGACTATATGTTGTTTGGTGTCTTTTCTATATGAGAGAAACGTGACGTAGAATAAAATGAAACTATGTTCCCATAATTCTCACGAAGACAAACCCTATCATCTAATTGGCATATTTAAAAAAGTAAATTCATTGAAACAATTGCTTTGATTCTCTATTGTTCAAGTCTTTGAACAGCTATGCTTTGAATAATTACTGGAACTAAGTTTATTTGGAGTACTCGAGCTGGCATGAAGGACCATCCAAACTTTGCTTTTAATGCGCACTATGAACGGAGCTGACTGCTGCAATCTACTAAAGTATGAACTTGAAGACGAGCTTATTGCATACGTTTTCAGATTTATCGAGAAATACAATATATTTGAATACTTATGTGCTGGATAACAAATATATAGATACACACGCCCATTAGATGTTAAGTTTTGTCTTTGACAGTTAAAATTAAGTTTTTTGCAAATTTTCCAGGATTGTGCTGTAATTTTAGCATAATAAGTGGTTTCAGTTAATTATACGTTTTTAATGATAAATAAAAATATATATAAAAAATAAAACACACAAGACTACTGAAATTCAAAAAGAATAGGTATACAGAAATCTGTATTGGTTCTTTGATGTTAAAAATTAGAAACAAAATCATGCTTTAAAAATTTTCATTTCGACAAACACATGTTACCTAAAGCTCAAAAACCGCTCAAACTACTATTGAATGTGGAAAGTTTATAGTTTCCTTTACGTTAACTAGCTCAAAGAAGGTGATATTATATGACGTGATTGCTTCTAAATGTTCGCAGTTTATTAATTTGAAAATATATCCTGCCCGCATGGAATTTTAATTTTATTTCTTTATTTTAATAAGAGTATAATCAAAATAGCATTATAAATGCATAAAAACACTTAGAAAGTATAGTTAAAAAACCGGCCAAGTGCGTGTCGGGCCACGCGCAGTGTAGGGTTCCGTAGTTGCGAATGACAACTTTGAGTTCACACTATTCACACTCGCACCTTACAGTTTAGCGACCAAAAACATCTAACAATGAAAATAGTATGAAATTTTACAGTTTATAAGTTGGTTGCCTATAACTTTAGTTTGTACTTAGTACTCAGCTCTGATAGTTTTCCTTTAAACTTCAGTATATATACTACTGCTGTAATTTTTTTCACGTATCTATATATAACCGTTTAGCAGATAGAGGGGGGGGACACTTACCTCTAACAAAAATTCGCACTTTAAAACCAAATATTTCGGAAACGGATCCCTAAATCGGAAAATGGTGTTCTCAACCTCATAATATTTTTGAAAGACCTATTTAACGATACCCCACACGATGGGTAAATAGAGAAAAAAAATTACTCCCCCAATTTATTTGTATGGGAGCTACCCTAAAACCCTTTTTTGCCATGATTAATATACATATCCATACCAAATTACAGCTTTCTAGTACTTATAGTCTCTGCGTAAAACCGCGGACGGACAGACAGACAGACAGACAGATAGACAGACAGACAGACAGACAGACATGGCGAAACTATAAGGGTTCCTTGTTTACTACGGAACCCTAAAAACAACTCGGGGTTCTCGCAACTTCATCAGAGTAGAATATATAATGAATAATAGCCATTAGTTTTATTTGTTGGAAATGGTGAAGTTAGGTATACGACTTATATTTCATCATCATCATCATCATCATCAGGTCTTTCTTAGTCTCCATTGCAGGAGCACGACCCTCTCCGACCATCATAACCATTTATTAGCCAGAACAGTCAGAGGATTTGGCCTACAGTCTCCACGCTGGCCAGGCAGGTTGGAGAGGTCTCTTTGGTGTTTAAAAAGCTTTGTTTTGCTTTTGTCTAAGTCGCCTTTTACGACATCCACGGGAAGACTTGGAGTGGTCCTATTCTAAACACACGACTTAAATTTGCAAACATGCAAATTTTTGGGATAAATTATTTAAGTTTACAATACAATGTACTTGACAAGACAGTCAAGATGAGCTTAAAAGTTAAAAATAATTATTTTTGTCTATATAGGTAGTAAGCTCAGGATTTAATTTATTGATCAATGGATATGGATGTATAGGTACAATAATTACAATGTCTCCTACATAACGAATTAGTTTGTAATAATAGATCTACCAAACCTTATTTTAGAATTCATGGGGGCGATACTATATGGTTTTCTCTACAATGTAGAGCGTTTCTGTATGTTTAACATCTTGTCCATTCCCGTGCTAATTCAACGTTTCTGTTTTACCTAAATGGTAAGTAATGCATTGTATTTATTTTATTTTTTAAACGCGTTCTTTTTTACCATTTAGGTAAAACAGAGAGCGTTTTAAAAACGTTTTAGTAAGGTAAAATAGAAAGGTGTATAAGACAATCGTACTATTTGACTGAGTTATAGATTTTTGAGGTCATTAATTAAGTCAATCGCATAAAGAAATTATTTATTTCCTTACTTTCCATTTACAGGATTATTTTTTTGAGTATAATACTATTCTATGTATGGGACTTAAGATACCCACCCAGGATCTAACATTATTCCATTACTAAATTACACCTTATCATTTCACTGGTTAAAGCGTGTACATGTATATTTATTCTATAATATTTGTTCACTTTATGCATGGATATTATGTTTTAAAATTCTTTTTAATGTTTCGACACATTAATAAATTCAATTTGTTTTATCAACATGAAGAGAATATCTGTACATTCTCTTTCTATAGATAATAAATAATAATTCGCAGAAAATAATTAAAGTACTAAACCCTCATTAATTGCGTTACAAAATCGAAGCGTACCGTAAAAACGCGACGTTGATTTCCTGAACGGCATTTTCCAGCGTCGGAACACAAAAGTCTTATTGGAAGCACTCAGCGGATTTTCACTTCACTCCGGAGCGGGTCTGTCAAACGTAACGTTCCGGTTCGCCGTCATTGTTCCGAGAAGTTAGGTCGAGAGCGAGAATCGATCACGGGAAATACACGGCGGTGTTGTCCCGACGCCGTCCGGACGGGAACTGCTCACCGTCATCCAGCCGTACTCCCGGGAAGCCTCGCCCGGCGCGCCTCTGCCACTCATACGAAAATTTTAATGTTTTTAACGTAGCTTTTTTATTCTGCGCTTGTAGTACGCGAGGGCAAATGATTTAGCGGAATTTAGACAGTATGCTTTGAAGGAGGGAAGTTGCTTTTGTATAAGGAGATAGCATAGTAGCTTTTACCTACTCGTGCCTGCGTGTTGGTTACGCTTTGTGATTTTTCCGACTGAGTGATAAAGGAAAGGTCATTTATTTCAGTAAATTTGCGGGAAAGAATGCTTGGGCATGTTTTTAGTTCGTTGTTTTCTCTCTCTGCGTAGGTTTTAGTCCCTTTCCATAGATATTTGTAACTTATATGTGAGAAGGTGTTTCTTAAGTAAGAACATTCTTTTTATGAGCCTGTAGCAATTTTCCAAACAAGTAGATTTTGATATGTATCTGGGTGATTCTTCGAGCAAGGCATTCTTCGGTAATTTTCGTGGCAATTTTCAAATTTAACAGTTTTTGAAATCGACATGATGATCTTAAAATATACGTAAAAGTAATATTTTTTTATAAAAGAGGCACCTCATAAGTCAATATACTTACAGAGGTAATTGAGGTGAAAAAATTGGCGGCCACGCAAATCATAAAATACCCCATCAAAGTGATTATTTTTAATTTAACTGTGTATTGGTTTGTTATTTATATTTAATTTTATTTCTTTTTTTTATACTTTGCATTAATCATCCATTTACAAGAAAAAAGTAAAAATCCATTACAATTTTAATAAACATTAATTAATATAGGTAGCTAATCTAACGCAATTTTTTTATAATTAGATACTTATGAAATCAGAAATCTATCAACTGTGACATTTTAAGTTTTGTTTAAACGTATTTACATTTATTCTTTTCTTCATGCTAAAATTAAACAAAAACATATGGAGCAAATAAATTGTGTTTTGTATATAACTTACTTAGAGCATTAAATAATGCTCTAAGATAAGTTACGTCACCTTATATTTTTTCGCTACAATATTTAATTTAATAAATAAATTTACAGATACAGGAGAAAATTGTACCACGCAAATCAAAGTTTTAAGAAACCATAACCACGCAACGAGGTTAAAACCTTAATTTTTTGGAAACTTGACTCTTGACTCGTCATCAGACAAGCACTTTGCTCGGCCATTAGAACGGGACTAGTTGTAACTTTAATTAGTATGACACACCATAGGGCCACGCATTTAAAAAGAGCCTAAAAACGTGCATAACATTTTTGCACGAGAAGTTATGCTTCTTGTTAGTAAGTTACCTATAAATGATCTCGAAGCCTCTATGTGTTACCTTACCTTTTACCATCCTTAATTAATTGCCAGTACGTGACTTTCCTGAGTTGATCCTACTTATTTATTAAAACCGTTGCAGACATTAAATTTTAATAGAATAAGCGGCTTTTACAGCCATAACTCTCGCGGTGGCTCCTTCATAATTTTACGTACAATCCCACATAACTCACATGAGTGAGACAGTTGTAATGCTGCGAGACAGTGGAATTACAATGTGTGACATGGCATTAAACCATCCAACTCCTGGAAATTATGAACATGTTTATCTAACTTGTGCAATGTTTACTTTAGAACTCCGACATGTATACATGTAAAGCAAAGCAACTTGGGCGTATGTACTGTATAGACATAGGAGTCACGGACTTACAATATATTATTTGTTATGGCCCTGGGAAGCGGGTGTAATGAGCAGTAGTAAGCTAAGCCAAACAAAAACACGAACCATATCTCACAGTTTTCCGACTCAAGCTATATTTTTCAAAACACCTAATATTTCTTCGAGCGACACTTACTTTGACCTCTTAACCTAGTAATTACTCGTAATCCGTTTTTTAACAGCTTCCAAAAAAAGTAGGTTCTCAATTCGACCCATTTTTAGGGTTCCGTAGTAAACTAGGAACCCTTTTAGTTTCGCCATGTCTGTCTGTCTGTCTGTCCGTCCGCGGTTTTACTCAGAGACTATAAGTATTAGAAAGCTGTAATTTGGTATGGGTATGTATTTTTATCATGGCAAAAAACATACAAGTAAAGAAGAAGTAAATTTTTTTTTCGATAAAAACCCATAGTGTTGGGTATTGTTAAATAGGTCTTTAAAAAATATTGTGAGGTTGAAAACACCATTTTTCGATTTAGGGATCCGTTTCCGAAACATTTGGTTTTAAAGTGCAAATTTTTGTTAGAGGTAAGTGCATTTTCATACAAAAGTGTTCTGCACCCAGGCAATTAATATGGGAAAGTAAAAATAAAAAATCGAGATCTAAGCATTGGTGCCATAAGAAAAGTTGTTCATATTAACGGTCTGAGCTCGAGGGTCAAGTTCCACGCTGTATATTAAATTAATATCACCCTATTTTGTAATTTACCTTTGTAGTTGCCTGCCTACACTGTATGCATAAACTAGGTCATGTATCATTCGCAAACGCAAACAACACTTTATGACATCATATGCAATATTCAATAGATGCTCTAACGACCCGCTTTAACGGTTTCACGTCATAGAGTGATACGGCCCTTTGGTATAGCCCAATTACTCTCTATGTCTAAAACGACTGAACTGATTTTGATGAAACTTGCACTGTTACCTAACTTAAACCACACATTCAACTAAAAAGACTTAAATATAATATATTGAACTACGAGTATATTTAAACCACGGGTTCAGTCAGACCATGAAACCAAATAAGTTTCTCTAAAAAAACTTAACATTTTACAGAAAAAAAATTTGGTGTTTCATAGCGCATCTTGCTCGATCAAAATTGACTATTTTGTATTAGACAGCCGATTTTTTTCGCGATTTGCCATAACATGTGTCCCCATAGTGAAAGATGATTGGTTTCATGGTCTGAGCAAGTGGTTAAAATATAGTTAAGAGTTCTACATCAACCTGTAAAGTAGTAGTATCGTTGAGTTCGTAGCCTACGACACAAGTTCTCAACTTACTGTGGGACTAACTTCTTCTTCTTCTTATTCTTTCGAGTCGTAGATGGCTAGTTTTATATTTGCCTTGACCAGTAACTTGCAACTGCGACTGCCCGGTCACTTGCCTCATTAAGGTCTATTTGAGTACAGGAAGCTGGACATTCAGGACACAGTCCATTGACTGGGCAGCGCCACAGTTGCAATAAATTAATTGTCACTATAGGTATATATTTAAAAAAAAAAGGTTGAATTAGTACCCCATTCAACTTTTAAATGTATATAATATATATACATTTAAAACAAAAGGTAAAGTACCAAAATAGGGTTTCTATAAATATTTATATAAACCCTACTTTGGAAATTTATCTTTGTTTTAAATATATATTATATACATTAATTTACCTTTGTAGTCACCTAAGCCTACACTGTATGCATAAATCATTCATATGCAATATTGCTCTAATGGTTTCACATCATACGGCCTTTGTATTGCCCATAGATATTAGAATATTTGTATTGCCCAATTACGCTTCTGTTTTGACGGCAAACCCTGGCCTTTCCGTTTATGGGCTATTAAGCTGCTTTTTATGAGTGGCAGCATCGCGCATATGAGGAAATGTGTTTCTGGAAGATAGAAAGAAAGAAAGTAAAGATTTTTATTGTAGTGCACATACTTACAAATTAGTTAATCTTTATTCTGTCCTATACTATTCCTATCGTAACTATCCTAACTAATATTATAAATACAAAAGTCAGTTTGTTTGTTTTGTTTGTTACGCTTTCACGCCCTATCTACTGAACCAATCATCGTGAAATTTTGCATACACATAAGTTAGGGTACTGACAAGACATGGGTATATTTATCACGCGGGCGAAGCCGCGGGTAACAGGTAGTATATTATAATCCCACCCCAACTAATATTTTAAATGTAAAATTGAGTTTCTTTACAGCCTGGCCACGGGGACGGGCGACGCGAACGACGGCACGACGGGCGAAGCGACTAATTGTGCGGCGCGATTTGCATGCCACGGGGCAGTCGCGTTCGCCACGGCGACCAGAATAGACGGAGATCTGAGAGCCTAATTTCTTTATCAAAGTTATCTCGATTTGGCTAAGAAATTAAACATTTTTAGTTAAAGACAAATTATTTGGAAGAGATTGTGGAGTACATGATTTGAATAGAAGTCGGAGTATAGGCAGATGGAAAATTCATAAGAAGTACAAAAAATATAGAACGTACGTACCTACCAAAATTTTTATTTCGAGAACAATCGAACGAAAATATTCAACTAGAATTGGAGACAAAAGTATAAAAAACCGACTTCAATTTTTCTCTCGTACACATATAATCTATCTCAAAAACTACTCAATCGATTTTGATGAAACTTGCAGTACCTTACCTACCACAAAAAATAATTTCAACATCTGACTTATAGTTCCGAGATATGCATGGACAAACATACAAAATCATACGAAACATACACAGCATACAAAAACATACATTAACATACAAAATATATGAAAACATACAAAATCATTTAAAACATACGAAATTACACAAAATCATACAAAACATACAAAAACTGACAAAAACATAAAATAACATACGAAATCATACAAAAACAAAGGTGTAAGCAGACAACATAGAAACTAAAAATATAGAAAAAAACTCGTGTAAAATTTGGCACACGTGTTAGAAGCTAAAATAAAAGTAAAATACAAACGGGCCAATCGAAAACCTTCTTTTTTGAAGTCGGTGGAAAAGAGTCAGTGCGGACAATGTTTTTTTATATGTATAGGTATTTTAAAATTTATCTTGGCAGACGGCCAAGCTCATTAATCCGCGATAAAATTTCGCCATCCATTCAAAACCGACTAAAAACATTTGTTCCTTGTACTATTCGCCGCGAATGCCGCCTCGACCCCGTGGCATGCGCCGACGAATTCACGATTTTGTTTCACTCGCCCACCGCGCCGTTGGTCGCCCGCGCGATTCGCCTGATACAATTCGTCGGTCGCGTCGCCGGTCGCCGGTGCGCGTGGCATGCTCGGTAATTTTTTATTCTCTTGTTTCACTCGCCGGTCGACTCGTCGTTCGCGCCGCGCGAAAATTCGCCACGGCGAATGTCCCGTGGCCAGGCCGTTACGCTTTCACGGCGTAACTATTGAACCAATAATTATGAAATTTTGCACACACGTTTTCTGGACTACGATCAAGGGCATGCTATCTCTTATCCCAGAAAAACATACAGTTCCCGAGGGATCGATATTGACGCAGCGGAGCCGCGGCCGAAAGCAATTAATTATAATAAATGCGAAAGTGAGATTTGTCCGTTTATTTGTTGCCTCTTCACGTAGTATCTACTGAAAACTGCCTCCGTGGTCCAGTGGTGAAAGCGTTCGCCTTGTTGACCCGGTGGTCGTGGGTTCGATTCCCACGGGAAGCATACTCTGTTGTTTCCAGTTTGGTTAGGACATTGCAGGCATGAATCACCTGATTGTCTGATAAGAAAGATGATTCCGTGCTTCGGAAGGCACGTTAAGCCGGTGGTCCCGGCTGCCATATGGTAGTCGTTAAAGGAACCACGTCAGAGGCCGAGAGGCGGTTCCGCAGAACTCTGACACCAGGGTGTGCATGGTAGACTGACCGTGTCACCTACACGAAATGATGATGATGATCTACTGAATCAATCTTCTTGAAATTTGGCATACACATAGGTTAAGGTACTAAAAAAGACACTAAAAAGACACAAGTTATTTTTTATCCCGAATACAATACTGTTCCCGTGGGGTTTGCCATAAACCTAGCGGTAAATGTATACGGCAATATTATACGCGAGCAAAGCCGCAGGTAAAAGCTAGCATTACATACAATTTATTTGGTTAATGTGTAGGTACTACAATAGGCGACAGCTCAGTAAATAAATAAATATAAATATATACGGACAAATCACACAGATTGAGCTAGCCCTAAAGTAAGTTCTTAAGCAAGACTTGTGTTATGATATACTAACTCAACGATACTATATTTTATAACAAATACATATATAGATAAACATCCAAGACCCAGGTGAATCTGAAAAAGATCATTTTCCATCTTGACCTGACCGGGGATCGAACCCGAGACCATCCGTGTCGCAGGCAGGCGTGTTGACCGCTGCGCAACGGAGCTCGTTACTTATACTAATACCAATTAATTACTGAATAACTAATATGCTAGGTGAGTATTTATATTACTTTTAAGCAGGCAATACCATGTCCTTTGTGCGCCATTTTCTTTCTTACAGAAGGAATTTCTCCAGTACACCGATTCGAGATAGCTTCTTCGATTATTTATTATCACGATTTCCATACAAATTACAATTTGGACGTTGACATAAAGCTCAAGGCTCACGGGAATAAATCTTATAGCTGTCAAATATCTGTGTCCGATTTTTGGTACCCCAATTTAATAAATAACGATATATTTTACCCACATAGCTTTTTCGTTGAATTGTGAGATGTTGTCTAAAACATTTGTAGTGTTTTTAAACTTCACATTTTATTTTTACTAATGCTGTAAAGACAACACAAATGCACACCTCATTTTACGTCTCGAGAGGCGAACGCTAGATTAAATTTCACCTCTAATACTCGAAAGCGAACATGTTTTTTGGGAATAGGTACATAGGTACATATTTAAAATGCTATCTACCACGCTGGTCTGGGAGAAAAGAAAAAACGTAGAATGTACCAGTTGCTTCTCTTCCTGCGCAGACCGTAAAAGCCGATCGAGGGAATGGGCGAATATTTGCAGAATCACTATAATAAGCGATGCGGCTAGCAACCCATCACTTCACCTACAAGCCCACCAGAATGCTAAAAGTGGCCTTAAGGTTTTAAAAACCTGGGCTCTGACTGCCCCCAAGGGACAGCGACGTGATAGTATGTATCTGTTACTGTAAAAGCACGAACTACGGTAAAAGGGTAAAAGTCCGAGTAAGATTTACCAAATGAATGGATGTAAAAGTTCGAATCTCAAAATTGTTCGAACTTTTACCTTTAAGAGTTGGTAAATCTTAGGTTTTACTGGGATATCTTAAGATTTACCGTAGTTCGTGCTTTTACAGTAACATATCTATTAAAGGACACTTTGTAAGTTTCGAAAATCACTTATATTCATATTGCTCGTAAAAGCTTAGATGTAGCTCTACAATAAACCATGATTCTCTACTAATGCCTAGCTCTTATATAACTTACTCTGATAAATCCGCAGCCAATCCTGCTCTTAGAATGTAATAGAGTTATAAATAATGCTTAAGCTACATCCAATCATGAATAATATACTGATATCTCATAAACCACCCGCAAGCTGAACTACGCGGCGAACGAATTGCGGACCCTCTTGTTAGCTCCCGACAATCTGTCCGGCATTTCATGAATCTTTTATCATGAACCTTTCAGATATGGAACCTCTGTTTGACCCCGAGGTTAGGTGGTATTCAAATTGGCAACGATTGATCCAGGTTTGTTCCAAACTCACAGTTAGTGTCAGATGAAATTTGATAATTAGGTATACAATTGAAAAAAAATTCTCATCGGAAAAACAAATTTTTGAGATGAAAAGAAATAAATAGTCATTAATTAAATTATAACATACGTGTATGCAATTATACCGTGGTGCGATACTGAATAGGTATGTATATTTTTTGGGGGAATATCAGTGGCAAGTTTATTTTACGCTGTATACTGTATCAAAGTCGCTGTGGCCACCTACTGGTCAAAAACATACATACATATCATCACGCCTCTCTCCCATAGGGGTAGGCAGAGACTATGGATCTCCACTTGCTACGATCCTTACAAACCTCTTTCGCTTCATCTACATTCATTACTCTTTTCATGCATGCTCGCCGGTTTCGGGTACTCCTTACTTCTCCTTTTGCAAGAAAAACGATTTAGAAAAAAGCAAAAATTATTTAACCAAATTACCAATTGACTCGAGAAGGAGATTACCATGTCAAAGTTTCGGTACTTGCACCACTTTGATCTCCCATTTCACATATCGCCCATTAAATGAATTAAAGCTGTAAAAGGCGTGGTTAGCAGCGTCTCATCTCGACAAAAGTTTACACCCGCTTCACGCTTTTTGCCAATTTGCTCAGCTTTTATTGCAGCGACTAAGAAGAAAAAGCTGCGAAGCTAAAGTTTATAGCATGTACTCGTAGTTGAGAAGATTCATTTGCTAACTATATCTGCTTTCAAATTAATTGTTGTTTTTAGGTTCATACACAAAATGTGCCAACAAGACCGCATTATTAAGCGTCTTCTGGCAGTCTGTTCATCAGTCACAGGGCTGTATATTTTATACAACTATATTTTAGACACTTGTATTTCTTTTATTTTAGTAGTGATTGGTTTTGTTTAAATCAGTAACGTCAAAAATTGTTATTTGAGTGCATTGTCTCAAAATGGTTTTGGATTCTGCATATCAAAGGAATAATTGGCTTAGCGAATTTCACGTCATATAGTGTCCGATATAAATAAACAATATAGTTTGTATAATTTTCTAAGCATCTGGATTTCTTTATTCTAAAAATGTTTTCAATTTAGAACCAAGTTACACATTTTGATATTCTTGGCACCGAGCTCGGAACGTCGACCGACCGATGTGTAGAATTCCATCCGATTGCTGGTCTGCATCCCACAGGGAATCAAGCAATATTCCACTTGGATCCAACGCTACAAACTCATTTAAAAACATTTTTTTTAAAGACAATTATTTGCAGTGTTTTTAAAACAGTCGTTCTTCTTTTTTTTAGTTCATTATGTTGTATAACATGGTTTATTGTGGATTTAAGTACGGTATTTTAGTGTATATGTTACGGCAAATTTGATTAATTAAAAATTATTAATAATTTTCTTACATTATTAATAATAACCTAGTGTTTTGTGAAATGTGAATAATTCATTGAAATTAATTACTTTTTGTAGTTATTATTAATAATTAACTATAAACAGTGGTAAAAGTAATAAAATGAAATAAGACCCCAAGTTTTGTTGTCCAGCAGGGATTTTCTTATAATATCACACACAGTCTTATAATTGTACTTGTCTCAGATCACACAAATAAACACTTGTTTGTGTTCAGTTAATGTTAAAACTTGTTTTAAAACAAGGACCCACTTGTACTTGTTTAAAAAAATAGAGATATTATATCATTCGCTTTTTTATTTAACAAGTTTTAATTTTAAATAATAAACTGTTTGCAATTTTTTCTAATAGCTGAAACATACTTACATCTCTATTTTATAAAATTACTGAACCGATTCTGAAGAAACTTGTACTGTTCCCTAAAAAAGAATAACCGTCATCCAGCGTTTTGCGTAGTATCGATCCGCCACTCGTTATTAAGCTTACGCGTGGTGACATGACTTCCAGGTAGAACCCTGCCTGCCCTATGGATTTCATCAATCAATGGGTCATCAGCCAAAGGGTTCCGGCAGTACCCGAGGGTCACAATGGGTCCAAACGGTACCATTTACCCCAGGGTCCTATCGGTCCCTAAGGGTCCCATTAGCTTCCAAAGATCCCATTGGTTTCCATGGGTCCCATTAGATTCCATGGGTCCCATTGGGTCTCATGGGTCCCATTGGGTTCCATGGGTCTCTTGGGTCAGGTTGAGTGTCATGGGTTCCATGGGTCCCATTGGGAACCATAGAATCACATTGGAACCCACTAGGTTCCATTGGATCCCATTAGGTCCCACCGGTACCATTGGGTTCCATTTTGGCACCATCCACAGAGCCAAGAACGAGTGAATACGAAATGATTGCTGACGTCACAAAGAGTGGCGGATCGATTCTACCGGTTTAAAGATTGAGCTCCAGGTCTTTTTAAGTCTCCACTGCTGGAGTACTACTCTCTGTACTACCAGAGCCATATATAAGCCAGAGTGCTTTAGATTGTTTTTAAAAAAAATATTACATTTATCGGTATTAAGGTTACATTATTAATAATCACCGACAAGTGTGATTAATTTTTCACTTTTACCTCGACTTTCGGTAATTATTAATAATGATAGACAATTATTAATAATTTTCAATTAATCACTCTTACCGTAACATATATATATATGAGCTATTTACTTATTCCTACCTTAAGTTATTGTAAACGCAAAGTAAGTAGCAAGTCTAGATAGAGTTTCTTTCGGCGTATTCTTCTCACCAGTTGTCGTTCTGAAACGCAAGTAGTTTTTTCAATTTTGCTTATAAAAAAATAAGAAAGAAAAGAAAAAAGAGATATATGTATCCAATTCTGAATAAAAATTGACTATTTTTTTTTACTTAACTTTTTTGACTTTTACAGTACTTTCAAAGTCAATTAAAAATAAGAATAATTGGCCAAGTGCGAGTCGGGCTCGCCCATGAAGGGTTTCGTTGAAGCAAGCTTAGGTTAGCCAAAAACCTCTATAATATTTCGCCAGCAAAAAAAACTTTGTTTGTTCATAGTATTTGTATTAATGACAAAGATATTTTTGCGGTTTATGAAAAAGTGCTATAACTTTTTTTAGTACTCAGCTCTGATAGTTTTCTTTCAACTTCGTTATATATACTACTCCTGTATTTTTTAACGTATCTTTGTAATAACCGTTTAGTATAATAAGGGAGCCACTTACCTCTAAAAAAAATTTGCATCAAATATTTCAGAAACAGGTCCCTAAATCGAAAAATGGTGTTCTCAACCTCACAATATTTTTTAAAAACCTATTCAACAATTGCTCACTTGTATGGAACCTACATAAAATTTTTTTTTTTTTCAAATTTTTTGGCATGGTTAATATTCATACCCATACCAAATTACAGCTTTCTAGAACTTATAGTCTCTGAGTAAAACCGCGGACGGACGGGCAGACGGACAGACACAGCAATGGCGAAACTATAAGGGTTCCCTGAACCCCTAAAAACGATTCATCCATGGTACTATTCAGTTTACTATAGCTAAAACTTAACACATTTGAAATTGCTTGGTAAAGTTAAGCATCAATGTTTCAAAAACCCTAAGTTTTTGAAATTGAAGATTATCCTTATTTCCAGAATTTAATTAAAGGGATCATTTTTATCCTTTACATAGGCTGATATAAGTTTACTGAGGTTTATTTACAACGTAAATAAATAAATATAAATATATACGGACAAATAATAAATATATACGGACAAATCACACAGATTGAGCTAGCCCCAAAGTAAGTTCTAATGAAAGACTTGTGTTATGGGATACTAACTCAACGATACTATATTTTATAACAAATACATATATAGATAAACATCCAAGACCCAGGTCAATCTGAAAAAGATCGTTTTCCATCTTGACCTGACCGGGGATCGAACCCGGGACCATCCGTGTCGCAGGCAGGCGTGATGACCGCTGCGCCACGGAGCTCGAGTATTGGTCAATATTTTATTTATTTTAATTAGTAATCGATCAATTAGTAACCGTTTTCAATCGCTATTTTGTTTACATAGACATAGCTCCCTAAAATTATTAGATAATAGCCAAGGAAATTAGAACGCCCTTGAACCAAAATGGCTCGTCCGACCATCATTTGAGTTACTAGAGGCCGCCCCTTCTTGCTGACCTACCGGAAGTTCCCATCTCAATATTAAGCTTTGAATAACGATCAATTAATTTTTAATAGACTAGCAGCCCTTTTCGGCTCGTTCTCGGCCATGTATTATACCTATAAACCTTTCTCGTGAATCACTCTTTCTTTTGGTAAAAACTACATGTAAATTCATGCAGCAGTTTTTTAGTTTATCGCAAACAGATACACACATACAGACGCGGAACTACATTTTATAAAACAGAGGACTTTGTTTTATAAAATGTAGTGATAGTGGTAGTGATTAAGCAGTTGGAGCCACTCGTCGGATTCAGAGAGACATGAAATGAAAACTATGCGGTGACCGTCTCGCTGCCTCACTCCATTGCCTCGGCGTCTTTGAAATTGCTTCAATGTCGCTAGAGATAAGCGAATATCATGCTCCGCTTCTCACAATTCCATCAAAAATTTATAATTTACTGCTCTCATTCCGCTTCGTCACGCCGCTTGCCGTAATTGATTCGTACGTATCACTTGATGTCAGAAATTGCGCTGCAATTTTCAAGCTCCAATACCCATATGTGTACAAAATATTGGAAAATGTACTTTTATACTGTTGAATTTGATACATGCTCGACATTTTAAATACATAAAGGAGTGGTTACATGCTTGGGAGGTTGTAGCATAGGGAAATAATACTACGTAAATATAAATGTATATGTATGCAATGTGAGAAAAAGCTCATGACATAAAGGCACAAAAACTTACGATATCTGGGTCTAGAAAATAGTAGCGTATTTACAGAATAAGTGATAAAATGTGGCAGAAATGCGCTGACGAATTCTTTCTTTTGTGCCTGTTGAGAAGAATTACCACGTATCCTTTTCATTTATCATGAAAGAAGGAGCGGATGACTTACTTTGGCGACGAAATCTTTTATTCCTCTAACAGGTAACAAAATTTATAATGACAACGGGCAATTGCTTGCATTTAAACTTCACTATGATTGGATGTTGCTATCATAGAACGTAGCTTTCATATTATTTTATTGATCTATTCAGATATTATTTCAATTATCAATTATGTTACAAGTATTTATACACATTTTTGTAAATTTGCGAACGCTCTTAAAGTACTTATTATTAACGCCAGCTGTTATTTTCTCCCTGTAAATTTCTTCCATTAATCCAGCCTTGCGCTTCTTTGGAATATTTAAGCAGGCATTGAATGAATAAATTACGAAAAGGAATGGAGGACGAGGTAAAAATCCAATATCCTAACCAAAATTTACTGAGCTGGCGTTGCCATTGGCGATTTCCTTCGCGGGGGGGCTGATAAAATTTCCCTTGATTGGTAAATGATGAATGAAAAATAATAAAACTCGTGAGGGTTTAATTATTTTTCATTTTATGGCACTTTAGATTGTTAGCATGTTGTATACTTAACAGATCACAAAATTTCTGTTTAAATATAGCATGTCTATTGAAGGTTCAAGATTTTTTTTTAAAATTGGCCTTCGCAGGCACTTTTTCGAGTTAATTCCTAATAAGGGTTCAATAGCTACTAACACCAAATATAAACACACTTTATCTAAATCTAACCTTTAATATAGTTTATATTTTAATGCCAAAAGTTTAAATGGTATGGAAAATTCAAACTTTTGACATTATTTAAAACATTTGTTTTGCCTTCTGAGCTTTTACTGAAGTTTTTGAAAACTAACGAATAGTGCAAGCAAAAATCGTTTTGATGGATTTGACTTGTTTAAGCCATAATTTCATCGTGAACACTAACTTTTTAGCGGAAAACGGGATTGAATTGCAAACTAGCTTTTCTATTGAATTCATCTTTTGAATAAACAAGACCTAAAGTTCGATTGAAAAGTTTAGCGCCGCGTGGGCGAGCCGTAATTGCGGAAGCGGAAGTAAGATTTAAAATGTTCGAGTATTTGAGAAGAATTTTGATGGATTCCAAATTATCGAAGGCTTCATTTTCGTACTTGATTTTAATTAAAAATTTCCCTTCTTTTTGTTTATTTTATTTATTTTAACAAACTTTACAATTAAGTTAACAAAAAATCTTAACTGCTACAGTGTAACAAAAACCTTATATTAGATTTGAACGTACTTGTGGTTTTGGTAATGGATTTTATGTAAAATTGATATAATGTTTTTTTGTGAACTTTCATACTTAATTAAACAAAAGTTCGTGCCTTAGTGAACATGTTAGCGTTATAATATGATGTTATGTGTTTGTATAGAATATAGGTATGATGAAATATGTTAAAAAAACCGGTCAAGTGCGTGTCGGGCCACGCGCAGTGTAGGGTTCCGTAGTTGCGAATGACAACTTTGAGTTCACACTGTTCACACTCGCACCTCACAATTTAACGACCATCAACATGTAACAATGAAAATGTATGAAATTAAACATTTTCGAGTACATTTTATAAGTTGTTTGCCTATAACTTTTTAGTTTGTACCTAGTAATCATCTCTGATAGTTTTCCTTTCAACTTCAGTATATATACTACTGCTGTATTTTTTTTCACGTATCCATATACAACCATTTAGCAGATAGAGGGGGGGACACTTAACTCTACCAAAAAATTGCACTTTAAAACCATATATTTCGGAAACGGATCCCTAAATCGAAAAATGGTGTTCTCAACCTCACAAATTTTTAAAAGACCTATTAAACGATACCTAACGTGACGGGTTTGTATAGAAAAAAAAATATTACTTCCTCCTTACTTGTATGGGAGCTAATTTTACATACCCATACCAAATTACAGCTTTCTAGTACTTATAGTCTCTGAGTAAAACCGCGGACGGACAGACAGACAGACAGACAGACATGGGGTTCCTAGTTTACTACGGTTCCGTAGTAAACTAGGAACCCTAAAAAGGGTTTTTCTTTTTTAGGGTTCCGTAGTAAACAAGGAACCCTTATAGTTTCGCCATGTCTGTCTGTCTGTCTGTCTGTCTGTCCGTCCGCGGTTTTACGCAGAGACTATAAGTACTAGAAAGCTGTAATTTGGTATGGGTATGTATATTAATGATGGCAAAAAAGAGGTAGAATAAAATCTTGAAAAAAAATTTTTTTTAGGGTAGCTTCCATACAAGTAAAGTGGGGGAGTAATTTTTTTTTCTCTATTTACCCATCGTGTGGGGTATCGTTAAATAGGTCTTTCAAAAATATTGTGAGGTTGAGAACACCATTTTTCGATTTAGGATTCCGTTTCCGAAATATTTGGTTTTAAAGTGCGAATTTTTGTTAGAGGTAGGTGTCCCCCCCCCCCTCTATCTGCTAAACGGTTATATATAGATACGTGAAAAAAATTACAGCAGTAGTATATATACTGAAGTTGAAAGGAAAACTATCAAAGCTGAGTACTAAGAACAAACTAAAAAGTTATAGGCAACCAACTTATAAACTGTAAAATTTCATTCTATTTTTATTGTTAAATGTTTTTGGTCGTTAAACTGTAAGGTGAGGATGTGAATAGTGTGAACTCAAAGTTGTCATTCGCAACTACGGAACCCTACACTGCGCGTGGCCCGACACGCACTTGGCCGGTTTTTGATATTATGAAGTTGCCCTGCAAAAGACACTTGGCACAACGCCAAGAGCGCGCAAGTTACTGGAAATCTCAACACAAACGCAATCAGTGCGAGATTGGAATCATAATCTATTATTGTGAAAGGATTGGGATGTAACCACCTACGAGTGGTATGTTTTGTTTGATTCTTGTTGATTAGTTTCCAATGTCAGGCAACACAGAAGAAAGAATATTAATGACTTTAAAAAAAAATACATGTGTTCAACTTTGAATAAAAAAAAATAACTTTTGACAATCTTTCGGAAAATATTGCATCATACATAAGGTACTAATAACAAATTGTTTTATTAAAGCGTCTCTGTGTCAGCTTGGGCTAAATGTCTTTGGTATGTCTGTCCTGTTCTCCTGGAGAGTATGTATTTCTCAACCGATTGTCGTGAAATTTTATTTGCAACAATTACACAAAACTTTTGAGCCAGTCAGTTATTGGAATTTTTTCAAAATGTGTAGTTGTAGTGTATGTGAGAAGAGTACATCAAACGTCCTTATTATTGTCATATCCAACCTTGTTACCTTTCTATGTAGAACACCTAGATTATTCACCCTTGATCTAGACGACCATACCTTATGACATCAATGTATATCTGTTCTATTTTAGTACTGTATATAAACCCATGTTCAATTCACAATAAAAACAGTTAACAGGTAATCTTCGATCCTACAACCTACTGGGTGTTTCATTGTTTACCCTCTCCACTTCACATCATATAGTAACGCCTCTAACTATACATTACATATAGTGGCATTTTCGGATGTTTTAAATTCGTATCCAGGCACGGTGCTTAATTTCGTTTAATATCAGTTTTCAGATATATATTTTTTTTTTCAATTAGTATAGTAAGTTTTTGAGATAACTGCGATAGATACCAATTAGCAAACGTCATATAACTTTTTGTTTTAAGTTCTTGGGGAACATTTATTCAGTTGAATTTATCAAACACAGACTTGTGAGGTCTAACTCACAGAGCCACTTCTTTAGACAAATCAAAATTCAGAATGCTGATAATATGATATTTGTGATGGAATTTAAAACTCCTTTATACTGATACCTTACTCAACAGTCTTGAAAAAACTTTGTAGAGCGCACATTAAAGCACATTAAAATTCGCCATTGCAATAACGTATCATTAATCAAAATCGCGGTTTTAATCTTACACGTCGAATTTCTCCCCCATATCCCATATTCCTCGTATACGCATTAGGGCGTGTAGGATCGAACCGCAGTGGCCTAATTAGCATAAGGCATTAGTCGTGCAATCGAATCCTGGCCGTGCCGATTTTTTCCCGTATCTTATTTCTTAATTAAATAAGAGTGTAATCAGAATAGCTTTGTGAATGCATAAAAAAAAAAAAACAGAAAACCCTTTTAAGCATCGCCACAGGCGAGAATTTGCCACAAAATTTTTATTTTTGAGCGATAGGGCCATGTTATGTCCTCATTAATTCAACGAGTGTACCTGCACATAGCCGCGACTTCAGGACAAGGGTGTCACATTATTGTGTTACCGAGGAAATTCAAGTGTCTCCTCTTCCTATACATTATGACAAGTTGAATCATACTACTTGATGTCTATTTTGATCATTAATGCTGGGAACTCAAAAAATATGATTCAAGTAACCAGCTTTGGTCCCATACAAATAGTTGTTTATATTGATTGACTGAGTCGCCCCTTTAAGAGAATTTCAAGGGTCAATTTACACGCTGTATATAAGGCCCCACACTAGGCACACTAGCCACGCCAATAATTTTATTCCTAACTAGCTGTTAGCCGCTACTTCGCCCGCGTTATATATAGCCTATGTCCTTTTCGGTACCCTAACCTATGTCAAACCTATGTGTAGTGGGCCCTTAAAAATTATAATTTGACTGTAGGAAAAAAGATATGTCCTCATTCAACGAGTGTAGTCGTACTTAGCCGCGACGCTCCGCCGTTTCCTGACAAGGATGTGGCATAATTGTGTTACCGAGGACGAGGATATTCAATTTTCTCCTCTTCGTATACATTATGACAAGTTACTACATGCTATTTATTTTCATATAAACGTATTCCTAAATATATTTAATTTAACTGTAGGCAAAATACATAAAACCGCGTTATGTCCTCATTCAACGAGTGTAGCCGCACGTAGCCGCTTCCTGTCAAGGGTGTCACATTATTGTGTTACCGAGAATATTGAATTATGATATTTATTTTCATGAATACATATTTAACAGTTATAATTTGACTGTAGGAAAAAAATTAAAAGGCTGCATGTCTTTAATCAATGAGTGTAGCCCCGTCGCACATAGCCACAATGCTCCGCCACTTCTTGACAGGGTAACATATATTATGTTACTGAGGATAGTAATATAATAGTAGTGACAAATATACTACTTGACGTCGATTTCCATATTTAATTTAAGAATACCTACATATATTTTAAGGAATAATCTCACTGAAAGAAACAGAGGTGAAGCCGCATCATGTCCTCATTGATTCAACGCGTGTCGCACATGGCCGCCACAATGCCGCTTCTTGACAAGGGTGCGACAAGGATATTCAATTATTATCTGTACATCATGACTTAATACGCCAGCCTGCGATACATGGGGTTCGATTCCCGGCCAGGTCATGATCTATCATAAAATGGTCTTTTTCAGAGGTCTGGGTCTTTAAAAAAACACTGAGTTTGAAGTGTAGATTTACTCAAAACGATAAATGCCGCGACAGTCGCAGCAATGACTTGAAACTATGGCGATATACTACATAAATTTTCGTAGACATAGCAACATACATATACTAATGCGTTGTGCGTATGCGTACACATAGCTTGTCTCAAATCTATTCTTTTTTTTATGGCTTCCAACGATTTTTCGGTATAAAGTCCACTAAAATCAATTTGCATCTAAGGCAATCTTCAACTAAAGCCTTGACTTCTCACCAAAAACTCTTGGCCCAAATCAAAATATCTGTTTGAACAGTAATAACAATTTGTCAGATATCCCCAGATGTTTTTTACAACGAGGAAGTTCAGCCATTACTTAAACAAACAGAAATAAAGTGGCGAACAACAATTTCTATTAAACAAGACAAACAATAAAAAAGTTACAATCCGAAATACGTGATCCGCCGCGGCGCGAAACCATAAATTGCGGTAATAGCCTCTCCAACAATGGGATGAAAGAGATTTCCGTTAAATAAGATGAGGGTAAAAATATTGCCTCATTTTTATACCTTTTAATTTAATGTAGGCATTAAATTGATTCACATAATCAAAACAAAAGTTGGTGTCCATGTTTTATCATTAATTCGATATTGTTATTGTAGTCGATTATCTTTCCAACAGTTAATAAAAAGGAAAGAGGAAAAGGAGCTTACATTTTTTATAATAGAAATACCTTTCTTCATCATAAAAGATATTACAACTCTATATGTGTCTTACATGTCAACTTTCGAGTCTATTACAGCCATATTTACATTATTGTTTAACACAAATCAAATCAAATCATTTAAGTATTTGCTTTAAATGTGTACATAATGACAGACCGGATTTGTCAAATATACCTAAGCTCCAGCCTCTATAACCAAGCGTTGGAGACCCTCCCTCCTTGCTTCGTAATCCTCATTGCTGAGGGTCGTGATCTCTATGTAACACTTTTCTGTGTACTATATCCCGCCATTCAGATCTGCGTTCTGCAACTCGTACAGCGTCGCTGACGTTGGTCTCGAGCGTCGAGCGAATCTGGTCGGACCAACGCATGGGGCTTCGTCCTCTGGATCTTTTCCTAAATTTAGCTTATGAACATCAATGAAACCTCTCCACCCCTGGGCAGCGTGAAGAGCGTAGCCCAAATCCTCATACTGCTCTGGCTAATATATGGCTCTCGTAGTACAGAGGGAGTCTCGTGCTCCTGCAGTGGAGACCTAAAAAGACCTGATGATGATTTGATGAAGTAAAAATTTTTACGGTTGGCTGTCTACTAGAGTACCATTCATCGGGTATTTCCAGAACAACAGACATTTGCCTGTAAAAATAAGCAATTACAAGTACCTATTTGCCTGCATCAATACGCAGGACTCAATAATCAAACACAGTGCCATTAGTGTCGGACATAGGTCGTGGTCAGAGTTGTTGTCCCAATTTTGGGAACTATGATATACTATGATAGTTGTATCGGTATTGAGATCAATAATAACGAGTATTGGCAGTCGTGTTATTTCGAAATGCCGGTGGGCATGTTCCTAAGATGTATTTTTTTAATAACATAGGACGGCGACCATAACTAATCAAAGAGGACGGCAAACTAGCAAGCGGATCACTTGATAGTGATCACCGCTGCCCATGGACAACTGAAACACCAGGGGTGTTACAAAAGCGTTGCCGGCCTTAAGCACTTATTACACTATCCAATTTTTAGGAATCCTAATTAGGAAATCGGAAGATGTAATCGCAGTTAGGGTAGATCGGATCCGATTTAGGATGAATAGGACGTCCCGATCGCTCTATTTCCTAAATCGTATACGATTTAGGATAGTGTAATCGCATCGCTACGATTTAGGACGCCAATTTGCCCTCCCGCCAGCGTTGCCGACATCAAAAGTCTGGATTACCCAAAAGCCTAACTGAAAATCCCCAAATTTGGGGCAAATAAAATCGATATTTCCCATATTTTCCTCACAAATTTTCAAAAAAGAAATTAAAGTACTGTTCAGTTATATCAAATATATTTATCACCTACTAACACTTAAGTATGATATTGACGATTACAATCATCGTATTGCAGCTTTTCATTCTTTAGTAAAACTTGTGTTATGGGATACTAACTCAACGATACTATATTTTATAATAGATACTAATAAGACCCAGGTCAATCTGAAAGTTATCATTTTTCATCTTGACCTGACCGGGGATCGAACCCGGGACCATCCGTGTCACAGGCCGGCGTATTGACCGCTGCCCCACGGAGCTCATCATACAACTAATATTATATTCTATCAACTTATAATACCTTTCCAGTAAAAAAATATGAAAGGTTATTTTTTATAAAAAAGATTATTTTTTTTTATATTTCAGGTAATTTCTGACATGACCCGACTGGCAACACTACGATTTAGGAACCGATTTAGTGTAGTGTGATCACTAGCTTCCGATTTAGGTTCCTAACACGTTCCTAATTAGGATTCCTAAAAATTGGATAGTGTAATAAGTGCTTTAATTTTTCCCTCCCCAGAGGGGAAGGGGGGATGGGCCTCCGGCTCTCTCACTCACCGAACGAAGCACAAAGCTACTACTCGAACGTCGATTTTCTGTGCGAGTGTGGTACTTTCCTGGACGAGCCGGCCCATTCATGCTACTTGCAAGAGTTAATACTTTTATCGGTCTATTGATTATATTTAAGGCATTGTCGAAAACTTAGTGGACAGGCAGGCTAATTACGCAAAGTGTCACTGTTACTATAAGTAGGCTAATTACAGCTATATACCTACGATGGTTTTTGTTTTTCACTATGGCAAATATCATAGATCAGCATGATTTAATGTCTGAATTAAATCATTTTCATATTCTAATTCGCTATATACCAAAAGCCGACAACATTTCACTGTCGCTTGACCTAAAACTCAGACTTAGGTATCCACAGGAAGTTTTTATTCGAAACGCAAAACTATCCACTGGATTGTGTATATGTTACAGTCATAGTGATTAAATAGCTATTATAAATAATGACTGGTCATTATATATAATAGCAAAATTGACTAGACAATATAATTAATTAATCACTTTATACGAATATTATTCTTAATAGCGTGTCAAAGTTAGCCAAAGTAATAAATACGGTTTAGCTGACTTGTTACCCTTCCCGCTCTTCATCAAGCTGCCGCCTGGCGTGATCGCCACCATTTCGTGGCTAACGCAATAGTGAATTATAAATCGTTCACGGTAAACCCCGACACTCCCAATCACAAGGGTCTGTTGAAAGGGCTAACCAAGACGGAGAGAAAATGCTTTGTACTTGGCTGGAATCTAACAAGACGACTAAATGGTCTAAAGGATTACGCTTTATTCATTTTATGAAGAACAGAGCGTATCACGCAGGGATAAATCGTAGCCCTTACGAAGCAATGTTTGGCTGCAAAGCTAAAGTCGGATTAAACAGTCTTCCTAAAGACGCGTTGGTGGACCCATCAACAGAAGAAGATCTAGAAAATATATTGAACGAAGACGAAAACCAGTTGAATGAGGAGAGGGAAACCGAACCCAATATTACCGATGCTGTGGTTAATGAAGTTGATGTAATAGAAAGCGATACTACAATTTTGAAAGCTGATTAGCAAAATGAAAATTTAGATAACCTGGCAGGAAAACATGATAATGAGACCGAAAACCGTGGAAATCCTATAAATCCATCAAATATAACGCAAACAAACTCCGTGGCGCAGCGGTCACCACGCCGGCCTGTGACACGGATGGTCCCGGGTTCGATCCCCGGTCAGGTCAAGATGGAAAATGATCTTTTTCAGATTGACCTGGGTCTTGGATGTTTATCTATATATGTATTTGTTATAAAATATAGTATCGTTGTGTTAGTATCCCATAATACAAGTCTTGCTTAAGAACTTACTTTGGGGCTATCTGTGTGATTTGTCCGTATATATTTATTTATTTTATATTTATAACTGATCAAGAAATAGTAATTTCTCTCGATAAAAAGAAACAAGATATGGGAAAATCAGTTGGACAATCTCTGAAAAAACAAGCAGATAAAATGTTAGCTCAATCTTCGCTAAATTATCCTGCTGCTAATACAGGCAATAATGAAGTGGTGAAAATTCCTGAGGTAGACCACGCCAAAGCCGGTGTTAGGAACATTATGGCTGTTATAATTTCTCAGGAGACAGAAGGAATATATAAGTTAGGCACTAAGCATGGGATTCTAAATTAACTTTACGCAAGGAATCAGTTCATTGTCTGCAAAGAAACGTTTATTACAATAGATATTATTCCTGAACATGTAGTTACCATCAGAGAATGTGCAAAAAAGTGTCACATCTTGGCGGCCAAGGATTTCAGCATTGCAACTGTACTGGAGAATGCGTATCTAATAGGTGTAAATGTAAAAAGTCAAACCTCATGTGTAACTCGAAATGTCACAAGAGCCTTACTGGTAAGAATAAATAATAATTAAGACCTGGTTAATTTATATCACCTCATTTTAAATATTTTTAAGTCTCTATTGTGTATTGATCTCTGTGTTTTTGATTTTTGTTTAATGGCTAGTGAGCTTTAAATTTACTTTCATAACTAAAGTTAAATAACTTTATAAAAATGATAATCGACGTTTATTTTTAATTTTTTAAAATAATCTTTATGATTAGTTATTTATGCTTAAGGCAAATTGAAATATAGTTCTATAATCTTAACCTACACCTACTTTTTCCATTTATTACATTACCCAAGTCTTCGAAGATATTATATAAAATTGCTAGTTAATGTGATTAATTATGTGTCAATTATCACTTTATCTAAATTAAGAAGACATTATAAATAATAGCTAGACAATATATATAATATCCAGATTTATTACTTTGGCTGTAACATATATACTGATCTAGCCACATTTCCAATCAACATTGTAGTTTATTTCAACTCCTTTGAGACCGCACAATACAGCAGTGGCCTTGATTAAAATATGCTCCGTACATTGTCGCTGAAACAAGAAGCACAGATGAATATTATAAAATAAATATGCAAATACATAACATTGTTTTACTCGTTACTCGTAATTGGAATATTCGATATCGGAATACGATTATGTATTGGAATGAAGCTCCACACAAGATTTTACATTTTTAACATTGTTAAGATGTCCAAAGTATTATACTGTATAAGTAACTAAGTATTATAATAGGCATTGTCCTTAGATTATGGTAAGTTTGATCAATAAATGAACGCTGCTCCTCCTTATTAATTAATGCACAAGTTGGTTAACATAGTGAACATTGAAATTTTTACAATACTTACTTTTTAAAATACCGACAGATACCTGTACGTAAAGAAACTTCCTGCCATGTACAACCGAACTATAGAATCAACTTCCTGCGGCAGAAGTCCCAAATTGAAACGACATTGGAACCTTCAAACAATGGTCTATGAATTAAAAGGCCGGCAACGTTCTTGTCTTGGTGTTACAGTTGTCCATGGGCAGCGGTGATCACTTACCATCAGGTGACCCGCTTGCTCGTTTGCCTTCCAATATCATAATAAACAGTTTTTTTCTAGATGGTTCCCGTCAGAGTAAAATAGGACTCCAAGTCTTCACGCAGATGTCGTAGAAAGCTAATCAAAGCTTATAAACATCAAAGAGACCTCTTCAACCTGTCTGGCCAGCGAGGAGAGTGCAGGCTAAATCCTCTGATTGCTCTGGATCATATATACGTCTGGTAGTACAGAGAGGGACATGTTCCTACAGTGGAGAGACTTGGAAATGACGGTAATGATTATTAGATGGTATTACGTATGAAGTATAATGTATTTAGCATGGGAGCCTAAAGACAATCTCTACAATATTATTTAGCCAATTCACTGTTCAAAGGAAATGTTCGTGATTGTAACTACAGACACGGCAAAATTTCGAGCATAATTTTTCGTGCAACACTGTTTATAGAAACAATAAAATGCTAATACAAACCAAACATGGAGAATGTACCCCGCGGCAGTGTATCCTTTGCTAGGAACATGCGAATGATGTTATGTGTGTAGAGGTTTTGCGAAATGAACGAGTGGAATAAGGATGATGATATTTTTTATGTCCGTCAGATAGATTAATAAAAAAATGTTGGATACGGTTTTTTACTCCATTTTGTTTCTCGAAAACTTACATAGATTTGTAATCTCGTATGACATCACGATTCTTAAACTTCTTGACTTTAATAAATATGACGTCAAAAACAATTCCTGTAAAAAAAACAAGTCTCGCCACTCAGTTCTTCTACCGGCAAAAGTTGCGGAATCCATGTAATACCAAGTCGGTTAAAGTTTTAAATGAATATAATAACTTGGCAATCGCATTAATATAATATGAATTACTTGTTGATCTAAATATATGTTTTTGTTATTTCGATAAACCTTAGTATATGAATGAGACTAATTTTTTTTTACTATGTCACGGTGTAAATAGATTTGGTCTTTTCATAACTTGTCCTTACTGCATTCAACTAGTAAAAATTCGAACAATTTTGTTAAATTCATTTGTTGTAATAGACTACACAGTGTAAGTTTGGCCAAACTAACCCGACAATATACCGAAGACATCCCGGACATCAGCCTGTACGAGATTAGGATTGCCCTCAAGCAGCTCAAAAACAGCAAGGCGCCGGGCGAGGACGGAATCACAGCAGAGCTTCTGAAAGCGGGCGGAACGCCGGTACTGAAAGACCTTCAGAGGCTCTTTAATTCCGTTCTGCTCGAGGGCGTGACGCCAGAAGCGTGGCATAGAGGCGTGGTGGTGTTATTCTTCAAGAAGGGTGATAACACCCTTCTAAAGAACTATAGACCCATCACGCTCCTGAGCCACGTCTATAAGCTGTTTTCGAGGGTAATCACGAATCGTCTCACCAACAGGCTCGATGCCTTCCAACCTCCCGAACAAGCCGGTTTCCGAAAAGGCTATAGTACCATAAACCACATCCATACGCTGCGGCAGGTTATACAGAAGACCAAAGAGTATAACCAGCCACTATGCTTGGCGTTTGTGGACTATGAGAAAGCCTTCGATTCGATCGAAACATGGGCTGTGCTTAGGTCTCTCCAGCGATGCCGTATTGACCATCGGTATATCGAAATGTTGAGGTGCTTATACAGCAACGCCACAATGTCAGTCCGAGTACAGGAGGAGTGTACGAGAGCTATTCCATTGCAGAGAGGTGTGAGACAGGGGGACGTCATATCTCCGAAACTGTTCACCGCTGCAATGGAGGACGCCTTCAAGCTCCTGGAATGGGATGGACTTGGCATCAACATCAACGGCGAGTATATCACTCACCTTCGATTTGCTGATGACATTGTCGTAATGGCGGAGTTGCTGGAGAATCTAAGTACCATGCTCAATGACCTCAACGAATTTTCCCAACAAGTGGGCCTTAAAATGAACATGGACAAGACGAAAATTATGTCGAATGTCCATGTTGCGCCTTCACCAGTTATTGTTGGAAACTTCACCCTTGAACCTGTAGAGCAGTACATCTACTTGGGTCAATTGATCCAGGTCGGAAGCTCCAGTTTCAAGGACGAGGTCTTTCGTCGAATCCGACTCGGCTGGGCAGCGTTCGGGAAGCTCCGCAGTGTCTTCTCGTCCAAAATACCTCAGTGCCTTAAGTCGAAAGTCTTCGACCAATGTGTGTTACCAGTGATGACTTACGGATCCGAAACGTGGTCCCTTACTATGGGCCTCATAAGAAAGCTCAAGGTCGCTCAAAGAGCTATGGAGAGGGCTATGCTCGGTGTTTCTCTGCGAGATCGAATCAGAAACGAGGAGATCCGTAGAAGAACGAAGGTCACCGACATAGCTCAGCGGATTAGCTCTTTGAAGTGGCAGTGGGCGGGGCACATAGCGCGAAGAACCGATGGCCGATGGGGCGGAAGGGTTCTCGAATGGCGACCACGTACCGGCAAGCGCAGCGTTGGACACCCACCGACCAGGTGGTCAGACGACCTGATAAAGGTCGCAGGAAGGCGCTGGATGCAGGCCGCTTCTAACCGGTCATATTGGAAATCCTTAGGGGAGGCCTATGTCCAGCAGTGGACTTCTTGTGGCTGAGATGATGATGATGATGATGAATAGACTACAGTTTACAAGCCAAACGTGTGATTTTATAAAATAAATACATTATAGTTTACCTTGCTGATTTTTCACAACTGGCAAACTAGTGCAAATTATTTCCAAAATTTTGCCGGTGTGCATCATCGCGAAATTGATTCATTTTTTTAAGATGGAAAGGTGTGTAAAATGACGCCTTTCTATCTTAAAAAAAGAATGGATTATCACTAAATTGAGCTACACAGTAGTATTTTTATATTACTGTCTAGCTCAATTTAGTTCATGAAAACTCGTTATGTAGGCAGGCATGTGTGAATTTAGTCGGTGTTTGATTTATTGAGTCAAAATCAATATACCTACATGAGTTGTACTATAAATATCCAACCTTTTAATTTCTTAGTATGATCACATGATGTCACTATATCTAGTATATAGAGCAAACCTTTAAAAAATCACTTATTGTATTTAGTTGTTGGTATTAGGTTTTATTTTCGCAGTGCGTATTATTTAGATTCGTGTGTTTAATAAAGATAAGCGTGAAATCCTGTTAATGTTGCAACAGTGTGCAAAATCAAGTCAAAGAACTAGCAAAATGGGAGAATGGAAATCACAACTCGAAGCAACTTGGCAACTTCACATGTCAAACAGACGACACAAAGCGTGCACAAACTTTGGTGCGGGCGCGGGCTTTTAAAAAGTTTTAGACAAACAGGTGTATCACTTGTTCGAAAATGCCTGCATAGTTTATCATTTATTTTTCGTCATCACCATCAGGTCCTGTTATGTCTCCACTGCAGAAGTTAGATCCTCTCTGTACTACCAAGCTATATTAGCCAGAGCAGTCAGAGTGTTTGGCCTACACTCTTCACACTGGCCAGACGGGTTGGAGAGTTATCTTGATGTTTATAAGCTTTGTTTAGCTTGTTTCCTAAGTCGCCTTCTACGACATCCACGGGAAGACTTGCAGTGGTCCTATTCTACTCTGCCGGGAAGAACACAACAACATTTATTATTATTATAACCCTTTATTTAACTTGCTCCGTAATGGGGGTTGAATCACAAAAAAAATGCATATTTTGTCATGAAGACGGCATCTATGTTTGGTAATACAAAGGTTGCCAAAGTGTCGCAGTAAACTTGAGTATGGTGCTGTGGTCTGGTCTTCACACTCTTTTGTAAATTTAATATTCTTACACAGTGAGTATTTCAATACCATTGATAATGGGTCGTATACTACGAAACCTCTGAAATTTATGCTCTCTAAGTTAATGCATTTTCAACTGAAAAAGGAGGAGGAAAAAATGAGGTTGCCAATTCGTCTGAATTTCACTAAAACGGTTCGGTAGTTTATTTGAAGTCGGTTCTTATCTGAAGAATTATTAATTATTAAGTGTGTTGGAGGGAGTTTGTGGTGGGAAGTCAAGGGGTGCAGATGGGGTCTACCTTGGACGATTTTGCAAATTGATTTTGGTGGACTTTATAATATGAAATTGGTGTAGTTTGGTGTTATAAATGCTCGTACTCATGGAACAAATTGTGAAATAGTTAAAGTGGACTGTTATATGGACTCGCATAGACTTGTCATCATAACCTCCCGACCACGAGGCATCAAAGAACATACGCCATCTTTGATGCTAATTGTTACAACTTTACCGTACAACACCGATACTTAGTATCTCAATTTACTGGACATTGGCAGAATCACTGAAATATCGGTGGAAGCCATTTTATAAAACAGACGAAGAAGAAGAAGTGTGTTGGAAGCTCGCTTCGTCGCTTTGTAGACGCTGCTACGACTCGTAGCAGTTGCTACGACGCGAATCCCCTACAGAATCAGTCAGTGTCAATCTTAGAGTATCATAGTTAATATTTATACTCTAAGGTGTCAATATTTCATAAATTGTGTTCTTTGTTACTATGTTTTAAGAGGGGAGGAAAAACTATTTTTATAAAATTAGATATAGGGCAATTTATACACAATTACTAAATTTATGCATTTGTATATTGCTAGCATTTGCCCGAAGCTTGGTTTGTGTCCCTCGAGAAAACTTTTTTAGGGATAAATGTACTTGATTATAATATTGATTTTTCAGGTCTAACTATCAAATTTTTTGAAAACCTTTAATCAATAAATTATAAAATTATCCAATCTCATAAATAGCAACCCTCAGTCTTTCGCGTCCCCCATAGGCCCCCGTCAGTATTATTATGTTATTTGATTTATAGTTTTTTTTCTTTATTCATACATATGTTGTTTACTACTGTCCAATACTAATTTAGATATTAAATTTATAAATATTAGTTTTTTTTGATGTTAAAATTTTATAAAAATAATACCTTACTGACTTTTTTCTCCTCATCATACCAAAACAAAACCAGGCAAGAGTTACTAGACTACATTGTGTACCTACATATACGGGGGTTGTGTGGGTTTCTCCCGAAATGGATATTTCATTATCACTGCTACCCAGATTCCATTAATGTCTCTGATCGTGATTCCTCAGTTTACTGTGGTGGTTTCAAGACCTACAGACTACACACTCTCGGTTGTGTCGATATATTATTTAGACATAAACTGAAAAAACATTGAACTGATTTTTATGGGAAAGTTCAACGACATTAACATAAACTACCTAAGTAAGTAATAAAGCGTAATGAAAAAGCTATGTGACCCCTTATAGTATCAGCTGACTGATGTTAAGGGCGGCCAACCCGTCTATCTTTTCATACAAACGCTCGTACGTGATAATGGCGGTGTAACAAATCTTTCTTTGAAGATTTGCTGCTAATAGGTATCTTGTGCACTATATCTAGGTTTCTATCAAAACGAAAAATCAAAATTTTGAGAAACAACTTCAGTATTAGCCTCCAAAAATCCGCTTTTTTGCACAAATTTTATGTGAACTTTGGGCGTTTATAATGTACTCATCAATTGTAACAGTAAAGAAAATATTTATTTAGAAACCTTGCAAATGTAATGGATATTCTAGATGTACAACGTTTTTTTCATAAACTTGTAAGGTTTACAATAAACACGTATTTCTTGAAACAAGTTTAATGAAATTTTCGCACACTATTTTTCGTTCAATGTCTTTGCGTACTCACTAGCTTGTTTCCATGTGGCCTAGACGAATTTTTTTTTTTATCTTTGCATGTGGTAGTAAGAAGTGTGCGGGAGACGAGGGCAAGGGGCTCTTTTCGCTTTGCCTCTTTATCTGACATTGCGCTGGATGGAACAAGCTTTTCGACCATGCTCGCGTTGACGATAGTCGGTCGGGGAACCAACCTTAACGTGAGAGGTTGAGACTGCTTCATATTTAGAGGAAATAAAGAAAAAAAAATTAAACCCCTCTAGGCCCGCATTGTACCAATGAGTTTGAATCAACCACTACCTTATTTCGTTCACGAAAAATATCATGAAGCAACCTTGTGGAATATCTCCATTTGAAATCATCATCTCAGCCGCGAAAAGTCCACTGCCGTGCCGGACACAAACTTCCACTAAGGATTCCAAACATTGGGGAGTTTTTCCATACTCACCATGCTTGAGGTGGGTACGCAAATGGTGAGCGCAGTTTTTTGGTTTTGAAACCATTTTTAAGCGAGGGTTGGGTAGGAGAGTGGAAAAGGTATTTGGGATACCACTCGCGTGCGCACCGCGTACCCGATATCATACCTACAACCACTGGACAGGCAGTTGAGGATGACGCCCCTGACCATTTTGGCAGAAGGACATAAGCTACCTTTCATCCCAGAAAAAAATGCTGTTCCCAAGGGATCGAGGGAGTGAGCAGAGCCGTGGGCTAAAGCTAATTGTTGATCATCATCATCATCATCATCATCATTTCATGTAGGTGACACGGTCAGTCGACCATGCACTTGCACACCCTGGTGTCAGAGTTCTTCGGAACCGGCTCTCGGCCTCTGACGTGGTTCCTTTAACGACTACCAGATGGCAGCCGGGACCACCGGCTTAACGTGCCTTCCGAAGCACGGAATCATCTTTCTTATCAGACAATCAGGTGATTCATGCCTGCAATGTCCTAATCAAACTGGAAACAACTTAACAAAGTATGCTTCCCGCGGGAATCGAACCCACGACCCCCGGGTCAACAAGGCAACCACGGAGGCAGTTAATAAATACATAAACATTTGCCGGCGTTTCCATCAGTCGGTCTTTAACGAAACTCATGTTACGTTATTACTTATATTAATTCTGTGCTCATATTTAAATAATGACAGCGCATATTAATAGACCTAAGTTAAAAACAATAACTTGTATATATTATTTGGTAGTGTTACCGGCGTTCATACCTTAAGTTCATGTCACTGATATTTTATGACATACAAAATTGCTGAACATACATGCTTCATTATCTCTCTGATCTATGGGGTAAACAGAATCTTAGGCCATATTACCTAACGGCCCAGTGTTGCCTTATGGCAAAGGTGGTAAAGGAATCAATGCCTATGATATTCCTGAGATATTCCACCGTACCAATGTTTTTCTTCTTCGACCAGATTCTTTGACTACATATTTTATTGTTTACAACAAGTTTGCTTGTTCACATCGTAACATACACATACGTACATATATTGTAAAATCAACGTTTATTATTAAGTACTGTGTATTACCAACCCTCATCGAATTTCTTTCATTAATTAAGAAAACCCTTAAACGATTCAAACGACTTAATCCCAAGTTTTCTCAGTCCCTTTTTCCAGCCTTTAATGAAAAGAGAATATTTCATGAAATACGGTGTAATTGAAGGCACGTTGTTTGAATTTGCTTTAAGAAATCCTTCTTTTTTTTAATGTTAAATTATAGTACTGATGGTCGACTGACCGTGTCACCTACACGAAATGATGATGATAGTACTGATTAGAATTCAAATGCGTGGTGATGATATTTTATCAACATCATCATTTCAGCCGCAAGAGGCCATACTGTTGGACATAGGCCTCTCCTAAGGATTTCCAAAACTTCTATAAGTGCTCTATACTATACTAATATAATAAAGAGGAAAGATTAGATTTATTGTTTGTTTGTTTGCATTGAATAATCTTGCTAACTACTAGAACGATTTCTAAAATTCTTTCACCTATTGACAGCATATGTATCTGCGGGTGATATAAGTTATAATTTACGCGAACGAAGTCGCGAGAAAATTGCTAGTATACTAGAAAGCACGCTCAAAGAGGCCAGTGATTATAATAAGTTACGAGTAAATTCTTATTTCTGCTGATTCAAGAGCAAATTGGCCAAATTATACCTAAACGATAAAGTTAATGAAGTCCCAGCTTAAGTCACGAAGATCCTGTAAATGTTTCAGCGGACTTGACTTTCAGGGAAACGTTGTAAAAGTTTTCTTTGCTCGTTACGGGGTCACAGATGAGAGCCTGCGAGTTAATCACTTCATAATTAATGACTTTTTATCATTTAAAAAGCTTGCGTATTCGTAAAATAAAAAATCGCCCAAGTGCGAGTCTTAATATTATTTCATTTTGATTTAGTTACTTATTTTTAAAGTGAATATATTTATAACTAAATATTCTGTAAATGTTTAATGCCTGTTGCCGTTATTGATATCGACCAAAAAATGTGGATCTCCGATAAACTTTATACAGTGCACTTATCGGACATCTTGATATAAAAAATGCAATTACTCTGCGGCATAAACTTAAAAAAAATCACTTAAAAATATATTTGTAAACTTTAATCAATAAAGATATCAATAAACTTGAAAGTCAACAAAATTAAATTATTTCTGGCAGTAAAAATAGACAAAAGCTTCTGGCATTGTTCCCAAAATCTTACAAATTTTTAAGTGAATTGGGTGTGCTTTTAAAAAAATGATTTACTGCACGTACTAACATTTACGGAACTTTAACTTAAATGTGGGGCGAAAATTAATGTTCGCTCAGGCTTACCGGCGGTAATTTTTCTTCTTGTATTCATTGTTTCATTAGCATTAAAATTTAAAGTTCGCCCAAATTTTCTACAATATGTTCATATACCATCTTGTAGAAAATTGAGGCAAACTTTAAATTTAAATAAGTGGTGTGGTTCCCGGCAGAGTAGAATAGGACCACTCCAAGTCTCCCCGTGAATGTCGTAGAAGTCGACTAAGAAAACAAAAGCTAAACAAAGCTATAAACATCAAAGAGCCCTCTCCAACCCGTTTGGCCAGCGTGAAGAGTGTAGGTCAAATCCTCTGACTGCCCTGGCTAACATGGCTCTGGTAGTACAGAGAGGGTCGTGCTCCTGCCGTGGAGACTAACAAAAACCTGTTGATGATGATGATGTGGTTTCATGTAGTAATGATATGTTTATCTTTATTCAAGTATTACTCTAAAATGTTATTTAGGTAGGACTCATGGAGTTGATATACTGACCTATTAAATTAATAAATTCCGTAGCAGACCTGAACAATTTTATATGGCAATGTCGAAATTATTTCTAGTTTTTGACATTGGTCACGAAGGAAAAGTTCTTCATATGGACGAATTGAAGCGTTCCTTTGAGGCTATATCGAGGGTAAATCAATTTATACCTTATATATAGTTACACAGCCCAGGTAGAGACACAGGTGGCTTAAATTATTAGACCAATCCCATTTACTAAATAGAGCTGTAACTTTGACATATAGGTTTATTAGCTATGAACGAAAATGACGATAACATTTTGGGAACAAAACTCCAAAAATATTGTTCTAAAACAAACTTTGGTAATAGAATGCGGTGTATCGAGTTAAGTAACTCTATGAAAGCCCAACATCGGAAACAAGTAAAACTTTTAATTAATTTCGCCACGATCGTTCCAAACTTATCATTTGTGGTGTTCCCTTGTATAATACACAAACCACATGAGCTGTTTTACCACAACCGTGGGTATTTTACATTATTGTTTAGTTAAGTAAGTTTGTAAAGTCATAAAAGTTTTTAGCGCAAAATTTAAACCCCTGAAAAGCAAAAACTCAATCGTCCCTTGTTTTTATAGGGTCTGGTTGTTTGTTTTAAATTTTTTTTTAAATTGTTATGGCACCAACTATGGGGTAAAATTTTTCGAAAAAAATAGAATATTCAAAACCGGAAAACGTTAAGAAAAAGTTATGCCTAGTCATACATAAAAAGTATCCGCGTCGACTTGATTACCTCCTCCGTTTTAACGTCGGTTGTAAAGGATAATAAAAAAGAACCCTTATCGACTCCCTCGATTGCCCGTCGGCTATAAAACTTTAACTTCTAAATCAAAGTAACCAAAGGGTTGGCCGTTTATGTGCATTTGACGAATTTGCGCTTTGGAAGAGAATCTTAATACTTACCCTAAGATTGTAACAATAAATAAAAGAAAGTTTAAAATAATTATTTAAGATGGTCTCGTACCACGAATGTTATCTTCTGATACATTTTTTTCTCTATTGCGTAGAGGTTTTGTGCGAATACTTGTATTCTGGAATTCCTCGTCATCAAAATATATTTTACATTTTTAAAGTTTTTTAAATCATTAACTTAAACTTAGTAAGTAGATAAAAGTGTATGTATTTTTACTTTTGAATAAATCTTCAGTTATAATAACAATAAACGTCTAAGAAACAACATTACAACGCGCCTGAAAAGCTCTTAAGTTCAACTCTGACTCGACAGATCTACTTATACTATGCGGGGTAATTGAAAATGACCTTTCTGTGGTAGAGCGGCGAGACAGAGCCGTTAACGCGTTCGTTGACTGCAAGTTGACTGTATTGTATTTAGACAAATTTATTGTATTTCGTGTGTTAGATGCTCACTTAAGCAAATATTTTGTTTAGTTTTTTTTAATATTGTTATACTAGCCGTTGCCCGTGATTTCAGCCGCGAGAAATATAGCAATATCCATCTCCGTAGTATTATCAATGTCTAGTAAATATTCTGATATCTATGATCAATGTGTATGCCAAACTTCAAGAAGATTGGTTCAGTAGATAAAGCGTGAAGAAGTAACGAACAAATATACAAACTCACTTTCGAATTTATAATACCAGTTGGGATTCGTAAATAAAATATAATATATATATATATATATATATATATATATATATATATATATATATATATATATATATATATATATATATAGTAAGTAGCAGCACGGGAGACCAGGCGCACGTATTTGATGTCATACCTGCAACCACCAGGAGGATGACAACCCTGACTGGCGTGTTAACCACTACGCCACGGGGGTACTTTTTTACAAGTATATGATTTTAGTAACATACCACCCCTTGCAATTGACCGAACGCGTTAGCGTTTTGATAAGCTTTTGATTTTCAATTCTGTATTATTTATATCTCTTCAAATAGATCAGTTATTTATTTAAGAAAAGTTTTTTTTTTAATTTATTTAGTTACAAAATGTCACGCTTGTCTTTTTTATTAAATAAATAACTCGATTCTATTTCACTTTTTAGTGATTATGGCAAGAATGTTATTTTGAAGTCGGTTTATTTTTTTAGTGGTGTTCATAAAAAAAAATACTTTAAAATATTAACAATTTCACATAATAATGGTAAATTAAAATTATATTGATAGTATTATTAAAGTACCCTTCTCTAAGGTTACATTTTCCAGTAAAACTAACTTTATTCAAATTCAGTATGAATAATATATTTTACGATTTCAGACACCTTCCAAATTTTAACATGTATTTTTCGATGAGTTTTCCAGTCACGTTCAGTTTCTTTATATATGATTTTTACAATAAGTTACCTACTTGAATCGTTCTTTTGAGAACAGCTGCACGTTAATACACACGTTAATATATTCTGAAGCAGACATCATAGTTTATTTTAGCAATGAAAGTCAGCGTTTGCAAATTATACTTTTAAAAAAGCCGTCACACTATAGAAAAATGGTTTTATTGGATACCAACCTTTTTCCCGTGATTTTGTCCACGTAAATTATAGCCTATGTCACCCGTAGATAAATTAGCTTTCTATAGATGAAAGAATTTTGGTCATCGGTCACTAGCCTATTCAATGGAAACTTCACTTACGTATGAAGTCAGCTACAGGCCGACATGTTTCAACCTCATCCGGAGGTCTCCCTCAGGGCGAATGTGAACCGAGACGCGCGCACGAAGTCGTCCCAGTCCGCACTCAATTACTATATTATACGTATATATGTAAGCATAGAAAGCTTTTAAATTGCTAATATTGTTACTTTAGAATTTATTTATCTCGCAATAATTTTGGTTTTGGAGGCAGCCAAGAAAGTACTTACTAAAATTAGCGAATACAGGTTAATAAAATAACCCTACAATCGACCGAGCTTGTACAAAGCGCGAGCGTAGCGATTCTGTTTCAGCTTGGTAAAAACATTATTGGTATGTCTGTCCAGCTATTCGAGGTCGCATTTCTCAAACGATTCTCATGAGGTTTTGTGAGCAGGTCCAATAATTACTTACACATATTTGTTTTGCCAAATTTTTCTTTTTTTTTAAATGGCGAATTTGGCAAAAAGAACCCATGCGCCACCGAGATCAGTGGCGCTAATGACAAGACTAGAAATTTTACTGACAAAGCGTCATTGGCAGATAGATAAAAACATACAACAGAGCGTTTTGAAGTCTTGAGTTCGAATCTAGGTGAACGGTGTGTTTTTGTGGGCATTTCTTTTGTAAGTATTCTTCTTTTCGGTCAAAGAGAACAAAAGTTTCGCAGATCACACTTCAATCTCGAAAGATCACTTTTTATTGCAAGGTGCGTGGTCCACATTTATTTAGTTTTAATATATCTAAGGACAGACTCGTGAGGTCTTTATCTCACAGATCCACTAGTTTAGTAAGCTGTAAACGTTGGTGTTTCATGCCTGCTCCATCAATTACTCGCTTTACCCGTGAAATTAATCGCGCTGCCAGCCTCGTTTCAGCAGGCGCCGATACTGCCGCGACTGACCGGAAAAAAAAACAAGTAACTTGGTTAATGGCCGTGTCTAGTTTATCACTGTTCCTATTTCAAAGTAAGTGCCGCAATCATTGTTGATTACATTCTAAAACAATGGATTGTAGTCTTTTTCGAATTATAGTATTTGAGGTATTGTGATGTTTAAACGAGAGGGTCGTGCTCTGGTCGTGGAGACTAGAAAGACCTGATGATGATGATGATCTTTAAACGGCCGTTATAACATTGTTCAAGGTTCAAGCGAAAAAATCTCAGATGATAATCAATTATGGGGAAAAAACTTTTGCAGCTAATGCTAATTACATAGAAAACTACTGTTGAAAGAATTTGCAATTTTCCCACGACTTTGTCCGATGTCCGATGAATTTTAGCTTAATATCACGCACAGATAAATAAGCTTTCTATTGGTGAACATCTTTCCTCTATATAATATAAGTTAAGTATAGAAGAGTGCACGAAATGTCGACTCCACCCAGAATATTGATTGCAAAAGTGTGTTCCTGCGAGTTGCCTGGATTTATTTTCAATGGACTAACCCCTTACTTAATTCACATATATTTAAATTCAAAGAAATGCGATGGCAGCTTGTTTTTTTAGGTTCAAAAATATATTAACGTCTCATTGACGTTGTGCCATTTATTTGTACAATCGCTTATTTATGTATTCGATTTTTTTAAACTGTGTACTTTTTGTTCAGCGAGGATATGCTCGTATAATGTACGCACCTTTTTTCTGTCATGTGAGTAACTCATATGGGTGAGTTTTAATAGACTTGTTAAAAATACTACCTTTTGGGCATCTGCTCGAGCAAGTGCACTTTCTATCAAAATATCCTGGTTCGAAATCATCATTACCAACTGGCCAGATCCAGCCAAAATCTGCTTGAGTGGTTAAAAAATAACGTAGTTAATAAAGCCTGTGCATCTTTGACTCAAGTCATATAAGAAAATACAGATTAACCACTTTATCTAAAAGCTGCACAAATTAGTAATGATAAGAAATCTAGACAAATAATTTTTGTAATGCGATTCTAACGATTCACCGTAAGTCCAAATCGGTTGATCCGTTGGTATGAGTTTTCTTAGAATGAAGAAACTGGCATACATACATACTAACTAACGTGCAATAACTCAAATACACTCCTTTTTCGGTTATTGTGTTAAAATAAATGTATAAGGATAGAATGAGTACAATTAACCATATTTAGGTTTCATAAAGTCAAAGCTAGCTTCCCAAATTATGCCTAAGAGAATGTCAGGTATCCGGTGTTGGATGTTACAACATTGGCCAACTTGGACTATTTCGGGTCGAGCGAGGATTGTTGGAGAATATTTTATCAGGGTCGTACCGCCCAAACGTGCCGGTGTCGTCACGAAGTTATTGTCTCGTTTAGCGGTATAATAATTGTGTCCATTCTAAGCTAGATTGCACACAATTGTTTCATAGCTTTCCTCACTCATTCACGTTGTAATTTACTATCACTAGTAATAACTTCATCATGTTATCTACTGCACTCCGGCGACAGCAATCGGGATGATTGGCTGAAATGACTTCCGAACCACGTCATACCTGTAAAGTCACGTCCTACAGTCATATGGTAAATCTACACAGAAGTCCCGCAAGGGACAATACGTGAAAATGTTGTATAAGAAAAACATAAATTCGGTAGATTAGTAATATGGTCCCAACCTCGAATTTATACGATTTGTTCTATCAGTTACACAATATACTACCGCTGGGGTGAGAGAGGGTAGATTTTCAACCTTTCGGGCGCCCCGTAATGCGCCGCACCAGGCACCCCATGCAATCTCGGTTAAGACCATATTTTAAGCCGCGGGGAATTAGCTAGTTTCAAAATAAAGTGTTGGTTAAATAAGCAAAAAAAATTTTTACTGATAAGTTAGACTAACACCAGTAGTTGTATAATTTCATCGTAGGATTATTGGCTATTGTTTGAAACTTCAAAGATCGTGTTCAGGATCCGGAAATTGCGCTTTTTCTCATAGCTACTTTGCTTCGTAAAATTTAACTTACATATCTAAAAAAATGGGTATCGTAAATAAAACTGTAACGCTGTTCCAGAAAAGCTTTTCTGTCACATAAAATAAAGGTTGTAAAACTCCCTAATCAAGTTATTGGTTGTTGTCGCCGTGCCAGAACCGTTTCCAAGTTTCACATACATGCGGGCTATTTTTTCATCTAAACACACTGATGTCATAAAGTAACTCTTTTCATTGGCTCTTTCATCTGATATTGTGTCACTGAATTTAGGTTTTTATCGCAGCTAATAAATTGAGTTCTTCTATTTGATCAAGTGAACAATGATTCCGCGAGATATTATGTTAGATCGGTAGTAGTTACCATTACGCCAAGTTATTTTTAAAACTTCTAATGAACTAAAGAAACTCACATTAATACACACTTTCATAAATGAATCTTTACAATTACTGAATACCAAAATGTTTTGCAGTTACCCGGAATATTTAATTTCATTAGTTGATAGATTTCATCTTGTATGCATTTATTATTTGGGGTTATATTGAAAAAAATCTGCTTTTTGAGCTCTAGGTATAATGCGCGTAAAATAGAACCACTTTTGCTCGTGCAAATGTATACCCAAACATTTTTCAACAGTATGAACAGTATAATACTGTCATAGTAGTCGTGTGGTACCTGGCAGAGTAGAATAGAACCACTCCAAGTCTTTCCGTGGATGTCGTCGAAGGCGACTTAGGAAACACAAGCTAAACAAAGCTTATGAACATCAAAGAGACCTCTCCAACCCGTCTGGCCAGCGTGGAGAGAGTAGGCCAAATCCTCTGACTGCTCTGGCTAATAAACGGCTCTGGTAGTATCTATCTCTATCTATATCTGCAGTAAAGACTAAAAAAAAGACCTGATGATGAATAGGTGACCCCAGCAGACCCCTAGCGAAGTCTAAGGCTGAGGAAGCTTACGCTACTCATAGGTAAACAAAAAATTGATTATTCATCGTATGAGGTCTGAAAATAAATTCATAGTGTCACATTCACAGGTCTGTAATATTTTTTGTAATATTCCACAAGGGAACCGTACCTTACAACTTTATGTAGTCAAGTAATTGATAAGGGTCAGAATGCAATTACTCGATAGGTGACACACATGTTTACTCAGCCCCATAACGACATACAAAAGTCCCAAAGCACCAAAGCACACATTTACAGTTTTGTACGTATTTCGTTCGACTCACCTAAATGCAACTAAAATATCGCTGCTTCTTGGGTATAAACTATTTTTAAGGAAGTAGTAATAGTTTAGGCAAATCAAAACAAATTTTATTTGACGGCCTCCGTAGCGCAGTGGTTAACATCCTAGACTACGACATGGGTGGATCCGAGTTCGTCCCCGGCTAGGCCATGATTTAAATCTAATTACTTAATGTTAACTGGATAAGTAATAAAAGAGGAAACGTACCCTCGTACTTTAGAAAATTAAAGTCTTGTAAGCAAAATATCTTAATAATAAAAAAGAACATATGATATTGGTGGAACTGATTTTCAGAAAACTAAACATAAAATATGTAGAATAAGAATATGACTTACAAAAGTATATGAAATAAACGATCTGGTATTTAAAACACGGGTCTACCGTTTTCGAACAATTAAATTCGAACATTTGACTTTCGAAGGTTACATAGTTTAGTCATAAGTATAGAAATATTCACAGCAAATAGCCTTAGCCGTGTGGTTTTCAGCAGAGTAGAATAGGACCACTCCAAGTCTTCCCGTGGATGTCGTAGAAGGCGACTTAGGGGACACAAGCTAAACAAAGCGCATAAACATCAAAGAGACCTCTCCAACCCGTCTGGCCAGCGTGGAGAATGTAGGCCAAATCCTCTGACTGCTCTGGCTAATATATGGCTCTGGTAGTACAGAGAGGGTCGTGCTCCTGCAGTGGAGACTAAAAATGACCTGATGATGATGATTCACAGTACAACGACTCTGCACGTGACACAATGATATTATTTTTTACTCAAGTGTTTGTTTTCTGTAAGTCGTTGTATATATTTAGTTTACTTAGTTTATATTTTGTAAATAATTGATTTGTGTGTGTGAACTTTCCCTGTTATCAATATTACTGTAACCTACCTAATTGGGATATTTATATGTCAGTATATGTGGACAAACCTTGAAAAGCGTAAAAATTGTCTCATTCGCATGCATTAATTTAATCCTCAAGTAAATTTTTCCATATATTGACTAAGTAAATAAGACGCCACCTCTATAAGAACAATGAGTGAAATATGCAAATGGGAATAAAGTAAACTTTTTGTAACTACTGATAACAATAACTTTTGTGTATTGACCCAACTGTATTAAGATCATTTATTTCTTTAGCAAAGAATGTGGTTGTTCATTAAATGGCCTGTATACGATTAAATGTTTCTCTTCTGTTCTGTTGACTTGACAAATTGAACCATGAGCAAGCCATTTCAAGGTTACACTGGAAACTTCTCGAAGTTCGAGAAGTTCGATCGTTCGTCATTCGATCACGATCGTTCGAGACTCGAACGATCGTGAACCGGGTTCGGGTTTTCACAATAAGTGTACGCTCGGACCGAGGACGCTCATACGAAATGTTTACTACTGTTTTCGCGATTGTTACACATTTGATACGGTTTTATCGCGTTTATTATATAACTAACTGTTGCCCGCGACTTCGTTCACGCAAATTTCACCTTGAAGCAAGTGAAGTGCACTGCAGGCTGCTTAGAACGTAGCATACTATATTCTACTCAAAGAGCATACATAGTTCACACCGTCAAATGTTTTTAAACGAGAAAGCAGTGGGCCCCTGGTACATTGTGCAGTAATAACCGCAAATAATAGCATTCAACATTGTTGGGATGAACAGTATTTATACTCTTCCCCAGGCAGCATCTTTGTGTGTGTGGAAATATTGTGTGATTTTTGGAAAACAAAACTTATAATTTGGGGTGTCTACTACAAGTTTTTATAGATTGCAGTAAACCTTTTACCGCAACTCATTTGGCCCGGTAATGTAAGAAGAAAATAAACTTCGTTATTATTCGTGGGAAGAGCTCCGGAACGACTGGAAGCGGTAAAATAACGCCGTATATGCCGTACGCCACAACCAGATTTATTACGAGTGACCTGGCCATGCATTTAGAAGTAAACTTTATGTTGTCATATAAAAAACCCACGAACGATGAAATTATATACCGTTTATGACTAAACTGTCTGGGAGAAAAGAAAAAACGTAGAATGTAACCGCTGCTTCTCTTCCTGGGTAGATCGTAAAAGCCAATCGAGGGAATCACGTTAATAGGCGATGCAGCTAGCAACCCATGACTATTTTGAATCTGTTGTCACCTACAAGCCCATCAAAATGCTAAACGTGGCCTAGATTTTACAGACCTGGGCTCTGTCTACCCCGCCCGCAAAGGGAAAAAGACGTAATATGTATCTATACCTATGTATGTTTAAACGGGATAATTCAGGAGATTAATTAGTTTTACGCGGATTTAGCGCCATTCTCGCAATCAGATTACGGAAACATTATTACGAACACAAAAGGTCGTTCAATACTGGATTAACGACAAACACCGTAACCCTCTGAACGCATTTGTATCTGTCATGCGATACAATAAATCTGTGTTCCTATTGTTGTGCGTGTGTTGATTTGTTTGTAGCTACAAACCTGTAATCACACTCATTCCGTTTATAGTTTTAGGAGATTACTAATTTAAAATATTAATCTATACTCATATTATAAAGTGGAAATATGATTGTTTGTTTGTTTCTTTGAATTGAATAGGCTCCAAACTACGTGATCGATTTTCAAAATTATTTCACCTTCTTCTTCTTCCTTTACCTTATACCACTTTTTTATGTGAGGTCGCCACAGTATGTCAGTTCTCTCCAGAGATTAAAAAAAAATCGTCTTGTTCTCACCACCTTGATCTGTCATCTACCATAGCCTTTGTACTCCCTTCCTGTTCATACTCTCGACACACTCAATCCATCGTTTCTTAGGTCTCCGTCTGTTCAGCGTTCCATCTACTTTGTAATCTAATGCCTTTCTTGTGATATGACTTTCTACTCTCCTTAATCACATACCCATACCAACTCAGTCTATGACTATGGAGCTTCTATGTTAGTGGCGCGACTTTCACACTTCCTCTTATATACTCATTCCGTATTTTATCTATTCGTGTCACTCCACACATCCATCTCAACATTCGCATCTCTGTTACGTGCAGTTTTCTTTCTTCCATCCCTTTTGTGGCCCAAAATTCCAATCCATACAATAAGACAGGTCTGATTACAGTTTTGTAAATTTTTCTTTTAAGTTTAAGGGGCATACGACTGTCACAAGTTACTCCCGTGACCTGTCTCCACTTCGCCCTTCCTGCGCTAAATCAAAACTCTTTTACCTAAAGGAAGCTAATTTATTTGCGGATGACAAAGGGTAATTTACGTAACGGGAAAATCGCTAGTGTGATAATTAAAACGGGAAATTATAAACTCCGAGAGGTGGGTCGACGATGTCAGAAAATTTGCAGGTTGAAACTGCTTACGAAACCGAGATAAATGGCATGCACACAGCGGGATATAATAGCGTTCGAGTCGATGTTTAATGATGATGAAAATATTAGTCTTCCAAAGAATTCTGTCAGTAAAAAACCTCCTAACTCATAAAAATCTTCAAGAGACGTTTTTGAAACACCCATACCATCCATAACCATTTATTTTATTACAGCAGTGAACTATTATTAAACTCGGAGAACTCTCAAATGCACATTTTTGTCGTGAACCACAAAGCGTGCAATCTGATAGAAACACGTGACCGCCTGTGACCCGTGCCCGGCCCCGTGCTTCGTTCCATTTGCGACTAATAGGAAATCGTTTCCAGAAAATTGTGTTTGTGTCACTATTCTATGCCATTTGTTATTTCTTTATTTACTTCAAGATGTCTTGACACAAAAAAAATTGCCCTTATGCTTATCTATTATTATACCTTTTAAGTTCTAATTTTTGTGTAAACACCGCAAAGTGTGCAATCTGATAGAGACACGTGACCACCCGTGCCCGGCCCCGTGCTTCGTTCCATTAGCGACTAATAGGAGCGTTTCCAGTAAATTGTCTTTGTGTCACTATTCCATGCCTTGTGTTATTTCTTTATTTACTAAAAGATTTCTTGACACTTTCCGGGTCACTTCTGCTTATACGCATAAGAACGGCTGTTCTTTCTATTGTATCTAGTCAGGTGCCCATTAAAGTAAGTAAATGACAAAGAAAGCTATTTCATAAAAATTCAAACACAGAAATGATTTGATTTAAAGATTTTTACCCATACCATAACTTATTACTGATTATTACACTAATATGTCTTTTGGATTTGTCCTCGATTTCAATTCGATGCGATCTCGTTCAGAATAAACAGCTCGACTCTCAAGAAAATTACAGTTATTTCAAACACTTAAGGTCGTTTAATTTTGACTCACCCCGATGTTAAACTATATCCGTGGATTGTCACTCGTCACTTAACAACAAAGTCCTTCACCCCACCGCGTCTGTCTGTGTGTTCGCGATAAACTCAAAAACTACTGCACAGATTTTCATGTGGTTTTCATCAATAGTTTTTTTTTCCGTATGTTTAAGTGGCCAACACTGGTGTCAGATTTTTCAAGCATCTGACATAGCTTAACGACTGCCATCAACGATGACAGCCGGGACCAACGGCTTAACGTGCCTTCCAAAGCACGGAGGAGCTCGAGATATTTTTATGCCACTTGCGGTCACCCATCCAAGTAGGGACTGCACCAGGGGTTGCTTAACATATGTAAGCGCTCATAGAGCTCACACCCACTGGACCATCGGTCCTCAATTGTACCACCAATAGAGTGATTCATATGGAAGGTTTATAGGTATTATACCTGCCCGGGCTGGGGAGGGCTGCTAGTTCTGTATATAAATATATGATCAAATAAATAATTCGATAGGTCAAGTCCAGAATATGATTACTACGCCAACCAACCAACAAAAGTTACACACGTAACTTTAGATTGAAAACAAGAGCAATATCGCGGCGATCGGGTCTGCTCCCGATTGAATAATTTATCATGTTCGCTTTGTTTGAGCTGCGTTTTGATTGCGATCAAACTTTTTAATGGGCATGTATAAGCATTGTGGAGGGCGTGTCTAAAAATTTACTCCCATACAGTGCTACAAGGATCTTTTGGCACGTGGCTATAATTTGAACTAAACGCTGCCCTTGCCGTCATCTTGTAAAGCGTCACTTTAGGTAGATAGCCCAAATTAATGTTTGCTGCGGATATTTCGTGCTTATACTTCTATTTATAAAACTAAGAATATTTTGTTAGAAAATAGTCCTAATTACACACATCGCCCCCATTTGAATATCATCCAAGTGCCAAAATGATCCTTGTCGTACTGTAAATGATTAGTTTGCTGGGAGTAAGTATATTATCTATTTGAATTCTTTAGTCATGTGCGCTCGGCGATGTTGTTATGTTTTATATATTTAAATTAGTTTGGTTCAGTAGATTCGGCGCGAAAGCGTAACAAACAAACAAATAAACAAACAAACTCACTTTCGCATTTATCATATTAGTTAGGATTAGGATAGGATAGTTAGGATAAACGCCTTAACTACCGAACCGATCATCATGAAATTTTGCATTCACATAAGTAAAGGTACTAAGAAGGAAATAGGCTATATCACGCAGGCAAAGCCGCTAGTATTTTAACAGCTAGTATTTTATTAGAGATACTCGTATAGATAAACGTCCAAGACAAGGCCAATCTGAAAATATCGTTTTCTATCATGACCTGACCGAGGATCGAACCCGGTACCACTCGTGCCGTAGGCTGGCGTGTTAACAGCGTATCCTAGCGGTATGTTTTCTATACAAATGTATTCCTCTTTTTTCTCGCTGAAAACTGCTTCTAGAGGCACAATTCTTTTTTCATAAAATCTAGTGCCTACTAAAATAAGTATAGCCCATTTTTTAGGGTTCCGTAGTAAACAAGGAACCCTTATAGTTTCGCCATGTCTGTCTGTCTGTCTGTCCGTCCGCGGTTTTACTCAGAGACTATAAGCACTAGAAAGCTGTTCAGGGGAGTCACGGACAAAATTGGTAATATACTTAAGCGTGCTTCAATCAAGACCTACTACAAGCCGCACAAGAAAATAAACCAACTTTTAAGACCTGTCAAATCTAATATCCCGTTACAAGATGCTGGAGTTTATAAAATTGACTGTGAGTGTGGTTTATCATACATTGGGCAAACAAAGAGAAGCATCGGTACCCGTATAAAAGAACATATTGCTGACATGAAGCATAGGTGCTCAACGAAGTCTGCAGTCTGTGAACATGCCCTAGACAAACCCCACCATTATATGCGTTTTGATAATCCTCAAGTCCTTGCAAAAAAAAACAGATACATTCCAAGAATGCTACGTGAGGCTATTGAAATTAAAAAAACATCCTAATTTTAATAGAGAGGATGGTTGGCATTTACCACCAGCTTGGGATCCAGTCATCAATTTAATCAAATCTCAAGCTAAGCAGAAGACTGCAAGACCTTCGGACACCGTGAGCCAATACTGCGTACATCCGGAACGTTATCAATAAATATTTTAGGCGGTAGATTTTGCAGTTCTTATAAAATACTAGGCAAATGTCAACTTAGTCTATCTGCGACCATTAACACTGTAAAGTGCTTGAAACGTTAGGTGTATAAATAATGTAATAAACGCGATAAAAACCGTATTAAAATAATTTTATTTAAATTGTCATTTGCAACTACGGAACCCTACACTGCGCGTGGCCCGACACGCACTTGGCCGGTTTTTATATTTCTCTAAAAACTGTTTTTCTTTAAAAAAAAAACAATTTTTTTTAAAACACGGCTTTTGAAATTGCCTTTATTTAGTTTCGTAGCATTTCGAGACTGCTTTCATTGTCTTGAGGGAAGTGAAACCGCTGTATGTAGTTTTTGTCACTATTATTACGGGCCAAAACTAACGATCTGTGTCAAACTCTATAAAAATTGCACTTAATTTTACTAGTTCTGCAAAAAATAAAATTACACCTAAATAATTAACTACCCTATATATTTACGTAGATTGTAGATACAAGACAGATAAAACGCAATGTAAAATAAAGAAAAGGTCGTTAATATTTAATTTAATTTGCATTTATAAAGTCGAAGAGACCTTAATAAATTTAATATAAGCTCAGATACCTATCAGGTCTAATTAAAAATTTAATAAAGTTTTTACTTTCATTTACATAACAAGCCTTGGGACTTTTTGTTAATTATTAAATAACGTAGCACCTAACACTTTTTTAGCAACTTATCGGATTAAAAGCGCTGTTGTTAATTTAAAAGCTTTTTCCAGGAGACTGCGACTAAGAAATTGTAGGAAAGTCTTAGTCTTCGTGGGTTTAAGGTAAGGGTATACGTTCTTTCATATGCCAGAATAGCCAGCCGTATGCCAGAATAGGTATGGTGCGAGCAGGTACTCATCATATCTCAATAAAAATTTATAATAAGTTGCCGATAAGTATACGATCTTTGAATAATAATGTACAATTTAATAGAGAACTTAAAAAATACTTAATATGTTTTTGCAATTTAGACGAATTCTTACAAATACAAATTGATGTGTGACTATGTATTAAATAAATTTTATGTATGATTTATAATTGAGTGACTAATATTAATATTGTATAATTATTTTAATGCTTATCTGTACTACTTACGCAATAATTTAATCTGACTATTATAATAAAATTCATTAATTTTCGCTGACTTTACTATGGTAGCGGACAAACTATAGGAGAGCCGCCTACGTCACGTCACGTTTTGCGAAAACCGGAAAATATACTCATGTTACGAATGTCTTGCTGTGCCACCTCCTCTAGGCCACGGCAGAAGGAGGAAACCCAAGAAGTGCTGGCTTGATGTTGCTTAGAGAGAGAGAGAAAGGAAATAATTAGGGAAAACAAAACGATTGCTTTGATATTTGGATCACGATTGGGCTGTGCATCTTGCATATAAATTTCACGGCGCTCATTTGTAGCTATCCCAAGTTAATATTCCCAACACCGTGCAGGCATTGTTTGGAGCGTGTAGTAGTGATCCGTTAAGGTACTTGTTGGCTAGAGATTCTCAATCTCAAATTCCCAAGGGACATCTTTACGGAACAAAATCTGAACAGTAACATTATATTGTAGACATATATTCTGATACCTATTTTCTTATTCCTAACATAGACCACAATGGAGTATTAACACTACTAATAAAAATACAGTGCCACTCCGTGAGTGCCGATAGAAGTGAAAACTTGAATTTGAACAATTATATACTTAGAAAATATTATATTATTCAGGAAATACCTATATATACATATGTAAGGATAAAGACGTGATTATATGTATGTATGTAAGAAACCATTTTACTCGCGACACCTTTGCCAAAAAACCGACCTCCTTATACAAAATATATAGCTTAATCAATCAATATTATGGATGTGAACTGTAAAGAAGGGCAGTCGGATTTTTCATTTTATGAAATAATGCTACTTGTTACATACCGACCTACAATCCAGGAAGGTCTGAACCGGGTACTGCTCCGTTTGAGAAGCATTGTCGCCGATGTGTAAGGCTATATTGTGAGAGGGTGATAAGCGAAGGGTAAACAGCCCCGGGCACTGTTTGCCCTCTTCACTCCGCCGGTCGAACTTCCATTTACATTTGTAAGACGCTGAAAGGACGATTGGGTCATTTGTACTTGTAGGGCACAATCAAATAATATTGATATGTGTTTTATGACTTTCCACGACCTTCGTAAGTATTGGGTGTGTTAAGAATCTTTATAGAAAAAATAAATGGTTAGGTAAACTCTTCGGTATCAAGGATTTTTATACCAACGATATTTTATTTTGTCTCAAGAGGTTCAATATACCCGTAAACCATTCTTTTGTAGCAATTTACTAACGTGCGTCAACTGTCGTCTTAACTTAAGAGTCCCACGTAAAGCCGCAATCCCATACATAATTACAGCGAGTACAAGTTTTCAATACAAAACTTCAACTCGCTGTAATTTTGTATAGGTATTGTTTTTAAAATTGAAATCTGATTATAAACATCAATATGCCTTATCCGGTCGTATGTACGAAATTTGGTTGGCTTAACTGTTGTAAAACTAAAACGAAACTACGTTTGTATGGGATTGCGCCTTTACGTGAGACTCTTAACTGATTACAATATAATGATTCATGATTGTATGCACAAATTACGAAGCAGATATTATTATGCTGTTTATTGCTATATTGGTTCCAAACATGGCATCAAATAAAATTCTCCTCCGCTAAAAGTAAAATTACTAAATGATAAACCTAAAATCGCAAAGTCTTGTGTAAGAAAACAAGTTTCTATTTCGAACATGATGTTTCCTGCTACTTCATACGCGTAGGTTTTAATCTCGCATTCTATTTGGGCTGGGTTGACCCCGAGCCACAAACCTTCTCAAGTGCGGATGCAACCGGAAATACTTTCAGATTACTGAGCCATAAAATATCATCAATAGTTTTTGCGTGAATGGCTCGCCCAATAATGACATTTGTGAGGCAAATTTTTGATACTTTGGGTTTTATTATTGCAATTTTTTGTTTCCTCATGGTCATGTTAGTTTGTCATGCCGATATGACTTCGAGGATATACATATCCTCGTTGTCCTACTATGACTTTTTCTTTTTAGTAAAATATTTTTGCATCTTCCTGCATAAATATATATATTATTTACATAAACGTAACCTTACATTGTTGCATCCATTAGTGAAAGAATTTGGAAAACAAATCTTACCCTATATATAATACTAGTATTAATTACCGTTTTATAAAGCTTTTGTCCCGCCTGTCTGTTTACGGGCTTTCATTTATCCTTAACAAAGGTACGCTTAATATAGCGACCCAGTAGGCGCGAACAGTATCAAAAAACCAGCAAAAATCCCACAATACAGAGATTAGCTCCTTTGTCATCGCTCCTAATTTTACGATATTAAATATGCTCAGGACTATTAGGGCGATTAACGATTATTTATATACAAAGATTAAGGTTTTATACGAGTTACTTTAAAGTTTATATATGATAGCATTAGCTACGAGCTTTGACTATATAATCTTAGGATGTTTATCTATATAAGTATATATTATAAAATATAGTATCGTTGAGTTAGTATTCCGCGACACAAGTTCACAACTTACTGTGGGGCTAGCTCAATTTGTGTGATATGTCCCTATATATTTATTTATTTATTTATTTATAATCTCGCTACGAAAAAATAGGCATGCCGAAAGAGTATTCAATAGTGTGAGGCCTCAGATTAATAAATAGTTCTGTGTGTGAGGTGAAGACTCTTCGCCGTGTAAGAACCGTAAGTTAAACGTTTACTACTATATTTATATTAAATAACCTGCTCCTTTTTGATGTCGGTGAAAAACATAGATTAAAAAAAAAATTCGTCGAAAAAGATGAAAACATTGTCTGTCAGTTTTGTGTGCTGATAAGAGATGTTTGTTTGGCCTAGTCGACAGAAATGATTCGGTTGATATTAGATTACAACCAACAGAGATAAGTGGTAAGTCTGATGGAATGGATCGGAGAGATAGTGTTACGAACTTCAATATTATTTTTACTCTGTTCCATCTTACTTGAGTGAACTGCGAGTATTTTATGATTGTCATTCTATTCCATTTAGTTTACTTGACTGAACTCCAGTGCGACATTTTCTTGCTTATACTTAGCTTCAAAAATACATGACGTTTTTCCAGTACCTAAGTATAGTTTTAACTTTTGGGTGTTGATTCTACAAAGATTTTGTCGTCAGAATCACATTTTAAAATTACAATTGTAATTTAATTCCCAAAATGAACTCAAAGTAAGTTGTGATAAGGGATAATAACTTTATACGATACTAGGTATATTTGTGTACAAATTCATATATGGATAAACATCCAAGACCAGGTCAATCTGAAAAACAATTTTTCATGTTGACTTGACCGGGGATCGAACCCGGGACCACCCGTGTTGCAGGCTGGCGTGTTGACCGCTGCGCCCCACGGAGGTTGCCGTCATATTATATTTGCACCTAGTATAACGTGTAAGTATTACCTATTTTCACTTATTTTATTCCTTCCAAGTAGTGCAGAACTTAGTATTCAGTTCTCACAGTGTCACAAACAAGAATCGAAGTCGAAAACAAGTGTCTTTAAACGAGACCCAGGATCAAAGTGAACCGATTCTTTTCAGCACACCATAGTCAGTAGTGAGTGGCGGATACATATGGGGGCGCACGAGACGCGCCGCCCCTAAGACGATATGTACTAACTACCATAATTGTTCCATGTTGGTCTCCCGAGAAAAAAACTCGCACAGGCCGTAAATGCTGGCCGAGGAAATGGGAGGAAATCTAAGGAACCATTACAATGGGTACCACGTACCACCCATCACTATTTAGATACCATTTTTTGCTTATACTAACACAACCAACACGCCAAATGTAGCCTTCGGGTCTAATAACTCTGTCTACCCCGTAAGGGACGAAGAAGTCATAATTGTATTTGTGTATTTTTAATGCATGGGTGTATACATGTGGAAAAAGAGAAAAGTTTAGATATGTCAGGATCGTCAATCGTACAAAGTTAAGGATTGTCTATGCCTAATTGGCTACTTGACTAAAAATTTTTTCGTGTCGCTATGTAAAGATCTGCCAAAAATAAACACAATAGTGTCAGAAATTCATTTCTAAACAAAAAACTATTTCAGATATAGAAGTTTTAAAGACACATATTTTTAGACGTTAGTTTTTAGACGTGAAAACGCGCTGCTGAAATGCCTACATATTTGTGACGTCACAACTTTGTATTTTGTATGGGCGGGGCGTGAGAACTTTGTTTGGTAGCTATACGAAATATTACGTTTGTGGTAATGGTTTCATAATAAAAGTTGCTTTAAATTTAGCGGACTACAATACAGTATAATTGTAACTTAAGATTTTCATACTTTAAAAAATGGTCCTATTCACCCAACTTTAAAGAAGCTTTAAGAACACTTAACGAATCGATATCAAATTAAAAGTGATCTTTATAGTGTTTTTAGATAGAAATTAGTATCATTTGAAACAAATTTTATATAATCTTAACATTAGGCAAATACCGAATTGCCTACTGCTTTGGGAGTCGTGACGGATATCCTTACCTTACCTATTTTATGATATAGAAGAAAAGTAATAGCAGCTTATATTATAAATGAGAAAGTGAGTTTGTTTGTTAGTTAGTTAATAATTAATTTTGTGTATATGTTTTACAGTTACATATACATTGTCTGGGGTAGTGGAACATAGAGCAGAACAGTGGGTGAAAACTAGTGCTTATATAAATAAAATAAAAATATTTTTTTTTATGTGGAACAATCCCCCCTTAGAACTTTTTCTGAATCCGCCCCACTACAACGGCCGTAAGCGGGGCTAATCCTGGACCCTATTTTCCTTCACCGTGAGATTAAAACGTTCTCAGTTCTTTGTGCTTTATATTAAAGCTGAAAGAAGGCCAGAACGTGCCACCTACTTTCAGCCTTTTTAACCCGATGTTCATAGCTGAAGGTATAAGTTTTCCTCATTTCTATTTACGTTTAGGGATGCCATATTTAACAGGCCGAGAGTAAAAAAGTAACATTATATTTTTTCTTCTATCCTTTTCCTTTTTAGAGTTTCATACCCAGACGGTAAAAATGGGACCCTATTCACGGCACTTCGATGTATATGATTCTGTCTGACTGTCCGTCTGTCACCAGGCAGTATCTCATAAACCGTGAATCATCGCTAGACCGTTGAAATTTTCACACGTGAAGTATTTGTATAACAAAAAATACTAAAACCGAATAAAATAAATATTAGTTCTCATACAGCTAATGTGGTTTGTTTTCTTATTCTTTTAATTTGACGCAGATTTCAAGATCCTAATTTATCTGTGTTTGTAGTAGAGATATTTATTAAAATTGTACCTATGCTATTGCAGGGTAAACTGTAATACGATCATCATCATCAGGTCTTTCTAGTCTCCACTGCAGGAGCACGACCCTCTCTGTACTACCAGAGCCATATACTAGCCTGAGTAGTCAGAGGATTTGGCCTACACTCTCCACGCTGGCCAGGTCGGTTGGAGAGGACTCTTTGATGTTAATAAGCTTTGTTTAGCTTGTATTTCCTTACCTTGCTTTACGACATCCACGGGATGACTTGGAGTGTTCCTATTCTACTCTGCCGAGCACCACACGGCAAAATTTATTAATACGGTAGTTGCCTAATGTTAAGATTATATAAAATTTGTTTCTAATGAGACTAATTTCTATCTAAAAACATTATAAAGAACACTTTTAATTTGATATCGATTCGTTAAGTGATCTTTAAAGCTTCTTTAAAGTTGGGTGAATAGGACCATTTTTTAAAGTATGAAAATCTTTCATTACAATAATACTGTATTTTAGTCTGCAAAATTTATAGCAACTTTTATTATGAAACCATTACCATAAACGAATATTTCGTATAGCTACCAAACAAAGTTCTCACGCCCCGCCCATACAAAATACAAAGTTGTGACGTCACAAATATGTAGGCATTTCAGCGGCGCGTTTTCACGTCTAAAAATTTACGTCTAAAAACATGTGTCTTTAAAACTTTTATAACTGAAAGAGTTTTTTGTTTAGAAATGTATTTCTGTCACTATTGTGTTTATTTTTGGCAGGTCTTTACATAGCAACATGAAAAAAATTTTAGTCAACATGCCCATTAACAGAAACCAATGGCACGAGCAATAAATTTGTTCCGCTTCTAATAGGTTGTTTTTTTTAACTCCGAATCAATTAAACATGTGATGTACTTCAACAAAAACCTCGAAGAAAATAAAGACAATGTGCTCCTAAAATACCACCATATTATAAGAATAATTCAATAGCTATGCAATTCATACTGCTCCATTCGAGGTGAAGATTATGCAAATGGTTCTCGATTCAGATAAGCTCAATTGCGAAATTAAATTACTGTACCTCGTGCGGGGTGCGGGGCGCCCACAGGTTTCAGTAACGACCTGATCTTGTTGCTAAGGTTTATTTTATCTCAAAGGCGTTCGATTGCCTGAAGGTGTTACTAAATTGATCATGTATACCGCCATACATCTTTAGTGCTAAGACCATTAAGCAACTGGAGTCGACGTTATGTTTTGGATCAAACAGGAAAAATATCGATAGCGAAAAGTAACCTTCTAATAAGTTACCTAATAATTATACAAGTAATTAATGAAAAATAACCGAATTACTTATAGATAGACTAGAATAATACCTATTCAAAATTACCCAAGAACATACAACTCAGGCGGCGATAGAATAGGAATTTGACTCATAGGCGTTTGACTGATAAAAAGCTAAAATCCATGACACGCACAAAGAATACACGAGCGAAGTAATTCACCTCACGACACAAAGAAATAACGACACACTGTTCCCGAAACGTCATTGTTATCACTGAACGGAATACACAATTGTACCTGTTCCATTCGAGGCGATGGGAGGTTATGTAAATTGTTCTCGATTTAAATAAGCTCAATGGCGAAATTGGCAAAGTCAAAATACCTACCTCGTGCGGGGTGCGGGGCGCCTACAGGAGTCAGTAACGAGCTGTATTTATTTTCAATGTTGTTTCTCTTAAAGGCGTTTGCCTGAAGGAAGGTGTTAAAAAAATGTGAGAAATTAGTTGGACGGCATGGCGAGATTATGGAGACAATTTATTTGAGCTGATCCATCTTTGAGCATCAGTTTTTAGCTTGAGAGACGGCTTATTTGAAATGGCAAGATCACAACAATAGGTACCGATTTTCAATAGGTATAAAAATGTCGAATCATAATATTATCACCTACTTTTACTCGACTGACGAGGAGGGTAATGTTTCGTGTATGTATGACATAAATGTGTGTCCAAAACATGCGGACAAAGTCGCGGGCAACAGCGAGTATATGCACGAGAAAATAAACATTAGGCACACCAAGTAACGACATTAGATATAATATACAGTAGCTCTTACATTAATTCTGTTTTCCTCAGAGAAACAATTGTTGTAATCATTAATCACAGATATTGCATTTCAGGCGAGTAATGGTACCAAATATTTCATCACTCATAGAAATACGCTGACCATTTCGCTATTACGCTAGTCTTCTGCTCTTCAGACATAGTAAATAATCCTTCAGTCGCCTGCGACAAAAATAATGGTTAAGTTATTATAAATAATGTGTGTAATATTTGAAAATAATAGACGTTTCTATATACGTGCATAAATAACTATCAATACTTCGCATGAAGAGTGATCTAGACAATTAGGTATATCAATGCCGAAACAGTTTCCTCTAGCTGAAACTAAATTTATTAATAAAATGAGTTTCAGATAGAGGCAACTGTTTGAAAAAGTGAGTTTGTTTATTTATTTATGTATTTGTTTGTTGTTTACGTTTCCGTGCATCAACTTCTTGACCGATCATCGTGATCATTTGCATAGGCGTTTACTGAGGCACCGAGAAGGACATAAAAGAACCGTTCCCGAAGGACCGACATAAACGCGAGCGTAGCCGAGGGCGAAAGGTATATACAATAAATTTCAGTGTAGTTATTGCGCGTACCCCAGCTGATCAAAAAGCTCGTAATACGGTCCCTTGTTAGCTCACCTAACCCTGTCCGCAGCCCTCTTATGAATCTTTTATCTCGCGAACCTTCGTAACGGCCTAATGCGTGAACCCAATATACCACCTGCCTCTGACAGCAGCTTAGGGTTAACTGATTTCACTTATTTGTTGCGCCACTTACTAAAAATAAATCGTTTTCTTTTTGCGACTGCTATAAATAAGTTTTCATACAAGCCAATTTATTTATTTTGGTTTTAAAAAAATTTAAAAATCCTTATTATTTTATACCGATAACTACGCAAATGTAATGATAACCACAGCATGAAATAGTAAAAAGAAAGTAACAAGGAGTTTCAAAATGATAAACCGACTTCGATTTTTTCCAGTGACTAATACACACATTAATTCTCTATCACAAAATCTACTCCACGGAATTTGGTTTATTATATATATACAGTTTGATCACCTAGGTGATATCACCTGGGTGAAGAAAGACCACTTTTTAGTCCACTTTGTTCACCTTGGAATTTGAGAACCTAGGTGATAACTCCTGGGTGATCAAATGCGACTTTTTTAGTGTAGTACGTCGTTCACCTCGGAATCTTATCACCCAGGTGATCACCGGCGAGTCCTTTTTCCCACGCTAGTGGAATTTAAAACTATTGTACTAAGTTTGATAAAATTTTACAATTAGAGTTACATCAGAATAACACATAGGCTATTTTAAGTCTTATGGTCCTAGGAAGGTCCTAGGCTCTGTCTACATTTTCTGTCTGACAACGACATGATTAGCAAGTAATATTATTTCAGTTGTCTAGGTTACATAAAAACTGACAAGGGTCGTATTATGAGTATTGTAGCCCTGAATACTCAGCATTAAGTATGTCATGGATAATTTACATTCATATAAGAATCTGCAGTAAATATATCTCTGACGATATACCAGAGCCAAGCATAAGTCCTTACGACTATTGGCAGCATTCCATCCTCGCTCAAGGATACAGATTTGGTTTTTGTGAAAAATTGTTTTGTATTCGACCTTTTCCGGCGATAAAAAAGCCGAACGTACTTTCACAAACTTATATCGGTTCTATTATCCGTATATCTGAACGGAGAAAATGGGTATACATCCTCAACTCGTTGATCCTTTCAGTGGGGTTGCATTTGGGTACAATGCCGGGAGGCACGAGGGAAAATGGTGTAATTTGTCCTATGTCCCTTCTAAAAAGGCAGTAAACCACTAAATATTCTCATTTGCCGTGCATAAGTCCGGGAGTGGATGTTCCGGGTGTATTTTATTCGGATCAGTAGATGTTCAGTTCAGCGACCTCTGACTGTAAAATGTAAATTAAAATATTAGGTCGGGGAGAAAGTAATTTCGTATTTTGTATGAAGATTTTATCCGTCCATACAAAAGAGGTGTAACTTTGACATCAAAATTCTCAGACACAAAACGCTTAAACTAACTTTGTGCAATTCTTACAGGGACTGCGGTATTTTCATAAATACCAAAATTCACTTTCTGCGTATTTTGCATATTTTTTTATTTTTTAATTAACTTTTTAAAATAATAATTTTTTCGTCTATCTGATACATTTTTAATAATCAGGGAAACGGTTAAAAAATTAAGGGAAATTTTTTATATCATTAAAACTAACGTGAGATAAAGACATCATATATATATATATATATATCAACGGGTCACTCACGTGCTATTTGTCGGGATTGCCGACTATAGTTTCGGACTCGTCAGGAGCCCATTTTCAAGGCGAGTGCGGGACGCGCGGCGGTGGATCCCGAACTAACCGCTCGCGACGCGACGCCCGCGCAGCGGCTCGCGCCGCCCTGGCGGAGGGGGGAACAAGCGAGTCAGTCCCGGGATCCTGGTGTTGCGTGGTCACGGAGGTAGTGGATCCTATTTCTTCGTCGTCGGTGTCTGGTGACGGTGCGTGTGTGTGGAAAGAGCTAATCGTATCGGCCTCTACTGAATCAGTGTGCTTCAAGATATCACTCTTTTGCAGAATCGGTTTCCAGGTTGCGGGTAAAGTCCAACCTACATCCCGATTGAAGTTTGGACGTCGACTTATTTCTATGGCCTCTCTTATCTTTCGGGGAAAGAATGCCTTTTCCCTAGCGAGGACTTTGGCCCTATCAAAACGAATATAGTGCGTGACGTCCTCTTCCAAAGTATGTTCGGCGATGGCTGACCCGTTTCTGTCCAAATTCTTAATGCTTCTGATGTGCTCTTTCAGCCTGGTAGATATGTTGCGACCCGTTTCGCCTATGTAGCTCTTCCCACAGTCACAAGGAACTTCATAAACACCCGGGACATTTAATGGGTCTCTATCCTTCGGAGAGCGAACTAACTGCCTTATTTGTGTAAGAGGCCGGAAAATGGTCTTAATGCAATATTTCCGGCGTAGCAATTGTCCGATTTTATCCGTAACCCCTTTCACAAAAGGCAGGTATAATCGTGCTCTATCCGCTGACGACATGTTTCTGGCTTCATTAGCACTTATCCTGCAACTCTGTCTCCAACCATAACCATTTGCTTCTAGAACGTGCCTAACGTGCGCTAGCTCCGAACCTAGAAATCGAGGGTCACATAGTCGCATCGCTCTGTTGATGAGAGAACGTGGCACCGACGCTAAGTGAGCTGGGTGGTGGTGAGAATCTGCTCTAAGGTAGCGGTCTGTATGCGTCGGTTTCCGATAAACTGTATGTGACAATTCACCACTTGGTTCTCTCATCACTAACACATACAGGAAAGCTAGAACACCATCTTTTTCTTTCTCCGTTGTAAAGCTTATTCTAGGATGTATAGAATTGAGGTGCTTCAGAAATGGTGTTAAATGGTTTTTCTTCAAAATGGCAAAGACATCGTCTACGTACCTCCACCAATGTCTCGGCCTGTCCGGCGCCGTGCTCAATGCTCTCTCTTCAAACCATTCCATAAAAATATTTGCCACCACTGGCGCTATGGGAGACCCCATTGCCACTCCATCTATTTGGGTGTAATATTCGCCTTGCCACACGAAGAAACCGCTTTTTAAACAAAACTCAATAATACGCATGTACTCAGTAGGTATGTCAGTGGCTATTGCTAACTCTGAGATGATATCTATAGTGTCCTCTACCGGTACATTTGTAAACAAAGAAGTAACGTCAAAGCTCACCATGAGTTCCTCGTCGGCCAGCCTGACCCCATAGCAAGTCGATAAAATGGGCCGAATCCTTCACGTAACTTCCTGTATTTCCAGTTAGCGGCTGACGAGTCCGAAACTATAGTCGGCAATCCCGACAAATAGCACGTGAGTGACCCGTTGATATATATATATATGAGGGAAATTTTTTGTACATTTGTATATAATTCTTGAAAATTGTACCTTTCAGATGGTACCTAAATCAGCCAGATCATACAACATTACCAAAGATATTTGATTACAACTTTACACATCATCATCATCATTCATCATTTCATCATCATTCTTAATTATTGTTTTTACGATACAAAACGGGACTAGAGAATACGAACTATAGGGAATCTACGCAGTCAAGAGGCAACGTGAACGTCAACGTTTAGGTGTAACTCATTCCGCAGCTTAATTATAAATCCCATCTTTTGAGAAGCAGTTCCAGCCGCAAGTAGGTCACGTTGTAAATTACACCATTACCGGTGTTAAATAGTCTAGTAAACCCGAAAGAGCCTTTCACTCAGAGTTGGTTCAAATAAATATATGTATGTGGTAAAATATCTATTTTTTGTGGTATACGGTTTTGTAATGATTTTTCTTGTACAGGGTGTGACAAAATAGCGATATAAATTTTTAAGGTCATGATCAGTCCATCATATTTATCAACTTTCCGCAAAGAACATGTAAGTAAATAGAAATTACTTTATTATTTTATTTATACTTATTAATATATATATTTTATTACTTTATTGTAGGTCTCGTTGTAAATAAGGCAGAAGTGTTCGATACTCTAACTTAGGCGGCTCCCCAGAAATATAAAGCGATCTGAAATAAAATCTTTGTTAGGGCAAAGCATGATAAATTTATTCGAAAATAGGTCTAAATCTAATTAATAGTTTATATGGACTGGCAAAGTTGTATTTATTAAGTTTTTTTTAATAATTAAAATAAATTAATTTGGTAATAGTCCTGAAATATTTATTACCAAATGATATTATCTGTTACCAAACCACACCATCTATATAACGATACCTTAGAAACAGCCAGGAATAATAAGTATTCATGACAAGAGTATAGATCATCGTCATCGTTGAGAGAATAGACAAGTCAGCTTGTATTTCTCACTTCTATTTTGGTTGGCATTGGCGCAGTCTGCGGACACAAAACATGCGAAACTGCTATGTCTAAGAGCTTTGAGGAAATATAATATTTGTACATAACATGTATACTCATTGTTACACAAAGTTGATATTGAATAACTTTTCCAAATGGGCATAGAGGCATACATTGTATTATAAGAATTTAAGGATGGCACGTTGATCTAGGTTTAGAGTAAGCATTGCGCAGTAATTAACAGAATAATCTGTTGCGTCAACGTTTTGTTCCAACCAAAAATTCTTTATCAAAACTGATTTAATAAATAATTTTGTGGTTAAAATTCAGTAAAACAACGCAATTAAATTAAATACTTCCTATTTAAGAAGCGGAGCGCGTAAGAATTTATAATTTTCTTATTATGTACCTACTAAAGTGGGATGAAGTTTTGAACTGTGAATTTTTTAATACCATTCATACTATACACCTATTTATAAAAAAAACTGTGTTTGTACTGTTGTTTACGCTATGGACGATAGGATAAACGACGACACAAAGAGGAAATTACCAGTGAGTTATTTGCACAGCTCTAGAAATTTGAGTTATTTCACTCACCCGGACAATGAAGCTCGGTTTGCAAGGATGCCTATTATGTGTAAACTTATTTGGGTAGACATTCACTACAAACTGTTACGAAAGGTCATTGTAGGAATTCACCCAAACTAAAAACTACTTTCATATGCGGCGAGCTTCTCTCCGCGCTAAATTGAGCTTTCCTAAGCCCTCGGGAGAAAATACGGGAACTTGATCTCCCGAGTAATTTACTGACTACCATCCGATTCAAGCCATCTTAACATCCATATCATTCGTAACGGATGATGACTGATTGTAGCTTTTGAATTTTATTTTAAATAAAAATTAACTCAAGTGTTTAATGGACGTCAATAAATGATTTTGAAGGATTATTTTTCTGAATAAGCTTCTGATTGTTATATTTGTTCCAGTGGGACTTCTTGTAGCCTAAATGGGTTGATAAATTTTGAAGTGTGCGGTGTCATCAAATTCGTATTTTCCCCGGGGTCATCGGCTATGAAATAGACGTAAACTGTAAAAACTTTATCTACCTGCGAACATGAACACTTTTAAGTGTTCGAAATATAGCATTAATAGGTTATGTAATAAACGCGATAAAACCGTAGGTATTAATAGTCAAATGTTACAATTGCAAAAACATAAGAAAACATATCTGACAAAAATTTCTATAGGTTTATTATTTTTATTAAATAATGCTACTGTCGTGTTATTTTGTAGATCGGAAATTAAATGTAATTAAGTATAATTGTTTCTTACTTAATAGGTAAGAAACAACTATACTTAATCGGTAGCTATAAGAAATAAAACAACACAGTAATAGAAAACTAGTTAAGTTTGCCCAAAATTATAGAAAAATAAAGTGAAATCACGATGTAACCTCAGTGAGCGAGTTTGGCGCGCCGCCAAATCATACAGCCCAGAGGATTCAGTGGCGAGAACGGGAAACGTTTACAGGTGACGGAATCACTTAACGAATTGAATTTTTATTTCAGTTTCAGGGATATAAAAGGTGAGGATCACATGGATCAACCGTGAGGGCCAGTCGATTTTAAGCAAATTGTGTATGCACACATAATGTGACTAATTTAAGTGGAGAACAATATTAAAATTCCAAGTTAATTGTTGTTTGTTTTTTGTGTGTGTAAGTGGCCAACACTGGTGTCAGATTTTTCAAGCTGCCTAAAGGCATCTGACATGGCTTAATGACTGTCAGCAATGATGTTTAGTTAATAATAATTTCGTAGTAATATCTATAAGCTATAATTTTCGTGGATAAAATCATGGATAGAAGTAAATTAAGAACTAATAAACATTGTAGATATTCTGTTTGTTTCATTCATAGCATATAACAAACAGCGTAGCCTGCGCACAACTTCCCGTCGTTTTCATAGGAAGGAAGTTATTCAAAACAGTTTATTTAAATCCGACGACTTCGACTGAGGCTCGCGTGGGACAAAATCTTGTTTACTGCGGTGGAATTCCAACTGAAGGAAGATGTGCCACTCAGGCGGGTAGTCAATAGAGTATAGCAGTTTAAATAATGTGAGTTGATGGAAAAATCTTTCTTCAGTGATGGTGGTGGTGGTGGTTAATACAGTTCAACAATTATGTAAAAATTAAAACAACAATGATTACTTCTGTTTTGCTCTCCTTCAGTCAAGCACAAAAATTATTTCCTATATTTCAAACAAATCATGATAGCTAACTTTTTTAATATTAGCGTATTCATACTAAAAATAAAATGTGATCGATCATGCATGATTTTTGCACTGTCTTTTGATTATCATAAATATGCAATATCTGATTAAAAACGCAATTGCAAAATTTGCCTCGAACTATTGCAAGTTATAAAATCTTTAAAAAACCAGATACTTTAATGACCAAACTTTTACAGAAAACGAGTACCTAAGTACATTAATATTAAAATTAAAAAACTTGGGCTCAGCAACAACCTACAATTTGACTTGTAGACCCAAAGCTCATTTGGGTTTATTCAAAATACATAATTTATGAGAAAATGAAAACTGTTGCAAAGTTACATTTTGCATATATTTTTTTGTAATAACAAGTTTTTGGTCTGATAAAATTATTAGAAAAGTGTATATACAAGGTGACTGGTAAGAGCTATATAAAGCGAAAAGTGGTATGTAAGGTTTCATATCGACATGCTAGATAAAATAACATCTTGTAAGAAAAGCGTCACAATACCGAGTTAATTAACATTTCATAATTAGACAAAAATCTTAAGGTACCAACCCTACATCAGCTGTTGTCATTCATCATTACGAAAATCTACAATTTTTACTATTATTTGACCAATGACCTAGAATACCAGGAGCTAAGAAATTACAATTACAAAGACTAAACAACGACCATAACGAATAATCATTGCCTAAGATCCTTGTGTCTCTGAGAGACAGATTTTTAATTTAAGTGGTAGTTCAATCACTAAAATTTAAAATCTGTCAATTAGTGATTATCACTAAATGAAATAATTTACTTACGTAAACCATAATCAGCAAACAGCATCGTAATTTTTAAAAATAATTTAACGGCGAATCAAACAAATGGATTTAATTATGCGTGGATTTCTGACAAACTTGCTAGTTGGTTTTGATTTTTATTACATATCAATAACAATAATAATAAAAAAATCCTCATAATGTCACTGGTATTACGGGTAAAGTTAAATCTTCTTACAGAGTAGAAGCCCATCATTAAAAGTAAAAACAGCTGATATCAAATCGTAGGTATGTAAACTCTTGACATAAATTAATGCTTGAATTAACAATAAACAATTAAATTCTATCGACTTAAAATTAAATTTCAAAAGACAAAAAAACATTCATGTAATTTCGAAAGTAGAAACAATTTACCGAGATGCAATGCATTATCTCTTCTGCGAATATTATTCATCTTCATGCACGTAATTTTCTGTCTCGCTCTCTCATTATTCGCTTTATTTTATGATATTTTAGGCTTGGTTCCGTATAAAATTTTTTAAATACCGTTTTTTGCTATCAGATAAATAAGTTTTCTTTAACTGTTACTGGAACGATGAACTAAATGTTAACTTAGCTTTGTAAAACATTATTCGTACATGAATTGAATTAATTAAAATCCTTGAAGTGGCAGTGGGCGAGGCACTAACGCGCAAGACTGACAGCCATTGGGGTAATAAAGTTCTCTCATAACGACCACGTACCGCCAAGCGCAATGTTGGAATCCCACTGACCAGAAAAAGCAGTTATCACGAATTATTATTTTTAGTTTTTCGCTCTTCACATAAAAACATTTTTTTTAATAGGATTTGTTTTGCACTAAAGAGAATACCGATTCATAAATAACAACAGATACCTCAGATACAAAAAAATGCGTAAAGAAGTTGTAAGATTTTTCACATCTTCAAAAGATTTTTGATATCGCAGCTGCTGTCCAAAAACTTCGGTAAACACGACGGTCAGTTAGACTGGAAGTCTTTTGTCTAATTAAATAAATTACTTTATCCACGTCAAACGCACTTGTGGCGGTTTAGAAACTCTGACACCAGGGTATGTGGGGTCGTAAGACCTTACCTAACTTACCTACACGAAATGAAGAAAAAATACTTTAAAAAAGGTTTTTCCTTATTGCATTGCGGAACCATGATTAAGTAGGTACTAGGCATACAGGATAGATGAAAGAGGTCACTTTGATGTCGCCGCTTGCGCTTGTATCGGAACTCGGAAGGAAGTCAGTCGATCGGTAACATTCTTAGCGAAAAGAGTGATTATCTCACGCGTTCGTGTCATCATTACTATCGACTTTTTCGAACATGAACTACTCAAATTCGGAGTATTATGATATGGTTATGTGTGTGGGGTCATGCGACGGCAACCTGGCGGCTGCTCGTCGTTTGTATGAGGATCGCTACGTGTTGGGTAGGCCCGACGCCCGTCAGCTTCCTTCCTACGCGTGCTTCAGGAACCTCGTGAACCGGCTGCACACCACCGGCAGGCTACAACCGAGCCCTGGCGAGGGCCCACCGCGCGGGCGAAGTGACTTGGAAGACCAGATCCTGGACCATTTTTCGGCGGACCCCACGACCAGCACACGTCGCTGTGGAGCAGTATTAGGAGTGTCACAGTGGAAAGTGTGGAAGACACTGAACACTGATGGGCAACACCCTTACCACTACCGGAAGACCCAGGAGCTCCTGACTTGGGATTTTGCCTCGCGTGTTCAGTTCTGCACGTGGTACGATCACGAAGTCACGAGGGACCCGACGGTGGCCATGAACATTCTGTGGACAGACGAGGCGTCTTTCACAAGAAGGGGCCTCTTTAACTGCCACAACGAGCACGTCTGGGCGCACGAGAACCCGAAGGCTTCCCGCGTGGCAAGTTTCCAGCATAGGTGGCGGATTAATGTGTGGGCAGGCATTATTGGAGACAGGCTCATTGGTCCAATTTTTTTGCCGGAATCCCTTAATGCCGAAAATTATTTATTATTTTTAAGAACTGAGCTGGAAGAGATGTTGGAAGATCTTCCAGTAGCAGCCTACAGGAGAATGATTTTCCAACATGACGGCGCTCCCGCTCACTTCGCCCGCGAGTGCCGAGCGTACCTGGACCGGCGGTTCGACGTGTGGATAGGTCGGAGCGGTCCCGTGGCGTGGCCGCCACGATCACCTGATTTAACCCCACTCGATTTCTTCTTGTGGGGTTACATAAAAACAAAAGTGTATGCCGTGGAATGTGAGAGCCCGGAAGAAATGCGTGGGCTGATACTTGCGGCGTTTCAATCTGTCCCGGCGGATATGCTTTTGAACGTCGTAAGCTCAATCCAAAAGAGGGCGCAATTGTGCAGAGATCGTGGTGGAGGACACTTTGAGCCGGAAATTACCTGAATTGTGTACCTAAATCTAAGTGGTGATACATGTCGTGCTCGTGTATGATTCTTAAATTTTCATTTAATCCAGTTTAAAACTCGAGATCAGTGTTTTTTTTGAACGCAACAGATTTACAACCTTCGATAGAAGTACATAAGTGTCAAATTTGTGAAACAATGTTGTTGCTAAGTTCCGCAAAGCGTATGCCGCAAAGGAAAGGCGGCTTCTTCGAAAGAGCGGCGCGGCGGCCGGCGCGGTGTCAACAAAGAGGTAGGTGTCTGAATTGTACTAGGCTGGCAGAACATAGCAAGAGTTCGAAATGATCTCAGCTGTGTTTGTGTTTAGAAATAAATTGCTATTATTAGGATGTGTCTACAAAAGTACTAGGAACATATGACATACAAGGGCTTTGCCGCAAGTAACGAAATTTATCAATGAGTCTTTCTTTTCTTTCTAATATTATGCATAATTAGGGGTGTGACCAAAACAAAAAAAATATGTTTTTCTACTTTTGTATGGAAAATATCTTAACAAGATTTTCGTTTCTTTTCACCGCCATATGATTTTCATAACCCTCGGGGTATGGCCTTGTCACGGCTTTATATAGCTTTTACAAGTCGCCTTGTAGACACTTCTATTTATTTTGTATTGGGCCAAGAGCTTATTGGATTGAATCGCAAAAATAGAGGACACATACACCATAAAATAAGTTTATGTATATGAGGTTTACAATCATGTGGAAGTGTTATTTGTTATTTTGTTTTCTGTACCTGAAGAGTACAAACGGAAACTATGAATATCTATACTACGTTAGGTAAAATTTATCGTTTGACTTTATTAAAGGTGTGTTTAATTATTCAAAAATATTTATTTGTCATAAGTACTAGTGATTGAATAGTTTATTCATTATGTAAAAATTGTTCCTCTTTTCTATTTTAAATCGTAATTTTTGTTTTCGTATTTCGTTCTTGACCAGTAGGTGGCCACAGCGACTTTTTGTCGTTTGCCTCACTAACAAATATTTTTCTTTTCTTTTTTTTTGACATATCACACAGATTGAGCTAGCCCCAAAGAAAGTTCTTATGTAAGACTTGTGTTAAGGGATACTAACTCAACGATACTATATTTTTTAACAAATACATATATAGATAAACATCCAAGACCCAGGTAAATCTGAAAAAGATCATTTTTCATCATGACCTGACCGGGGATCGAACCCGGGACCATCCGTGTCACAGACCGGCGTGTTGACCGCTGCGCCACGGAGCTCGTCGTATTGTGCAGATGAAGGGACAACTATTATTTTTTATTGTTGGAATACTCCACTTTGTTCGGTTTTTTTGGCATCTCTTCATATCAGCTGTCTGCTGGAAGTTTCAACGCTATGTTTTTAAATCAATGTTGTTTAAAACATTTTTGGGTGACGTTGAGGTATCAGGTAACATTAATCGTTCGCCTATTTTACGGTAAACTTTTTTACTGCGGTTTTTCACGGCTTATAAATAGCTCTTGTAATATGTATATAAAGCGCTATCTTTTTAGTAGGTACTTAATAGTAAAATTTATGAGGTAATGATAGGTGTGAAAGTACTTTCAAATCTATCATTAAATTTAGTTTAAAATCCCGGCAAGAAGAAGGCTGTTATAAATTTAAGACTGTGTGTGTCTGTATTGGCAATGTAACCTTTACGGCGGCGACGAATTCAAATAGAATTTTAAAACTAGATTGGGCAAGCTACTTGGCTTATAGCAAGTGGAATTCGGAGCAGCCTGGATCGAAGACATTCAATGCCAATTAAATCAAATTATACCTGTCATGAAATTCCCTCTATTTTGTAAATGGCTGTGTGATGTACACTTATTTTGATGAAAATTACAATAACGATTAAAGTTAACTAGAAACCTGCTTTCAAATGAAAAATAAAACATATTTAAATATGTTGACTCCTTTAAGAGGAGTAGCTTTTAACGTGTATGGTTGTCTGTTGCACCGAAGTGCCACATACAGCAGCCAAACACAGCGGTCAAACATATAACACTCCTCTTATTGCGTCGGATATAAAAATGTTTTGGCTATAAAGTTATTTTTGGGTTTTATTGATTTGAGTACTTGAGGAGCTCGATGGTCTAATAGGTGTGTTCAGGCAAAGCCGAACATTTTCATAGTATACAATTTTTACATACACAGCGCTACACGCGACCTACATTTTTATACCTCATTTATAACAGAGCATTTTAATTTTAGTGTAATAAACGCACTCGGCAAATTCGATCGTCGTTTTTATTGACAGTCTTCGCGACCCGGGTTTGTCTGACATTGTGACATTGCATCCTTTGACATCTTATGATTGTACGGAGCCTAAGCAGGGACCCGTACATTTTGGTCCTTCGAGCCGGATGAACCAGCGACCTATGGATATGGACGGAGCCTAAGCAGGGACCCGTACAAGGTGTGAGCATTATTAGCACTAATGGATGTAAAATAAAAACGACAATTAATGTGGAGACTTAAAAAAGACCTGATGATGATGTGAAATAATCCCGGCTGTGGTACCAACTGGGATGAGTGACGAAAAATATCACAAACATTTCTCGAGCTTCGGAATGCTCCCAGCTGTCATCAGAATGGCAGTCTAGTCAAATAAACTATGTCAGATGCCTTAAGGTAGCCTGAAAAATTTGACACCAGTGTAGGTCACTTACGGAAAACAAACATTGATTAGTATCGAATTTTGCTTTTCTATCTGAAGACCAAGTAGGCTGTTTTGTATTTTCAGCTTTTTAATCTCAACATCCAATATTTAGCAACAATCCGTGCCAACAACTATCTACACTACCCAGTTACTTTTTTTTTCATAAGATTTGTAATTTCAAATGTATGTGACAGGGTCTAACGATAAAATTCTTACACGTCCCAATCTTGACAAGGGCCTGTAATTTACTGTCGCGCGATAAGTGCGTTTCGCACCTACGCTCCGTTTAACATTAATATTCTATTTACAAGGGGTATAACCGGCTAGAAAAACTTATTGAATTTTATTTATTACACTACCTAATCTTAATAATAGTATCTTTGGATATTATGGCTTTCAAATAATAAATAAATAATTAATACGGACAAATCACACAGATTGAGCTAGCCCCAAAGTAAGTTCAAGATGTTATGGGATACTAGCTCAACGAATACTATATTTTTATAATATATATAAGTATATATTATAAAAATATAGTATCGTTGAGTTAGTATCCTGCGACACAAGTTCACAACTTACTGTGGGGTTAGTTCAATTTGTGAGATATGTCCCTACATATTTATATTTATTTATTTATTATAAATACATATATCGATAAACATCCAAGACACAGGTCAATCTGAAAAAGATCATTTTTCATCTTGACCCGGTAATTACAATTGAAAATATATGTGGCATTCTATCTACAAAATTGAATCCAATGATAACTAGGCTTTGCAAATTCCATTTATCTCTCCTATCAATGAAATCCTCATAAAGTTGAGTCGACTCAACAGAAAGGTATACCAAAAAAAATCACAAGCTCGAAATTTACATTACGAGCATTTATTATGATTGCGTTAATAAATGAATGGACCATTAATTTAATACGATACCCTTTTGTGGCTTAATGGTCTGAAAGGCCAATGTGTACGTACAAATATAACTACTAACTACTAATTGATATTGATACGGCGCTAACAATGATTCAACACATACACTCACTGGCCTGGCAGTGCATATTGATCGCGAGCTTCAAAGAGAATACATAAGAGTAAGGTTATAAAGGAGATGTCTGGCTTCACATAGGGTTGCTACCAGATTTAAGGACAAATATGTATTAAGGGAAGCAATCAAAACAGCATTATTTTATTTTATATATTCCTTGGCAGGCAGCTCTAAAACGATTTTCATTAACTCAGAAGAGTTTAGATAATTTAATTGAAGAGATTGTCATATTTCAAACTGCACGCCTCTCATCTAATTGTTTTATAGTTCAATGTATTAGTAGATAATACTCATTGCAACCTTTTCTCGAATTCGTGGGACAAAAATATTGTGAATTTCTCGATTTGGATTCGTTTGCAGAAACTTCAACCAATCGAGTAACTCTAGGTAATGTCAAAGTAAGAAGCAAACTGCCCAAATGTAGAAAGATAGGGATGATACGTTCGTTCTATTGGGGGTATGTCATATGCACAAATTGATCAATAAATCTAGCAGTCCAATAAATGACAAGATATTTTGGGAACCCGATGGCGAAGATAAATTTAATGTGTGCGTAAAGGCACAAGAGGGCCGTTCAGTTTTAGATTAGATGATCTCTGTGATAATGAAGAGGTGCTCGAAATTGTAGGAGAGAAAAGAAGACTGATAAACGAAATAGAGAATAGGAGGGGTAGGAAGATTGGTCACTTGATACGACATGATGCCTTCTTTAAAAACATACTGGAGGGTAAGGTAAAAGGAAAGAAAGGTCCAGGGAGACCAAGGAAAAGTTTTGTTGACCAACTAAAGATGAAGGCTGGTGTCATGTCGTATCAAGAACTAAAGTCTAAAGCAGAAGATAGAGAAGTTTGACGCATACTCCATCGACAAGAGCTATAAAGCTCTTAAATAAGAAGAAGATCTCTAGATACGTTTTATGATGGCATCAACATAAAATAGGTTTTGCTTGTCCGTCCACTTATTGCGGTATAAAAAAAACATTCTCCCTGCATATGGTAGCTTAGACGGGGACCCGTATTTAATTTTGCTAATACATTTCTACATTATTGTGGCCTGAAAATTGGGTCAATCCGTAAAATACGGGCAGTTGGCAACCCTACCTTCACGGGAACATAATAGCGAGCTTAGTTCCCAGATAGATAATAAACTTCACCGATACCTGCCGGGGAACCGACACTGCGGCGGAGAACTGGAAACTGCTCGCAACGCGTACGCTCGTGTGTGCATGCAAATGAGTTTGTACGTAGTACAGGAATTCTTTTGAATATAAGCAGACTTGACGCTAATAATTTTTGTACTTAAATTATCTTGAGATGTAAGTTGCATCAGTTGTCCCTCAAACCGTCAAATCAGCCCGTCAAAATGAACAACTTTTCCTATGGAACAATGTTGGGAACTCATATTATATGCTCATATAAACAATTTCATACAAAATTATTCAGCCGGGCCGGTAATTTTATATGTTCTTTGCAAGGCTTGCGTCCCATTGAGTGCGCCCGCTGAAACCTAGCGTCAAAAACCTTACCTTGGGTTATATTAACACAATTTCCGAAACAGATCCCTACTTTTGGTTGAAAATAAAATATAGCTTGTGTTAACTGCTGATAATATAACTTACTATTAGTGAAATAATTTTTAAAATCTGTACAATAGTTTTTGAGTTTAATCATTACAAGCAAACACGACTACACCCACAAATCTGTTTTATTTATATTTTTTGTCTAGAGGTCTATATGAAACAAGCGGGTCATTTCAAGTCTCAGCGCCCGCGTCGTCAGCTTAATATGTTTAAATCGATTCCGGAGCTCTACTTCTCATACGCTCAGATTATCATAGTCAAAGTTCATACGTTTAACCTAGAATTTATTAATATTAAAATATTTTGAAACTAATGCAGTGTAAAACAATGAAAATATTCGTAGTTTTGTTAATTTTGTTTGTTGGTACAATCAAATGATGGCGAGATTCCTAATCAAATCGGGTTAATTGCACCCGAGTTCTAGTTCCAGTAAATTTAATTCACCCGAGTCGATCAATACATCAAGAAGAGGATGACTACGAATAAAATATTGCACTTCGTAGTAAAGCTGCTTCTATGAACTCGTAGAGCCGGGGCTACGGTAAATAATAAACAGTATATTTTACCGTAGCTTTTAAAATGGAACCAGCATAGAACGTATGAGATATCTAGATGCATGCAGATTGCAAAGAATCTCATTATATTTATGCAAGGTGGATTATAAAGTGTGATTGCTCTAGAACAGCAAATGCGTGGTTCCGGTTTACTGGAAGACATCACTCTTTCAGTCAACTAGCACCTGGTCAATAAGATGGATAAGTCCGCCATTGTGAATAAATTCTTTTAGTTTTAAGTTGCCTCTTTGAATATTTTGATACATACACGTAAAAACAACATATATTGATATATGTTGTTTTTACGTTTATGTACAATAAAGTGTTTACAAACAAACAAACAAAACTGCGATAATAATGTACAAGTATTGCCCACGCCAGGTATTCAACCCCAGAGTCCGTCAAGGCGCTACAGAGACCTAGAGAGGAGAATGTTCTGGGATATTTGATATGTTTTAGCATAAGTAAAAAATGTTAGTTCGAGCGCTGTGGTGAGTATGACTTCAGCGTCTGTATTTTGAATCACTAACTCTGATACAATATAGTCAAAGTTTTTACAACCTACCTCACGCCAACCCACCTTGAGTGTTTTGTATCAATATCTGGCAGATTATCGACACGAATTAAGGACGAAATCAAAAGATATTAATTCTTAGCCTACTTGTGGTAACTGAACCTCTTAACAATTATGGCTATACTCTTTAAGGGCCAGATTTATAATTACTTGCGAAACAAGATATTCATCGCAATGTTAGTAGGAAAATACTAGTAAGTTCTTCACTTTAACAGGTAATTGTGTGCGGTTCTGGAGTAACCTAAATAGATCCTAGTCTCCATGCATGCATACGATGCAACCGAGAAACGCTCATTAGAGGGAGGAATCATGTTAATTACAACGTGCCTTACTGCGGTGACTGTGGCCTTTAACAATTACGTCTCTGCTGATCAAAGGGTGGCATTTCAAATTATACGGAACGAGATAACCACTGCACTGCTTGTCATCTCAACTTCGTCTGTGACATTATGTAGTATGTGATATTAATAGATTTTCCTATACCATGATTCAAAGTGTGGTGAATTGATTTACACATTTTTCTCATTTAAAAGGGCCGGGATGCGCATGTCTCCATACCAACGGAAATAAGGAATTGTGGCAATATTTGATAATTTTGTAGTAAAATTAAGCATTCAATCAATTAATCTCATTATAATCTACGTACGTTCCTATACAGTTTGGTAAAATTATCAATGGTTTGAGAATAATAAAGCCTCTCAACATTTCCATGCAAATTTTAAGAGGCATATAATTTCTAAACGATTGATATTATATACAATATTGCCACAATTCCTTATTTCCGTTCGTATATGGAGACATGCGCGTCCAGGGCCCTCTTAAAGCTCGAAAATACCTTAAACCCTTTGATAAAGGCATTGTCATTTTTGTTAATCTACCAAAGACGCCGAAAAAGAAATTAATTGAAACAGTTTAAACTGGTCAGTCAGCAACATTCAAACACAAACCAGAAATTTAGTGTTGACGAAAGAAATGTTTTTGCATGTAAACATTTCTTGTGGATGCCAATGAATTCAAACTCACCCTGTATAAAACGCAGTGAATCTAATTTATTTACTCTAATTTACCAGCTATTACTACCGAGCCGAGCTTTTCATTTGCCTTTCGTAATCAATTTTACAATGTAATCCTTTTGCCAATATTAATGTTGCATGAACTCAGGTCTATTTCGGTTAGAACGGATTATGGTGCTGAAATGTGTTGTTTATTTTTTTTTCATTATGTATTGTTTACTATACCAATATAAAATAGGCAATATCGAAGTTCAAAGATGGGATTTATTTGCAACTAGCTTTGCCCACTTAGCTTTACACTCTAATAAATTTAAAGTGCAATTTTATCTTCATCTTAAGTTAAACGTCGGAGATTGTTCTTGTCTGTATTGGTGATATACAATATACACGGATAAACTTTCAAGTCTTTAAAAAAATAATCAAAGGATGGAAAATGATCTTTTTCAGATTGACCTGGGTCTTGGATGTTTATCTATATAAGTATCTATTATAAAATATGGTATCGTTAAGTTAGTATCCCATAACACAAGTCTCGAACTTACTTTTGGGCTAGCTCAATCTGTGTGATTTGTCCGTATATACCTATTTATTTATTATTAAGGTAAGAGAAAGTTTAGATCAATAAGTAAATTTTTCAGAAAAAAACTATACTTATAGGTAAGTTTGAGTAGTATTCTGAAGTGAAAAGAAAATCGTAGTTCACTATCGTTGTTCAGGTGAAAGGGAAATTCTCGAATAGCTCCTGTACGTTTGTGAATACATATTATATCAACCATCCATTTGAGATGATCGCTTTGGTAGTATTTTTAGCTATCGCACAAGTATTTAAATTATAACATCCATAAAATCCATTTTATTGAACCCGTTTTCATATACCTCGATGCCATTTTATTATACCGTCGACAATAAAGTAAAGCATGTTGTAGTGATAACGATCAAGATATGTTGTATTTATGTTATAAAAAGTTCAATAAAACAGCTTCCGCTCAATCAAATAGTAATGCCGATCAATCATCTCATTGATGTAGAAAGTGCTTTCACAATGTTCTACGTTTTATTTAATCGTCAACAATAAAATGTCACGTGTGGGAGGGAAATAATATACATACATTAAAAGGTATTTGGTAGGGGTATTGTTCATAGTATCGCCACCCACTACGTAATGGTGAGCTATTCAACCAAAGCTATTGAAAAACACCTATATTTACAAGTTAACAGAGATAATATACTTGATTCAAGTACAAACCCATATTCATAAGTTATCAGAGATAATATACTTAATTCAAGGAACCTTTGATAATTGCCATTTTATTGTTGTCGATAAAATGAAGCATGGCGCATGTAAATAGCGAACGAGATAAGGGTTGGATTTATTTAAACGCGGGAGTTGAGTACGAATTTTAAAATTATTGCTTAGCAACCATCTCATGGAAATAAGTAGTAAACGCGTATTACATTTCTACCACTTTGTACGTCGCCTTTTTATTTTAAAGTCAACAATAAAATAAAGCACGGGCTGACGCAGCGTAGGAACGATCTAGATAAGAATCGGAATCGCTTCAACTCAAGTACTTTCCATTCCTACAAAAAGTCTTATACAACGTGATATGGGTTTCCTTTGGGTTGGTGATAAATGGTTCTCTTTATTGCAACAGTAAAAGGAAGGTTAAAATTTTTAAAAAAAGATAAGCAAATGTTGTGGAACGCATTCTCAAAAATCTACGTGGTCACTTCTGAGGTGGTCACAAAGTGGTGGTAGGTATTCTACTGGGGATGGCAACTGTCACGTTACAGTTTAGTAGGGTTGTTCCGATACAACTGTCCAATGTATGGACTTTCTTTTACACTAATCAATATTTTTCTTCATAATCAGACCAAATCTCGTGAAATAGACTATTAAATTGTTTATACTAGCTAGTTTCCCACAAATTGGCTTGAATATTTTATTCTTACTATAAAAAAAATATAATTGCAGGTTATGTTTGCAAAATACTTAAAAATCTTTTGATAAGGGAACATATATGCGTTTTATACATTTTTTTACGAAAGGTTTAATGTTTTGTCACTATTTTTACGCACTAATTAATTGCATCAAAATCTAAAAATAAAGATATTTACATTTTTGTTAAGGATTAACGTACGCAGCGACATCTACAATTACCTTTGCGCTGCCACCCCTTACATATAAATGTAACGTATACAGTAGTTAGATTCTGTAAATATTCATAAAAATTAATAATCGCGTATTAAACCTATTTTAGATAAAATATGTTTTGTCTCGTTCTTTCAATGTCAAACATTAGAGCGTATGGGATAAAAAAAGTCATATTTTAACTAAAGTAGGTCGTCATAAAGCGGCGTTGTTTACCAACAAATCCGTCGTCCGGAGTTAGTGAAGTGCCGCTCTAAAGAGGGCCTTTGTGCGCACTTTGAATAGACCGGGACAACCTCCTGGGGCCCGAGTCTGATTATCATCCCCGCAAAGTCCCGATGGACTATAGTGTAAAACGGTTTATGCATTGTAGTTCAACACATTGTTGCAAGAAAAATCCAGACGAACTTCCTCGTGATAATTCACACTACTAAACTAAACAGAGATAAAATGATAATAGCAGACTCAGACTGCAATCAGCAAACTCCAGATAGACCTTTACTTGTTTTAAAGTGGACATTTAACATCCAATTAGCAATCATAATTTTTTTACATGAAATTCTATTCCAAAAATTTTTGTCATTTCAAGAACAACAAAAGCTATGGTTATAATTATTGTTTATCTGTTTATCAGGGTCGACGAATGGGCACATACTGTTCTAAATATTATACATAATGTTAAAACTGCGCATTTTCAGAAATACGTACCAAACATAAAATATTTGTAAATAACATAAAAGTAAAAAAAAAAAGTAACAAACAGAATCTGCAAAGTGGGTGTTGCCGATTATGAATAGATTAAATTTAAAAAGTTTATTTCTTTAATCTACGTTTACAACTCATAATTTACGGTTAGCATCGGGCCTCTGCGATTACTTCCAGGTCAGCTTACCAAGTAATTGTCCGCAGCCTATCGCGACTATTGGCCGTTTGCCAGCTACACGTTACTCCACAGGTGACTGCTATACTATATGCTTATGACTTATCTACCTATGACTGTATACGTAATAAAGTAAAGTGTTGGAAGAGTTTTTATTATTTTATTTAATTATGTACACCATGTTTTCAAATGAAAAATCACCAATTATTTTTAGTGTTTCTTTAATTTGCTTAGTATCTTCACATTTTATATCAGACTAATTATATACTAATTAATACAAATCCTGATGATGAATACATACTCACATTAAAGGACCCTCTAGCTATGACCGATACTTGCATATAAAATCATTTCTCATTACATGCCAAGGTACCTTGTTTTGTTATTACAAGTTTATTATATTTAAGATTTATTATATATATTATATTATATTTAAGACAATTAAGTTATCCAAGAAATTATTTCTGCTTAACTAAAATCCGTATAAATACTCTGTTTTATATTAGCGTAAAGTTCGGTACCGCTTGATGATTTATATCCGCAACTGGCCTGAACAAAGCTAAAGCGAGTTATGCACTGCATTATCCTATTAGTAACTTTGTCACAGGGTATTATAAAGCTAGCATAGAACCACTGTTTTTTTTTTTATTGTTTAATAGCTACAAGACTGCATTTTGCAAGTGCCTTGGACAGCCATCAAGTAGGTATGTAGTTGCGCTGTCTAAACCATTCAATGTTACAACAGTGATTACCTATAGTATCCCCACAGATAAAAAAAAAATCTTGTTCTTTCATACTACTTCTATGCTTATCCCCATTGTTTACTATAGTCTGTTGTAATGTCAAAACATACCTTTAAAAATACGGATTATTAAGTCACAATATTTTATTACTTTTCTATTCATGAAGAATTGAAATTTAAAGGTATTATTTTTGAACAAGAATAATCAAAATCGGGTATTGAGGAAATATAATATTTTATTTTCTTTATAATCAACAGAATATGTAAATTTTAATTAATTAAAACCCTCTCTTTGTTACACAGACCTTTTGCGGTACCACAAAGGGATCCCTTATTTTCTACGTTTTTATTTGTTTTACATTACGCAGATGATGCTTATTATTACATACAAGCTAAATTTAATTAATTTAAGTGACCATAAACTCATGATGTTATCATACATATAACTATGTTAGTAAATAGAGACACGACATGATGAGTATTCCGTCCGGTATATAAAAATATTGCCAGGAGGTTCAACATCTTTAATACGAAATATGTTTCGATTGATGTAATCAGGTGTGTTTATTTAAGAAAGTCTAAGTATCTATTTAAAAAGTACTTCCTATTATTTTTTGTTAGTACTTACGACTAAGCCAAAAAACGTACGTTTCACAGTACCGTTGGACTTTTAATGCAATTAACTGTGCTGTCTTCGAAGAAAGTCAGCTATTTTAGTTATCTCGGCTAAGTAGCTTAGAAGATCCAAATATTTTTAAATATTCAAAAGTTTTCAACTTTATTTAATAAAGTCGACTTGGGAACTTCGAAGATCCACAGCCTTTTCTTCCTTTTTCATTTAGTTCAGAGATGTTAAATTATATATAAATTTACATAGTGTTTATACATATATATATAATATAACATTATATAGTATATATATATATACTATATAATGTTTATTTTTTATTTAAATACTTTATTGAGCCTATAAAAGCTACAATAGGTAGACTTATCTAATGCTAAATGCATTCTCTCCCAGACAACCTTTGGGAAAACGTTATATACACTATGTAAATTTGTTGCCCAATATACACACCACATATCTATACCTATATACCTTATTAAACTCCTTTGGAGTCACTAGTGTTACCCTGTTCCTTTGGAAGGCTTGCGTGGGGATATAGATCCAACACGTAGAGGCCCTTTGGAGAAGTTGATGTAATTTAGGCAGAAGCCATTCCTGGAAATACCAATGTATGATATGCCCTTGAATAGGTCTTGGCCGAAGGGGGAACTATTGTATTCTAAAAATAAAGTAAAAACAATGTGGAGCATAATAAAGGACCTTACGGAAAACCGGAATGAAGTCGATAAAAATATAAAGTTAAAATACGGAGACACAATATTCGAATCACCCCATTCGATTGCAAATACTCTAAATTATTATTTTGCATCGGTAGGCGAGGCGACGGCCACTGCAAGTATTAGCTATTATCATTAGCTCAATAACTGCGAACGAGTACCTTTGAACTAATTCTTATTGTAAACAGACACCTCAGTAAAATGAACAGATATAGTTCAATGAATTTGCTAGAAAGTGGTTCTCCTTTTAAGATTCCGTAGTAAACAAGGAACCGTTAAAACTTCGCCAGGTCCATCTGTCTGTCCGTCTTTCCGCTGTTTAGGCTCATAGACACAAAGTATATATTAGAAGCAGTATATATTAAACAAGTCATTATGAGTGGTGAAATAAAATTTTGAAAAATATTTTGTAGGGTTTTTCCAATACATGTCATGTGTGAATAAATTTAAAAAATTATCAATCCATTTGTTTGAGTTGTCATTGAATACTCGTAGGTCTTGGAAAAATAGTATCGGTATCTAAATATCATCCTTCGATTTAGGGATCCGTTAATAATATATAAAGCTTCAAAGTGCTATACTTTAATAGAGTCAAGTGTCCCCACCCCCTGCAAGCTACATGGCTGTTTACGGATACGTGATAAATAGCAAGGCATATATTTAACGACAATAAATGGAAAGTTATTACAGGTAAGAAGGGTAAGTAAGTTCATAATTCAAAAGACTTATAGTTGACCAACTAATAAAATGACCTGATGATGATGATAGCTGACCAACTAATAAAATGACGCGCAACTACGGAACCATACACTACGTAACCTGACACGCTCTTGGCCGGTTTTTATACGTTATAAATTAAGCTGAGAGCAAAACAGTAAGCCTCGGGTGACGTGATTCGTCGACAGAGGCGTGCCGTAAAACATTTCATTGCCCGCAGAGCACTCGCCCATCCAGTTTTATTTGTAACAGTCGCCACCTCGTAAACATAAGTACTTACATGAGTATTCACTCCGATTTACAGAATTTTTGTCTGCCATATATCTTATTTGAATATCTGATTTCGCAAATACTTTTGAACTGCCAGCTGCACTACGTCTTTGTGAATTTGATCATTGTTATGATTTCAAACTATTTCTCTAAAGTAAGATAATTTAAAGACGGTTTTCGTGAATTTCCCAGTTACTTTCATATATTATACATATTATCAAGTCTTTATCCTTTACGGGACAGACAGAGCCAAATGTCATGAAACCCAAAAGCCACGTTTACGTTTTAGTCGTAAAGTTGGGAAGCGGAATCAAAATAGTAATGGGTTGCTAGTCGCATCGCCTATTGAAGGCGATCCTTAGATTTTCGCATTCCACCTAAGTCTAGTCAGCGGTTAAGGCGTAGGTAATTAAGTATTAAACTTATTTTTCGAGCTTTATAAAGGCTGGCAATAACAGGCGGCACGTCACAGTAGCAGCTAAATAAAAATAAAATACTTAAGCCTTTATTACTGTTCCTTTACAATTAATTCTCTCAGTATGTAGCAGCTAGTCTCTAGATAATATGAAAATTATGTGAGTAGGTACCAATCTACGCACCAATCCATCGGATTTTGGCGTCTTTAGAAGTAGCTCCGGGAGTTTGGGCATAAATTGAAATTTGTTATATACCTATATATTAAGTTAAGAGACGCCCGAAACTTGACATTGATTGAGGGATTGTTTGGTAAACAGAAGCCTTTGTGTTCAATGTTTCCATCACATTTAGTCTCGTCACTGGCTGGGTAAATATAGACGAAGCGAGCGAATATTTTGCACATTTGTGTCTTTATCAAAGGAACGTAAGCTTATAAAGAAACGTAAGTTCATAACGTTTTATTATTGTATCACACTTGTAATATTTTTATGCATGTCATTATATTTGTGTGTTTACTTCAAGGATTTAAATTTATTGACAATTTAACAATTTTAAAATTGTTATCAAACCTAACTCACATTGGAATTTTAGATTACGAGACAAGTTAACAACTTATTGTGGGGTTAGCTCAATTTTTGTGATTTGTCCCTATATATTTATTTAATTTATTTTTATACTTGTTAGAATGTGTATGACAAAACTTAGAACTTGCCCTTACTTTGCAGGTGCTTGATTTAGCTGCTATTTTACACAGTACTTAATAAGTTACTAATTTGCTTGGCATGATAGTTTTGAAAAATCTGTTGTTAAATGGCTCCTTGTGCTAAGGATAATAAACAATAATGTAGTAATTAATATCATATCGAAGGTTTCAAACATTGACACATACAAATGGAGCGTCGGCGGCAATGGGGTCCGATTACTGCACTTGTTATCGACGTCTCGGGCGATTTGTCTCGCTTATATGCGACTGCTGTAGTCACTTAATTGAAATAGAGTGTTCTTAATTACTTTTGTAGAGTTGGCGCGAGAAAAAATAATGAAAGCTTCGGCAAGGCTCTATTCTTGGTCATAAATTCGTGTTATTCAGGTCTTAGTTGATTAAGCTATTAACACCTTTTCTATATCACTATATTATTAAACAAACAAAGGTACTAAAACAGATATACAGCTAAAGGTATATTGCAGTGGAATTTAGTCTTTGCTTTAATTTTACTTTTGAATTTATGAAATTTGCAGGTAGAAAATGCTACCTAGGCGGTGGTTTGGCAGTGCTCGGTGATTAGGCGTTCTCCGCGCAAGTTTGTGAAAAAGATACAGCTCCTTATGTTCGCACGACTGGCTAAATTTTTCAATAATATAAAGTATTTAAGTATATTTACATCAAAATTTTATTATTGTAGTAGCGCTGATTTCTACGTTACTTTTATGCATTTATTCGTTTGTATTTATTATCAACAAACAAAGATATTTAAATATTACTGAGAGTTCAAATAATAAAATTTGCGTAAGTCGCTAAGAAGACATATCACCAAAACAAATAAACACTCACGTGCAAGAAATATGACGTCACTTACCTAACTTTCTACTGTTTGTTCGGCTTAAGCGCAGAGATAGCGAAAGCAAAAAATTATAAAGGAGAATTACTATTGATTTTCCATTAGCAGCCTCAGAAGTCATTAAATTCTTATCGATGTTGGTTCGCGGATTTACTCTTTACTGGGGTAAAAATTAATGAGTCTGTTCTGTTGTCTGTTGTCGGTCTGTTGATAATGCATATGGGTCTGTTCTAAAGGCACAAATAAAATTGTCTTTGATCTCGATATTTTTAATTTAGCTAACTATAGGAATATTTAAGCGAAGAGATGGCGAAGAGTTTAATTTCTTTGTGTGGATTGTTCTGTATTAGTCTAAATTATACATACATACATACTATCACGTTTTTATCCCTTGAGGGGTAGACAGATCTCAAGGTCATTATACCTACAGGCCACGTTTAGCATAAATTATATGAATAAATATAATTAATCGATTTTGATGAAATTCCTTGCAAAGGAAAAAAATACATTTTCTAAATAACCTGTAAGAAACAAAAATAATAACAATATACATCTGAATTGAGAAATATCTATATTATGCGAGTACAATAAAATAAAGCGATTTAGTGACTATCAGAAGTCACGCGATCCGGGTCGGAAAAGATTTCAGAGAAATGTCCCTCATTTTTCACGTCGGCGTGCAGCAGATAAGTGGGTACGTGTGCGGGTCACCTGCCATGTCACATGTGTCTCTTTCCGATAGGCTGATGTATATTAATCTCGCTTCAAAGGTAGTGGAATCAGCTAGGCGAATTTCTATAGAAAGTATAATTATATCTGTTTAATATATAATGGTTTTATTTTAGTTTCGACAATCTAGTAATTTTGATGTAAAATTGTACGTAAAATTAAGTTAGGCGATAAACTGACTTGGCCTAATGAGAAATGTTGTAACTTGTTTATGAATTTATCACGTTTATTTAGGGGCTGGTCCCCAGCGGAGAAATATTAATTAAATGCGAGATGTTTCAGCTACATTACAGTTGGGAATACGGAACCAACTGTTTGCTCTAAACAAACGAGTCAATATTTAGCGAAAATGTTAACATAATATGTTAAATACTCGTTTCAGTTTTGGATCTAAGGTCTCATTGTCATCATCTTCTCAACCGCTAGTAGTTTACTGCTAGACAGAGACCTTACTTAAGGATTTCCAATTATACCGATTAGAAGAAATCTTCCTTCGACTTTGGTTAAATCGTTTAATCACCTATTGGGTATGTGGTCGCCATTGGAACTATCAGTTGAACGCGAGAATCAAAGGTGAATAATTATTTTATTTACTGAGACATTTTTTTTTTTAAATATCGCAAAAAACAATATCCATCCAATATTATAAAAGCGTGAGTTTACATAACTATTTGTAATATTCAACTGTATGTTACTCTACTACAAATCAATCACATGAATGTATGTAAGTTGGTACGAGTACTTACATACAAATTTCAGGGTTGGCAGCTATAAGTTTAGGAAGGGACAACGTATGCCAAGAGCTAACGCTACCTGCATTTTCTCGAAGCTTTTCTTCGAGTTTTTTGTACCTTAGTAAAACGGCCTGAACATTTTTGGAAAGTCCAAATTCTTTTACATAGACACTCCTATGCGCTTATGAAAATAAAGTATTTCACTATGTAACCAGGCGTTATTCTTTTATCAATAATGCCGTGTTTTTTTGTTTTTCGCGTGTAAGTGGCAAACACAGGTGTCAAATTTTTCAAGCTGCCTTCTGTCTGTGATGACTGCCGGAACCAACGGCTTAACGTGCCTTCCAAAGCACGGAGGAGCTTGAGATATTTTTATGCCACTAGCGGTCACCCATCCAAGAGGGGACTGCACCCGAGGTTGCTTGACATGCGAAAACGCTAATAATGCTCACGCCCACTAGGTCATTGGACTCCTGATGTCATGGTTTGTATTTACGCAGAATGCTACTATGATGAGAGTAAAAGAATGTTAATTAAGGGCGTGTGGAGTTACAGCTTGGCTCTCGATAAGGTCTGATGAATTTTTACAGTGCAAGCAATACCTATTCATATATTACTACCAGTACAACTACTCTTGGCGTAACTTTTTTTTTAGTGGAATCTAATACCTGAGAGATCTAAATGACTTAAAGCTAGTTACTTGTCAATAAATAAATATATACGGACAATTGGACAAATCACACAGATTGAGCTAGCCCCAAAGTAAGTTTGAAGTAAGACTTGTGTTATAGGATACTAACTCAACGATACTATATTTTATAACAAATACATATATAGATAAACATCTAAAACCGAGGTCAATCTGAAAAAGATCATTTTTCATCTTGATCTGACCGGGTATCGAACCCGGGACCATCCGTGTCACAGGCTGTTGTTGGCCGTTGCGCCACGGAGCTCGTCAACTTGAACTTGTCAATGAAGTGGGTTTGGTTATTAAGAATATTCAAAATTGTTTATCAGCTTAAAATTGTTGCTATTACCAGTCCACCAGTATTTAATGCGTTTACTAAAGAAGTATTTTCAAGACATTTTACTAAGATAACATAAATTTAAAAGTAATAGTAGTTAAATTAAATATGCGCCACGTTAGTATGTCGCTGAAAATAAATTGATTGAAATAGCTGGCTGAATTGGCTGAAATAATATATTGATAAAATAAATTATTTTTAGTTGCGCAATAAATTAGAAATAAAATAAATAACTAGTAGCTTTAGTTACCCTTGCGAACATTCATTGCTAAATAATAAATCAATATTTTGTTGTGAACTTGTGTCGTAGGATAGGTACCTACTACTAACTCAACGATGCTATATTTTAAAAGATACCTATATAGTTAACATCTAAGATTCAGGCCAATCTGAAAAGATTTTCCATCATGAACTGACCGGGGATCGAACCCGGTAACCCGAAGCCCGAGTCTTAACCGCTGCGCCATGGAGGTCGTCATTTGAAAAACTTTACCACAGACTCTACTTACTGAATAACACCCGAATAACAAGTTGTCCGAAGTTACTACGATTCATAGATGAACTAAAATTATTTCTGTAGACCCTGCAGTCAAAACTTTACCCAACCCCTGCCAGTCTGAATTATCTTTCTCACAAGTCAGTCTCAAAGCGTAACAAACAAACACACTTTCGCATTTATAATATTACTAGAGGTTACCCGCGGCTTCGCCCGCGTAATTTATAGCCTATGTCCTTCTCGGTACCCTAACCTATGTGTATGCAAAATTTCATGATGATCGGTTCAGTAGATACGGCGAGAAAGCGTAACAAATAAACAAACAAACAAATTCAAATTCAATCGTTTATTCAATATAGGTTTTTTTAACACTTATTAATTGTCATATTTGTGTTTACAATTTTTACAACAAAAAAATTTTTGTTGACGTCAATAATTACTTATGGCTAAGTTTAGGCCGCTTCCAAAGCGGAGTGCAGAAGAAGCGGCAACAAACTGCCCAGCGCATTTTCTCCAAGCGACGTCAACTCACAATTCTAGTTAGACCTTATAAACTACTTATATATATGTGGACTGAGTGTGCATTGTTTTAATTAAATGATGACAAACTCACTTTCGCATTTATAATATTAGTTAGGATTAGGATTTAGGATGTAGGCGAAGCCGCGGGTAAGCACTGGTCTATTATTTCTATAGGCGTTTTTTACATAGCAACCAGGGGTTGAAAACGGTAAAGGTATAAGGGTATGGTACCGGTATAAAATTACAATACACCTTAGATTTAAAGGTAGAACCAAATCGGTTGACAATTACGGTTGTGATACAGCTAAATATAAATGATGGTATTTATACATTTACGATATTGTTATGTAACGATAACTTTATAATTACTGGTACCTTAACTGAAATATTTTCAGTACCAAAAAATATGCGACGAAGAACATTGAGGCGAATCCTCGGCGGTAAAATTCAATGAAAACCTTTATTTTATAATTCCAATATCGAAAAAAGTAACGATACCGCAATATTACAATACCAAATCGTTCAGATAACGTTTCTTTAAGGTATGTTAATTTGAAGGTACCATTATTCCAAGGTATCGAAATATAAAGGTATGACGCCATACCGCTTACCGATTTAACCGTATTTTTTTCGGTTATTCAATCCCTGATAGCAACAATGCTATTATGCTATATATTCTAATTAAATTTAGAAATAAGATATGGGATAACATTCCACGCAGGCAGTCCTTGAACCTGTCTTTGTCTTTATAGTCTGTACTTAATTCAATGATTCCTCTTCAAACAAAATATTTGATAAGCTAGATGACTATAAACTAACATGAGGGTATGGTGACAGGAGTTAATTATATTTAGGGACGTGTGGTGAAAGAAAAGGATACCTAATAAGTATTTTGTTACCTTATTTACGATCCAACAAATCCAGGGAGGCTGTTACTAACAGAAGAGACATTTTCCTTTAAGGATAGTCATTTCATTATTAGATTTATTGCTAACCATGTTACACATTATTTCAATTTGCTGATGTATTGTATTTGTATATTTGTACATAACTATTTAAATATTTTTAACTGACTTCAAAAAGGAGGTTATCAATTCGACCCGTAAGTATGTAGGGTAAGGTTGATGGTGATCAGCGCATAGTCGTACCCCTATTGGCTGCAATTTACAAAAACCGGCTAAGTGCGTGTCGGGCCACGCGCTATGTAGGGTTCCGTAGTTGCGAATGACAACTTTAACAGTTCACACTCGCACTTCACAGTTTAACGACCAAAAACATCCAACAATGAAAATTGAATGAAATTTTACATTTTCGAGTACATTTTATAAGTTGGTTGCCTATAACTTTTTAGTTTCTACTTAGTACTAAGCTCTGATAGTTTTTCTTTCAACTTCAGTATATATACTATTGTTGTAATTTTTTTTCACGTATCCATATATAACGGTTTAGCAGATAGAAGGGGGAACACTTACCTCTCACAAAAATTTACACTTTAAAACCAAATATTTCGCGTACCTATTTAACAATACTCAACACGATGGGTTTGTATAGTAAAGAAATATTACTCCCTCTTTACTTGCATGGGATATACCCCAAAAAAAATTTTTTTCTAGATTTTTTCTACCACTTTTTTGGCATTATTAATATTCATATCCATACCAAATAACAGCTTTCTAGTGCTTATATTCTAGAGTAAAACCGCGGACGGACAGACAGACAGACAGACATAGCGAAACTATAAGGGTTCCTTGTTTACTACGGAACCCTAAATAGACGATCTAGTGAAATTAACGGGAAGAATTGAGTCGCCTTAATAACAAATACAAAGTAAAAATATTAAAAAATATATGTTTTACCACACTCTGCACTAAGATTTGTCAGATTTTTGATAAAGAATTTTGAATCTTAGTGTACTATTGTTATATCATAGTTCTCTGGTAAGTATTTAGGCAATTTTTTTAAATATTTTAGGGCATGTTAGGATTTAATTTAAAACCATGAAGACCTTGGAGCTTAAATTGTACTTGTGGCAAATTCCTTAATTTATACCGGTACTAATATGTTTAGATAAAAATAACAGATTTGCATGTTAGTAAGTACTAATTTCTCCAAATGTAATAATTAATGCGGTTATTTAATATTATGTAGACGTGTGATAATCTATTACACTAATGATTTGCATAATGGAATATGTACTCCACTGAGCGCTTGTGTAAGGTAACATGAAAATTTGCATGGATTAACAAGATAGTGCTACATAAACCTCACTAAGATATAGTTTAGTCAAAGATACATAACAGATTATGAATTTAAATAATTAGTGCAATTGCTGTAAATATACTTATACCTTTGATAAACTTAAGTATACAGTGTAGGTATATCTTTTCCGTCGAATTATAGATAAGGCGGTAAACGGACTCCAGATACCGAAGTACACAGCCCTAAAAAATAGGAATAGTCACCTCAGAGTAGAGATAACACAATTAATAATTGGCAAAGTTGTTTATTTGTTAGAAACCAATTACTGATAAACCCCATATATTTTCTGCTGCCCCGTATCCGGAACCATAGAGAACCTGAATTTGATAGTATAGAAAACTATCAAATTCAGGTAACTATGGTCTGATTGATGAAATGGACAAGTGTAGGTAAAGAAAATAGTTATAATTTTTATGCCTCAGTGAAAAATAGCAGATTTATTTCTTTAAAGGCTTTGTTTCATTGCCTATTTTTAATAGGTAGCAACATGGCCATAGACAATAAATCCTTACTAATATTATAAAAGCGAAAATGAGTTTTTTTATTTGTTTGTTACGCTTTCACGCCCAACCTACTGAACCGATCATCATGAAATTTTGCATCCACATAGGTAAGGGTACCGAGGAAGACATAGGCTATATATTACGCGGGCAAAGCCGCGGGTAACAGCTAGTAGAATATATGTTCAATGACTAGCTAACAACAATAAAATTTAAATTGTGTTCTAAAAATCTTTTATCTAATCTTTTAAAATCTCATAAAAATCAGAGAGTCTATTGTTTATTCAACTCATTCAATCCACAAACCCTACACTGTGTATTCTGCATATGCTAATTTGTCTCATTTCCATAAACGTACATTTAAATGCGCCCCAACTCGTTAGCTTGTAAAACGACGAAATAGAGCCTCCCTCAAATAGCAGACTAAAATAATTGATTAAAACCTAATTAAAAGACTTTTTAAGCGTTAAGCATCTCCGTCATGGTTTTCATGCACTAGATATCTTTGCTTGTTTTCTATAAATCAGTATTTTATTTTTTTAAAGCCGTTTGGTTCCCGGTAGTGTATAAGAGGACCATCCCGGTAGTGTATAAGACCATTCCAAGTTAGAAAACAGAAGCTAAACAAAGCTTATAAACATCTAGAAGACCTCTCCCTACAACCCGTCTGGCCAGCTTGAAGAGTGCAGGACAAATCCTTTGACTGCTCTGGCTAATATATACGCCTGCTGGTTACTACCAGAGCCATATATTTGAAGCTGTTTTTAGCACGACTCCCTGTAAACTTACAGAGAGTCGTGCTCCTGCAGTAGAGACTAAAAAAACCGGCCAAGTGCGTGTCGGGCCACGCGCAGTGTAGGGTTCCGTAGTTGTAGTGTAGAATGACAACTTTGAGTTCACGCTGTTCACACTCGCACATTACAGTTTAACGACCGAAAGCATGTAACAATGAAAATGTATGAAATTATATATTTTCGAGTACATTTTATAAGTTGGTTGCCTATAACTTTTTAGTTTGTACTTAGTACTCAGCTCTGATAGTTTTCCTTTCAACTTCAGTATATATACTACTGCTGTAATTTTTTTCACGTATCCATATATAACCGTTCAGTAGATAGACGGGGGACACTTACCTCTAACAAAAATTTGCACTTTAAAACCAAATATTTCGGAAACGGATGGTGTTTTCAACTTCACAATATTTTTTAAAGACCTATTTAACGATACCCCACATGATCGGTTTGTTTAGAAAAAAAATTACTCCCTCTTTACTTGTGTGGGAGCTAAGCTATAAAAAAATATTTCAAGATTTTCTTCTACCACTTTTTTGTCATGATTAATATTCTTACATACCCATACGAAATTTCAGCTTTCTAGTACTTATAGTCTCTGAGTAAAACCGACGGACAGACAGACAGACATGGCGAAACTATAAGAGTTCCTAGTTTACTACGGAACCCTAAAAATGATGATGATGATAAAAATTATTAAAGATAATGCCTTGTACATAACTTGTAGCTACCAGCTTACTAAGAGTGTAAGAAAACGGTTCATTCAAAAAATAAAAACATGAACTACGTGGCACAGCAGTCAACACGCCTGCCTGCGACACGGATGGTCCCGGTTTCAATCCCCGGTAAGGTCAAGATGGAAAATGATCTTTTTCAGATTGACCTGGGTCTTGGATGTTTATCTATATAAATATCTATTATAAAATATAGTATCGTTGAGTTAGTATCCCATAACACAAGTCTCGAAATTACTTTGGGGCTAGCTCAATCTGTGTGATTTATCTGTATAAAGACAAAAGAAACGAATAGCAATAATCATGGGTTCGGGGAAGCCTTTTACGGTCAGTAAGTAATTAAAAAGCAAATACATAACGATGGACAACAAAATTACCCGTATGTAAGTGATTTATGAATTATTCATAAATCACTTTATATTACGGCGCCAAGTATTGAAATGAAAATTTTATTCGATTCAATTTGTACAATACAATATATGTACATCTATTAAGTCTTTTGTTATTAGAGTGTATAACATCAAAGAAAACTTGTAATTAAAAAATTTGTAGTTTGCTTTTTATTGCAGATACATCAAATAGATCTCTTTAAGCTAACAAGCATTATTTGGGAATTAGGTATTTCTTCAACATTCTGGCACGTTTCTTTCCAGCATGACCATTAAAATTTTCTAGTGACACTAGATGTTGTTTTGGAGATTTTGGATTACCTGCTTCAAAACATATGCTTCCTAGCATGATATGTTCTAATTCTCCCAACCGAAAGTGTATTTTTTTAATAGTTGCACAAAATTGTACAAGCTATGCGAAAAGCGTTTAAGGTCATGCTGGGAAGTACTTTAATATTCACCTACAGCTAGCTCTCAGGACGTACAGTACATACAGCCTACAAATTTTATTGAAAGTAAGGTGCACTTAGCAATAGATTTTTAGAAACTACATTCCGAAGGCTTTGGTGAGAAACGTACAATCCCGAGTATTTGAAAAGACATCGGATCTTAAGTGAAATTAATGAGTTCTGAAGTGGAATATACTAGTTTATACCTAATCTGTTCGTAACATGGGTATGTCTTATGTTGATTTTACGAAAGTATACAATGTTTTGATAGGATATTACTTAATTCCTCAAAAGATTTACTCGAGAATGTATGTGGTGTGTACCAAAGTTTACACCCAACTCAACATTGGCAAGTTTAATAGATAGCCCGTGGCATACACAAATACAAGGGTAAACAGCTGCGGAAGACGGATCAAGCTAATTAATATTAGCTTCCGTGGTGGTGTTAAGGTAAATATATCTTGTGGAAATTCTAAAATGACGTCTTATTTTAATTATGTATACTTATTAAGAGTTTTTATGTAAATCGTAATAAATGTTTATTTATTTTGTATGTATGTAACGAATGGTATGTTTTTAGTGCAAATATTTTGAATTGAATTGAATTGTTAATATAAAATAAATAATTGAATTGTTACCCTTAACTAATTTAACTCAAACTTTAAAAACTTGCGAATGAAAATACAATGCCCGTTAGAATGAAAATACAATGCCCGTTATGGAGTCAATGAGCTAGTCTGATGATGGAGCATACCAATAAAGCATTGTTAGCTGCCTTGAAAACCCCGAGGAAAATTAACGAATGTTGGAAAAATATTCCACAGCGCCTTAAAAGACATACAAGGAAAAAAACATAGCTAAAGTTGGAGTCACAAAGTGCTTACTTTTGTATATATATATATATATTGATTTATTCATACCGCCAAGATACATACTTTTTATTATACGCCTCTGTAATAAAAAGAAATATAACAATTACCCTTCAGAAAATGTAAATTCAGGTCACTTTTAATCTTGTTTTATGAAAATTTTGGTGAATAAAACATATACCAAATTGAGGTAATTATAAATTCTATTAAATGCATTTTTTAATTAACTTTTCAGCTATCTTAATTATCAGGTATATTTACACTCAATCAACAAAAAAATGTCTAGATAATCCTTGATTGAGTACCTACTGACGTGAAAAATAAATGACCTCTTTTTCGGGAGTCGACTTTTTGTAGGGACGTTTAAACATATAATTAACCTTTTTCTTTGTCCAATAAATGTTTCATGAACTTAAGATAGGTCTTTAGAAATTTCAATTCTAATGGACTCATTTTAGTATTTTTATAAGCTCTGAGCGAGCACTCTACGGCAACAAGGAGTGCACTCACCGTACTGCTGATAGGGCCCACAGCCAGTTTAAAGCGTCGTATTACTCTTAATTTAGTCGTAAAAATGTTGGTACTTGATTTTTGTGAGATAAAATAATAAAGGTTGTTGAATTGTGGAGAATATTGATGAAAAATATTTGCGCCGGAAACAAAACTGACGAACTTACGTATTAGAACGAACTCTAGGACATTGGTTTAATAGACCTTTTTATTAGTCTTGAGTCGCTTAGTTTTTGTTCTTTTTTTAAGTCGCTTAGTTTTTGTTCTTTTTTTTAAGAGAAGAGAGAAATTAAACAAAGCGATCGTAAACTAACAAAAAGCGCTCTTTGGATCTTCTCAGACAGTAGATACTCAGGTTTGATAGATCGTTCTTGGTATACAAATACTCAAGGCTTAGAACAGCTGCCAAAGACGGGGCAAGTAATTAGTTTTGGCAGATACCGTAACGACGCTGTTAGGGTGATTGCTAATTATACGCTGATATTACGAGCCAGTAAATATTCTGATATCTATGTTACGAGCATATCGATTCCTACATAGACTGTTAAATTGACAATTATTCGCTTTATTAGATATTATTAAAATTCTACAGGAAACTATAGTCAAGTAGAATATCTATTTATTTAGCGATAAGTGGGAAGATGCGAATTAATTTTTTAATACTATTTGTTATACTAACTAGCTGCATCCTTATTTTGTATGCACATGTGTTAAAATTTGAAATGTGTTATTAGATATTCTTTTTATTATAATACATTTTTCTAACATAAATTCATATGATTAAAAACAAGAACCACTAGAAATACCATTTTTTTCGAAATTTACCCTCTATAATATTATTAAGATGGCAGACTGTCTATTATTCTAATTTTCCGAAGAATGCAATTTTTTTTTTAAATATCTATTCGCACACAAATTAATGGTTAGCCGTACACGGTTAAACATCGTTTTGAACCCCTAAACGTTTGATTAAAGGAGAGGGGGTTAACTTTTCAAAGACTATACTGGGAACTTACATTTTTTAAATTTAACAATAAAAAATTCAGCCGTCCAGTAATTTTGTATTGGTATGGGAAAGGCAAAAATATATTTTGAAGATTCAGCATTGGTCACATAGTAAAAATGGGGTAAGTAATATAACATATAAACACAAAATATATATGTTTTAAGATTAATACCAACGAAATATATAACTTTGGTCAGTATAATTATCAATCAAGATAAAAATCGGAAGAAATAATTTTGAAAAAAATAAAATCTTTTGTTATAACAATTATTCAACATAAAAAACCTTTCATATACCGTTTTATCGTTATAAAATTTAACAAATCGATTTGTTGTTACGTATAATAAACGTTATATATACTTATTATTATGCATAATAATCATTGGTTATACAAATAAAGTGATAGGAGATCCTTATCTACGTTCTGTGACTAAGTCGCTTTCGCACCCAGTCGTCGCTCGCTCGCTTCGCTTGCTCGCTCATATGGTGGTCTGTGTATAACCATAACCTAACCTACCTTCTGTTACTAAGTCGCGTATCCAAACCAGTCGCTTTCGCACCCAGTCGTCGCTCGCTCGCTTCGCTCGCTCGCTCATATGGTGGTCTATGTATAACCATAACCTAACCTACCTTCTGTTACTAAGTCGCGTATCCAAACCAGTCGCTTTTGCACCCAGTCGTCGCTCGCTCTTATGGTGGTCAAAGTGCAACCATAACCTACCTTCTGTTACCAGTCGCTTTCGCACAAAGTCGTCGCTCGCTCGCTCATATGGTGGTCTATGTGTAACCATAACCTAACCTACCTTCTGTTACTAAGTCACGTATCCAAACCAGTCGCTTTCGCAACCAGTCGTCGCTCGCTCGCTTTGCTCGCTCGCTGATATGGTGGTCTATGTGTAACCATAACCTAACCTACCTTCTGTTACCAAGTCGCGTAATAATTGATATGTATTTTAAATAGTATTCGTTTTGATTGGTATTTTTTATGGCATGTATACTGAACGAGTTGTATGACATGTGATGTTTAGTGTTCATAAACGTTATAATAAATGAGGTTATGGTTTTCGAATTGAAAATTTTATGAATATTATAGCTTTTAAGAATTTATAAACAGTAATGATTATATTAAGTAAACATTATATCTTTTGAACTTTATTGAAATGAAAATATATAATTTGTTATTATATCAAACAATACGCACCCGTAAAAATGGTTCATATCGTTGGGTTGAATCACCGCTTTAAGATAAAAAAATGAATAAATACGGACAATCATACTAATTTTATAACAAATACATATATAGATAAACATCTCAATCATCAACCCAGGTCAATCTGAAAAAGATCATTTTTCGTCATGACTTGACCGGGGATCGAACCCGGGACCATCCGTGTCACAGGCGGCGAGTTGACCGCTGCGCCACGGAGCTCGTCTACTAATATATATATCGGAGGGACTATGGAGTCGAGTTGATTGTTGTTTGAATAACATTTAAGTTATTTATTAGAAGATATCTATTGTTTATATTTTAAATATTTTCTAAAATCTAAATATAATTTAATTCGATTTTTAGAAAATATTTAAAATATAAACAATAGATATCTTCTAATAAATAACTTAAATGTTATTCAAACAACAATCAACTCGACTCCATAGTCCCTCCGATATATATATATATATAGTAATATGATAGTAAATACGATCAATATTAACTATAAATATTATGCAAATATCGAACAGTCTTTAATCGATTGGCAATTGCCTTTTTAAAGATGAGTAGGTATAATGGTAATAAATCATAAAAAAATCAAATCCGTTTCTAAGGATTACCGAGGGAGGATTACCGTAAAGTGATGGATAAAATCTATTACGCCTTAATTCGGCTTCTGAGAGGTTTTCCAATATTTTTATAGCAATTCGGGTGTCAAATATTCGCGTCTGCATTCATCGGAGACGCTTTGTTATGATCTAGACACGCGGCATCGTGTCAAGCCAAGTTCAAGCAAAAGAACTGGCTAGCCAGCGCCGAACTACTTGGTGCCACTTTTGACCCTTCTATAACTCAAAACCTTTTTAACCTAAACAGATAAAACTACGTGTGTTTAATTATATCTATAGGACATCTAGAAGCCCGAATTTCATGAAGCTAGATCAAATGGTTATAAAGATATAAAGGTCAAAAAGTCGTAAATTTTAGCACTAACTGACTGACTGACATATAGTACCTAAATCAAACCTACTTTCAGATGACTTAGAAGGATGAAATTCGGAATCAAGCTCGGCAATTTTGTTTGTGTCGTAGGAAAAAATCTAAAGATAAAAAAGGTAGAGATACTCCATACAATTTTTTTCATTGTAGCATTGGAACAGTTACAATGTTTCAAGCTGATATTTGAATCTATCTCAATTGTGTATTATATTTGCTATATAACAGAAATAAGAATAAAATAAAGTTAACAAAAAATAAGTTGTGTCCCCATACAAAAATCTTGTAATACGCGCTAAACAACCGACCAACGGTGTGTCGTCGGCGAAGCGCGGCACCACATAATTATACACAGAACAGAAATAAATCTACATATCTTTACAAAAAGTAAATATCCCACCAAAAACATAAATGTAAAAAGAAGTCCATTATAGCAAAGAAATAGAGTCTAATACTTGTTCATAATGTTATTTTGTTCCTATAAATACTTATTTGGATTTTGTATAAAACTTGGCACTCATTTAGATCTCCATTCTTTTTGCGGCGAAGCCCACAGCCAAGTATAATTTTTGTATTGAACTTAGCTCTCCTTTTTAGGGTTCCGTAGTAAACAAGGAACCCTTATAGTTTCGTTATGACTGTCTGTCTGTCTGTCTGTCTGTCCGTCCGCGGTTTTGCGCAGAGACAGCAAAAGAGTGGTAGAATAAAAAATTTTTTTTAGGGTAGCTCCCATACAAGTAAAGTGGGGGAGAATTTTTTTTTCTCTATTTACCCATCGTGTGTGGTATCGTTAAATAGGTCTTTCAAAAATATTGTGAGGTTGAGAACACCATTTTTCGATTTAGGGATCCGTTTCCGAAATATTTGGTTTTAAAGTGCGAATTTTTGTTAGAGGTAAGTGTCCCCCCCCCCCCTCTATCTGCTAAACGGTAATATATAGATACGTGAAAAAAATTACAGCAGTAGTATATATACTGAAGTTTAAAGGAAAACTATCAGAGCTGAGTACTAAGTACAAACTAAAAAGTTATAGGCAACCAACTTATAAACTGTAAAATTTTATACTATTTTCATTGTTAGATGTTTTTGGTCGTTAAACTGTAAGGTGCGAGTGTGAATAGTGTGAACTCAAAGTTGTCATTCGCAACTACGGAACCCTGCGCGTGGCCCGACACGCACTTGGCCGGTTTTTTACTTTTATGTTTTTGGTGGGATGAAATATCTATCTTGATTCTTATATGTCCAAATACATACCATACATATATCTATCAGGTCTTTTTACCTTGCGGGGTAAACAAAGCCGAGGACTATTTAGTAATCTGTGGCCGAGGTCTGTAAAACCGTAAAGCCACCTTTAGCATGTTGATGGGCTTGTAGGTGAAAACGGACTTAAAATAGTGATGGGTTGCTAGCCGCTTCGCCTATTAAAATGCTTCCTGACGCCCATTCCTTCGATCGACTTTTACGATTTGCGCGGGAACAGAAGCAGCTGGTACATCCTACGGTTTTTCTTTTCTCCCACACCTCCACGCTGGTATGTACGCCAAATTCTTTGCGGCATTTAGAAATTGTCAATGAAATAAAGAAACGCAAAAAACAAAAGAAATGCATTCGAATTTAAGCGAACTTAAGTTATCAGACTGACAGTTGTCGACCATTTTTTATTGAATATAAAGTATTAACTCTGACAGGTATCTACATACTGGAGATATGCATGTTGTAAATAATATTATAACGCTCTTCAAAACAAGAGAACAGGTACAAGAGCATAACATGAACACACGCTCTGAAAAAAAACTAAACCTTCCATCTAGCAGACTAGGAATGGTTAACTCAAGAACATTGAACATGTGCGTAAAAAATTTATAATAAAATACTGGAGCATATAGCATTTGTATTAAATAAAAAAAAATCATAACATCTCTCAAGAGTTACTTGATAGATAAAAGCTTTTACACTCTGTATGTAGTTTTAAACACCGCTCTCAGCATTTCCTTGACTAGGTAATGAGGTGCTCACAATGCTCAATTACAAGAAGAATAGCAAGCAATTTGTATAATACGCGTGTGTACGGTACGGTACTATAGCTCACGCCGGCAACAATTTATTTTCAACGAGATACTAACGTAGCTCATATTTAATTTAACTACAGCTATTTGTAAATTTGTTATCTTACTAAAATGTCTTGAAATACTTCGCTGGCAAAGTAATTAAATGCTGGTGGAATGGTAATGGCAATAATTTCAAGATAGGAAACAATTTTGACTACTCGTAATAATCAAACCTTCCCAGTGCCGGATTTATATTTTTTATGAGTGTAGGTCACTAAACTATGAAAAAACCAGTGGACGTGTTTGACTTTTATTCTCTGCAATCAAGTGACCTTTTTCTGAAATCTACCGCCCCTAGGACGCTGCCGCCCCGAGGCCGCGGCCTATACGGCCTATTTATAAATCCAGGACTGAACCTACCACCTCCAACTTCATTGACAAGTAGGCCTAACTAGCTTTCTCTCGCGGCTCCGAATAAATTAACGCCTGGTTAGTGAATTACTTTCCTTTCATAAATGCATAGAAGTGTCTATGTATGAGAAATTGGTCTGTCTAAGACTGTCCAAAACGTATTTATAAAGGTACAAAAACTCGACGATACGCTTAGAGAAGGTAGGCACTGCCCTGCGCTTCGGTTGAACTTTCTTGGCCTATATTTTATCTGGATGAAAGGTATATATATGTACTACGGGTGAAACCGGGGCTGACTGCTAGTCTTAAATAGAACTATATATAAAACAGACAGACTTCCCAAAGAAATTCGCCTAGCTGCATCGGGGACTTGAGAATATTGTATTGAACGTATGTAGTTTAAGTAATTTCGTTTTTTTTTTTAAATTTTATGCCTTTGTGTATTACATAAGGGATTGTGACTTTAATAAATATCGGATATTCAAAATCAGGCTGCTTTTAAGTGTTGAGTTAAACAACTTAACATAAAGTATTGATTAAGTACCTATACTTAATCAATACTTTATGATGAGTTGTTTGTACAAGAAAAGGAAAATATAGAAGAGTTCCGTCGTACCTTTCAAGGTGCCGTTTTATTTCTAACTTATACTTACTTCAAGTACCAACTGTAGATATTATCAGTTTTATACCTACTTGCTACTTGTTAATATAACGTAATTTTGCTACCTTTGAAACGAGATTAATATACATGAGCCTATTGCAAGGCGACACATGTGACATGGCAGGTGACCCGCACACGTACCCACTTATCTGCTGCACGCCGACGTGAAAAATGAGGGACATTTCTCTGAAATCTTTTCCGACCCAGATCGCGTGACTTCTAATAGTCACTAAGTCGCGGTATTTTATTGTAGTCATATCATATACTTAAGTAGATATTTCTCAATTCAAATGTATGTTTTTTCATTTCTAACCCGTAAGTCATTGGAAAAATACTTTTTTCCTTTACAAGGTACCTATGTCATCAAAATCGGTTTATATTATTTTTTCATGCTTAGAATAGTTAGGACCAATGTTATTTGTACTGACTAAACATTACACACAATTAAATTAAAGTCTTCGTTTAAATATTCGTATGGTTAACTAGATTAAAAAAAATCTATATTAAAGATAATTTTATTTTTACCTTTTAACTATATAACTCTTATGCATAATACTCATTACTTTTTACCCCAGTAAAGAGTAAATCCACGTACCAACATCGATAAGAATTTAATGACTGCGAAGGCTGCTAATAGAAAATCAATAGTAATCTGGCTTGAGTTAAGATTTATGATCATTTTTGCTTTCGCTATCTCTGGGCTCAAGCCGAACAAACAGTTGAAAGTGAGGTAAGTGACGCCGTATTTCTTGCACGTGAGTTTTTATTTGTTTTGGTGATATCATGTCATTGTCAACGAGATCTATCCTTGTAAGTGCTTAGCGACTTACGCAAATTTTAGCACTTGAACTCTCAGTAAGGGTTTCTGTCTTTTAAATAAAATTAATTTAATACGGATTTTATCGCGTTTATTACATTATTTATACACCTAACGTTTCGAGCACTTTACAGAGTTCGTGGTCTAATAACTGAATGCCCTAATAAATTACTTGTAGTATTATTGGTACAAGCTTTCACTATTTTTGATTTGATGAATTGAGAGAACGAATTATTTCTCCAGAAGTGGCCACTTTTGGCGGTAATAATTAGTTCTCTTAAACTTAGATTATAATATCTATGAAAAGTAATAAAAATAATACTTACTACAAGTAATTTACTAGGGCATTCAGCTATTAGATTTTTTAAATTTGATATGATTTAGGACTTATAGAATTAATTGCTGGGTGGCGCCAGTGAGTGAACTCACTTCGCCTTAAATCCTTGAAGTAAAGACACAAACATAAAGACATGCATCAAGATAAAAGAGCAAGTCTAAGTATGGCACAATAATAAACCGTGATGAACTTACGTTCCTTTGATAAAGTTCACAAATATGCAAAATATTCGCTCGCTTCGTCTATATTTACCCAGCCAGTGACGAGACTTAATGTGATGGAAACATTGAACACAAAGGCTTCTGTTTACCAAACAATCCCTCAATCAATGTCAAGTTTCGGGCGTCTCTTAACTTAATATATATAACAAATTTCAATTTATGACTAAAATCCCGGAGCTACTTCCAAAGACGCCAAAATCCAGATGGATTGGTGCGTAAATTGGTACCTACTCACATAATTTCTCATATTATTTCGAGACTAGCTGCTACTGTGGCGTGGTGTCTGTTTTGCCGGCCTTTAAGCTTGTAAACCAAGTTTAAAAGTACTTATTGTTAATGCGACATTTTGTACGTTTATTCCTAAATTACCTACGCTTTAACCGCTGACCCAACTTGGATGAAATACGAAAATCTAAGGATCGCCTTCAATAGGCGATGCGACTAGCAACCCATTACTATTTTGATTCCGCTTCCCACCTTTACGACTAAAACGTAAACGTGGCTTTTGGGTTTCATGACATTGGGCTCTGTCTGTCCCGTAAAGGATAAAGACTTGATAATATGTATAATCTAGAAAGTAACTGGGAAATTCACGAAAACCGTCTTCAAATTATCTTACTTTAGAGAATTAATTTGAAATCATAACAATGATCAAATTTACAGAGACGTAGTGCAGTTGGCAATTCAAAAGTATTTGCGAAATCAGATATTCATATCAGATATATGGCAGAAAAAAATTCTGTAAATGGAAGTGAATACTCATGTAAGTACTTATGTTTACGAGGTGGCGACTGTTACAAATGAAACTGAATGGGTGAGTGCTCTGCGGGCAATGAAATGTTTTACGGCCCGCCTCTGTCGACGAATCACGTCACCCGAGGCTTACTATTTTGCTCTCAGCTTAATTTATAACCCTTAAAAACCTGCCAAGAGCACAGTACTATAACTCTGAGGCCAAGAGCATGTCGGGCCTCGCAATGTAGGGTTCCGTAATTGCGCGTCATTTTATAAGTTTGTCGACTATCACTCATTACATTAACTAAAGAACCCTACTAAGCTGTGATAGTTTTCCATTTATCTTCGTTATATATGCTACTGCCCTGGTGTTTTTCACTTGTCCATAAACAATTATTTAGCTTGCAGGAGGTGAGGATACTTGCCTCTATTAAAATTTGGCACTTTCAGGCTTAATCACTAACGGATTTCTAAATCGAAGAACGGTATAATATTTTGAGATACCTATAATATTTTTAAGAAGACCTGAGAGCCTTTCCAATGACGCCTCACACAAATGGATTGATGACAAAAATATTTTTTCTAACTTTACATGTATGGGAAAAACGCTACAAAATATTTTACACATTTATTTCACCACTTTTGATGGCTTGATTATTAAATGCACGTGCCAAATAACAGCTTTTAGTATATACAGTCCATGAGCAAACAGTGGAAAGACGGACAGACAGACGGACCTTGCGAAACTATAACAAGTCCTTGTTTACTACAGAACCTTAAAAAGGAGAACGATTTTTAGCAAAACTATATCTGTTCATTTTACAGAGGTCTGTTATACAATAAGAATAAGTTAGTAGGTATTCGTTCGCAATTATTGAGCTAGTATTTGTACTGTAGAAATGTTTTTTCAGTATAAAAGGTCCATATATTATCTCAAAAACTCAGAGCTAGTAACTTTTCAACATTTTGTTCCACATGCGCGAATATTAAAATGATCGCTACAGTTCTCCGCATTTTGCATTGCAAAGTAGAAATCTGTGTCGAGAGCCTCTCGTATGTTCTTTCTCGACGGTTTTTCCTTTTGCCTTTAGCTCTGTATTATACTGTTACAGTAACTGTTTGCCAACGCGACGCCTTATTCGAAATGTTGAATGTATTTTTATGAATTGGGAACTTATATGAGGAGTAGAATTCGAAATGTGTCTCGTTATGTAAGCATCAAGCTGAAGAAGACTAATAACTAGACACATTTGGTCAAAATTAGTTCAAATCCATTCCTTTCAACATTTATAGGTGCTTGTCAATCCTTACTAATATTATAAATGTGAAAGCGAGTTTGTTTGTTTGTTAGCCGTATCTACTGAACCGATCATCATTAAATTTTGCATACACATAGTTTAGGGTACCGAAAAGGACATAGGCCATATATTAAGCGGGCGAAGCCGCGGGTAACAGCTAGTAAACTAATAAAAAACAACTATAAACTAAAAATTTATCGAATTGGCCTCACAACAAAAATGACTAGTTTTGTTATGAGAGGCTATAACGGTAAACGCAATATTTAACATAGCTACCAAACAAACTTCTTACAATCATGTGTAGATATAAAATGGTCAACAGAAATGTCACTCCTCTATAGTATTTTTACCCTACAACGTCAAAAAAATTAGTAAGGTATCAAAAGGCAGTTGGGTTTCTTTTTTTAATAATCCACTTCATTGTTTAAACTATATGTTACAAATGAATGTCACAGTGAAACTTATATATCTTGAACGAATTTTATATAAACACTGTATTTATCACTAATATGCTTCTTTCTAGCTTTCTTTCGATTAAATTATAACGAAAAAAATGTGACCAAGTTTCCCATTTACAACATACCTACAAGGATACGAGAATTTACACTCAATGCGCGAGTAAATGTTAACATAGGCTGTGGCATAGACAAGCGAATTTGAGGAGGGAAGTTTAAACCCCAAAACCTCGCTGACGTTACGCCTACGTCGTATGGCATGTAACAATTATTTATTTACATATTTTGAAAACCAGTACTCTCACTATACATAGACAAAGGCTTCGATTAATTTTGGAAGGTAAGCAAGCATTAAGATTTACTTTGCGAAAGCTTTATAATAAACTTAGAAACAACGTTGTAATCCTCCGATACAAACTTTGAAGTTTATTTGCCAAATACAACAAACATTTTGTGATTAATAGCAATACAAACACAATTTGAAAGAACAACAATTTTCAAATACACAGCCATAGCCTCCAGCGGCTATCACAGGGCTAAATAAAAGAACAACAAAGTATCTCAAAGTCAATTTGAGTTTGGTGCTGAACCAAAAGAGGGAAAAATAAGCAATCGAATTGTCTGAATAGTGTTCAGATTCTGGAACCTCAGTGAAAAAAGCAATGATTACATAGGTACCTCCATTTGGAAAGATTTGATAAGTGACGAGATTCTAGTTATTAATTTTCCGGAGTTAATTTTCTATTAGCCAGGTGTGGCGCGAGAAAAAATTACCATAAAACTTTCACATCTCCCGTCAAAAAAACTATTCTAGGAGCCCGATGGACTAGTGGGTGTAAGTATTATAAGCGCTTCCGCAAGTTAAGCAACCCCGGGCGCAGTCTCCACTTGGATGTGTGACCGCATAGTGGCATAAAAATAACTCATGCTCTTTCGTGCTTCGGAGCCGCTGGTCCCGGCTGTCATCGTTAAGCATTGTTAGATGCCTTTAGGCAGCTTGAACAATCTGACTTCAGTGTTGGCCACATACAGACACGAAAAACAAACAAACAAAAACAATCCTATACACAACCGGACATTGCATTTTATTGGGATTGCAATTCTTCTGAATTAATTTCCATAGTGTCTTGACTTCGAAATCACGATTGAACGATTAGCAGGTACGGCACGGCGCCGGCGCGGCGCTAGGGAAAGTTTACAGAATACGACATCTGTTGAAGCGGAAAATGGCACGTTGTTCCATGGCCGCTCGGCCGTTAGACGCGGCTGATTCAATAAATGTTGTTTTGTCAGCCGGCTAGAAACAATTCCACTCTAGATAAACTTTCGGGCTTTGTATTGACCCTTCTTATTTTGAATAGTCAAACGTGTACAAACATAATTTTTCCAAAGAAAAATAAATGTATGTGTCACAAAGTACTAATATGTTATAGGTATATGGATTCAAAAGGAGTATTTGCGTAGAAATACATGTGTACGTGACTTTATTGTATTTGCCTGATAACATATGGTGTTGTCTCGTGTTCTTAACTACTTGGATATAAAAACTAGGGCACAGAGGACAATTATATTCGCCTTATTTCTCAAAAAGACAAAAAAATATATTTATATTTTATTTAAATTACGAAAATAATCGCTTGTTTTTGGATTGGGTATATGACATGACAATTACTTAGTGGTGTGGCGGTGGTAATCAAAATACCAGATAGTGTGACCTATAACTAAAAGGATCCGATTCTTTTGCCCCGTTAAACGTCGGAGGTTGCATTTCAATTTGCAAATGTTATCTTACATAAGTTATCTATCATCGACTACAACAATTTTACTTCGCTACAATTTGTTTCCGGTGAAACATCGTGATAAAACCTATACAAAAATTACATAGGCAATAGTTTCCTTTTTAGACAACAATAAAAAATAAAAAAAGAAGAATTCATTTCGTTAACACTAACTGTATCATATCATAACAGATCTACCATTTCTAAAGGTACAATAGTGTCGGCAATAATTGCAAATTTCTTACATAGTAGTTAAGTGTACTAAACGAGATGACCGTCTGGGAAACATTATTGTTTAGAACTGAAGCCGGCGTTAACTAAGTTGGGAATGCTGGATTCTTTTCCCTCTGAAGAGTCCTCGCCATTAGCCGGAGTGGAATGAGATTGCCAACACAATAAATTCTAGAGGCGGAAATCGTAACCCCCTGAATAGGTGCTGAGTATCAAGATAACGTTTATAGAGCCGAAATAAGATAACTGTGCCGCGATAACTTTGTGTAAACTTGACACAATGACCAAATGTATCACGGGTTTTGAAAGGGATTTTGAAAATAAGGTATAAAGGTAGTAAAATAAAAACAGACCGTATAACTTAATCTTAGCACCACTTTTAGATAAGAGGAATAAAGTCTTCATGTAGTCATTTCCAAGCAAGATAGATACAGTCGGGGGTAAATAAACCTGACCAACAAACAGATTTTAAATTGTACAAGAGATCAGGTTTATCTGCCCCCGACTGTACTTTCTTTAATCGAAAGGTATCCAACAAAAGCTATTATATGTAACAAGAGGTTACAGGAATGAGTTGACTAACTATGCCATTTTGTCTCCATGACGCCACTGGTAAAAAGACTAATGGCTCCAAAAAACTGCAGTTGCTATTCAGCGCAGGAATGCAACCAGTGTTCTTGCACCAGCTACATAAAAAAGCCTTTCAGTTAAATTTTACATATACCTTATATTTCTTTCTGCCATTCCTTTTATAGGTCTTCAAAATATTTTGTAATTATTATTCTTAATAAAATTTAATATTTACTTAATCGTGTAAACTTTTATACTTCCCGGTCAGGTTACGGCATCTTTCTCATCTCGATAATACGACAAAGTTTTCGGCAGCAGTTCATCTTTATGTTGAAGAGATAACTTGGTACTGAACTAACAGTGTACTTTTATTGCAGTCTGTATACTCCAGAGACATCAGCAGTTGTGCAGTGTATTAGTTTAGTGTCTTCAATCAACTTTTACATTTTAGTTTCTACTATTTAAGTTCTAAGTTACATTATTGGAGTATTTTTTTCTTTGGTAATATTCTTTACAAGCTAAACTTAGTTTACCTAAAGTTTCATACATACATATATATTATCACGTCTTTATCCCATGCGGGGCAGACAAAGCTTAGGCCCTGACCTTAGGGTCATAAGACCCAAAGGCCACATTTAGCGTGTTAGTTGGCGTAAATGTGGAAAACGGAATCTAAATAGTCACGTGTTGCTAGCCGCATCGCCTATTTCTATGATTCCTTGGATTTTCGCCCAATCCCTTGACCGGCTTTTACGGTCTGTGCGGGAAGAGGAGCAGCTGGTTTATTCTATGTTTTTTTACTTTCTTCCAAACCAGCATGGAAGACCTATTATTATTTACTTACATTAGCAAAGCCAAGTTTATACACCATATTATGACAAATACTTAAATACGTAGTACGCTATTTTGTGGATTTTATACGAAACCACTTGAGCACTCATACTTGAGGATAAAATGTCATCAGGTCTCAAGAGTCCTCCAAATATCGAGTTTCACTTGAGTCTTCTCGTTTTCACATTGTTTTATAGGTGATCGGGTAAGTTGCCTCCCAAGTCATATACACAGTAACGCTTTACGTAATAAGGCGTATGAAAAAATAATGTTTTCTTTACAAAAACGATTTTACCCCTTTCCTTTAAAACAAAACTTACGAGTGTTGTGCGTTGCTACATTCATAAATATATATGTACATTTCGTATATATAATGAAAACCTGACTGACTCACTGACTTATTTATATACATATATATTAACGCACAGCCAAAGCTACTGTACCTAGAAACTTGAAATTTGATACAGATCCTCACAGTCATGGTGTTAGTAAGCACCAAGAAAGGATTTTTATAAATTCATCTCCTAAAGGGGTGAAAGACGGTGAAGTTTTAAGCGGACGAATTCGCGAGAAAATTCATTGTTTTGAATAAATTCAGTATTCAAATTATTGTATGATACAATTCACACAATAGTTGTATAACTATTGTGTGAATTGTATAAATTTGTGTCCTTATATAATTTGTGGCCATTTATATCCGCACCTCAAATATTTTAAAGCCTTTATTATATTTAAAAATATTATGATATTTGTCTATTCCATATTGAATGTGGAAATCCATAGTCTCTCCTACCCCTATGAGAAAGAGGCGTGATAATATGTATGTATGTATGTATATTAAATGTTATACCAATGTTACTTGGTGGAACTGTTTATTTTCTCCACCGTTGATTCTAGTTTTCACAGTCGTATCTTCGACTCGTACGTGCTCTTACGTACATAGAATTAATTAAGTTTAATGTTGGATTTTATACGTAGAGATACACTAACCCATCTCAGAGGCAAAAAATGTGTCGAGGGTCATGTTACGCTCTGTATACATCATCACACATATTTATATGGACGATACAGTTTCATGACCGTCTCGCGACGGCTCCAGGCAGCTCATTCCAAGTATTTCCAAGTCGCACTTTCTTTCAGGAACTTAGTTCCTAAAAACTCAATTTAAGTTTACGATGTATACTTGTACAGAAAGGAATTTCATATAGTATCAGACTAAGAATAAGCAATATATGTGTATATAAGGCAAGGTTACAGATTTATACGGTGTATAGTACTAGATAATTACACAAAGTAATAAAAGTAAAAAGTAAGTATTAATACAATATGTATGTAAATGTAATCGTGTCCCAGGTGAGTAAACTTCAATTATTAATGTCTCAAAGCTAAACCATGAAAGCTTTAAAACTTCACGCCAAGTTTCCAAGTCGACTTTGTTAAATAAAGTTTAAAACTTTTAAATAGTTAAAAATATTTGTGTCTCCTACGTTACTTAGCCAAGTTCGCTAAAATAGCGTTCTTTGAAGATAGAACAGTTGATTGCATGAAAAGTCCTATGGTACTTTGTCAAACGTTATTTGTCTTAGTTGTACTAAGAAAAAATACTAACTACTACTACGTTTTAAATAAATACTTAGACTTCCTTAAATAAACACACCTAATTACACCAATCGAAACATACTTCGAAATAAAGAGTCTGAACCTCCAGGTAATATTTTTATACCGGACGAAATACTAAATCATATCGTGGTTTATCTACTGACATAGTTATAATTATGATAACATTATGAGTTAATGGTTACTTAAATAAATAATATCTTCTTAATAGCTTGTAGGTAATAGTAAGCTTCAATTGCGTAAATGTAAAAAATAAAACTTAGAAAATCAGGGATCTCTTTGTGGTACCGCAAAAGGTTTGTGTAACAAAGAGAGGGTTTTATTTAATTAAAAGTTACATATTCTGTTGATTATAAAGAAAATAAATTATTAAATTTTCCTCGAAAGTGTGTAATTTTATTTTGGTTCTTTTTGCTCTTAAATAATACTCATATTTATTTTATTATTAATAAAAAAAAAATATAATATCTTATGTCCAAATAATCCTTTTTTCAAAGATATGTTTTGACATGGTTTCGACATTACAACAAAGTTGTAAACATAGAGGTAAGTTAATCCCACGTTAATCCATCGTTGTGACTACTTGTGACTTTGAATTGTTTAGACAGCACGACCACTTACATACGTAGGTAGCTACTTGATGGCTGTCCAAGGCGCTTGCAAAATGCAGTCTTGAAGTTTATATTAAATAATTTAAGAAAATAAATGGTTCTATGCAAACTTCATAATACCATGTGACAAAGTTATTAATAGGATAATGCAGTGCATAACTCGAGTTAGCTTTGTTCAGGCCAGTTGCGGATATAAATCATCAAGCGGTACCGACCTTTACGCTAATACAAAACAGAGTATTTATACAGACGCTAAGCAGTAATAATTGATTGTATTGATAAATAACTTTCCAAACAAGGCACCTTAGTATTTAATTATAGAAATGATAATTTATGCAAGCACTGATCATAGATAGAGGGAATTTTAATGTGAGTATATAACTTTGAATTGTGTATAGTTAATCTGATATAAAAAAATACAAATTAGCTTCTATTATCAAAAATTAGAAAAACTTCAAATAAGTAATTGTTAATTAATCATTTGCCAACGTGGTGTTTATAAATAAAAAAATAAATAATAAATAAATACAATAATTGTTTTTGTTGACTCATATGGCCCACCCAATCTTCCAACACTTTATTATATATGTACCTATAAAGTCGTAGGTAGATAAGTCATAAGCATATAGTATAGCAGTCACCTGTGGATTAACGTGTCGCTGGCAAACGGCCAATAGTCTGGCGATAGGCTGCGGACAATTACTTGGTAAGCTGACCTGGAAATAATCGCAGAGGCCCGACGCTTACCGTAAATTATGAGTTCTTAACGTAGATTAAAGAAATAAACTTTTTGATCTAATCTACACAGAATCCACTTTAAAACAAATAAAGGTCTGTCTGGAGTTTGTTGCCTAGTTTCTGAGTATGCTATTATCATTTTATCTCTATGGTTTTATGTTTGTTTACTATTTTGAAACGCATAGATTTGCAAGAGAAAGTTCGCCCGGATTTTTCACGCAACAACATATTGAATTACAAAGTATAAACCGTTTTACACCATAGTCCATCTGGACTTTGCGGCGATGATAATCAGACTCGGGCCCCAGGAGGTTGTCCCGGTCTATTCAAAGTGCGCACAAAGGTGTCTCTTTAGAGCGGCACTTCACTCCGGACGACGGATTTGTTGGTAAACAACATCGCTTTATGAAGAGGGAGTTTTTCATCCCTGCTCTTTCGTACTGTGCGTACTACAATTTTTAATCCCCAACCGAAAAGAAGACCGTTTTAAATAAAAATCGCGCGTTTGTCTGTCGATTTATGTGTACGTAAGTCGTACAGTGAAAAAGTGTAAATTAACCGACACGGGCCCCGGGAGGTAGTCCCAGTGTATTCAAAGTGCGCACAAAGGCGTCTCTTTAGAGCGACACTTCACTACGGACGACGGATGTACAACGTCGCTTTATGGAGAGGGAGTTTCTCGTATCTGCTTTTTCGTAATGTTCGTACTACAATTTTTATCCCCAACAGTAAAGAAGAGTGTTTTAAATTTGCGCGTTTGTCTGTCAATTTATGAGTAAGTAAGTCGTATGTTGTAAGGTATATATTAACCGACACGAGCCCCAAGTGGTAGTCCCGGTGTATTCAAAGTGCGCACAAAGGCCTTCTTTGAACGGCACTTCACTCCGGACGACGGATGTGTTGGTAAACAACGTCGCTTTATGAAGAGGGAGTTTCATACTACAATTTTAAATCCCCAACAGTTTTTTAAATTCGCGCGCATGTCTGTCAATCAACTTATGTGTAAGTAAGTCGTATGATGAGAAAGTATATATAAACAGAATCTCTTTTATTAAAAACCGGCCAAGTGCGTGTCGGGCCACGCGCAGTGTAGGGTTGCGTAGTTGCAAAGTACAACTTTGAGTTCACACTGTTCACACTCGCACATCACAGTTTAACGACCAAAAACATGTAACAATGAAAATGTATGAAATTTTACATTCTCGAGTACACTTTATAAGTTGGTTGCCTATAACTTTTTAGTTTGTACTTAGTACTCAGCTCTGATAGTTTTCCTTTCAACTTCAGTATATATACTACTGCTGTAATTTTTTTCACGTATCCATATATAACCGTTTAGCAGATAGAGGGGGGGGGGACACTTGCCTCTAACAAAAATTTGCACTTTAAAACCAAATATTTCGGAAACGGATCCCTAAATCGAAAAATGGTGTTCTCAACCTCACAATATTATTTTTTAAAGACCTATCTAACGATACCCAACACGATGGGATTGTATAGAAAAAAAATATTACTCTCTCTTTACTTGTATGAGAGCTACCGTAAAAAAAATTTTTTTTCAATATTTTCTTCTACCACTTTTTTAACATGATTAATATACATACCCATACCAAATTTCAACTTTCTAGTACTTATAGTCTCTGAGTAAAACCGCGGACGGACAGACAGACAGACAGACATGGCGAAACGATAAGGGTTCCTAGTTTATTACGGAACCCTAAAAACGAATTTACGTGTTAAGTATTTATTATGTATGTTTTTGTTTTAAATAAATAATTCACATCGCAATGCCACACGGTGATCACCATAGATATCAGAAATGTAGTGATCACCATGACTGTGATCTCGTAAAGTACATATACCACTAAGAGGCCACGGCCACGGGTATTTTTGAGAATGCATTCCCCAACATTTGCTCATTTTCTTTCAACAATGTTAAACATCCTTTTAAAAAAAATTTTTCTTTACATATATCACAGTACTATTACAATAAACTGAACCATTGATTACCAACCCAAAAGAAACACATATCGCGTTGTACAAGATTTTTTGTAGGAATGGTAAGCGGTTTCGATATCGTTTCTACGCTACGTCAGACCGTGTTTTATTTTATTGTTTACTATAAAATAAAAAAGACGACGTACAAAGTACTAGAAATGAAATAAGCGTTCCCTACTTATTACAATGAGATGGTTGTTAAGCGATCATTTTAAAATTCGTACTTAACTTCCTCGTTTAAATAAATCCAACTCTTATCTCGTTCGTTATTTACATGCGCCATGCTTTATTTTATTGACAAAAATAAAATGGCAATTATCAAAGGTTCCCACTTCAATAAAGTGTATTATCTCTGTTAACTTACGAATATGGGTGTTTTTCAATAGCTTTTGTTGAATAGCTCACCATTTTATGTAGTGGCTGGCGATACTATGAACAATACCCGTACCAAAACTTTATTTTAATATATTATCTCCCTCCTACGCGTGACATTTTATTGTCGACGATAAAATAAAAAGCCTTCGTAGAAAATTGTGAAAGCACTCTCTACGTCAATGAGATGATTGATCGGCATTATTATTTGATTTATTTGAATATTCGATGTCGCGATAGCTTTTTTATTGAACTTTTTATAACATAAATACAGAAATACAACCGATCTTGATCGTTATCACTACAACATGCTTTACTTTATTGCAAACGATATAATAAAACGCATCGTATAATGTGAATGTGAAAACGGGTTCAATAAAATGGATTTTATGGATGTTATAACTTAAAATTTTCTATCACATCACAATAATACTCATACGTTTTTATAACTTTTTTATTAGAATTGACTTGTATTGATATAATCATCCTCTTACCTTTAAGAGATTGTTGACGTCCAGACCTTTGTTATTTTATAAAGACTTGAACGTTTATCCGTGTATATTATTTATCCCCAATTCAGATAAGAACGATCCTCGATGTTTAACTTTGGGTCAAGATAAAATTGCACTTTAAATTTGTTACGCTAGCAACGAATTAATCCGTTCTATTAAACTTCGATATCATCCATTTTATACTGGCCTAATAAACAACACATTTCAGCAACAAAATTCGTTTCTAACCTAAATAGCCATGCAAAATTAATATTGGCAAAAGGATTATATAGTAAAATTGATTATGAAAGCTAAATACTCGCTCAGCTATTAGTTCGGTAGCCGAGCGGGTAAATTAGAGGAAATAAATTAGATTTACTATGTTATACAGGGTGAGTTTGATTTCATTGGCATCCGCAAGAAATGCGTCTTGCTTGAAAGAACTTGCGTCAACACTTAGATTTCTGGTTTCGGTTAATAATGTCACTGACTGACCAGTTTATCCTGTTTAAATTAATTTATTTCTTAGTGTTTTGGGTAATTTAGGTAATGCTTAAACCAAAGCGTTTGAGTTATTTTTCGAGCTCTTTTTAAATGAGAAAAATGTGTAACTTTAATTCACCAGACTTTGAATCATGGTATAGTTAAAATCTAATTATATCACGTCAGTACACAATTCGGTAGTTGCCTAATGTTAAGATTATATAAAATTTGTTTCTTAAGATACTAATTTCTATCTAAAAACACTATAAAGAACACTTTAAATTTGATATCGATTCGTTAAGTGATCCTAAAGCTTCTTTAAAGTTGTGTGAATAGGACCATTTTATAAAATATGAAAATCTTTAATTACAGTTATACTGTATTGTAGTCCGCTAAATTTATAGCAACTTTTATTACGAAACCATTACCATAAACGAAATATTTCGTATAGCTACCAAACAAAGTTCTCACGCCGCCCATACAAAATACAAGCTTGTGACGTCACAAATATGTAGGCAATTTAGCGGCGCATTTTCACGTCTAAAAATTAACGTCTAAAAATATGTGACTTTAAAACATTTATATCATTTAATCTGAAATATATTTCTGTCACTATTGTGTTTATTTTTGGCTGATCTTTACATAGCAACACGAAAAAATTTTTAGTCAACATGCCCATTTCACAAAACGCAGTTGAGATGACAAGTAGTGCCGTGGTTATCTCGTTCCGTATAATTATAAATGCCACCCTTTGATCAGCAGAGATTGTCACAGTCACCGCAAGTAAGGCACGTTGTAATTAACATGATTCCTCCCTCTTATGAGTGTTTCTCGGTTGCATCCGGGCATCGGAGACTAGAGGAGACGAGGGTCTATTAAGGTCTTTCCAGAACCACAGACAAGTACCTGTGAAAATGAAGAACTTACTTATTTTCCTACCAACATTGCCATGAATATCTTGTTTCGCGAGTAATTTAAATCTGGCCCTTGAAGAGTATAGGCATAATTGTTAAGAATTCAGTTACCACAAGTGAGCTTCGTTGACTGAGAATCGTGTAAATAAGTATTTACACGGCTGGAGTCATTCGATCATAATAATCGTTATTTTTTATAAATAAATGATTATTATGAGATCTTTTAGTTTTACATGAAATTCTTTTAATCCTTGTAGTTTTATGTTAAATATAAACCTAGTAGGTTCACCTAGTAGGCATATGATAAAAAAGAATTAATACATTCTGATTTCGTCCATAATTCGTGTTGATAATCTACCAGATAGTGATACAAAACACCCAAGGAGGGTTGGCGTCAGGTAGGCTGTAAAAACTTTGACCATATTGTATCACAGTTAGTGATACAAAATACAGACGCTATGAAGTCATACTTATCCATCTGGTTGAGCTGGTTCTGGTTGACTGGAAGAGTGATGTCTTCCAGTGAACCGGAACCACGCATTTGCTGTTCTAGAGCTATCACAGTTCATAATCCACCTTGCATAAATGTAATGAGATTTTTTGCAATCTCGTAGTCTCATACGTTCTATTCTGGTTCCATTTGAAAAGCTACGGTAAAAATAGTACTGCTTATTTTTAACCGTAGCTCTACGAGTTCGTAGAAGCAGCTACGAACTTTTCTACGAAGTGCAATATTTTATTTGTAGATATCCTCTTCTTAATGTACTCGTATTGATCGACTCGGGTGAATTAAATTTACTGGAACTAGAACTCGGGTGCAAATCACCCGATTTGATTAGGATTTCTCGCCATCATTTGATTTAATTTCAATCAAAATTATCACGTATCAGTAAAATTATAATTTTTCTAAATAAATCTATAAAATTACAATTTTTTTCTTTTTTTTTACACTGCATTAGTTTCTAATCACAATAAACCAATGTCATAATTATAATATCAATATTTTTATTCAAAAAAAGCTATCGTGCTCTGTTAAAACTCTAGTGTAAACTTACAAAAAATAGAACTTCGGATTCGGAATCGATTTAAACATAAGCTGATGACGCCGACCCTGAGCGAGGCTTGAGATCACCTGTTTGTTTCTTATCTACACTTTTACACAAAAGTATAAACAGACTTGCGGGTGTGGCGGTGTTTGATTGTAATGTTAAACTAAAAAACTACTGTACTGAATAATTTTTTTTTCACAAATAGACAGTTAAATTATCAGCATGTAACACAAGCTTTATTTTATTTTTAAGCAAAATTAGAGATGCGTACGAAAATTGCATTTATATAACCCAAGATAAGATTTTAACCGTGGCTAATGTATAAAAAAATAGCAATAAACCGTTATTATTGGGCGAGCGCATAGAAAGCTTGTTTCCGGTAATCACTACGATGCTTCGAGACTCGGCTTGGGTTCCGGCAATCGCACTCAATGGGAGCCAAGCCTTAAAAAGAACCTTAAGGTGCTCCTTCACCGGGAGCATTCGCGTGTAGTGTAACGTTACAGATTCGAGCATTACATCAATGAAGGAGAAGAACCTCGTCAGTCAGGGAGGTAAGTATTGTAATGTAATGCTCAAAGTCGAATCTATAATGTTACATTACACGTGAATGCTCTCAGTGAGGGAGCACCTTTAGATTAAATAAAGCCTAGATAGACTCTATTAGCCTAAAATCCTATATATAATATTAGATCACATCACAGTATATCATATACATCATCGGTATCAACCTATAGTCGGTTGCGCACACACACAGCTAATTTGACGGATTTTGAGGGCATAAATTGACAGGACGCGTGTGATAACAAAGCTGCCACATAATGGCATGACGGTGTCTAAATAGTATATAGTCAAAGCAAAGAAAATATGAAATTGCCGGCCGGCTGAACACTTTTTTTAATCTAAACTTTTTTGAGCTTTTTAATCTGACAAGAAATTTATACCTACATAATGAAATAACGCTGTTTTAATTAACTCCCTTTAAAAAAAAATAAAACGCGTTTTTAAATGTTGGTAGCCCCTAAATCGGGTTCCCTATTTCGTTTCGAAGTATGATGATGCGATTCTCATTGTACGTAACACGGTGTGTCGCTAAATTATTAGTACTATATTTTACTCCGTCGATACTTTACTGGTGCTATGTAATGTTTGTGCGAAACTTCCCGTTACGATGAACCATACACCTACAGCTCTTTAGTTCGGTAATTCATTCGTTCTACACCACGATTGTTAGTAATACATGTTGCTTTCATAAATAATAATTAAGAAGGTCTTATAAATTGTTAATTATATTAAGATATTTTGCTGCACCTGGTTTAGAAGAAATATGTTTTGCCACGCTCGTTTATTATTAATATTAAAAAGACTAAAAGGGTGAAAAACCTAAACGACATCTATAGCCTAGTAGTCATCACATCATGTCAAAGACCGTGAAAGAGGAGAAGTAATATTAGAAAAGCGGACCATGGGCACCGCAGTCACATGGCTTTGTCGTTGCAATCAGGATTACGGTGAGAAGAGAGAAAGACATAGGATACCCGTTGTACATCCCGGAAAATAAAACTATTCCCGAGGGAACAACATCCTAACTACCCTTACTAATATTATAAATGTGAAAGTCTGGATGTTTGCTTATTATGTCTTGATGCTTATGATGTCCGCTTTCCTAATATTACTTCTCCTCTTTCACAGTCTTTGACATGATGTGATGACTACTAGGCCATAGATGTCGTTAAGGTTTTTTCACCCTTTTAGTCTTTTTAATATAAATAATAAACGAGCGTGTCAAAACATATTTCTTCAAAAAGAGGTGCAGATAAATATTTTAATATAATTAACAATTTATACAATGTACCTACTTAATTATTATTTATGAAAGCAACATGTATTTCTAACTATCGTGGTGTAGAACGAATGAATTACCGAACTAAAGAGATGTAGGTGTATGGTTTATCGTAAAAGTTTCGCACAAACATTACATAGCACCAGTGAAGTATCGACGGAGTAAAATATAGTAACTACTAATAATTTTGCGACACATCGTGTTACGTACAATGAAAATCGCATCATCAAATTTCGAAACGAAATAGGGAACCCCCTAAATCAGTAGCATCCCTATGTGAAGCCAGACATCTCCTTTACAACCTTACTCTTACGTAGTATTTGTATTTTCTTTGAAGCTCACGATCAATATGTACTGCCAGATCAGTAGCATGTATGTGATGAATCATTGTTTGCGCCGTATCAATATCAATTAGTAGTTATATACGTACCTTTCCATCTACCACATTGGCTTTTCAGTCCATTAAGCCGCAATAGGGTTTCGTACTAATGATCCTTTAATTTATTAACGCAATCATAATAAATGCTCGTTAGTGTAAATTTAATGCTTGTAATTTCAAATTAATTTTAGATGCTTTTTCATCTACTTTTCTGTGTAATTGACCTAGTTTTATAAGACTTTCATTGATAGGAAAGATAAATGAAATTTGCAAAGCCTAATTACTATTGGATTAAACGATTTAAGTAGTATTCAACAAATATTTTCAATTCTATTTAAAGTCAAACGAGATTAACAGAAGTAAAAGCCATAATATCCAAAGACCACGATTATCAAGATTTAATTAGTGTAATAAATAAAACTCAAAAAGTTTTCCTAGCCGGTTAGCCCTTTTAAAAATAGAATATTAATGTCAAACGGAGCGTAGGTGCGAAACGCACTTATCGCGCGACAGTAAATTACAGCCCCTTGTCAAGATTGGGATGTGTAAGAATTTTATCGTAAGGCCCTGTCAAATACGTTTGAAATTCCGAATTTTATGAAAAAATGTATTTAACTGGGTAGTGTAGATGGTTGTTGGCAAATATTGTTGCTAAATATTAGATGTTGAGATTAACAAGCCGAAAATAGCCAAATAAATACAAATAAAAACCGGCCAAGTGCGTTTCGGGCCACGCGCAGTGTAGGGTTCCGTAGTTGCCAATGACAACTTTGAGTTCACACTGTTCATACTCGCACCTCACAGTTTAACTCTTTACTTGTATGGGTGCTACCCTAAAAGCGTAAGTAAGTAGCCAACACTCGTGTCAGATTTTTCAGGCTACCTTAAGGCATCTGACATAGTTTATTTGACTAGACTGCTGAATCTTGACCGGACCCATTCCGAAGCATTTATAGTAATCAAATGACACTGCAGTATTATTAGTTTGTGGCTTATCTGATGATGAAGAACTTAGCTATCCCTGAACGGCCGGATCATATTTTATTTTTAATATAAATACGCTAATATTAAAAAAATAGGGTATAGTTTTTGTGCTTGACTAAAGGGGAGCAAAACAGAAGTAAACAGTAAAATATTTTTTTTGTACAATTGGTGAACTGTATTAACCACCACCATCATCACTGGATAAAGATTTTTCTATTTTATTCTAAATAAGTACCTATTGAATATTCATATCGTTCCAGTTCAGATTATTTAAACTGCCTAACTCTATTGACTACCCGTCTAAGTGGCACATTGCCCGTCAGTGGGAAATCCACCATACTAAACAAGATTTTGTCCCACGCGAGCCTCAGTCGAAGTCGTCGGATTAAAGCAAGCATAAACTGTTTTGAATAACTTCCTTCCTCAGAGGAGGACGGGAAGTTGAGCGCACGCTACGCTGCTTGTTGTTGTTTTTCGTATGTGTAAGTGGCCAACATTGGTGTTAGATTTTTCAAGCTGCCTTAAGCCATCTGACATAGCTTAACGCTGCTTGTTACATGCTATGAATGAAGCAAACAGAATACCTGCTGTTTAAGCGCCTTGTTAGTTTTAAGAGCAATTGCTCCTTTGTATTAAATGTTCTCAAACTTTAATAAGTCAATAAAAATTTTAAGTTCTTACGTACACAGCATCTCCAGTATTTTATTTCTTAAAAATCCCAGAGTTTCTAATAATTCATAACATGGTCCAAGATCGAAGCCGGATGTGGAACTGAGAAGGATCACATAATATTTCAAGAGATATTTTCATCGAGACTGGAATTTATTGAATAAATCGACCAATCGATCGAACCTGCCAACTCATCTGGATGGAGTAACAATTTGTGTGGTGTTAAATATTATATTAGTTAATAGGTAGTATAACCCAACACTCCAAGGTTAGTAACAAATAATATTTTCAATATTAAATAGGACTTAGGTATATAGTAAAAACTGTATAAATAGGTACCATATGCATGGTGAACAGTAGGCACTTATGTAATGTAAGTACATGTCATTCGCAGGAATTAAGTATAAATCGTACTTAATTATAGTATATGTATGCATCAATGCAACAATATTTAGCTTAATTCATAATAAAAGTGCGAATTGTGTCACTATTCACGTTAGATTTATACCGGCGTAGCCGCTGCGTAGGTACCTACGAGTTTGCGTAGCATATTGTCTCGCTGCAACCGGTCCTTTATCATTATCAATCATAATTGTTAGTATCGATGCGTCGAATTAACAGCTGTTTGTGAGTTGTAATCATTTAGTATTGTAAACATACTCGTACATACAACCTTTAAGGTCTCAACGTAAGGACATAATAATTTATACATTGATTACAATTATAAACATAAAATAAATTAGTGAACGACATTGTTGTTATTGTAACTTAGTATTCAAAATAGTTTTTTATTTGTTTACTTTACTAATAGGAAATTTAATAGGTAAAACAGGATTCAAGCAACGTAATTACTTTATAGCCTTTATTTAAGTTTAAATTGGCTACTTGACTAAAAAAATTTACGTGTCGCTATGTAAAGACCTGCCAAAAATAAACACAATAGTGACCGAAATACATTTCTAAACAAAAAACTCTTTCAGATATAGAAGTTTTAAAGACACATATTTTTAGACGTTAATTTTTAGACGTGAAAACGCGCTGCTGAAATGCCTACATATTTGTGACGTCACAACTTTGTATTTTGTATGGGCGGCTTGAGAACTTTGTTTGGTAGCTATACGAAATATTACGTTTATGGTAATGGTTTCATAACAAAAGTTGCTATAAATTTTGCAGACTACAATACCGTATAAGTGTAATTTAAGATTTTCATACTTTTAAAAATGTCCTATTCACCCAACTTTAAAGAAGCTTTAAGAACACTTAACGAATCGATATTAAATTAAAAGTGTTTTTTATAGTGTTTTTAGATAGAAATGAGTATCATTGGAAACAAATTTTATATAATCTTAACACTAGGCAAATACCGAATTGTACACATTCCAGGTTGACAGCACTCGTTTCCCAGAATGCCTGAAGAACAAGAACTTATTAAGAAGCGATCCAGCTATAAAGGGCGTTTAACTGCCTTTATTAATTATTTGGATTCGCTCAGTGATTTAAGTTTGGATGAAGACATCACCAGAGAATTACAGTTGCGTGTTGGTAAAATGGAGTCATTATTTGAACAATATGACGAGGTGCAGTTACAAATGGAATGCATAGTTTTAGACCCTGAATTACAATATAAAGAGCGTCAGGAATTTGAGTCTAGATATTATAAGGCCATAGCTAGGGCTCATAAGGGCTTTTGCATGTAAGGTCAAATTCGATGCCGTTAGTAAGTGCTGGCAGTGAGGATGGTTCTCGTGCAAATCGCCGTCTTGTGAAGTTACCTACTATTCAGCTCCCAAAGTTTAGTGGATCTTACGATAATTATCTTGAGTTTCGCGACACATTTACTAGCCTCATACACAATAATGATGAGATTGATGAAATTAATAAGTTTCATTATTTACGGACGTCGCTGGAGGGGTCCGCTGCCGTGGTGATTCAATCAGTACAGTTTTCTGCTAGTAATTATTCAGTAGCATGGAAACTCTTATGTGACAGGTTTGACAACAAGCGGTTGTTAATACAGAATCATGTCTCAGCTTTATTTAATATTGAACCTGTCACAAAGGAATCTTCCATTATATTAAAACGTTTGATAGATCAGGTCAACAAAAACCTGCGTGCACTGGAGTCCTTGAATGAACCTGTTAAGCAGTGGGACACTCTGTTGATTTATATAATTACTCAAAAACTAGATCAAAAAACTTACAGGGAATGGGAAGAATTCAAGGGGCGTTTAGACCAAAATAAGTCAATAACTTTTGATGATTTTTCAGTATTTCTTCGCAACCGCGCAGACTTAATAGAAACATTAGAGTTGTCACGGAGTAATTTAAATACAAATAATAAGGCCGCAACTAAACTTAAGTCTATGGTATCAGTGTCCAATAATTTCAACCGGCAGTCAAATGCAGAATTGACACAAAGGCCTTGTCCTAAATGCAAGGACAATCATAATTTAAGTAGTTGTCCTCAGTTTCTTGCATTGACTAATGAAGCTCGCTTGGAATCAATACCTAGCTATAAGATATGTTTTAACTGTTTTCGTACAGGCCACTTCGCCAACTCGTGTAAGAAACCTGGCTGTAAAGTTTGTAAACGACGTCATAACACTCTAATTCACGTAAGTAATATGGGTCAGCAGGCACGTCAGGAGAATGTTAACTCATCAGAAATGACGACGCCTTCAACTTCGTCGTCCGTCTGTCAGTCAAAGCCCGTTTCCAATAGTAACAACAACGTCGCGTTGTCAGCAACTGTTTTAAATTACAACAATAATAGTGAAGTACTTCTGTCCACTGCGTTAATTAAATTATATGATAGCTCAAACCGTGAGCATATTGTTCGTGCTATCTTAGACAGTGGAAGTACAGCGAGTCTCATGACTGAACGACTGTGTCAGCAGTTGAATTTAGATACTCGTGAAGTAAATAGATCGATCCTTGGCATCAATAATTCTGTCTCAACTGTTAGTAAAACTTGTCATGTGAGCATGACTTCATTGGACGACAGTTTCCAGTCAGAACTTCATTGCTACGTATTACCAATGATTACTAGTGCGATGCCATGTCATGAAATTAATATTTTTAATTTTGAAATTCCACCTAATATTTGTTTGGCGGATCCTATGTGGTATAAACCAGCCGAAGTTGATATTTTAATTGGCTGTGATCTATTTTGGGATTTATTAGGTACACAACAGTTAAGGCTAGGTAAGGGCAAGCCAGTTATATGTGAGACAAAATTAGGTTGGGTAATTTCCGGTCCGATTTTCGGTAAGTTTGTTGAAAACAATATGAAAGCTTGTCATATTAAGTGCAACTTCACTCATGATAATTTAGAATCTGCTCAGTCTCCCGTAGACATTCAAACTGACTTAACGCGGTTTTGGCAGTTAGAGGAAGTATGTACAAAATTACCCGATTATTCACCTGAGGAACGCATGTGTGAGGAACACTTTAATAAGAATACAACTCGTCTAGACAACGGCCGGTTTTGCGTTCGTATTCCCTTAAAGGAAAGTCCTTCTTCATTAGGAGATTCGTTTTTGAGAGCCAAGCACTGTTTAACTTCTTTAGAGCGTCGATTAAAAGGCAAACCTGATTTGAGTCGCATGTATTATAATTTTATGGCAGAATATGCAGCGTTGGGTCACATGACAGAGAGTAAAACCGATGCGTTGGAACCAAATGGATACTATATTCCCCATCATGGGGTCCTACGTGAGCAAAGTACTACTACAAAGCTCCGAGTAGTGTTCAATGCGAGTTCTCCTACGTCATCAGGTGTCAGCCTTAATAAAATTCAGATGGTCGGTCCTACTGTTCAGGATGATCTGCTGGCAATTTTGTTGCGATTTAGACAGCATAAGTATGTCCTATCAGCAGACGTAGAGAAAATGTACCGACAAGTAGTCGTCCATCCATCTGACAGGCATCTACAAAAAATTCTGTGGCGTGATGACCCAGGTGAGCCAATTAAGACTTTTACTTTAAACACCGTGACATACGGTACATCTAGCGCTCCATTTCTGGCAACCAGCTGTCTTAGACGATTAGGCCTTGAATGCAAAGACGAGAAAATTGCCGAAGTCATCAAACATGACATGTATGTTGATGACCTACTTACAGGAGGCGCAGATTTTAATGAGGTTCAGAGCATTCATAGGGATGTGAAGAGTGTGCTCGCTTCTGCAGGTATGCCACTCAGAAAATGGAGGTCAAATGAACCTAAATTATTGTCGCAAGACAGTCAGTCATCATCATTAGACTTAAATATTGGTAGTGACGAGCCAGAAAAAATACTAGGTCTGAGTTGGCATGCCAGCAAGGATATACTTTGCTTTCCTGTTGGTGAATCGATACCTGAGGGCAATACAAAGCGTGAACTCCTGTCAGTCATTGCACGAATCTTTGATCCTTTGGGACTATTATCTCCATGCGTAATTAATATGAAAATTCTGTTACAGAGTCTGTGGTTTGAAAAGTTGTCATGGGATGAACCATTGCCTGATGACATTAACAAGCGTTGGAATGCCATTCGTGATACGTTACATCTTTTAAATAATATTCGAATTTCACGCCATGTTATTTGCGATTCGTATGAGTCTTTGGAATTGCATATATTTACTGATGCCTCAGAACGAGCTTACGGAGCATGTATATACATGCGCAGCGTCAATAGCAAGGGTAAAATTATGGTTCGATTATTGATGGCAAAAAGTCGAGTAGCGCCCATTAAACCAACAACAATTCCACGGCTGGAATTATGTGGCGCGTTAATTGGAACTCGGGTCTATGAAAAGGTAGTAAGTTCACTTTGGCTTAAAGTCGGTAAAATCTGGTTTTGGACTGACTCCACCATCGTTCTCGGTTGGTTGCACATGCATCCTTCTAGGCTTCAGCCATTTGTGCGCAATCGCATAGCTGAAATCGTAGAAAAGACAAGCAGTTGCACTTGGAGACACGTTCCTACTGACAAGAATCCTGCAGATTTGGTATCTCGTGGTGTGGATATCAACCATCTGCAAAATTTAGAGCTATGGTGGTCTGGTCCCAATTTTCTCCAGCTTGAGTGTTCTGAATGGCCTTGCTTACCCAATCACAATGAAACCTTACCCGAGGTCAAACTGGACGTTTCATTGGCGTCTGTCGTCGATGACACATCTCACAATAAATTTATTGACTTCGGTCGGTTTTCTAATTACTCGAGACTTATTCGTTCTGTAGCTTATGCTTTGAGATTTATTCGTTTATGTAAAACACAACCCATTGAGTTAAACGGTTTACAAGAAACGGAATTACGCATTGCCTTGAATTTAATTATTTCAATTTGTCAAAGTGAATCATTTCCTGAATATCATTTACTTTTAAATAAACTTAATTTGCCTAAGAAGTCAGCTTTTAAAATTCAATATTTTCCTAGATGAAAATAATATAATGCGAGTTGGGGGTCGCATTGATAATTCAAATTTTTCTGAAGATAAAAAACATCCTATTCTTTTACAGTCCTCTCACTACTTTACGAAGTTATTATTCAAATATGAACATAAAAGGCTCATGCATGCAGGTCCTCAATTATTATTAGCGTCGATAAGAGAAACATATTGGCCTATTGGCGGTCGAAATTTAGCTAAAGCTTGCTACCATAACTGCGTTACTTGTACTCGTCTAAAAGGTAAAATTACTACACCGTTGATGGGAAATTTTCCACGGCAGCGAATCCTTCCGACAGGCTATCCTTTTCAAACCGTTGGAGTTGACTATGCGGGGCCTCTCCAAAGTGTTAGTCGTCAAGGTCGTGGTTGCAGGCTGGTAAAGGTGTATATTGCACTCTTCGTTTGCTTTACTACTAAAGCTATCCACTTAGAGCTTGTCGGTGATTTAACGAGTAACAATTTCTTGCTCGCCTTACGTCGATTCATTTAACGTAGAGGGAGACCTACTGATATTTATTCAGACAATGGCACCTCGTTCGTTGGCGCATATAATGACATTTCCAAGTTTTTAAAGACCAACGGTAATTCTTTGAGTGAAACCGCTGCCACTGAGCTTATTCGATTCCATTTCATACCGGGAGGAGCGCCGCATATAGGCGGGCTCTGGGAAGCGGGTGTAAAATCAACCAAATTTCATTTACATAGAGTGTTGGGCAATTGTAAGCTCACTTATGAAGAACTTAACACCACACTTATCCAAATAGAAGCTGTACTCAACTCGCGACCCATTACACCACTTTCATCGGATCCTGCAGATCTTTCCCCACTAACTCCAGGGCATTTCCTCATCGGGAGACCTTTAGCATCTCTACCACACTGCGATTACCAGAATCGTTCCATGGATCATTTAACCAGATTTCAACGTATTGAACAGTTACGCCAGCACTTTTGGGCTCGATGGAGCAAGGAATATATCGCTGAGCTTCAGCAACGTGTGAAGTGGCGAATCAACAAAGATGATTTGAAACTGGACACCATGGTGGTAGTGAAGGAGGATAATCTTCCACCCCTCAAATGGAGATTAGGAAGAGTTGTAGCTGTGTATCCTGGAGTCGATGGCATCGCGCGTGTCGCTGATATTAAGACATCAACTGGAGTGATCCGGAGGGCATTTAGCAAGATATGTCCGTTACCTGTTTCTGCAAGTTCGAGTTGAAAACTTGACCCTCAAGCTTTCAACGCCCGGGGGCATGTTTAAGCGCCTTGTTAGTTTTAAGAGCAATTGCTCCTTTGTATTAAATGTTCTCAAACTTTAATAAGTCAATAAAAATTTTAAGTTCTTACGTACACAGCATCTCCAGTATTTTATTTCTTAAAAATCCCAGAGTTTCTAATAATTCATAACACCTGCTGTTGTTGTTCTGAACTTACTTCTTCCTGTGATTTTATCAACGTAAATTATAGCTTATAGATATTACCACGAAATTATTATTAACGTGGAATTTTAATATTTTTGCCCACTTAATTTAATATTAATATTATTAATAATAATCTTAATTTTAATATTTTTGTCCACTAATTTGCTTGTAAACGATTGTCCCTCAGGGTTGATCCATGTGATCCTCACCTTTTATATCCCTAAAGCTGAAGAAAATAAAAATTCATCCCGTTAAGTGATTCCGTCACCTGTAAACGTTCCCCGCTCTCGGCACTGAACCCTCTGGGCTGTATGATTTGGCGGCGCGCCAAACTCGCTCACTGAGGTTACATCGTGATTTTACTTTATTTTTCTATAATTTTGACATAACTACTTAGTTTGTATCACTGTGTTATTTTATTTCTTATAGCTACCGATTAAATATAATTGTCTTTTACTTTATAGTGAGTCAATTTTATTTACTATTTACATAATATTCGTCATCAAAATAACACAACATTAGGATCTAATAGAAATAAAAACCCAACAAAATTTTTTGATATTTGTGTTTTCTAAAGATTTCGCGATTGTAAACATTTAAATAGAATTGCTTTTAATACTGTTTATCGCGTTTATTACATTATTTATACACTTAATGTTTCGAACACTTTACAGTGTTCAGTTCGCAGATTTAGATGAGGGTTTTACATCCAACACATTGATTTTTTACTATAGCCACGTAATCTATGACCCTCCGGGGAAGAAAACGAATCTGATGACATCGCACTCTTTGAAATTGTTCAACTCATTTAGGTTACAGGAAGTCACAATGAAACAGATATAAAAATCAAAAGTTTATTCAGAAAAATAATTCTCCGAAAGCTTTTATTAACGTCAATTAAACATATGAAATAATTTTTTCTTCCAACTACGCTGCAATTCTATCATAACTGCACTACATATCCAGCACAAAGCGGAACTTTGCTGCACTAGAAGTAAAAAAAAAACTAAACAGTGCAGTAAAGGATTTCCATACATTTTTGCTGCTCTAGTGCAGCAAAAATGTATGGAAATCCTTTACTGCACTGTTTAGTTTTTTTAAATCGTGGGACAATAGTTGTCACCTGTCATAAAGAAGGTTGGCCAACCTAACGGCCGTATGGAGTTAACAAAGGGACGTGTGTATTGCCTTGCCTAAAAAAAAATACTGGCCATAAAGAAAAAAAGCGGGAATGTGAACAACAAATTTTTAACTATTGTAATTTGTCTTCAGTTTTATTTTCAACTACTTTTATTGCAGTAGTTGAAAGAAAAGCAGATTATGCACCTCGCATTAAGTAAGTTAACTTGCACTCGTGCTTTTTAGAGCCCTCGCTAGCGCTCGGGCTCCAAATAAACACTCGTGCAGCAATAACTTACTTTCTGCTCAGTGCAACAATCTACTATTATTTAAAATAAAATTCTAATGCTACAATCTGTTATCATCTGTTAGGAAAGGTAAAGAAGTTAAAACGGCTTGAATCGGATGGTAGCCAGTAAATTACTATTACCAAGGTAGTTACAGTACCATTGATTTAGAACTTTGTTTTTTCAAAACCTCAAGGGAATGCACGTGTTATTCGTTGTGGCCCCGCCACAAAGTGTGTTTTCATAATGATATTACATACATACTTGAATGTACGACTGACGTACATAATGAACATAGTTTATTGTTTGATGGAACTCTTTTGTAAACACTTTTATATTAATTTTAAGAAGATTTTAAGTAAGTTATATTAATTTGAAGGAAATACTTTCGTTTCGAACGCGATCCTTGAAAGGTTCCATTTTGGCTTTCGAGTTAAAGAACCCATAAAACCATATCAGTGATAAATACTATAGGAAATTAAATGAAATGTTGAGTCTTTCAAGCACACATATAAATCCTAACACAACGTTGACTTTTTGTAAACTCTACATTTTAAGAATTTAACTTTCTTGTCCAGAAGGGATGATATAGGCCCTGTCAGAGTGTACAACATTACAAAACACCGGTAATGATCCAATTTATCTACAACGGTACCCATTTGTGGGTGTTATAACTCATAAAAAGGCGGGATTTATTATTAAACGGCACCTGTAGCACACGCTACGCAGTAGTGCTACGACCTTCGAGCAACACGGCCTCCGCTACGACCAACGAATACGTAGGTCGTAGCGAGCGCTACAAGCGCCGACTGACCTACGCGACGTAGTAACCTCTACGAAATATACTCCACCAAATTCATTTTTGGACGAATAACTATACGATCAGCTAATTGAGGTTTTATAGGAAGTAATTTTTATTTATTTACATGTTCTTTGGGGAAAGTTGATAAATATCATGTACTGATCATGCCTATAAAATATTCTATCGCCATTTTGTCACACCCTGTATTAGAAAAACCATATCATAAATGATAAAATTTGATATTTTGAATGAATTTAAGACGTCGTATTACAAAACCGTAGCACAAAACATAGATATTGTACTAGAGGCAGAAATATCTTTCAACCACATACATATATTTATTTTAACCCCACTCTGAGTGAAAGGCTCTTTCGAGTTTACTAGACTATTAAACACCGGTAATGGTGTAATTTACAACGTGACCTACTTGCGGCTGGAACTGCTCCTCAAAGGATGGGATTTATAATTAAACTGCGGAATGAGTTAGACCTAACCTTTAACGTTCCTGTTGCCTCTCGATTGCGTAGATTTGCTATAGTTCTTCTTCTCTCGTCTCGTTTTGTATCGTAAAAGAAACAATAGAGAACCACAGTCATTCCTAATAAGATTTATACAAAGACTAGCTGATGCCCGCAACTTCGTTCACGTGGACTTTATGATTTCGGCGTATTAATATACCATAATACGAACTAAACATACATAAGAAAATACTTGTAGCAGTGTTATAAAATTGTATGGCATTGCATTGGCTGTTTCTAAATACTGGAGGGATAAAATATAGGATTCTTTTAGACTTTTTGAGCCACCGACACGATAAGAAGAAGACTATATAGCTAGCTCCAAGTAAGCTTGCGCTACTTCAACAAACTTTGAGGTATGGGCAGAGTGCCCTCCTCATCGCACACCTCCAAAGGGCCTTCGGGTGGGACGGAAGCCTTGACACACAGGCAACACCTAAAGCCGAGCTTTAGGTGTTGCCTGTGTGTTCAAGGCTTGGAGAGACAGCAAACTCTCATGTTTTGCTGTATGGGCTAAAATCTACGTTGCCGAAAGGGGGACCGCTGGGTGGTCACCAGTAATATGAGCTAATCGTACTCAACGCACTCTACCCCAGTAGAGAGTGTGATTTTGTAAACTTGTCGATATAAATTTTACATGGTAGTGTATCAGATGTTCTTAAACTTCGATTTTTTTACCTCAACAAATAATACTAATCAGGCTGAAACCACTTTTGCTACAGCGTCATTTTATTTTTCCTTTAGTTTACCTGGACCATTATGGTTCTGCGTCAGGTGTACGAAATCTTCAAATTAAATACCTCAACAAAAAATTATCATCACCTTGAATAACTTTTGCTAAGGCGTCATTTATGTATTTCTTATAGTTTACCTGGACTATTATGGTTCTGCATGCGGTGTTCCAAATCTAAGATATTTTATAATTCAACAAAAATGCTCAACAGGCTTAACAACTTTTGCTAAGGCTCCACTTTTATATTTCCTATAGTTCAGCTGGACCATTATGATGCTGCATCAGGTATTCCATTTTCCAAAATTATTTCTACCCTATATGTTGCCCCGGCTTGCCCCAGCTTAATAGCTATATAGCAAAAAAAGTTTTATTCAAATCCGTCCAATATTGCCGGAGATAAACGTGATCATACATACAGACAGACAGACAGATAAGAAATTCCTATTTTTTTTCTTTCTATAATTCTTTTGAAATGTCCCTCTATCCATTTCAGTCAAAAATATTAAATGTACCTACAGACACAATATTTTTACTGTTTTATTATATTTATAGATAAACTTGTCAATCAACACATTTTATAACCAACCTCAAAGCCCTTTTCAAAATCTTCCAATCTTTAGCGTAATGTTTGAAATGCAAAAAGTTATACATTTTGAATGTATTACTTAATGAACGCAGAAGGAATTGCAGGCAAACTAGACAGAATATTGTTTAATTCATGCTTCAATTTAAAATTATGCTTTATTTTTATCATGAACATATTTTAATTAACATTTCACAGTCAGAGTTTGCTGGATAAACATCTGTTGAACTGAATAAAACAGAGCTTAGGGCCGACACGTCCACTACCGCATTTATCACGGTAAATGAGAATATTTAGTGCGTTACTGCCCTCTTAGAAGGGACAGAGGACAAATTACACCATTTTCCTCCGTGCCTCCAGGCATTGTACCCAAATGCAACCCCCCTGAAAGGATAAATGGGTCGAGGAAATATACTCAATTTCTCCGTTCAGATATACGGATAATAGAACCGATATAAGTTTGCGAAAGCCAGTACATTCGGCTTTTTTATCGCCGGAAAAGGGCGAATACAAACAAATTTTCACAAAAACGAAATCTGTATCCTTGAGCGAGGATGGAATGCTGCCAATAGTCGTAAGTGTTCTTGGCTCTGGTATATCGTCAAAGATATATTGACTGCAGATTCTTATATGAATATAAATTATCCATGACATACTTACTGCTGAGTATTCAGGGCTACAATACTCATAATACAACCCTAGTCAGTTTTTATGTTGTCTAGAGAACTGAAATATTTTTTTTGCTAATCATGTCGTTGTCAGACAGAAAACGTAGACATATCTTAAGGCCATAAGACTTAGAAGCCTAGCCTGTGTTATTTTGATGTAACTTAAATTGTAAAATTTCATCAAAACCCTTTTGTTTAGCATGTAATAATAACAAACAAAAGGCATTCATACCGAGCCCTTCAATTTCCTCAAAACATCGTCGGATAATCTTTTGTTGTCGAATCAGCGGCCACGCAAGTGTAATTCCGTAAGTGTGTAGATACATGTAGGTATATACAAAGATATTGTTTTTGTCTCAAGGGTCCAAAAAACAACTATCATCACATTTAACCTCAATCCCATGCAATGCATTTAATTACGTTATATCTTTATAGCCTATATCGTTTTCCATTTCCACTGCTGGGCAAAGGCCTCCCCTTTTTGTTTCCACACGTCACGATCCAAGGCTACTTTCTGTCATTCGCTTAGAATGCCATCTATGTCGTCGCGCCATCTCTTCCGTCGTCCCTCCGATAACCATATAACTTTATGCTATACAATATTAATGAAACCCTGTCCGATTCTTAAAGGGGCGACTCAGCCTGTCAATGAGAACAAATGAGCACCTGTCAATGAAAAGAAATTCGAAAAGAAAATTTTTAATTTCCATCCAAACATGTTGAGCCGGCCAGGCAATTCGTGTGAAAATGTTGATATTTTTCGTGAATGTGAAAGCTAAAAACTATTTTCAGCAAGTGGCACTAAATAAATGAAAACAGTTCACTCACTTGTCACAGGCAGATGCTACTCGTATATATCGAGTTCACTTATGAGGCTGTGCGACGAAGGCTCACTAATAAAAAAAATATATAGAACAGAAGAAAACACTACACCGTCACGAGTGCACTGTAAGCATTAACGCATGTTAAGCATCCCGGGTGCAATCCCTACTTGGATGGCTGACCACAAGTGGCATAAAAATATCTCGAGCTCCTCCGTGCTTCAGAAGGCACGTTAAGCCGTCGTTAGTGGGAGACGTTAAACTGTGTTAGCTGGTTTTCGGCAGCTTAAAAGAACGAAAATTAGTGGTGGCCACTTACACACATACAAAAATAAACAACTATATTATTAGCGGGCGCCGGCGATGTAACCGCGAAAACGCTCATATGAGGAAACTTCATAGTTTTCAACCACTTTCATTAAAAAAGGTTATCAATTCAACCCGTTTGTATGTTATATTGTAAGAATAACACAGATTTTGTATATGTTAGTTGGATTGCAAAGTTTTTTAGTTGAACTTGGTATTGTCCAAGATAAGAAACAATGCAAGTTTCAATAAATTCAGTGCAGTAGATTTTGTGATAGACAGTTATGTGTGTATCAGTCACTGGAAAAATTAAAAATTGAAATCTGTTGTTTATTGTACACTTCATGTGTCTTCTATGTCTTTACTATTATTTACAGTGCATTACATTTACGTTGATATCGGTATAAAATAATAAGGTTTTTAATTTTCTTATTACAAAATCACAACAAAACTTATTTATTCCTGTAGCAAAAAGAAAAGGATTTATTTTCAGCAAGTGGAGCAACAAATAAGTGAAATCAGTTAACCCTAAGCTGCTGTCAGAGGCAGGTGGTATATTGGGTTCACGCATTAGGCCGTTACGAAGGTTCGCGAGATAAAAGATTCATAAGAGGGCTGCGGACAGGCTTGTGAGCTAACAAGGGACCGTATTACGAGCTTTTTTGATCAGCTGTGGTACGCGCAATAACTACACTGAAATTTATTAAACTACTTCCTTTCGCCCATGGCTATGCTCGCGTTTATGTTGATCCCTCGGGAACAGTACTTTTTTTGGAAGAAAGTAAAGCTACGGATATACATACTACTTATTAGCATTCATCCGTGCCAGTTTTGAGCACGTGCTACATAGTAGCACGTGCTCAAAAACAGCCATAAATATAAATAAGCATCGCGTCCGATTTTTGAGCATTCTACCTATGGCGAGGGTGGAAGGGGGACGGGTAATTAATGAATATATCGATGCGTACCGCAAATAAGCATGCTTATTTTAAGCACGTGTGTGCACATTGCGGGAGGGACACACGCATGCTCATTAGAAGAATACTATAAGCTTGCTCAAAACTAGCATGTGTATCTGTAGCATTAACTTATGTCCTTCTCCGTACCTCAATCCGTACCTCGACCGTAATCGGTTAAAAACATGGGGATATATATACCTACTACGTGAAAATTTTGAGGAGCGGAAGCGTTAACAACATACAAATAAATAATAAGCAAACTCATTGCACTTTTTCAATTATTTATAAAATGAGTTTCGGCTAAAGGAAACTGCGCATTTAGATTAGTCTAGATCACTCTACATGCGGAGTATTGATAGTAATTTATGAAAGTAGTTTGATACGTCTATATTTTCAGATATTACACACATTATTTATAATAACTTTACCATTATTCTTGTCGCAGGCGACTGTAATGTTATTTACTATATCTGTAGAGCTGAAGACTAGCGTAATAGCGAAATGGCCGGCGTATCTCTATGAGTGATGAAATATTTGGTACCATTACTCGCCTAAAATGCAATATCTGTGATAAATGATTATAACAATTGTGTCTCTGAAGAAAACAGAACTAACGTGAGTGTTATTATAACTAAAGCCGATTTTACCAACCAATGTTGGTTTTATCGTACATACATTAGCTGTTCCCCACGACTTTGTCCGCATGGTTTGGACATACTTACATACATACGTGGGAAAAACATTACCCTCCTTATCTAACCCTCTTCAGGCACTGATGACGTGAGAAGAATAACGTTGGTAAGTAATAAAAAACCGGCCAAGTGCGTGTCGGGCCACGCGCAGTGTAGGGTTCCGTAGTTGCGAATGACAACTTTGATTTCTATTCGCACCTCACAGTTTAACGACCAAATACATCTAACAATGAAAATTGTATGGAATTTTACATTTTCGAATACATTTTATAAGTTGGTTGCCTATAACTTCTTAGTTTGTACTTAGTACTCAGCTCTGATAGTTTTCCTTTCAACTTCAGTATATATACTACTGCTGTAATTTTTTTCACGTATCCATATATAACCGTTTAGTAGATAGAGGGGGGGGACACGTACCTCTAACAAAAATTTGCACTTTAAAACCAAATATTTCGGAAACGGATCCCTAAATCGAAAAATGGTGTTCGCAACCTTACAATAATTTTTAAAGACCTATTTGACGATACCCCACACGGTGGGTAAATAGCGAATGAAAAATTACTCCTCCACTTTACTTGTATGGGAGCTACCATAAAAAAAAATTTTTTTCAAGATTTTTTTCTACCACTTTTTTAGTATGATTAATATACATACTCATACCAAATTACAGCTTTCTAGTACTTATAGTCTCTGAGTAAAACCGCGGACGGACAGACAGACAGACAGACAGACAGACAGACAGACAGACAGACAGACAGACAGACATGGCGAAACTATAAGGGTTCCTTGTTTACTACGGAACCCTAAAAAAGCTTGTCACTGAACCTTGCTGTGCGGGCTGTGGGCGTCCCGTGTCTGTCACGAGTTAGAGTAATTTAATTTGGCTGTTGCGGGCTTATCTCAATCTAGAACAATTAACATACCCTCCCATCGCTTCGAATGGAACCCGTAAGACAGTTACGTATTTAGTTTAGTAATAACAATGAGTTGCATAATTCTGTGTGGTTCGACGTTGACGTCGCAACGTGTATATTCTTTGGGAGTGTCATGAATTTTATGCTTAAGAGTGTGTTTTTTTATAATTCGATCTCAAAGACGACCGAGTGTTAAGTTTCCGAATAGTTTAAAGTCCGTAGGACTTTTAATGCTATCGCGAGTTTAAGCAAACAAGTAGGAAGGAACTAATTTAAAGATTTGTGATTAGCACTACAAATAAGCCGTCTCTCAAGCTCAAACAAAACTGTTCTCAGAGATAATTAATTGTCTCCATATTCTTGCCATCTCAATAGACTATTGTGAGCCTTCCAACTAATTTTCCATGTTTTCTTTAACATCTATCTTCGGTCTCTTATTACCCTTTAAGAAAAACAACCTTGAAAATAAACATAGCTCGGTACTGAATCTTGTAGGCGCCCCGCACCCCACACGAGGTAATTTGACTTTGCCAATTTCGCCATTGAGCTTATCTAAATCGAGAACAATTTACATAACCTCCCATCGCCTCGAATGGAACAGGTACAATTGTGTATTCCGTTCAGTGATTACAATGACGTTTCGGGAACAGTGTGTCGTTATTTTCTTTGTATCGTGAGGATTACTTCGCTTGTGTATTCTTTGTGTGCGTCACGGATTTTAGCTTTATATCAGTCAAAAACGCCTATGAGTTACTTTTCTAAGGATTCCATTGCCCAAGGGGCAGAAATCTAATGAATCATGTCAATAGGTGACGCGGCTAGCAGCCCATCGCTATTTTGATTTCCACCTTTTCGCTTTCCACCTTTACACCAACTCACAAGTTAAATGTGGCCTTTCGGTCTTATGACCCTGCGGGGTTCTGTCTACCCCGTAAAGGATAGAGACGTGATAATATGTTATGGTAATATATGTTACATCCCCCGAGTTCTAAGTACTTGGGAAATTTACAATAGGTGGTTAATTTCAGAGCCATATATTTACAATACTTGTAAGTATAATTATTAAGTTCCCCTCACACAAGTATAAGATACTGATTACAGGGGCACTTTTCGTTTGTCGGACAATATTATACCTTGTTTGATCCAAAATATAAGTGAACCTCCCCTTGCTTCAGGCAATCGAAATAACACAACACATAAAGTAGTATTTTGGAATCCGCGTGAAATTAAAAAAGAAATAAGAAAGAAGAGAAAATATATGAATTTGTTTTGTTACTTACGTTTACTTGTTGGCCTGTAATATATGCCTTTATCTAAGCGTAAATATAAATGAAGACAACTTACACATTCAGCTGCGAACATCAGGTTAAAAAGGCAGAAAGTAGAGGTGGCACGTTCTGGCCCCCTTTCAGCTTATAAAGCACAAAGAACTGAAAACCTTTTAATCTCCCAGTGAAGGAAAATAGGGTCTTACTACGGGGATTAGCCCCGCTTACGGCCGTGGTACTGGGGGCGGATTCAGAAAAAGTTCCAAGGGGGTGTTTATTCCGCATGCAAAAAAATATACTTTATATTTTATTTATTCAAGCACTAGTTTTCACCGACGGCTCAAGCACTAGTTGCTACGCCAGAAATATTGCATTAAGACCATTTTCCGGCCTCTTACACAAATAAGGCAGTTAGTTCGCTCTCCGAAGGATAGAGACCCATTAAATGTCCCGGGTGTTTATGAAGTTCCTTGTGACTGTGGGAAGAGCTACATAGGCGAAACGGGTCGCAACATATCTACCAGGCTCAAAGAGCACATCAGAAGCATTAAGAATTTGGACAGAAACGGGTCAGCCATCGCCGAACATACTTTGGAAGAGGACGTCACGCACTATATTCGTTTTGATAGGGCCAAAGTCCTCGCTAGGGAAAAGGCATTCTTTCCCCGAAAGATAAGAGAGGCCATAGAAATAAGTCGACGTCCAAACTTCAACCGGGATGTAGGTTGGACTTTACCCGCAACCTGGAAACCGATTCTGCAAAAGAGTGATATCTTGAAGCACACTGATTCAGTAGAGGCCGATACGATTAGCTCTTTCCACACACACGCACCGTCACCAGACACCGACGACGAAGAAATAGGATCCACTACCTCCGTGACCACGCAACACCAGGATCCCGGGACTGACTCGCTTGTTCCCCCCTCCGCCAGGGCGGCGCGAGCCGCTGCGCGGGCGTCGCGTCGCGAGCGGTTAGTTCGGGATCCACCGCCGCGCGTCCCGCACTCGCCTTGAAAATGGGCTCCTGACGAGTCCGAAACTATAGTCGGCAATCCCGACAAATAGCACGTGAGTGACCCGTTGATATATATATATATATATGATGTCTTTATCTCACGTTAGTTTTAATGATATAAGGAACCAAAATAGTGATGGGTGGTATAACCCTTTGTCATGGTTCCTTAGATTACCTGTACGAGTTTTATTTCTCCGAAACCAGCATGGAAAAATTTGTGGTAGCATATCGCTTTAGGGGGAGGCGGGCCCCGTGCGCCCCCATATGTATCCGCCACTGCTGTGGTGTGAAAAGAATCAGATCACTTTGATCCTGGGTCTCGTTTAAAGACACTTGTTTTCGACTTCGATTCTTGTTTGTGACACTATGAGAACTGAATACTAAGTTCTGAACTACTTAGAAGGAATAACATAAATGAAAATATAGTATTGTCGAGTTATTACACAGCTTACTTTGGGGCTGGCTTAATCTGTGTGATTTGTCCGTATATATTTATATTTATAATCTTAATCACACAATCTACTGTTTCTTTGGATTCATTGTTAGTAATCCGTCACAGATGTCTTCCATCAACTTTGCCCGACTGAAATATTGAGGGATCACTTCTGTGTTCTTTGGATATTTCCATAATTTAATCAGGAGAACTTCTTCGCATATTGGTTTACCGTACCGACTCATCTGCCCCATTCGCTCCCCTGCCCCTTTAGCTGTATAATGTGAAACTATTTGCAACCAATCTATAAAAAACATACTTCCATACTAATCCCAACTAATATTATAAATGCGAAAGTAGTTTGTTTATTTGTTTGTTTGTTTGTTACGCTTTCACGCCGTACCTACTGAACCGATCATCATGAAATTTTGCATACACATAGGTTAGGGTACCGAGAAGGACATAGGCTATAAATTACGCGGGCGAAGCCGCGGGTAACAGCTAGTGTAAATATAAATGCGAAAGTAAATCTGGCTGTTTGTCTCGTTTTCACGACAAACTAATATTATAAATGCGAAAGTGAGTTTGTTTGTTTGTTTATTTGTTTGTTACGCTTTCACGCCGTATCTACTGAACCGATCATCATGAAATTTTGCATACACATAGGTTAGGGTACCGAGAAGGACATAGGCTATAAATTACGCGGGCGAAGCCGCGGGTAACAGCTAGTGTTCATATAAATGCGAAAGTAAATCTGGCTGTTTGTCTCGTTTTCACGACAAAACTAGGGAAACGATTTAAATTTTAAAAAAATTAGTACACAGATAGTCTAGAGCCTAAGAAAGGACATAGGCTAATTAATCATCGAAAAAAAGGCTACCCAAACTCACTATTCTACGCGGATGAAGTCGCGGGTACACCAAATCTTACATATTAGTTGGAGATCCTTATAACTAAGGTAGGCATATTCTTAATTTTACTATACATCGTGTTTAGAAATAATTTAAATAAGTACCAAGAATTTGAAAGATTTAGAGCTACGTTTACTGACGGTTTTCATTTCAATCATCATGTTTATGAATAGCTTTCTAAAGTTTAATATAGAATGTGGAATTCATTTCATCAATCTCGGGATTGAATGGGTTTTATCCATCAATACAAAGTAATCCCTGTGATCCCCTGTGGCTGTGACGAGTTGGTGGAATACTACGAAGTCAAATTTATACATTTGTATTTAAATTTTTCTTCATTTTCGGAATAAAACTGATAGTTTTTAATATCAATAATTTTAATTCAAAAATGTTAAACAATTAAGGATATCTGACGAAAAAATCGTGGTATATAACCCCTAAAATACTGGAAAAGGGTCATGTATTTTTCTAAATATACATAAGTACTTAAGTAAGAGAATGTCGCACTGGAGTTAAGTCAAGTAAACTAAAGGGAATAGAATGACAATCAATGATATATTATATAAACATAATATATCATTGATGACAATTATAGAAACTCGTAGTTAACTCAAGTAAGATAGAATAGAGTAAAAATAATATGAAATTCGTAACACTATCTCTCCGATCCATTCCATCAATCTTACCACTTATCTTTGTTGGTTGTAATCTAATATCAACCGAATCATGTCTGTCAACCATTTAGGCCAAACAAACATCTCTTATCTTCAGCACACAAAACTGACATAGATTTAAAAAAATAATTCATACTTCTATGGGTTATTTAATATAAATATATGTAAGTACTTAGTGAACATCTTTGTACTTACGGTTTTTACACGGCGAAGAGTTTGCCCCACACTATTGAATCCTCTTTCGACATAGGTAGCTATTTTCTCGTAGCTATTGCTATCACATATACCTTTTAAAGTAACTCGTATAAAACCTTAATCTTTGTAAATAAAGAATCGTTAATCTCCCCATTATCCTTAAAATATTTTATATCGTACAATTAGGAGCGACGACAAAGGTATCTCTGTATTGTGGGATCATTGCAGGTTTTTTGGTACTGTTCGCGGCAACTGGGTCGCTATTAGCGTATAGAACCGGGAAATCCCGGTACCGAAAATCCCGGGAATTCCCGGTGTTTTGTAGCGGCCAAAGAACCGGGAATTTCAAATACAAGAACCGGTATTTTCGGTACTTTCGGGACTTTTTTCTTTTTTTTTTATTATGACAATTGGCAACACTGACGCTAGTTGCGAGCGGTACAAGAGCAGCCATATTATTTTCATCGCGCTACCCCACCCGCTCCCGACTCCCGCGCCCGCATTACTAGTCAGCCGTTGAAGGAACAGCGAAGTGAGTGGTGTTTTTGTGACCCGTGCCACTGTGATTCTTTTCGGTAAGTAATTTTTTTGTTTTAATACTATTTATGTATGACTATTGCACAAAGCAAGGAATATCAATGTTACTATTCACTCCTGATAATATGAAGACAGATATATAAGATGTGTAAAATTTTGTAGTGGGTATGTAATGTACTACTTATTACTAAATATGTTACCTAGTTTATGTGATTTAGAATAACTAAATTTGTTACCTAGTTTAAGTGATTTAGAGTGAATAAAGATGATTATTAATATACTGTCGCTTGCGCCCTACTAGAGTAGAGTAGAGACGCCTCAAAACATTTCATTACAAACAAGCGTCACCATTTTTAAGCCACAATTTTGGATTTCAAGTTATTTAAAAATGGAAAAGTCTGCTATTTTTTATTTACTTGTGATACAAGTTACATCATAATTTTGTTTATTAACCTTTTTACTGTAATTATGTTACAGATATAGATTTACTAGATAACGTAACTGTAGTGATTTTTTTTTAAACAAACGTGTCGACTTTTAAAACGAACTATGAGCAGCCTATCTCTGTTTGGCATGCTCATGCATGAGCATGTCAAACGGTGTTGGTAATATCCAACATGAGTTGGTAATGTGAGTGTGAGTGAGCGTATAGCCTGAATCCCGACGGTTTGGCGGAGTTCAATGAGGGATTCTGACTTGCGTAGTATATGCATTTACGTTATCTATGTTAATCTATGTCTGTGATTCATATAATAGCACATTCGAGCATTATAACGTTTTTTGACATGATTACCTACTGACTAGCCGATTATGCGAGTTTCGTCAACCAGTCGGTCGCGGGCTGACACGTGGTATTATTGCTTTTGTCTCTAGGAGGGTAAACGCATGTGAAATTCCTTGCTTTGTGCTTCACTGGAAGTAAAAACTGTGTAATTATCTAGTTAAGTGAAGCAGCAGCTCAAATTTCTGATCATATAATTTAAGTATTATAAGATTGATATTTTTGTTACATGAAAATCTTATCCATCCGTCCCAAAATATTCAACCTGATGGATTTCGAAGAGGTTCCGAGCAGAGCAAGCGACAAAACGTCGGTATGGTTTTACTTTCTTAGAGCCCGAGATATAATTAGTGCTAAATGTAAGAAATGCCAAATATAAGTATTTTTTTATGATTCTTATTTGTAGTTTTATTTATATTATAATATATAAATTATGTTTATTGATAAATTTATCAATAAACATCATATTATATATATAATTGAAAAAAAATACCGAAAATCCCGGGAAATCCCGGTTCCCGCATAGTCCGGTACCGAAAATCCCGGTTCCTTGAAACAGTACCGGTTCTCGATACCCTAGTCGCTATATTAAAGGTACCTTTGTTAAGATACGACAAAAGCTTTAAAAAACGTTAATTTAGACTAGTATTACAAAGAGGGAAGATTTGTTTGTTTGCAATGGATAAACTCTATTGAACCGAGTTCTATCTGTATGAGTTCTATGCTATATTATAAGCTAATATCAAAGGTTACATTTATGTAAAATATTTATATGTATACAGGAGGTTGTAAAACTATTTTAATAATAAGATAGAGCCACAGTCTGACTACGAGGTTATGTGATCTTCGTAGTCATACCGGCATGAAAAACTAATATGAAAATGAGGAAGCGGCAGGATGAGGTTTCAAAACAATTAGGGATCCGTACGAAAATTGCAATAAGAAAACCTAAGGTATCAAAATTTTAGGTGTCAGTACTTAGCAATATGACGCACGCTAGAAACTACACATAACTATAAACTTTAAAATGCATTGATCGAACAGATCGAATCGAAGAGATTAAAAAAATTGAGTTATGTAACTACGTAACCTTTTTGGAAAAAATAAAATATCGTAAGAAGCTATATAAAAATAGCCAAATCTACCGTTAATTTTTTCTATAGAGATTCTTCACACTCCTAATACTTACGAAAGTCGTAGAAAGTTATAAAACACATATAAATATCATTTGATTGTGCCCTACAAGTACAAATGAAATGACCCAATCGTCCTTCCAGCGTCTTACAAATGGAAATGGAATTTCGACCGGCGGAGTGGAGAGGGCAAACATTGCCCGGGGCTGTTTACCGTTCGCTTATCTATCACCCTCTCACAATATAGGCTTACACATCGGAAACAATGCTTCTCAAAATGGAATAGTACCCAGTACAGAACCTCCTGGATTTCAGTCGGTAAATATCAACTAGTAGCATTATTTCAATTACAAAATCCGACTGCATTTTTGACAGTTCACATCTATAATGTTGATTTTTTGCTGACGTCACATACCATCCGTTGCTAATGACACTCCAGGGAAGAATTGTTTTCTCCATAAGGTGCTTGGGAAGAATACGAACCTAATTACATCTCACATTACAAAATCGATTAAGCCATGAAGTCTAAAGGAGATGACAAGGAAACTGTTAAATTTACATACATACATAGATTAAAAACATATCGATTCATACATGATACATAGATAGGTACGCGCGATAAACATTGCCCTCCTTCTGGACAGGTAGGTCGCGTTAAATTATAAGGCGATTAAGTTTAGGTATGATTTTTAAACTTATTAGTCAGCATATGTTAACGAATCCCGTTTAAAATAAAAATACAAAAACAGAACAATTTTTTCATCGTCAGTCATTTCAGCAAGAAATATACCTATAATTATTTATCTTTTCATTGCAGGTTTCTCGAAAATCAGCTATTTTGATAGCAAAATGTAATGACATTTTTTACTGGTTACATGGTTACTGGTACATTGGTTTACTGATGAATGCATCAGTAAACCGACGGAACGAATTGGATAACCGACTGATATTTTCAAATGGTGTTGTATGTACTCCATTGTGGTCTGTGTGAGAAATCAGAAAATGATCTCCACAATAGAATCTCGCTGTGTTGAAAAATAATTACTTATGTCCGATAAAGATGTCATTTGGGAACATGAGATTGAGAAACTGTAGCCAACAAGTTCCTAAAGGGATCACTACTACACACTGCAAACAATGCCTGCACCGTGTTGGGAATATTAACTCGGGATAGCTACAAATGAGCGCCGTTCTAAAGAATTTATATGCAAGATGCACGACCGGATCGTGATCCAAATATCAAAGCATTCATTTTGTTTTCCCTAATTACTTCCTTTCTCTCCCTCTCTCTTTCTCTCTTCTGAGTGTTTCCCGGTTGCATCCTTAGTTTGATGCTTCAGAGCCCGGGGCCCGCTTTCCGGCTAGGCGGCTCTCCTGTAAATTGTCCACTATGTTCAGGACATAGAAAATGCCGCGAATGCAAGAGTTTCTCACGCGATCCTTTCATGAAACTCCGCACATCCAGCACAACCACAACATATTTATTTCCGTGACACCCAGCGCGCTCCTGTGCCACAGGCCTCGCTTCACTCCCATTAGAAGGACAGTACTCATGATGGGTTTATAGACCTGTTCTTTTAATTTAACCGGCATTTTCCGATCACATATTATGATACCAGTCACCTTGCGTTACTTTGTCCTAATTATTTCCTATGATATAAAATTATTCCGTCAAAATGTTTGCAACTTAATCATGCTGTGATGGCTGAAAAGTTTGCCTGAACCGACGAGTTATCTTGGTTCCTGACGCTAAGGCGAACTTTCAAAATGAGAAGGTACTTAACTACTTGTTGTTTAAAGGTTAAAATACCTGACTTATATATATATCACACAAGCAATTTTCCCGCGACTTTCTCATCGTTATATAGCCTATGTCACCGCAGATAAATAAGCTTTCTAAAGGTAAATAATTTCATATCCAGTCCAGTAGTTTTGGAGCCTATTCTATGCAAACAGACAATCAAATCTTACCTGTTTATAATATTATACATCACACAACTTACTTTTTATTTTATTTATTTATTTATTACACTATTAGATTACTTTTTGGACCTTTACTGGTCTTTTTTTTTACTCTAATGGTATTGGATTCTAAACGTTGGTTCTTAATAGTGATCCTAATACTTTATGAATTAAGAAATAAGTTTATCAGCAGCTGTGCTGTATTAACCCTGTGTGCACGGAGATCGGTGAAAAAGTGGCCCTCAGCAGAAGAGTAGAAAACCATTGGCGATTAATTGGTTGGGGTCAGATTCAAGGAGGAGAGACAATCGATCCTGTGTCAAATTAAGCGCTACTTTTGATTAAACTTTTATACATACATATATGTTATATTATTATTTGCTACGGACTCTTAATTACCTATTTAAATTCCCATTTAACTAGCTACTTAAAATATGCAAGAACGCCAGCCAGACACACTTAGTCTCCAGAAAAGCTTTTAAATTAACAACGGCGCTCGGCATCCGATAAGTTGCTAAAAGAAGTGTTGGGTGTAGCGTTATTTAATTATAACAAAAAGTCCCAAGGTTTGTTATGTAAATTAAAAGCTTAATTAACTTTTAATTAGACCTGACAGGTGTTTGAGCTTATATTTAATTTAAATTTATTAAGGTCCATTCGTATTTATAAATGCAAATTAAACCAAATATTAACGACCTTTTCTTTAATTGACATAGCCTTCTATCTGTCTAGTTTCTATAATTCAAGTTAATTATCTGAGTGTATTTTTTATTAAGCTAACGAGAGAAGACAGAGAGTTTCTGAGATCAGATGTCCGAATCTACTAAGCCAACATTAAAAAAAAAAAAATCTTCCACCCGCGTTGCGGCCTTCAGTGCTTTGAGGAGAACTGCTGTGCTAAACCCTGAACACTCGCACTGATGAAGGTCTTCGAAACAAACCAAAACTAGTCGGCGATACCGTCTGTCGTCGTGCGTCTGCACGTAAGTAAAAACCATGATTATTTTATAAAACTGAGGAATTATTCAAATTACATATTTTTGTATCCTTTTTTGTTATCATTGGCTAGTTTGACTTATTGACATGTTTACTGTTACAAAAGCTTTTTGAAGGTCCTCTCCGTTGCCTAATGATCTTTTAAACTTATGCTCGTATCAAACCTACGGCGTGGTTGGTAAACACGATTCTTCGTAATTTCTTCGCAAATTCAATTTCGTTCGAACTAACACGCTTAAGTATTAAAAGGCAGGTAATGGAAAGAGCTCTGTCGACAGCGGGTTTCATTACACAAGAGAAATGCAGCTAGTTAATTGAATGAGCGCCGCGTGTGTTCAAAGTAAGGAAAACGAAAAGCTTCGAGCGAGAATAACAAGGAATTTGATAAAAGTGAGAAACGTGATTCGCTGTTTTCTTGATTATGTGAATAAAACCTTAGGTAGGTACTTTATTTTTGAATTAAGACATAAAATAGGGCAAAGTAGGTACATAATGGAATTAATCCCAAAATGTTGAACAAAACTGTTTTAGTCACGTATTTGAGTTAGAAAATTCAAACAGTTTCAGCCTAATCAGTCAGGAATATGATACTACTGATTAGGCTGAAACAGATTTTTTTGGGGACCGAATCCAATACCCTGTGGAAATAGCACATATTATTGAGAGAGAGAGAGAGAGAACTAAGATGCAGAAGTACTTTGGTATTATTGGCGTCCCGTCTCTTGATATAGATGTATGTCATAACATCCATAAAACCTTACTGAAACAGCCATAATAACTTTTCCCAACTTATTTTACAGTGAATAGTGCTAACTAGCATACGATCGTCATAACGGACCCCGGTTCTGATGTAATACATTTGATTATGTCCTCTTAAAAGAGGAGGAGGAACGCCAGTTATCTACGCGAGTATTAAGAGTAAGTACCTACCTATTGTGTAAAAACGGGTCACTCAAGTGCTCTTTCGTCGGTATTTCCTACTATAGTTTCCGTTGAGGTTTTTTTTTTAATGGACAATTTAACTAGCTCCAAGTGAGCTTTTGTTACTTTACCGGACTTTTTGAGGTGAGGGTTACCTGCCTGCCTATTTACTAACTCGGATGACAGGTGTACATCCCTATCAATCTAGGATTTACAGTCACAATGCGGGTTTTGCTTGCTCGAACTTTTTTTTTTAATACAAATCGCATTGTAACCGTAAAACCTAGATTGATAGGCATTGTACACCTGTCTTTCGAGTTAGTAAATAGGCAGGCTGAAGGTAATGCAAACATCACCAAAGGGCTCCCGCGAGGGACGGACCTCGACTTACGCGTTGCCTGTGTGCGCAAGGCTTGGAGTAACAGCAAATCTCATATGCCTGATGGGTCGTGATTTGCAGGCATGGCCTGAAGGGGTGAGAAACAATGGCAAAGCCTTTGGAGAGCAGCAACTCTCATGGGTCGAAAGCTACGTTGCCAGAAGGACCTGTCCTGGGTGCAAGTCACCCGGGGCGGCCGGGCGTTTACTAGTAGTCGGAGCTAATTCTACTCTACGAAATTAATTCTTGTGGCGAGTGCTTCTGGAGAAGGTTCTGCAGGTGCCTTAAAAATTGGCTCGTGACATATACATACAACCAATCAGGACGGTAACTGCTTGTCGGTCAAAATCAGTTGAAATATTTGACTCAGACAATACATATACACTTAGAACCTATAATTGTACATTGCAAGTTATATAAAAAATTGTAAAAACCAAGTTCAAAACAGTACTCGTTTCTAGCTAGCAATCGACTCCCACTGAAATTAGAATTAAATTCCATTCCTACAAATCAAATAAACGCCTAGCCTAGTCACTAGCAATGTTATTAAATTCTCTAAAGTTATTTGTGATTTCGAACGCAATGCCATTTATTTACTTTGTTTAATCTTTAGCATTGAGGTTTTCAATAAATAAATATTTACAATTCTTACATTTTTTACAATATAATTGAAAATTTTATTATATTTAGAATATATAAAGCCGTACCAAATAAGTAATTTGCAAAAAGACGTAGAGTAAGTAAATGTTAATGGCTAATTTATGCGACATCAAAATGGAATAAGCCCAGTGAACTTTAAGCCCTAATAGGTCACGATTGTGACGGTAATTAGTAGTTAGAAATAACTTAATTAAAATTTATTAAAAATCGCAACGTACCACCGAAAACCAGAAGAAATACCTAAATTGTGGTTTCATTTAGTTTAAATTCCAGATGGAAAGGAATTAGAAACAAAATTTACAAGGACACCATGTGACCATACAAGGACGCTATGTGATTTAAACCTCTGCTTTATTACGTGTAATTTTATTTCCGAATAAGATTTAAGGTATTTAAATTGTCTTTCACATCAGATTCAGCCGCGTTTTTTCGGTGCCTTGTGTCCATTATCAAAAATGTTAGTTTTTATATGTCTTTTCCATCCATTCTGTAAAAAAAATTCGCAACTGATGGCTGGCATTCTGCCTAACGCTAACCATTTCCTAGTGTGGGTGATACAGTAAACAGAAGCCCTAATCAATGGCAGAGTCGCGACATGCGAGTGAAAACACGCAGATGGTACCTACTTAAGGATGCGCTAGTCGGGAACTCGAACTCGTCAGCGCACGTGGCTAAAATGCGTGCTATTTCACTGAGAAAGGGATAGACTCGGTTTTGAACAGTGCGGAACTATTTACACTGATGTATAAGCACATCGGAACAACAGTTTAGTGTGTGCAAACACAAATATTGTTGAAAATCTAAATCTTCGTCGTCTAAAAATTCGCGAGTATGTGTTTGGGAGAAGTGTTCTTGTGATAAAACAGCTGAATGTTTTTATTAAAAGTAAAATAATTTATATTTTTTAATAACCAAACTATGCTTGTATGAATTTTGTTTTTGAGATTTTATACTCCTTCCGGTATTTAATTGTGCCCAAAGTTGCGTTAAAATTACGTGTTAAAACGGAATGTTTTGAGACTCATAACTGTTAAAGTACTTATAATTTTACAATTATGATTCCATACAAGCATAGATAACGACAAAACAAATCGATAGAATAAAAAACTTTAAACAGACGATACCGAATAACGGAGTCATCACCCTACAGAATTTGTATGGCGAAACACCTGACTAGCGCACCCTTAAGTATGAAGATATGCCAGCCTTTGCCAATCGCAAACTCCGAGGCTCTGTAAATATGCGTATTTATTTTCGGAAAGTACAGAGTATTTTCTGATCAGCCTATTTTCGATTGCAGCCTAATCACTAACAGGAATCACGGGAAGCATAAGTACTTTGTTAAGTTGTTTCCAGTTTGGTTAGGACATTGCAGGCATGAATCACCTGATTGTCTGATAAGAAAGATGATTCCGTGCTTCGGAAGGCACGTTAAGCCGTTGGTCCCGGCTGCCATCGTCAGAGGCCGAGAGGCGGTTCCGAAGAACTCTGACACCAGGGTGTGCATGGTCCTCTGACCGTGTCACCTACACGAAATGATGATGACTAACAGCTATCTGTTATGTTTGTTCTCGATAAAATGAAGGTCGCCTTATATCAAAGACGTTGCAAATAATTAGTTCGCAATTAAGAGGCCTCGTAATGTTAATGGCTAATTTATGCGACATCAAAGTGAAATTAGCCTAGTGAACAACAGCTCTTAATTACCATCAGAGTTGCGACCTGCGTCAGAAAGCACCCAAAAAGTAATTAGCGGCCATAGTTCTGATTTCAATGGAACGGCTATATTTCTATCCCGTAATTAATTGGTGCACATTTTACGATTTTACGGTGTATGTGTATTTACGCTCCGTCAGCGCCTGCTTTGGCGAACGAAGACCGTTATTAAGACTTCATAGTTTACACTTGCTGTAAATGATATGTCAAAATTTATAGGCACTGGCCTATAAACTTTGGCAAAGTTTATAGGCTAGTGCCTAAAGCAGGCAAGACAAGCTACTGAGCTTGCCGGATACCAAGCCATGCCAACAGAAGGTCTAATTATTGCCCTTATCACGCCCTGCGACAGAAAACAGGACATGTCTCACACTAACCACGTAGCTTTGTGATTTAAGGGGAAGCATGAATTTTTCGAGGCCCATGTGCTGCCCCCCAAATGATTTATTTCAAATGCGGGCAGCACTCGATGCCTTAAAATCCATGTCTCCTATAAGCTTATTCTCACTAGCATATTTTCAGTTGCGTCCTCAATTCCTCACTCAACTCTGATGTTTCTGAACCCAGTGTCCAGTAATTAGACAGGTTTGGTTTGGCGCTTACGATAAGTTTTACTTTCATTACTTAACCGACCTTTTTCTACCAAATATTTTTTCTGGCAAAGGATAACGCCTTCCAATAAGTGTACTAGCCTCTTTTTACGACATCTAGTCGCACATTACAGTTTCTTTTACCTGATTACCTAAGAGTAGGTTACCTACTGTACATTCGCTAAACGAGTAGATAAGTTAGTAAGTGCATAATACCTATTGACAAATCGCGTCCGAAGACGCGATTTTGTCAGTTCAATTTGAGCTCAATCAGATTTTTTTCTTTCTTTGTCCTTAGCTTTGACTCTTTGATTAAGAAAGCTTTGACTATAGTCCTTAGTTTGTAGTAGATGTTTTATTTCTGTATTAATCTTAGTATAATTTATATATCGTATAATAAGTATATTTATCGACCTAAACTAAAACAGGGAACATGCAGAAAGTTTCAACTTTTAAAGCTGCAGCTCCAATTTTGATGATTTATGGATTACCTACCTGTATTTTGTTTATGGAGAATATTGTTTACTTTCATCAGACTGGCCCAGAGGGAGACGGTAAAGTTAATTTAATATTAGATTATTATTATTATGTTAGTAATTACTCATCAAAATTAAATACGGCTAATGTTAAGCTGCTTTGAATAATTAATATTTAATAGACTTTATTATGATCAAATTAAAATAACAAGTCGTGAGTTGCTAGTGTTGCTACTGCTAGGTACTAAACAGAACACACAAAAATGTAATTATGGTAGCAACTCCCTAACTCTGCCGATCCCAAATGAAATTGAATTAGAGAACGTATTTCATATGACCACGTAGCAGTGTGATTGGTGATTTGAGGGTGACTGTTACGTTTATTTACTAACGGATAATTACTGTTTACTTTCGATGCCTCATAGGGACGGAGCACATAGGGACGGAGAGAGCTGATTTAAGACAATAATTATTGGGCTAAATGAGTAAGGTGATAACCCGGATACTTAGTTGCTCCGAGGGTATAATTGTCTCGGTTGAAATTTGAAATTACTTTTGAATTACTCTTATACTTTAGGGATGTACCACACTGTAGCGGACTGTGTAGGTAGTTTCAGGTCTTCGGTTCTATGGGAAGTTCCAATTAAAATACCGGAGCGTGTTGACACGTTTATTGCCGTCTTGCGGTCCAACCAAGAAGAAAAGCTTTTTAATGTTGCCCTATTAACATATATAATATCGCAAAAATAAAATAGTGTTAATAAATAAATAATAAATATATACGGACAAATCACACAGATTGAGCTAGCCCCAAAGTAAGTTCTTAAGCAAGACTTGTGTTATGGGATACCTACTAACTCAACGATACTATATTTTATAACAAATACATATATAGATAAACATCCAAGACCCAGGTCAATCTGAAAAATATCATTTTCCATCATGACCTGACCGGGGATCGAACCCGGGACCATCCGTGTCGCAGGCAGGCGTGTTGACCGCTGCGCCACGGAGCTGTCAACAGCGTGTGTGTTGCAAGTCGCAACACACACGCTATTTAATTAATCTATCGAAACACTTTCTGACTACTACTAAGTTGGCTGTCTTGCGTGTCTCTGTGCTATTGCATGTGAACGAACATTTTGGGGGATAGATGCTGCTCAAATAAAATTTGTATGGATTAGGCAACCATCCCCTATCAACTATTGGGGAGGTGGTATATGTCCAGTAGTGGGTGAGTATCGGCTGATGATGATGAGGCAACTATCCCGTTTATTGGATAGTTGTCCCAAAATAAAGAGGTCTGCAAAAGCTCTAATAAGTTCTGGAAATATTAAAACTGTTTTTTTTCTTATATGTATTTTATACATATAAAATACTTAGTCCCAAATGACTGACCGCAGCCTAAACCAGTAATTGTAGAGTCTAGACCTAAAACTTAGACGGTTGGTTCTTTGTATGACATAGACGAAAGGGGATGGATATGGGACAGAAAACAATGGGATTTCTTGGTTCAATCTACGACTTCAACCTGAACGAAGACGCGGGCAAGAGATATAGTTTGTGTACATTGCGAAATTTTGATTAACTTGGACCTTTAAAGGGATGATTCAGCCCATCAATCTGAACAACTTTTCCTGTGGACCTAATGCTGAAAGCTGAACAAAAAATATAACATTCCCATACTTAATGACCGGGTGGCTGAATATAGTTATTTATGGAAACGTCTTTTTTTTAAATTGACTCTTCTAGACGTAAATTTGTTGATATTGACGGGCTGAATCACCCTTTTAGAGTCCAAAACGATAAAAAGTTTGCATTTTATAAGAAATTAAGTACGGATCAGTCCTTCGGTTCTTCAATTCGGTATTTGCCTAATGTTAAGATTATATAAAATTTGTTTCTAATGATACTAATTTCTATCTAAAAACACTATAAAGATCACTTTTAATTTGATATCGATTCGTTAAGTGTTCTTAAAGCTTCTTTAAAGTTGGGTGAATAGGACCATTTTTTAAAGTATGAAAATCCTAAATTACAATTATACTGTATTGTAGTCCGCTAAATTTAAAGCAACTTTTATTATGAAACCATTACCACAAACGTAATATTTCGTATAGCTACCAAACAAAGTTCTCACGCCGCCCATACAAAATACAAAGTTGTGACGTCACAAATATGTAGGCATTTCAGCAGCGCGTTTTCACGTCTAAAAACTAACGTCTAAAAATATGTGTCTTTAAAACTTCTATATCTGAAAAAGTTGTTTGTTTAGAAATGAATTTCTGACACTATTGTGTTTATTTTTGGCAGGTCTTTACATAGCGACACGAAAAAATTTTTAGTCAAGTAGCCAATTAGAGTATTTTGCTTAATTTACTAAATATATAAGTGTACAATGTTTTCAAAAAATGAGGCAACTATCCGGAATGTGCCCTACTCATCAAAACGAAATTCGTATAATATTAAACTGTTTTGATTACATATAAATTAGGAATTGAAAACTCTATTATTATGTAAAATACGAGTCACACGTATGAAGTCAGTTACAAGCTGACATGTTTCGATCTCATCCACAGAGGTCTTCCTTACATGTTAATAATGTTGGTATCTCACGTTAGTTTTAAACAAAAAAACAAGAATTTTGTTAGCTCTATCAAAGTCAGATAAACCCAGTGGACAAAATTTCTAATTAACGGAGTCGCTACCACACAAAGTCATTACGGCCACAGCTTGCCGAACCCGAATGAATGGAATTAGACGGATTTCACGTGACCACGTAGCGGGGTGATTTAGGGGTTATCTGGGACGTGTATTTATTTACGGAGATTTTCTGTTTACTTTCGTTGCCTTATTATGCCAGATATACTTAGAATATGTAATTTTACTATAATATATAGGTAAAGTGATTTTAAAACTAAGGCATCTATCCGGATTTTACCCTGCTCATCGAAACGAAATTCCTGGAATATTAAGCAGTTTTGATTATAAATTGGGAATTAAGAATTCTATTAATATGTGAAATAAGAGTCACACACGTAGGTATGGAGTTAGCTACAAGCCGCCTTATTTCGACCTCATCCACAGAGGACTTTCTTACATATAAAAAAATAAGAATTCTGTTAGACTACTATCAAAGTCAAATAAACCCAGTTGACAAAAAGTTCTAATTAACGGAGTCGCTACCAGACAAAGTCATTACGGCCGCAGCTTGCCGAACCCGAAATACCCGAATGAATGGAATTAGAATTAGACGGATTTCACATGACCACGTAGCTGTGTGATTTAGGGGTTATCTGGTACGTGTGTTATTTACGGTGATTATCTTGTTGCCTTACTATTTCAGAGCAGATTTAAATAATACTTTATATGGGATTTTATTTTGCATTTACAATGCTATCTTTACCTTATTTATTAAATAAAGAAAATAAGAAATGGAGAAAAAATTCCACGCGGGCAGGACTTGAACCTGCGTCTAGATCTCAGTACGATCTATGCGTTGCCAATTACGCCACCGCGCTTCAAGCCCCGGCGCCGAATTTCTCCACCATATCCCATTCCTCTTACACGCATCTAGGCTTGCGTCACCCAACACAACTACCCCACTTTTACAAGTGCGGTATTTGATTTCAACTCATTTTGCAATGAATTTGGAAATCAACTAATGTGTAGGAAGCCATACAATACTTTATATGGGATTTTATTTTGCATTTACAATGCTATCTTTACCTTATTTATTAAATAAAGATTATTATTTTCTATAAATTATTGATAATTTCCTTAAGAGAACCTACGAGTACCTATCACATGGACACCATAGCTTTGTGATTCAAACTTCTGCTTTATTACATGTAATTTTATTTCCGAATAAGATTATAGGTATTAAAACTGTCTTTGACATCAGCAGATTATGCTGCGGTTGTTTGGTGGCTAGTGGCCACTTCGTGGAAGCCGTGTTGCTCGAAGAGTGGCCATTATCAAACATGATAGTTTATTAATGTCTAAGTCTATTCCATCCATTCTGTCGTCGTATTATCGTGTCGATTGGCTCAAACTATACTTTATCTTTCCAGTAGGTTGCCATGAGTTATATAGATTCCAATCCGCAGAATATCTAAGTTCGTGGAAAGCTATTCTAAAGCCCACCCTTATAATTTAACGTTAGAGTCGCGATCTGCAAAAGGGCAGAAATCATCCAATAACACAATAACAATGCCACAGCGCCCACAGCCACGACACAGATATCTTACCGTGCCACAGCCATAATTATTGATTATGGGTGTGCCATAGCTCTAATCCCAGATGGAACGGAATAAGAAGTCTTTCCTCACATAAATCGTGTTGTGTGATGTACCTTTATGTTAACTGTTTGCCGATTGTTTTATCTAGGTATGACCACGCATAACTTTTTACAAAGTAGTCCGATAGTACCTAGTAGTCCGAAAAGTAATAAAGGGTAGGAATATATGATAAATTTTTGCTTTTTAGTTTATTTCGGTGGTTTTTTTTTATTTTTTTAAATGGATTAGCGTAGGTATAAGTACGTAGGTAACTGACGCAAGAATGGTTCAGTGGTCTAAGAGCGCGACTTACCTACAGAGCCAAAGAGTTACCAATAATTTCTGTAGGTTTTTTTATGCATTCACAATGCTATTCTGATATATTTTTATTAAATCAAGAAATAAGATATGGCGTGGATTAGCTCTTTGAAGTGGCAGTGGGCGGGGCACATAGCGCGAAGAAACGATGGCCGATGGGGCAGAAAGGTTCTTGAATGGCGACCACGTTCTGGCAAGCGCAGCGTTGGACACCTACTGACCAGGTGGTCGGACGACCTGATAAGGGTCTCAGGAAGGCGCTGCATGCAGACCGCTTCCAACCGGTCATATTGAAAATCCTTGGGGGAGGCCTATGTCCAGCAGTGGACTTCTTGCGGCTGAAATGATGATGAAATGATGTGGAAAAAAAACCACGCGGGAGGAAGAGGAAATGACGGATCTTACTTGCGTCTTAATCTTTACACGACTGTAGTATAAAGACTAAGACGCAGTTCAAATTCTGCCCGCTTGGAATATTTTCCCATATCATATTCCAATTTTATAAGAAAGGGTTACTTATCTGGGTTCAAACCAGCCCAGCCCGACCTGTACCTCTGAGTTGGTAGACCACTATCTGCTTTCGGTGAAGGAAAACATCGTGCGTGAGGCAACCTGCATGCACACTAGTGGGTTGTCCAATAGTGTAAGAAATCATCATGCGAAGGCAATGCTTCTACTCCATTATTTCCTTTCAAAATACTCATTGTGTGAATTTCGTTCTACACAGATACTGGCAAGAGCCTAGATCTTAAATATCAGAGGGAGAATACCTATACTTACCATATACCTAACAATAATTTGGCATGGCTAAAGTAATAAATAACCTGAATACCTGTGTTCAACTTGTGAGGCGAGTTTACGGCCAAACTTTGGACAATAACGCGCATCCTTTGTTTACCTAACGATCGAGATTTAGAGTGGTTTGCGATGTCGTTAACCCGTGACTGTTCACCCGTAATTGTTTATTGTGGGAGAGCATTATATAAACATGGAATTTTAACTACGCAGATCTTATTTGTGTGTATGTCTGTATGTCTAAAATACTTAATAAAATATTTTTATTCATCATAATCATCTCAGCGGCTAGAAATCCACGGATACACAATGGTCATCCCCCAGGATTTTCAGTTTAGAGCGGCCTGCAATCAGCGGCTTGCTGCAACCTTGGTCAGGTTGTCCGACTACCTGCCTGCCTATTTACTAACTCGGATGACAGGTGTCGACGCCTATCAATGTAGGATTAACTGTTACAATGGGGGTTTTGCTTGCTCAGACTTTTTATTTGAAATACAAAAACCGTATTGTACAGTAAATCCTAGATTGATAGACATCAACATTTAGTAAATAGGCGGGCTGGTGTGTCCGGCGGTGCGCTTACCGGTACGTGGTCGCCATCGCCATTCGAGAATCATCGGCCATAAGTTTTTACTAGGTAAGTATCTTACGTAAATAACTACAAGCCTTCAGCCAGGATAAACTGCTAATAAAATATCTTCAACAATAAATATTATATATGGATTCACGCTGCCCAAGTACTCGATTTTATTATTATCATCTTTTCTACTATTAATGTGTTGGACACGAACCCACGCCTCGTGATAACGCTGATCTTGCCAAAGCTCCTGACAATATAAGAAGTATTGTATCAAGTAAATTACTAGTAAGTAGTAATCCTATTTTGTTAGGCGAAATAAACGATTTCATTATTATTTCATCATCATCATCATCATCATCAGGTCTTTCCAGTCTCCACTGCAGGAGCACGACCCTCTCCATTATTATTTATTCTCAATGTATTAGCTCTTTTGCGCGACTTGATATGTAACAGTAGAGCTCCCTTTAACGTGAATTCGAGACTTGAGCCATGGATCCTTTTAGTTAGGTACTTAAGTATTTAAGAAAGTATTAACATTCCTTGAAGTTATTTGAGCTAGAGTTTGCTTTATAATTCGTGACATGTTAATGTTTCAGTCCAGGGTTTAAAATCAGCATGCATGCTAATTTTATGATTGAATCATTTAAATAATAACGATGCGTATCATTTTATAAAATAACAGGTGATCATTTTTTATTACAATAATAACGTTCAAAAGACATTATGAACAATAAGTTTGATAATTAGCTCATCAAAAAGTTGATTACATTCGGTCCTTTTCTTTCAACCGTTAAAAAAGTGATAATAATTAGTCCCGCCCGCCTGAGTTCCTTTGAAGAGACACTCATGAGTTCTGTTAGTCATGTCTAAAAAACGTTATTTGAAAGGAATTGAGCTGGTTTGCCGTGTGGTTCCCGGCAGAGAAGAATAGGACCACTCCAAATCTTCCCGTGGATGTCGTAAAAGGCGACTTAGGAAACTAAAGCAAAACAAAGCTTATAAACATCAAAGAGACCTCTCCAACCCGTCTGGCCAGCGTGGAGAGTGTAGGCCATATCCTCTTACTGCTCTGGCAGTACAAAGAGGGTCGTGCTCCTGCAGTGGAGACTAATAAAGACCTGATAATGAGCTGGTCTACAACTCTAGTCTTTAAAAAGTACTCAGTCTTCAAAGACAACTTTCTAACACTCCAAGACTAACTAGTCTTTTTCAACACTAGGCGCTGCCCATTAAGTATTACATTAATGCCACATGACGCAGCTTCAAAGACAACAGATTTTTGACCAATTAAACAAACATTGAATAACAGATCTTTTTTATTAAATGTCATTTAACTTAGGTAAAAAGAAATTATTGTACAAAGCATTATAATGATTACATTAAACGGCATGAGTGTATAATACTTATACGACTTAATAAAAAAGGAGTTATATGTCAACTCAATATAAATACATATTTCAGTGTACTTGATTTAACGGATTATAAAAGTTGCTCCTAAAATTAAAAATATCCTATTCCTTGCTGTGGTTCGTACATCTTTACGTCGTATTTCTTCAACTCCAACTCCGGTCTAGAAAGAAATATAGAAAACAATATTATACTTATCTAATAAATAAAAATTACACGGTGAGTTACGAGTACAGCAATTACTATATAGTCTTAGAAAATCAAAGATTAATTAATGGCACTTTTCCAAAACACACACGCCGATCAAGTATCACAACGCGATTTTCTTATGTAATGTATTTGGAGATGTATATAGTATTTATAGGATTATACATGGATGGGCACTTCATTAGTGAACACAAACATTTAATTTCTTACACCCAAATAGGGGGCGTGTACTGCCCTGCTAAGCATAACCACCTTATCTGACATTTTGGTCCAAAATTAGTTAATAACATATTCAGAATCAGGCAGACAATATTCTTTACTTTGGACCAAAATGTGAGATAGGTGGTTATGGTTTGAAGAGCAGTGTAGACGTTACGGCAACAGGGATTTTCAAATTTGTAAAAAAAAAAAAAAAATTATCAGTAGTTTTCAAGTGGCTGTAACTTATATATACCTTTCTATTCGGATGTAAGAAATAGGATAGTGCGCAATCATGTGTAATAGTCTTCAAACACTCTTATACTTCAAAAATTTGCATTGGGACGGCGATCCATAAGGTATCAACTTGTAACTATTTGAGATTCTTATTTCCATCTTGTTGTGTAGGCCAAATCCTCTGTCTGCTGTGGCTACGAAATGGCTTTGGTAGTACAGAGAGGGTCGTGCTCCTGCAGTTGAGACTAAAAAGGACCTGATGATGATATCTATCTTAAGAGTTCACCACGTGCCTACAAAGTCTCAGTGTAGTGGTTTATAAAGTTGTAAAGGCTAAGGACGTAATTTCAAGTCTGTAATATAACATAGAAGAGCAAATGGAACGACTTTAAAATCAAAATAAGACAATATTAGTCGCGCAGTCTTTGATAAAACACATCCAACAAAGTTGGGAATTAATGTAAAACATCTTTGCGAAGTTCCCCGCTGGGAGTTTATCAAGTGAGGAAAGTTCAAAGAAAATATATTACTTACAATGTCAGCTGCACGGTCTGTTGTTGAACTGGAACAAAATATCAAAATATTATTTTCTTCGTAATATTTTCGCCCAAAAATTTTGTCTTGAACAGATACTAAACTTTTGAGGTGATTATTTGCAACGCGTAAGAATAACAAAAAATAAAAACCGGCCAAATGCAAATCGGACTTGCGGTTCCGTACCATTATCTATACAAAACACTAACGAGCAAAAGTCGGCAAAAAAATCACGTTTGTTGTACAGCAGACGGTCATCGTTTGAAGTAGGTATTTTTAAGCACATAAGTTTAAAAAACCTCTATCTAAACTCCTTTGATTTTTTGTCCGCGTCCAAAACAGGCTTTTACTATCAGCTCGAAAGTCCCAGAAATAGGGTCCCGTTTTTATAACCCTTTGGGTTTTTATCTCAACATTTCGGGAGTTTGTCGTTATCAATTTTAAAATTATTGTTCGATCGGTGGACATCGCCACTCAAAGTTGGCCCACACTGACACAGTAAACAGTTCCTCTGCGAAATGAGAAACTTGAAGGGTCGACTTGGATGAAAGTACCGTTGTTCTATACCGCGTAAATTCACCCTAGACATTCCTTTGATGCAGTGAATCAACCCATGAAAATGAACAACCTTTCCTATGAGACCCATGCAGGAAACTAGAGATTAATTTATCGACATTTCCATCTAAAAGCGTTCGGCCGGCCCGACAGTTGTATAAACATGTCAAGATATATTTATGTATTTCTTTATTAATTTCTTTACGGCCCTGGATACGAGTCCTTTAAAGCCTTTCTTCATTTATTTCGCCAGTTGGCGAGTTATTGTTGTTTGTTGTCAACGAAATGATGGTGTAATTCATTTCGTTGTTGTTTTCACGGAGCCCCTGGCGACAACTCTTCGCGAATCCACTGGTTTCATCATTGACGACGCAGCAAGGCGGACAACCACCAGCCCGCTATGTAAATCTCACTACAGCCGCACAATGACAGTCTATTTTAATTATTCTACACATTGTTCTTAAATATGGGCATTTATAACACCAAATAACACCAATTTCACATTATAAAGTCCACTAGAATCAATTTGCGAAACAATCCAAAATATACACCGTGTAGTCCGCTAAAATTCCCGCCAAGAACTCCTATATTCATGTAAGATTTTAGCATTTGTTCCGATTTTTTTATTTTGACGGACGTTGTTGTTTGTTTTTTGTATTTGTAAGTGGCCAAACTAGTACCAGATTTTTCAATCTGCCATAGCTTAACGAACGACTGCCGTCAATGATAATAACCGGCGCTTAACATGCCTGCATATTTTTATGCCACTTGCGGTCACCCTTCCGAATAGGGACTGAACCCGAGGTTGCTTAACATGCATAAGCGCTAATAATACTCACGCCCACTGGGCCATCAGGCTCCGCAGAGTGTAAAATTATACGCGGTATAACTACGAACAGATTTCTATATAAACTGAGGTAGACATGCCCTACCTCACAAAACAGACATTTAAAAGCAATCGTGTCACGTGACGTTGACGGCCTCTTCACGGTACAGAGTTTAGGTGTGAGCTAAGCGCTACGTATTAAGGGGGCACACTAGGTACAGTAGCGACGCCAATCATTTTATTCCTAATACTTTACAAATAGAAAGAAATTCAAGAATGTAAATCATATAAGCCTTAGTAAATAGCTTGAAGTATTTTTGGAATCTTGAATTTCTTTCTATTTGTAAAGTATTAGGAATAAAATGATTGGCGTCGCTACTGTGCCTAGTGTGCCCCCTTAATTATCTCCCTTTGAATGCTTCACAATCTAAAACGGCTCGTCTTCCTCAGTCTATATAGAAGTCCGACTACGAATAAAAAACCTATATAGGTACATACCTATTTGTGGTTGTTGTTGTATCATGCCAGTGACATCCGTAAAATACATAGGATGGTTCGTCTGAATGAAGTCTTTGCTCTGGTCGATGTACGTAGTACAGGCGACAGGCACCGGCTGGGTGACCGTCATTTGCTGCACGCGCCACTTGTCAGTCTCGTCGGGACAGTCTTGGAGTTTCTGCAGTCGTTCCACTTGCTTGTATGTGGGCTCACCGCCTATGTAGTCTCGTTTGAGGCGGTTGTGATTCTTTATTTCGTGTTTGCGTAGGTCCGATCTAGGAATTGCGAAGAAAATATTATAACTATAACTAAAAGCAGTGTTTAGGAGTTAATCTTTCATAAGGCAGTGGGTATATTAATTGTATTTGGACCTTATCACCGAGATCTAGGGTTCAATCTGTGATGGGAACTGGCCAAGTGTTTGTAAGTTACCAGTAAAATTGTTTTAAAAAATATTAATTGTCATGAATGTTAGATAAAATGTGTCTATTTAATTTAAACAATTCAGAACAGATAACCAAAATATTTCAGAAAAAAAACAGACGATTTTGATAATATTAAAATGGGACCACCTGGGAAGTACACCCAACAAAAAAAGAATATCCTAATGGGTCCACCGTTTTTCCTCCCTCTTTTTCATAATGAGCACAAAACCTGGCATTTTTCATTGCAAAAATCACATTCAGCGAAAAAGACCAATTTTGCGTAGTGATATTCTGTGTCACACACAACCGTACAAAAGTTATATATCTTATCATTATCATCAGGTCTTTTTTAGTCCACTCCACTCATCATCATCATCATTTCGTGTAGGTGACACGGTCAGTCGACCATGCACACCCTGGTGTCAGAGTTCTTCGGAGCCGCCTCTCGGCCTCTGACGTGGTTCCTTTAACGACTGCAATGGCAGCCGGGACCAACGGCTTAACGTGCCTTCCGAAGCACGGAATCATCTTTCTTATCAGGCAATCAGGTGATGCATGCCTACAATGTCCTAACCAAACTGGAAACAACTTAACAAAGTATGCTTATACTTATTCTTGTTATTTATACTAAATCTTATGCACTAAAAAGATGTTATGTACGTACTTGTAACAGAAGTCGCGGCCGCAGAACACACACTTGTGTTTGATGTTCATGTGCGTCGCCTCCTGGTGCTCCCGCAGCGCGGTGTTGGTGCGGAATGCTTTCTCGCATAGCAAACACTGCACAAAATATCGAAAATATTTTAGAATAGTTAAGTTATACGTATATTTAGCCTGCAACTCTGCAACAAGAAAACTTTTTAAAATTAAATTGTCCAGTACTTAACATTTTAGTTTTTAGTAGTTTTCACATAATCTATACTTATTTTATAAAAAGGAGAGATTTGTTTGTTTGCATTAAATAGGCTTCGAAACTCCTGAACCGATTTTTAAAATTCTGTCACCGCAATACCGTAGTAGATAAGTTAGATTTCTATAAATCTTATTTAAGAGCGTATACTAGCAGTATTTTTTCAATATGGTTTCCATACAAATGTAGTTCTCTATTTTCTCGCTGAAAACTGATTCTAGAGCCACAATTCTTTTTTTATAAAATCTAGTACTATAATAGGAATGCCCCTATTTTTTATTTTTTCCAAAAATACTGATTTTGTACAATTTTTTTTTCTTTCAAACAGGTTTTTAGAAAAAAATAAAACATAGGGACATACTTATTTTAGTAATAGATAGTATGTAAAAAGAATTGTGCCTCTAGAAGCAGTTTTCAGCGAGAAAATAGAGAAATACATTTGTATGGAAAACGCACTGCTAGTATACCCTCTTAAATACACAAGCTATAATTTACGCGGACGAAGTCGCGAAAATTGCTAGTACTTAAATAAAAGGAAACTTTAAAAGCCAACAACAATGATTCTTACTAAAAAAAGGTATAAGCATAGCTTTACCCTACCACTATCTCTGGTAAGTTTCTAGAGACCGATACATATCGTTATGACCAAAACTCGGACCAAATCTCAGGACCTACTGGACCGATTTCAAAAATTCATCCTTGAATAGGTGAAGCCGGGGCGGACTGCCAGGCTCTGATAAATTTCAAGATACCTATACTATATCGTAAACTACGAACCTTAAACTGTTTCTCCTGATGAGTCAGCTTGTTTGTTCAAATTAGACGGGTTGACAAAAGTGGCAGGGCACTGTGGGAACTTGTACGGCTTCTCACCTGTGTGCGTGCGCATGTGCATCACCAGGTAATACTTGTGCATACACTTGTATAGTAATAATAATAATGTCATTTATTTCAGGCAATAGTATTGTACTTACAATTATATACAATACCAGAGGCCCATATTATAAATACCTTACAGACTAACATACATAATGTTCATATAAATAAATACCTTATTACTAACATATATGTATAATAAATATTTTATTTTATTTTATTTTATTTTATTTTATTTCACACGTAGTGACGGCGACGTGTGACGCGCGGTGTCGTCGGGCAGCCGACCTCGGAACCTCCGAAATACGACTCCTTGCGGCCAGAAGTCCTCCTTCATAAAGGTTGCCAGATGATGCGTCGGCACTCTCACCACATATGAATTGAAATTCGACTTGTGGCGAGACTGCAGACGTTCAACCCTCAAAGTGAAGTCTTTCGTAGTCCACGACCTCCTCTACCGTCGTAGACCAGAGAAGACGGGACACGTACAGCTGCGTCGATGGTACGGCAGGACGCAGCGGAGAGTCTGGTCCGGAATAGCTGAAGAGTTTGGTTGAATGCGCAAAACTCAGGAACCACTGGACCGATTTCAAAAATTCTTTCACCCTTGAATAGGTACGTTATCTCTGAGTGCCATAGGCTATGTATGTACCACGAATGAAGCCAAAGCGGACTGTTAGTCTCTGACAAATTTCAAGAGACCTATACATATTGTAATGTACGAACCTTGAACTGTTTCTCCTGATGAGTCAGCTTATGTTTGTTCAGGTTGGACGGATTGACGAAGGTGGCAGGGCACTGCAGGCACTTGTAAGGCTTCTCACCGGTGTGTGTGCGCATGTGCATCACCAGGTAGTACTTGTGCTTGCACTTGTACGGGCACAGGTCACAGAAGAAGTTGAATGTGTCTGTGTGCACAAGCCTGAAATATAACGCCATATACAATAAAAAAGTGATACATCCTGCAATGTGGAGTTAATGCTTTCTCTGATAGGTGTTTCAAGTGAATGCAAAGACTCACCAAAATGCACAGGTAGCAAAACTTTTCTTAAGAACTTATATACAATGTGTTTGGTATTGAACTAGGTATAATTTAAATTCACATTCTCAACATGAAAACAGACTACTTTTGTTGTGTGACCAAGTCTAAAATCGAAAAAAAGAATCAGTTTTTCCATAGTATGTTGAATACCTACTGAACCAAAATATATGGCGCAACAGCAACTCGTACTTCTTTTCTCGATTTCAGGCTGGTTTAGAGAAAAAAAGTTTATCGTTTTCATGGTAATTCAAAGTTAGTTCCAAGCGCATTTCAAGAACATGTTAGTTTGCACAATGTTTATAATTTCTATAAAATAATAACAATATCAATACATGTGATTCTTAAGCCGTGCGATGATAGGAAATTCCTTTCCACACGTGGGGCACTTGTGCGGGACGCTCTCTTTATGCATGTGACGCATGTGTTGGGCTATGCTCAAGACCAGCTGGCCGCAGATGTCACAGGCGCGCCGCATGCACTGCCGCTCGCGGCGGTGCTCCACTAGTGCGTCCTGGAAAGAAAATTAACCTTTCAGTTGCGTTGAGTGCCGAAAACCTATTCCCGTACACTGCTAACAGTTGGCGGAAATTCGCAAATTTGGAATAAAATGTATGTAATTTAAGGCATTTTAGACGTTTTTCAATGTACTTTTAAAACATTTTTTTGAAAAATTCTGCATGTTACGTAGGCATTTTTGGTGAGCACTGATCAGAGCTTATGCAGTCAACAGGGACAAGCACTTATCAGTGCTTCCGCAATACTTAGGGGATAATTATGGAAAATATCATAGAGCAATGATTTAGTTCTGATTTACATTCACAACTAATTTTAGCTATCTTAGCCAGGGGATGAGTGTGGAACAAAACACTGGCCAAGTGCAATTTGGAATGGCACATCAAGATCCTCAACCTTTATTTTTAAAGAAAAGTTATTTTTATTATTTATTGTAATGTAATGTTGCAATGCACATACACATTCTGTTAAAAAATTCTAAGTCTCTCTACCTATTATGGCATAATAGATACAATGCGGTGAAAGACGGACAGCGGAAGCTTACTAATAAGTTCCCGTTTTAAACCTTAAGGTACAGATCCCTAAAAAGAGAGCACCTTTAATAATATCCCAACCACAATAAAAAGCCTCACAAGACAACCCTATCTGCAGTGAATATTTTTTTTTATTATTAGTGTTCTCACAATGTACAAAAATGATTTCACACCTTATTTTCAAACACCATATCACATGGTGAACATTTGAATTGTTTAATCTTGGGCTCCTTCTTCTGCTGCAGTCTTTCCTTCTTTATGCGCTCCTTCTGATGCTTCTCTTCATACTTCAGCCGCTTCAACTTCATTTGATGTAATATCAGTTGGAAATCATGCTTGGAATATGGATATGAATGGAATGATGGGTCACCTGCAATGATCGCACTAGATAATAAAGATTTTTCCCTCAATTTCAATGTATTTTCAGTTTTTGTTGCTTGTAGCCTAGCTCTCATTTATAAATGAGAATATCCTGTTCTTATCTGTGCCTGTGACAATGTGTATACATTTTTTTATGATCATTGATTGAATAATTTTATGCTTAGGACATGAGGACTTTAACTAAATAATTCATGATAAATATCTGTTTCAATTACACTATTTCCTTAGGTAAGTAAAGATCAGTTTTCAGTTAAGAATAAAACATATACATTACCCATAGGATTTAATATCTTCCTAAACTTCCTGTCAGAGGCTTCACAGTTTTTCTTAAAAGCAAGGGCAGTCTTCAGGGTCTCTAAACACTCATTACAGATGAACTTTGGGAGTGAATCATCTACATCAATCTGTAATACAAAAAATAGAAGTGTCTTATGAATAGAATACTAAAAAAAAATCAGAGAAGAAAATAATATCCCAAATTCTAATATCAATGAAAGCCATCATGAATTACATTGAAACTTACTGTCACATTGGTTATACTGCATATAGCACTCATAATATCACAGCCATCTAACTTTTGGCTCAACGGAGTGTTGCCTGCCTTCGCACAAACTCTGCAAATCATGTCAGCTGCTAGTCGGCCACTTTTATTGCTGGAAACAAATAAGCGAATGTAACAAAAGGTAACAAGTTATGTTGAATATTTTAATTGATACAAACAATTAGTTGATTTGACTATGGACAAACTGCAGGCTGAGACCAAAAATTCTATATAATAAGTGACAATGGTATAAAATACGAAAGACTCACCTTTCCATGAATAGTTTATGCCAATGAGAACTGCTACTGCTGGCATCATCATTTGATGATTGTGATCCGTATCGCATTTTGTTCATTTTGCTAAGCATATTCTTAGTCAAATATACCGCCATCTTGACTGCCGCTTATAGAAGTTATTCTTGTGTATCTTTCATAATAAGGAAGACATATTTCTTTGGATAGTTTTAATTAATACACATACACATGTCTTTTATTTCTACGAATTTGCTTTGCCAGCCATAATTTGTTTGTTGAAAAGCAACTCGGTGTTTGACATTGACAACCGATGAGACAAATGGACAAATGTCATCAAAATTAATGGTGTATGTATGTATTGTTTATGGTAGTTCATTTCATTCATTTTTTTTCTTACAAACCATAGACTATGATAATAAATATTTGACATTTACTTGACAGATACTACTTTACCTTCGTGTTTAATTTACAAAATCTAAATAAAAACAATGGGATAAAAACTTGAAAGATTTTCAATATTACAGAGTTTTAGAGTGTTGAACTTACTTATGAGAAGGAGTATGAAAATGACTTCCCTTTTATTGTTAAAATCCATGTTATTTGCAAACGCCTTACAAAAGCAGCAATCACATAAAAAGAAAAAAGGCAAACACATGAAATCGTAAGTATTCCAAAGTATTTTTGACTAGCAGTTAAAATCCTGAAGTTATTTTTTTTTTTAATGCGTTCAACATAAACTCATAAAGTAAGAAAACCTTAGTTAAATAATAAATCTCACGCCAATAAGTTGGGAGCTCAAAGCCCGCTCAAATTCACTGTTACTCATTCATATAAGTATAAAGAGCAATGTGTATTTACTAATGCAATATATCTATTGTAAACTGTTGAAACAGGTCATTATCAAATCTTGTTTTCTTTAGGAACACCTCAAAGGAAAAGAAAGTTATCCTATGTAGAATATGTAATGAGGAAAATGGAGATATCCCTATATTCGAAAATTTTGTTCAGCCAGATATACCGGATGAAATAAAACACTTTACAGGTGTCACGGTAAGTCACAGTTGCACAAACACTTTTAGATTACTCCCACTCCAATTGTATCTAAGCCCAAAACACAGGTCATCATCATACATTTAAGAACTTTGTTCTTGTCTGTGGAGTATTTCCCATCTTTTCCTATCCTCTGCACAGGGAACGTCATACAAGTAGAGTGGTATTTGTGCCTAAAACTATTACAAATGTAAACTTTACAACCATGTTCATGTCTTTGTGTGAGTTGACTATCAGGGTTGACACCATAGAATTAATTCAATTGCTATTGTATATAATAACTATAGGTTACTTACAAATTTTTATTTTAAGCCAGTTTTTAAAGGCTCTGTTTAGAGTAGGAAGAAGAGGTTAAGATTTTTATTTGTCATACTACCTATTATTATTTTTTGAGTTTTAAATAGATTGTGACCATTTCTAAGCTGTGTGGTTCCTGGCAGAGTAGAATAGGACCACTAAGTCTTCCCATGTATGTTATAGAAGGCGACTTAGAAACACAAGCTCAATAATGTTTATAAACATCAAAGAGACCTCTGCAACCCGTTTGGCCAGTGTGGAGAGTGTAGACCAAATCCTCTTGACTGCTCTGGCTAATATATGGTTTTAGAGAGGAGTACAGAGAGGGTCATGCTCCTGCAGTGGAGTCTAAAAAAGACCTGATGATGATGATGACCAGTCTTTTATTATTTATTTGTATAAGTGGTAAAACTAAAGTTAATCTGCAAATTATTACAAGTACATTCACAAGCATTAATATGTTACACCACACACCACTTTGGTTCTTAAGGCAATACGCTAAGGTTTTAAATAGAAAACAATTGTATTGTGGTAGTGTGTAACTGTAGTTATTAGAAATATTTTTCTCTATTCACAGATATCAAGTTCGGATAGTTTTTCAAAACACATGTGTCAAAGCTGTCTGGACCTGCTGAATGGTTGTATTACATTCAGAAATATCTGCCAGAAAACCAATGAAACTTTGCTAGAGCTGTCCATTAAGAAAGGTATAAAGATGTTTTTTTTTTTCATTTATTCAACAATCTTTGTCCTTTCTGTTATAAAACACTACTTAGTTTTGTGGTTGATCATGCCTGTCTTTTAGTAATCAAAAGTTTAACTTTACAATAAACATGACTACCCAAAAAAGAAGTGTAGGTATTGTTTTAGAGTCCATTATGTGATTTTCTTTATTCCACCACTACTTCTATATGGCTCAACTGATTTGTATCCATACGTTAAGTACTTTCCATTCCTGTCCTGAATCCTGTCCTGAGTGAAGAAAAAAAACTATTTATTTATTTTTCTTTAATTATAAAAAACTTTTTTTTTTAATAATTATAGAATTAGGCATTTGTCTCCCATCTCACCTGATGGTAAGTGACGATGAAGACGAGGATGTTACATGCCTATCCAAGAGATACCCATTTATTCAACTTTTGAATGTCCCAGGATTGTACTTGTCTGGGAATATAGACGCAGGCAGTTCATTCCACACCTTAGCTACTCGAACCAAAAAGGAACTGTCAAAGCGTTTAGTACGACTCTTTGGAATTTCTACGACAAAAGGGTGAAATTTCTCTCTGCGTCTCGTATTCCTATGGAGGAATGGTGAGGGTTCTACTAGCTCCAAGAGCGCCTTCGCACTCGCCAAAATGGATCCTATAAAAAACCGATAGGCAAGCTACTTTACGGCGATGCTCCAGGGATTGCATTACATTACATTTATGAAATTAAAATTTAGAAAACTTATTCAGAGAAGCAAATGCATATATATATTTTTGCTTTCAGAGAAATGTAACGAGGAAGATGATGCTGTTATAGAAACTGAAGACTCATATTGCACTGTCCCTTCGCCTGCCTACTCCGACAGCTCTCAGTCTCAACGGTGGAACTGTTCACACTGCAATAAAGACTTCTGTGATCTGGTATGCCAATTCAAAAATAGATTTTCTTCTATGGTCTTATCCTCAGTTGGAGTGCTTAGGAGCTCGCAACTTAATAGTTGATTAGGTACCTAAATAGACAATGGTTTAAAACCTTTGGGACCTGCATGAATCATAGTTCTTTCTACCTTTAGTGATGGTCAAAGATGAGGTGTAATAAGTTTTGTTTGGCCTTATTTAGGAGTTTTTTTTTTGTTTCCTAAGTCAACAGCCACTCTCTAAATCGACTTTTTGGATTGGCACTGGAAAAGAAGCGGTCAAGTTGATATCTTAAATTTGACACTTGTGTGTTCAACTCATAAGTCATATTTTTTTTTCAGGAATCCTATAACAGCCATTTGCCGAAATGTAGTGGCTGCATCAAGAAGAACAAGGGTCGGAGACCAGTCAACGCGCCTCGAGGAACGAAGGTCTACAAGAAGAAGTTCCTATGTGATATTTGTGGGAAAATCGCCTTTTCCAATGCAAGTCTCTTACAACACAAGTGCGTAAAATGTTATACTATTTTTATAGCTGACCTGTTTTTGGTGTTTTTTTGTGGTAACACACAAATTGTAATTCTTAACACACTAATGTCTATAAGTGTGCAGGTAGCATATAATATCTCCTTGGCCGATACCAACGAGATATTAATGACAGCCGATGCTGTCATCTTGATATTAAGCTATGGTATCAGGTGCCTTTTGATACCTTGAAAAATCTGTCTTTAGTGATGTTCACATATACAAAAACAACACCAGTGTGCAATTTTTCAGAAAGCTGTTTCCTTAAATATATGTATAGAAGCAAAGATGATCAATGAAAATTACTATTAGTCAGATAGTTTGTGCTACAAATGAGTAGACCAGCACCAGACATTACAATGCGGGTTTTGCTTGCTCGAACTTTTTATTTGAAATACGAAAACCGCATTGTAAGAGCAAATCCTAGATTGATAGGCATCGACACCTGTCATCCGAGTTAGTAAATAGGCCGGCTGGACTAAATAAATTTATTAAGAAAAAAATATCTGGTGAGCTCCATAATTTATCAGCATCTGAAGACATACGTATATAGTTTAGCATGGTTAGTCATGCCAAACTATATACACACACATGTCTTCAGATGCTGATTTTCTTTTTTTTTTTCTTCTTTTTCCCGAAATTTCCTTGAAGATATATAGGTATCTTCAAGGAAATTCCAAGTATATTATATCTATACTTGATAACACTTCAATATTTTTTTGTTTTAGGTCCATACACGAAAACATTTTCCCTTTCAAATGCGACGTCTGTCCCTACCAAGGGCGGACAATCGACCTGCTGAAGGTCCACAAACGATCGCACTTGGCTGACAAGCCGTTCAAATGCTCACAATGCCCGAAATCTACGACCACTTCTAGTAATTTAGCGAAACATATGCGACACGTGCATAGCACGAATAGACCATACAAGGTAAGAAAGATTTATTTAATGAGCAGCTGTAAAATCCAAACCGAACCGCTTTTAATGCAAATAGAAAAAACTAGGCTTGATAATACTGCGCGATTGGCCTAATAGTCATTTTATAAATATCTTGTCATAATCAAAATAAAACACTGCATTTTGTTACCCCATATACCTACAAGACATATAGCGAAATGACCTTGTAAAAAAAAGTGTTGAGTGAATGAAAACCTTTTCACAATAAGCGCAGTAATGTCGACGCCCTTCCTCCCGTTCCACTTCGCTACGTCAGCCACATAGTGAAACATATAACGTATTTACATACTTACAGGCATATCCTTTAATTTCTCATATACTACACAAGCAATAAGGCGTTGGAAATCGTAATCATTTTGACTGCAACATACATTGGGTTGATTTCCTTTTGGTTTTCTTATTATGTGCTTCGATAGTAATTACATACCGACAGTAATTTTAGTATTATTTTTTCCAATTTTGCAATCATTACCGCCAAAAGTGGTGGGGTTGCATTAGCAGTTCGATTAATTTGAAATAATGATATTTATGAAAAGTAACACCAAAAATACTAAGTAAGTACTTACTAGTAATTTGCGTCCGACCGAAGTACAGAATTAGATTTTCTCAATTTGATTAAGCGGTAAAAGAAATAAAATCCTGGGTGGCGCTAGTTAGCTCATCTAAGCCTTTCAAAACATTTGAGAATTCCTCCAAATTTTGTGATCGGCTCGGCTTACAAGCATCAGGAATCAGGCGGTTTTCAAGAGACTACCACATTCTGATTTATTGTGTCCAAACATCAACATATTTTTTGTGTAATCCGAGAAAACCAACTAACTATATCTGTTATATTTATAAATATCCTGTCTTTCAGTGCTCATACTGCGACAAAGGTTTTTCGTATCAGCACGATATGAACAGGCACATCAGAGACATACACCTGCGGCAGGGGACGGCCGAGTGTGCCGTCTGCTTCAAGAAATTTAATACCAGGTAAATAAAACATGCACGTTTTTCCACATTATGTATGACTCAAGATACTAATGTATAATTTACACAGAATGGTCGGGTCGTGCCAAGTGCTCAATTTTTGAACTGGTAGAACCGATCCACCACTCGATGTTAAGCTGCCGCATGGTGAATCTAAATTGGCTCCATTTTTTACCACCTAAGTAGTTGCACTTCAGAGGGAACTTAATACGGACATATAAGTGTATGGTATATTTTCAGGAAAATACTACAAGGACACCGCTTAAAAGTACACAAAATCAAAGGAGAAAGACAAGGTCGCTTACCTTCATACTTGCAGTGCCAAATGGAAGACAAGGACGCGGATATGTATGAAAACGAAGAAGAGGGAATGGCGGCATGAAAATCTAGAAGAGGTGTCCAAGTTTTGGGCACATTTGAGATGCAGCGATGCAGGGTAGTAATTCTTCTAAGCTTAAAGTGGACTGTCTGTATATAGATGATTTCCCGCAAGAAGTTAAATTCACAACACACTTATCAAGCGCAAGTTGACCGACCTGCACAGCGGTTCATAAGCTAGTTCAAAGGCGAGGCGGTTACGTTAGGTACTATTCTATTAGTGTGCATTGCAGTTAGGAGTTTCATACATACTGAACTGCTTACGTTCCGTTTATGAGTTGATAAGTGTACTGTGATCTTCATTGACTGAAGTAGTGTAGAATATTTTTTTGTCAGCTATTGTGAACATCATACAAAAAGTACAGGACAGATTTTTCTGTTCTTTGAAAAAATGCGTGTATTACCACAGAATCAATAATACTCGTAGTACATTACATAAAACCCAGAGATCTATAGAGATTAATGTAAAAAATATTAAGCCATTATTATTAATATAATTTCATCGTTAGAATAAGGAGAGAAAAAGAGTGTAAGTAAATTCAAGAAGACTTCAAAATGTCGTTGTCTTTATGTGAATCTCATAACTTAGTTACAGAAATAGGATAGTTTTTTGTCTATTCCACGGTTTTCTCTCATTTTTACACTAGCGGACGTTTCTCTGAATATTCTACCATGTCTCTCTCTCACTTATCTTAGCATGAACCCAGTTGCATTCTCAGCTGGAGTGCTTCGGAACCCGGGGTCCGCTTTCAGGATTTTTCTTCTCCACTTTGCACGGTCTTCGGTTCCTTGGTTGTGTGAGACCATTGGCACGCATCTTCCCCATGTTAAAGACATTCTTGATACAAAAGCGCCCTAAATTAGGCGACCGCGCTTCATATCCTCCACGTTGTATTCTCCACCACATCCCATTTATATAAGCACTATTGCTTGTGTCACCTAACTAACATAACTATCCCACTATTACAAGTGTGGTATCTGATTTACTCATTCCCAATAAGGCCGTAATTTGGTAAGGCATCAGTTGTACAAAGACTAAAGGTTCAAATCCTGCCTTCGTGGATTATTTTTCCCCAACTCTTATTTCTTAATTTAATAAGAACGATCAATATTTTTTGGACTGACCGTTTCCATACTTAAATTAACTGTGAAAAGTAGCTATTTATCGCGTCCGTATTATGACGTGGTGGTAATGGTCACTCTATTTACGTAGGTCGACGTCCGCTATAGACTGGCTCATTGACAACTAGTATACACGGTAAAGTATTGATCGATTTGAACTCTAAAACGGCTGATTCTGACCGTTGATATGAACAACTTAGGGAACCAATGGTATCTAAAAAAAATTACATACATACTATTACGTCTTTTTCCCTTGCGGGGTAGACAGCGCCCAGGTCTATAAAACCTAAAGGCCACGTTAACATATTGGTGGGCTTCTAGGTGGAGAACGGAATCAATATAGTGATGGGTTGCTAGCCGCATCGCCACATGATTCCTCACGCGATCTGCGCGGGAAGAGAAACAACTCGCACATTTTACGTTTTTTCTTTTCTCCCAGACCAACGTGGAAGAAAAAACTTTTGACTTTCCAATACTAATTGACATGGCGGCTGAACACTTTTGTATGATAATGTAATTTTTTAGTTTATATGGGATTTGTTTTGCATTCACGATATAAATATAAATAGATCGTACTGAGATCTAGACGCAGGTTCAAGTCCTGCCCGCGTGGAATTTTTTCACCATTTCTTTATTTTCTTTATTTAGTAAATGTAATATTTTATTTGATCCCATAGAAAAAGTTGTTTATATCGACGGGCTGAATCACCCCTTTAAACTTTCAAACGGTCATTATTTTACCGTTTTAGGTAACTGACACCAGAAAGCATTTGCAATAATGTAGATTTATTTAAGTACATAAATTATGTTGTAAAAAGCAATATTATTTTATTTATAAACGATAAATAGTAGTTACTTTGCATTATAAGTATCGATATTTTTATTAATATAACTTATCTATCACAAGTGATGTATTTTTATTGGTTTTTCCTATCCTTAATGGTCAAGTAAAGTTATTACGGAGTCAGTTATGATAAAGTTGTTTTTAAGTAAGAGGCCGTTTGGTCTCAGTTTCCAATAGTCTTCTGTAGAAATTAGACATGTTAATAATATTATTATTGTTTATAAAATCGTGCTTAGCGTTCGATCTTCCCCGAGATGCTTGTATCTCGGACCTGAAAATCAATAAAGATCACTACAATGTATCGGATACCTATCACGTAGGCGACGCGTTTCCTACCGACGCACATTATGATGTCTACGGAAACCTTTTTTATGTAGAGTCGGGAAGAAATGACGATGGATTCTTTTTCAATGTTCATGTCATAAAGTTTAAGACCCAAGCTGCCCAAAAAGTACAAGGTAAGGCTTTTATTTATTTTTTAACAACAAAAGGATTTATTGCGGTGCCGCGTAGCGCGTTTCTTTATCAAATTTTTGACCATAAGGGTTGCCTGACACCTTTTTTACCCGATTGCGGCGAAGCCAAAAAAAGATTATGATTTTAGCCGCTATATATGTATGTTTGTTCTTCGTATCCCCTGAACTAATCAACGTAACTGGACATACGGCATATCTTTATATGGTATAGGCTACGTTAAGCCGTTGGTCCCGGCTGTCATCGTTGATGGCAGTCGTTAAGCTATGTCAGATGCCTTTAGGCAGCTTGAAAAATCTGACACCAGTGTTGGCCACTTACACATACGAAAAACAACATGCTACGTGATCCGTGTGCATTTCCCCAGCGGAAAAGTGTTGAATAATAAATGTTGAATATACTAGATCGTTAGTTCAAAGCTGCCTTCGAATGTTTATCGATGAATGAAATTCGTGTATTCAGTAATTTTTGAGAAATTCGTCAAAAACATATTACGCCAGAGAAACGTTTCCCTGGCGGAATTTTGTCAGGGATCCAAAATTGAATTAGTAGAGCAATTAGTTAATCATAAGAGAGAAATGTTTATGCATAAATGGAATTTGTGTGTCATAGGCCTCCGAAGTTATTCAAAATGCCGCTGGGGAAATGTTCGGCCTTTTGCTAGATCTCATAAACGGTTTGGAATACGGTCTTGGATTTTTTTACACACATTGCTATTAATTTGTTTATAACGCCTATAAAAACAGAATCCAAAAAAACACAGCCACTTATGATTAAAAAATATATACATAAAAGTAGGTATTTTGGTTCTAGTAGCTGAACTAAAGGACCTAATGGAAAGTTTTAAACGTCTATTTATATATTATAACTGCCTCCAACATCTGCGAAAGTATGTTTGTAATAGAGTAAGTATAAAAAAAGATACAACAAAAATAATGTCTCACGGACATCATGATTTTGAATCCGTCTATTGTAGGAGTTTTATATTATGTGGCAAGTTGTAACTAATTTCAATGGTTTGTTTATGTATTCATCTATACGCATTCTAATAATTAGCTTGATCCAATTAGTAAAAAAAGAAAAATCGTAAAAAAACCAGTGGCACTTAGAACTTAGTTAAAAACCGACCAATTTCGGACGGCTATTTAAAAGCGACCGCTCAGTACAAGTATCTTACTTCTGAAATTTGCAATATTACTGACGTTATTTGGTACAGACGCATACTCAATACATAAGCGTTTAGTTAAAATAGATGCTTAAATACATATTGCTTATTATTTAGATTTACTCTTTTAAAATAAGTATTTAGTAAATAAGTATTCGTGCGTATAGGGTAAAACAGTACTTTATTACTAAGACTCCACTGTCTTTCCATCCGTTTGCCTGTTTTTCACCAGGCTGTTTATTATGAACCGTTATAACTAGGCTGTTGAAATTTTCACAGATGATGTAGGCACCTATATCTGTTGCCGCAAACAACATTTACTAAAAACGGAATAACGTAATTATTTAAGGAAGGGCTCCAATGCCAGAAACCTGATTTTTGTCGCTTTTTTGCGTGATATTTTATAATAATGGTACGGAACACATCGTACGCGAGTACAACTAGCTCTTTGCCGGTTTCTATCATTCGTAAGCATTCTAGTTTGTATATAAGTTCTTATGGTACCTATTTTGTATATTTCTATTATTACCGATACCGAGCAACCGGTAAACGTAAAATATTACTGAGCTGTAAAAAAAAATTTTTTACCAGAAGGTTATTTCTGTATGGTAGACAAATCCTGCATTTATCATCTAAGTACTTATAAAAGAATATATTAACCGTCTAACAGACCTTAGCTTTTCATATTAGCAAATTTCCCGGGACTTTGTGCTCGTATTTTATGGCCTATGTGACCCGCAGCTAAATGAGCTTCATATAAGTGAAAGAACTTTGAAAATCGGTCCAGTTTTAAAGTCAATTGTATGCATACATAAAAACAATCAAATCTTTTCTCTTTATAGTATTATAGTAATAGTATACATAACAGATTGACGTTTTAAATTTGTATCATTATTGAAAGTTAAAGTGAGGTATATACAGTCTCCCATCTACTCAGAAATAACACAAATAACTACAAACCATTTATAGATTAATACTGTAAATAAGACTTGTGTCCGCGCCTGTACCTCATTTATAGGTGTGCGTTACCGCAGCAAAAATGTATCGAATATCCAAACGTGATATTACTAGATTATCAGTGCGTAACGTTATGTAAATGTGTATGTAAGTTTGAAATTTGTGTGTCTATTAATTTTTGAGATATTAATTAAAATCAGATTCTGCCAGGATAACGTTTGAAACGTTACGCCAGCAAAAAATTTTCTCGGATCCGAATGAAAGTTAATACAATAATTAGTAAATGATGCGTGGTAAATGTGTATGTATATATAGAATTTGTGCGTCTCCAGATTCTGGCGATATTCAAATTTCTGCTGCGGTAACGTTTGGCCAGTTGCTGGATCTCAAAATCGGCGCGGCGTAGAAGTTTGATTTTTTTTACACACGCTGTTATGAATTTGTGTGTCATGTTTGTCAAAACAGAAATTCAAAAAAGGATACCGTTCAGGTATTAAAAATAAAAATATGAAATCAAGTATTTTGACTCCTGTACTTGCAATATTGGATCTAGGGATAAATAGTTGCCATGAGTTTGTACCTTATAATTGCTTACATTGGCTAGGTGAGTATCATAATGATATCCTAAGTATTAAATAAGTTATGAGAAAAAGAACTAAAATTCAGTCGCCTGTAATTTTGACAACCGATTTGACCAGTTTTTCTATTAGTTCGGAAGTTGATAGTTATCAAACTATTTGTAAGGGTAAGTTAACTCTTAGTGTACGAAAAATCAGCTCAATACACGTAGTAGTTTAAGAAATATCATTAAATATCCAACCGTAGGTGAAATACTATGATAAGCCGACCATTTTCGGGAGTATAGCAAAAAGCGACGCTACAGTATATATTGCTAACCATCCTTAATTAGTAGTAGTATTAACTTCAAATAGTACAGTCGCGTACATCATTGCATTAATATTTTATTTTTTACTTATCTAAAACTATTGTTTGCTTGCGACCAAATATTTTAATGTTGTAGATACTTATGATACAATAACAATTGGAATGTGCGTAACAAGTCGTTAATTTGTAATCCCGTTTAAATTAGTACTAGCTATTGTCATTCCGTCCACCGGGCTGCTGTTGCATCATATGTACAGTGGGCCACATACAAAAGTTTACCACAAAAAATACTCTTATTACAGAACCAATAGTATGGGGATAGTATGTTTTTCTATATGGCCTACTGTACATATAGTTTTGTATTTATATATTTCTTTATTTGTTGGTTCCCTTATAGGTTATCATGTGGTATGTGTGTGTATTAATGGTTTTTTGTTTTAATGTTGGGTGGCCGATTTCTTTACAAGTCCATGACTATGCGCTTCGTGCGGTTAGTTACACTACGCGCGCCTTGAAACTGCGGCCAGCAAGGTGATCAGACGAGCATATGGTATGGCGGTATACTCACCCGTCCGCGTGGCTCCCTGAAGTTTTCCTTAGCCGCGAAGTATATACCCTATTTAATTATTCTTATTTTCGGAATCTTATTGACTCATCTCTCTAGTAATAAATCTTGTGCTACAGTACAACCGGGTCGTGAAATGCATGTTTTTACCGGGTCGTGTAAAGGTCGTGTAAATTTAAAATAAACAACTGAGGTAAAAATTTATATTCTACTGGTAAGGTAGCGTTAACTAAAATTGTTTAGTTCAGAGTCAGATATTTAGATGGCGCTGCTGCAGAGCGGTGCTCCAGCGGGATCGACCAAACGTTTCGAGAATGATTAACACGACAGTTATCTACTTTGCGTTGACGTTGATCTATATGATCGAAGTACGTATTACTTAAAGATATACGAAGTACTTATTACGAAAGAAGTAATAAGTACTTCGTATATCTCGAGTCAGATTAAAAAAACCATGATTTTGAACTCCAACACTACTATTATAAGCGATTTGTTTAAAAAAATAATAGTTATATACCTACCTACTTACCTACTACTCCAAAGAAATAAGGGTGACATACATTTAACACCTACCTAGGTTTAAAATATATGCCACAATACACACGCCTCTCTTGAGTGGCATGAAACCAAGAATATGTGTCTGTGCATAATACTCATCCTCATGTTTGCCCCGTACATACAAAACCTGTATTCTATACTTTCGTATGAAGAAATAATATTCTTTTTACTTATGCTAACACTTCAGTACACATATGTACCGCAAAAATAAAGGAATATACGACCAATTTAAGTGATGCAGCTAAATATATGGTACCGTCGCTTTTTGCTATACTCCCGAAAATGGTCGGCTTATCATAATATTTCACCTACGGTTGTATATTTAATGATATTTCTTAAACTACTACGTGTATTGAGCTGATTTTTCGTACACTAAGAGTTAACTTACCCTTACAAATAGTTTGATAACTATCAACTTCCGAACTAATAGAAAAACTGGTCAAATCGGTTGTCAAAATTACAGGCGACTGAATTTTAGTTCTTTTTCTCATAACTTATTTAATACTTAGGATATCATTATGATACTCACCTAGCCAATGTAAGCAATTATAAGGTACAAACTCATGGCAACTATTTATCCCTAGATCCAATATTGCAAGTACAGGAGTCAAAATACTTGATTTCATATTTTTATTTTTAATACCTGAACGGTATCCTTTTTTGAATTTCTGTTTTGACAAACATGACACACAAATTCATAACAGCGTGTGTAAAAAAAATCAAACTTCTACGCCGCGCCGATTTTGAGATCCAGCAACTGGCCAAACGTTACCGCAGCAGAAATTTGAATATCGCCAGAATCTGGAGACGCACAAATTCTATATATACATACACATTTACCACGCATCATTTACTAATTATTGTATTAACTTTCATTCGGATCCGAGAAAATTTTTTGCTGGCGTAACGTTTCAAACGTTATCCTGGCAGAATCTGATTTTAATTAATATCTCAAAAATTAATAGACACACAAATTTCAAACTTACATACACATTTACATAACGTTACGCACTGATAATCTAGTAATATCACGTTTGGAAATTCGATACATTTTTGCTGCGGTAACGCACACCATTTATAGTGGTATTACGTAGTAATGTTTGGAATGACAGCAATTTATATGAAATGGTCGCTTTTTCATAGCCATCCGAAATTGGTCGGTTTATAACCAAGATTTAAGTGTCACTGGTTTTTTTACGATATTACCTTTATTACTAATTGGATTAAGCTAATTATTAGAATGCGTATAGATGAATAAATAAACAAACCATTGAAATTAGTTACAACTTGCCACATAATATAAAACTCCTACAATAGACGGATTCAAAATCATGATGTCCGTGAGACATTATTTTTGTTGTATCTTTTTTTATACTTACTCTATTACAAACATACTTTCGCAGATGTTGGAGGTAGTTATAATATATAAATAGACGTTTAAAACTTTCCATTAGGTCCTTTAGTTCAGCTACTAGAACCAAAATACCTACTTTTATGTATATATTTTTTAATCATAAGTAGCTGTGTTTTTTTGGATTCTGTTTTTATAGGCGTTATAAACAAATTAATAGCAATGTGTGTAAAAAAATCCAAGACCGTATTCCAAACCGTTTATGAGATCCAGCAAAAGGCCGAACATTTCCCCAGCGGCATTTTGAATAACTTCGGAGGCCTATGACACACAAATTCCATTTATGCATAAACATTTCCCTCTTATGATTAACTAATTGCTCTACTAATTAAATTTTGGATCCCTGACAAAATTCCGCCAGGGAAACGTTTCTCTGGCGTAATATGTTTTTGACGAATTTCTCAAAAATTACTGAATACACGAATTTCATTCATCGATAAACATTCGAAGGCAGCTTTGAACTAACGATCTAGTATATTCAACATTTATTATTCAATACTTTTCCGCTGGGGAAATGCACACACGTGAGCCTATGTGGCATGTGATGCCACATAGACTTCCTGTAGAATACAAAAAGTCACGAAATGAAATAAAATGTTTTCCGAAATAAGTAGGTATATCGTGTTTAGCATGAAATGAAATTTAATTTAATTTAGATTAAAAAAAAGTGTCGATCCCACGGAAGCAGTACTATTCTCCGGGATGAAAGGTAGCCTATGTCCTTCTCCGTTCTCCAGATAACGTGTTTGCACAATTTCATGATGATCGTTTCAGGGCGTGAAAGCGTGAAACTTCAAAATATGCCCAGAAATATAGCAGCAAAGAAAATAATACTTCCTGACGAGAGATCAACTTTTAGTTTTTAAACTTTATCTTGTTATGTTATATAATTTATAGGCGGAGACTTGTTACCTAGTTAGATTTTATTATTTAAATATGATTTCATGTTATATAGGTATATTATTGCTGTAAGACTCCTAACATTAAATAAATAAATGCTTATATTTTTTAGGCAGGAACCCTTTGATTATATAGGTACTTGGTGAAACTGTTGATTTCGCCGCGTTCCGTCGGTCTTTCACGCCCTTAGTTCACGCCCTAGTAAATGACGATTCTGAGTGATGGAAAATGATAGAAGCATATGAAAGAGCTAATCCTTGCTACCAGCCCCCTTATTTACTAACTCGGATGACAGGTGTCGATGCCTATCAATCTAGGATTTGCTGTTACAATGCGGTTTTTCTATTCCAAATGAAAATTTCGAGCGAGCAAAACCCGCATTGTAACTGTAAATTCTAGATTGATAGGCATCGACACCTGTCATCCGAGTTAGTAAATAAGGGGGCAGATATAGATCAACCCTAATCCTTCCTAATCTTATTCAATTAAAATGTCTTTTGTATCTCAGGTTTACCGGAAGGTCTCAGCTATTCAATAGCCATAGACAAGAAAAACACAAAGGTCTACTTTGGGACCGCAAAAGGGATTTACACCTACGATTACGAAAGCCACTCTGCCAATCCCGTTTCTACAGTAGACTTCAAACTTAGCATGATTTTTGTGGACAGAGATGGTAAAAAGTACATTACAGAGAGCAACAACGGCGTCGAAGAGTTGTATCTTCTCGATGGGGAGAAAAAAATCCGATACCAGACCCTTGATGCATTGAATGGGATGACTATTGACGATAAAAACAACTTTTATTACATCAAAGACGATAAATTATGCATACTTAAGGTTGAAGTAAAAGAACCCACTTGTGTGGGGAACATTTCATACAATGGCATGGCTCAAATATCCGTTCACGAAGAAAAAGTGTTTGTTGCCAGTCAAAATTTAACTTACATTCACCTAAATGAAGCAGAAAACTTGAAATTAATCCCAAACACTCCTGGAAAAGTAACATCTATCGCCTTTGATGAAACTGGTGATTTTATATTAGGAGTTCGTGGTAAAATCATCAAATACAAAAAGAATGTTTGCAATGATAAAACAGAAGAGCATTTAACTTCCAATGCTACAAGAGATTAAAAATGACAAAGCTACGAGTTTTTTGGACATTCCTTTTAATAATTAAAAATAAATTACAGTTTATGAATGAAGATCAAGATCATTAACTTCTGAAATGTCTACTACTTAGGTATATCACTCAATTAGATGACAATATCAACGCATTAGCTAAAAGCAGATACACACTATGCAATTCGTATATATGACAGAACAGAAAAAATAAGAAATTAAAAGTAAAAAAATAGGAGCTTCTAGACTGTTAATTCTGTTATTTAGGTAGGTACATTCGTCAGGCTCTGTTTTTCCTACAAGTTGCATTGTGTGTAGTCTCAAAAAACACAATTAAACCTAATAAAGAGAGTTTATAACTATATAACTGGGTAGATTTCATTCTCATCCCATAAATCTTACATCATCAATCTGCTGTAACCTAGCTGTAACTCTGTACTAGTTCATTTGGCAAAAATAAAATAATTGATTTCATGCCAGAAATATTACATTTTTTTAATTCAATGTTCACCATTCAATTCATTAATTTCTAGGTCTAAAATGATAACCGCGACAATATTGATAAAAATTGCATGGTTAGAAATTGAGCAATAAAAAAACAAATATACCTTCATACACTGAGCCATCATACATCAAAACTGTATGTTTAAAATTCTGAGCCATCATACATCAAAACTGTATGTTTAAAATTTTGAGAACTATGAGAATAGATAGTATACAATGTTTGTTAAGTATACTTAAAAACACACAATACTGATTGAAATACAGTTTTAACTAGATGGATAGGTGGTATCTATCTCTTTAACATCTAAAAATTGCAATTTGCTATACAACAGTAAACAAATTTCAATTAGCACTCCATATTGTTATTGCTCTTAAGCAAAACCTTAACTACTTATTCTATTTGTTTGATTGTCAGGCAATATTAGCAATCTGGTAATATTGAGAATATCAATGAGGGAGTATACTCTGTGATATTATTGGGAATGTAATGGGCTGTGCTTGCGAGTTAGGCAGGGCCATGGGCTGACTAGTGCTTGAGATAGTTATCTGCTGAGTGGAGGTCTGGTGCACCAGGTGCTGGGCGGACGGCACTAATTGCTGTTGCGCCGATTGCTGCGCTGCAAGCTGCTGTGCTGATTGTTGCGCGACCATTTGTTGCGCCGACTGCTGGGCTGCTGCTAGATGCTGCGCAGATTGTTGTGCCGCCAGGTGTTGAGCAGACTGCTGCGCCGCCAAATGCTGCGCCGACTGCTGGGCGGCCAAGTGCTGTGCTGACTGCTGAGCAGCCAGCTGGGCAGATTGCTGTGCCGCCAAATGTTGAGCAGACTGCTGAGCTGCTAAATGCTGGGCAGACTGTTGTGCTGCTAAATGTTGAGCTGATTGTTGTGCTGCCAAGTGCTGTGCGGATTGCTGGGCTGCTGCCAAATGCTGCACAGATTGCTGAGCTGCATACTGGGAGGCCTGATGCTGTGACACCACTTGGGGCTGCAAAGCTGACTGCTGCACTAATTGCTGAACTGCTGTTTGAGATGCATTACTCATCAATTGTTGTGCTGGCGGTGCTAATGTCAGCTGGGCTGGGACAGCTACAACAGTTTGTCCAGCTCCCATCAAAGTTCCAGAGTCGCTCACTTGCATTAGTTGTTGGGCCCCAGCACTAGTAACTATGAGGGCACCAGAATTACCAACCAGCTGTTGTGTAGTGCTTACAGTCAGTAGTTGTGGAGCCGGTGTCAAGAGCTGAGCTCGAGAAGCTGCTGGTGCTAGAGCCAAATTAGGAGTGGCTGCTGCAGGCACAAGGGCAGGCAGCGCTCCTGCCAGACTCACTACAGGAGTCACACTCACTGTGGCTAGGGACACTGGTGCAGATGTACCATGTCGAGAAGTTATCACACAAGCAGACTGCTCACTTCGTATCGATGCTGTCTGTCCCAGCAAAAATTCATTCATTGATGTCAATTGTAAATTTTTTTCAGTCAAGTCTGCCACTTTCTTCAATAGTACACTAATATTATCATGTAGTAGTTTCACCTTATGGTCTAAATTGTCACAATTGGGACACATATTAGATGTATTCAGTACTTGTGCATGTTCAATGCTTTCTTCAATAGTGTATCTTCTAAACTTAGGCTCTGGAGGAGAGTCGTCATCCCGAATGTGCAGTGGAGGTCGGTTGAAGGTTGGTGGTGGCAGTGTGTGTATCATAGGTTTGACTTCATTACCAACTACATCTGGTGGGTGTATCAACTGGCAGTCTTGATTGGAGCACGAACCACGCAGGTACGCTTGGCACACAGGTATATGTCGAGGGTCGCGCGGAAACAAGCCTGTCACGTAAAAATGCTCCTCATCCTCCACTGTACTATGAATGAACTTGCAATTGTTCCTGAAGCATCCTTTATTCTGAAAATCGTGGCAAAAGCGGAATAATTCCTTCAAACATGCCTTGGGTGGAATTTCGTGTATAAATCGGCAGTTTTCGCGATTGCAGCAACCACGAATATAATCTCTACAAAAACTGTTTGCTGGCGGCGTCAATTTCTCGGTATCTTCTGACATTGTATTGTCTAAAGCTGTCCCCTTTACGATCATGGTTTGATTGATTGGTTTATTGATATGTTCACTTAGCCAATTCTTAGATGCATCGCTTTATATTGGTTTTACGTTGGTTATTTAAAATACCACTTATAACGCCTTCTCTTTTCACATATCTTTGTTACTTAAATGCATGTAATATTTTTTGATACATTGTATGAAATAATATTTAAATGCACAAGTTAATATGAACAAAAAAATACCAAACGCGATAGGTACTTCTTTCTTGATTTGATTTGACAATTGACTGACGGTTTGTTGACGGCTTTCTTTATATATTTTTAATTTTTTGTTTTACGGCCCTGAATACGAGTTTTTTAGAACTTTTCTTCATTTATTTCGCCAGTTGGCGAGTAATTCTTGTTTATCTACGAAATGATGGTGGTGTGATTAATTTGGTTAGTTGGCTTAATAGTACTTACAGACGATCGAACTTGGTACGGCCGAACCACCGCACTGTCCAGTTCGAAGTTCACGCTATACCACCGGCCGTACCGAACCACAGACTGTCCAGTCTTTTCAGTGCGGGCAGCGCGTGAAACACGCATCAACAGTTCTATCAAAACATACAAAAAATGCATTGGTAGCGGTGACTATTGCCGCTACAACTCCTATAAATACTGGGAGAAAAAAAATAAAAGAATGGGCAACATTTTATCACAGGAATCGATCGACAACATTATAGTCATATGCGGCTCATCAAAGAGCTCGATGATGAAGATTTTAGATCATGAGTGCCATTTTTGAACGTGCCACTCGTCTCCGAACGGTTTTTGTATAACGGTGTTCGAAGACGAGTGGACGCGATCAAAAATAGTACCCCATATCTTTGAATGATTCCCGCAACTTGTGAGACCATCCGGCCCAAAGAATATTAAGTACTATAAGCTATGGGTTCCCCGAGCAAACGCTCGTTCGTGCATTGCCGCCGCTATCCGACGCTGGACGTTCCGATTTGGCAGGACGCTGACCGTCGGAACCGATCAAATTTTTTATTATTTATTCAAGAAGAACATACATATAAATATGGTGTTTACCAATTGTTCTACGAAACTATTTTATTAATACAGGTCGGGAGTGGTTGGCTCTCCGACGCGGTCGGCTTCCTACCATATGGGTGCCCCAATTTGAGAAATCACTTAGTCCAAAAAGTCACTTTTGAAATATGGCTGTTCTAATGTTTCAAATGTGTGCCGAAATAATATGCGTATAGATAAAAATATGAAAAAAATACAAGCGATAGTAATAATCAAATAGCTTTATTTGGTAAATGAATCATATTATATTTTTTTATACTTTCGAAGTAACAAAGAAACAAAAACGTTGGACTTATTGCAAAACATAGGACTTAGTGTTATTTGAGTCATAATCTATGGACTTAGGGTTATTTTCAAAGGATGTAGTACATCAATCAACCAAGTTATGAGTATCACTCAATTTCATCTGCAGAATCCATTCTTCATCTGCGACCTCCCGATCATCTCCAATCAGATCCTCATAAAAATCTCGTTCCGTTTCTGGCACATGTTCCAATAAATAACCGCTTTAAATCTCTAACTTTGGCGGCCCTTATAAGTAAAGGTGCATTGTAGCAATCATCAAGGGCTTCGTTAATTAATCGGCTAAAGCCCACTTTATATAAAGTAAACTGTTTAAAGTCATGGCCTTCCTCTTCATAATATTAGTGTAAATAAGTATAAATAACTTTTAACATGATCCTTACAAAGTTATAAACTTAAAACGTAGGTATCTAAAATTGAAGATCTTACCTCTTAAGTTTGTCATCTTGATCCATTTTAAGCACTTACCTATCGCATTCTTTTACTATATAGTCCTTATAATTAATAACTTTCTAAAAAGTCTAAAATTTTTTTTCAAATTGACATAGTAATCTGTGTTGCCAATGGACTTAAAGAAAAAATCAAAGGACTTAGGGATTTTTTAATAAAATTTTCTTTGACTTAGTGATTTTATGGACTTAGTGGTTTTATGAACTGAAGAATGAAGAATTTAATTTTTTTAATATTTGAAAAATAGCACTTAGGGAGTTCTCAGAAAAAAATCAAATACAGCAATCGAAAGAGAATGAAAAATGTGACAACCCAGTGTTGCTAACTCAAAACCACCAAAATTGGACTTAGTGATTTCTTAAATTGGACCATCCATATGTCAAATCGGTGCGTGTGGAACAAGTGTGGAAGGATGTTCCGACGGTCGATCCAACAAAGTGTTGCCACTGTAGCCGATTTTTAGCCACATCCTTAACGACTTTTTTTTCATTTGGTAGCTTAATTCTATAACCAACTTTTTTCCCTACTTATTACAACTAAAATTAAATAAATACTTTATCTATTTTAAAACTGAACTTTTCATATCCATTTACAAGATAATCCTTTAAAGTGTAGCGAATTCTGTAAGAGGCGACATAGACAGACAGTCAGATGCAGTATTGCCAACTATTTTACCAACTTTATAGCTAGATCCCATCCCATGTCAAGCAGAATTGTAGCGAAATTAGCTACTATTATTATTTTTTCATAATAACTTACCATGTTAATATATGCATTTCATGGTTATTCAGTTTTAATACATAATGAACCATTAATATTTATATGTATTCACATGACCACCACTAGTTCATTAGATTTTCCTCAGAGTAGGGGTAACTTAGATTGTAGATACTATTTTGTAGCATTGGCAATACTGATCGGGTGCTCGTCGGACGATATCGGTTGGAACGTGTGTAGGCTTGCAGGATGGTTGGTTTCCGACGGTGGGTAGTCTGTCGGCTCCTGCCAAATCGGACCGTGTGTACGGGTTTATTTCCTCAATTTCGATTTGATGAAGACGGCGGCGGCGCGGCGGACGGCTGTGAAATCTTGGCAAAGCTTTCTGGCAAACTTTGCGCTTTTGAAGACGGTGGGCTGGTAACACTGTGTTGTTGTTTGTTGTTTGTTATGTCAAGTTTACAAATATGGCGGCTGGCAGACTGTTATGGATTCACATATTGTTTTATTGAACTGTCCTTTTTTTACAAGATACTAAAAGTGCTCAAAAATTATTATTGTCAGTAAAAAGTATTTTTATTAAATCAAAATTTAATAATGAGGTAAGAAGTTTTTATAAATTACATAGAACGCCTGTGAATTGTTACTGCCAATTTTATAAACAACGATAGTCCAGAAAAGTAATGTGTTCTTTTAGGTAACGATTGAGAAAAAAGTCATGTTCAAACAACAATTGTCACCGCGCAGCGTACATCCGTACCAAACCACAGTTGTTCCGCGAAGCGAACAGCAACTTTCTAATGCTGCTCAACAAAGGGCGAAGTACCCGTGGGCAGAAGACATTAACGCTCCGGTGTACCAGGTTACGGGGACAGATAGTTCCACATCTGATAATGCATATCAAGTAAGCTATTTATTTTTGTTTAATTATTATTTCCTTTATAAATCTTTACACATATTTAGTAAATTTTTAAATATTTGAACATATATAAAAAATAAACATATTTATTAACATCATCTTATCCAATGCAATGCACTAATGCATCAATGTAGACAGACCATTGTCTCAAATTATTTTTAAATGATACAGTATAAGATATCCTGTAAGTTCTTCTTCTTTCCACATCTTACAATGTGAGTTGGTTATTTTTCTTTTGCTAAGTACCAACACAGCTTTGGGTGTAAATTGTTAATTTTACTTACAGATGCCACAATATTACAATGGGTCAACTTTGAGGGAGTATGGCCCACCATCCCCTGTTTACCAGTCTCCATATGGTGGGGGTGGAACATGGCACGATTATAAGAAAGGGGAGAAGGTTCCTATGCATGCACCAGAGACTTACACATTCCCTCAATGTGCTTCAGCCTTTTCATTGCCATTATGTGATGTGGACCCCCATACACAAACAATAAGCAGATCTCCTATTCCGTCTTCAGTGAGCCCCGAGGTGCCAATTATTGGGGCTTGTGGTGGTCACTGCCCTGGATTTGAATATGTGTGCTATTATATTTTGCAGGTAATTTTTAAGACTTAGTTTTATCTTCAGACTGTTTCTTTAGTGATGAGCATGTCAGACTAATTTTTTATCATAAATAAAATCCCAGTTTTTAAAGCCCAGTGTGCAAGTGCTGTTTCCCTTTCATACTTTCAATATACTTACTTTACTAGTTTATAAGATGCAAAAATTAGAAAGTGATTGAGCCATAGAATGATAAAATTTATACTTAAATTTGGTTGTTGAACTAATGAATGTTGGTAATATTATAATAAAAATTAAAGGTCTGATTTTACGCTTGTTACAAACTAATAAGGTTGTTTTTGCTTTGTCAAAAAGTAGATAGAAGCAATAAAAAAAAACTACTTCGGCACTGGACAACTTCCATTAGTTTCAAATTGGGTTTATTACATCTCACTTACACTTAAATTTGTTGATTATGAAAAAGGATTTTCTAAATCAGTTATAATCCAACTTCAACTGTAGATAAATATGCATCTTCAATCTCTACATATAGAACAAAGTTTTACAAAAATGTTTCAAATAGGAGTTTTTGAATTCTCTATATTATAGATAGCCTTATAAAAGCATGTTATTCTTGTTGCAGGTTATATTTGTAGTAGGAATATTAACTGGCATTTCACTGTGCATTGCTGGCATAGTCTTGAGACGCACAAATCGTAACGGAGATCTGGGAGTGTTAGTTTATATTGGTGAGTATATAAAATTATAGTTTTTACTAGAGTCTGACCGAAACAAAATATTCTTACAAAAACGTAAACAAATCTAATTTGTCTCAGTTTTGGGCAAATCTGTAACTGAAATTTGTTAGATATGTGAATAATTACAGTTACAAATTTTGTTGATGTCAATCATGACAATACATAGGTTGTCACTTTTTTCACTACTTGCTTCGTGCCTGTGGTTTGGCCGTGAACTACCGTGCGAGGGATGCACACACAATACAGACAGCCCTCCACCAAGACAGTCGGCGACAGCCCGTTCCACGCCCGCGCGCCTCTCGATTCCCCCGCGCACATACAGACACCCACATATAGCCATATAGATTTTATTGTTCAAGTGTTGTTTCTTGTTGCGTAGTGTAATAAATTCGTGTAGTGTAATAAATTCTTCGCTCCTGTAGTACTATTATACATTCTGTGGGAGGAGAATTTTAGCACGGGGGTGCTATAATTCTCCTGAATTTAAGGGCGCTGAAAACAGTGCACACACATATTGACGTTATTTTGTAGTAAATGTTGCGCAGCTTGTATGAAGCATCATCTTCAATTCAAACCATTAATTTAATATAGGTTTTCATACCTGTAACTGAAGTCATTTTGCTTCACCCTCAGGGTGTCTCTCATCGTGCGTTTGCGCGGTACTCCTCGGCGTGCAGTGCTGCGTGCGCCGCGAGATCCGCCAGAGGAAGCTCCGAACCAATATGCACATACCTATGCAGGCCATACAGGTACAGTACTTTACATATAATGTAATATCACCATCATCAGGTCCTACTCTTCTCTGGTTTTTAGTCTCCACTTCAGAAGAACGACCCACAACAGAGCCATATATTAGCCAGAGCAGTCCGAGGATTTGGCCTACATTCTCCTGGCTGGCCAAGATGGGTTGAAGAGGTCTCTTTGATGTTTATAAGGTTTGTTTAGCTTGTTTTCTTAAGGCGCTCTTATAGTAACACTAGCGCCACCCAGCAATTAATTCTTTTAATCCTAAATTATATCGAATTCTAAAAATCTAACAAGTACGAAACTAGTAAATATCTTGTAGTATTTTTTGTTTATGACAAGTAATTTATTAGTGCCATTTTTAAAGAGAAAAATCGGTTAACCTGTTTTTCTCTTAATTAAATAAACGAATATTAGTGAAAATGAATACCAAAATACTACAAGTAATTTACTAGTTATGTACTTGTTAGATTTTTAGAATTCGATATAATTTAGGATTAAAAGAATTAATTGGTTGGTGGCGCTAGTGTTACTATAAGAGCGCCTTAAGGTACGCGAACATTATGACGGCCCGCAGCGCTAAAACCCGCTTATATCGCTCGTGTGTATTTTCATACAAAATACACTCAAATTTAGCGCTGCGGATTTTCGCGCTGAGGCCCGTCATAATGTGCACGTTCCTTAGTTGCCTTCTACGACATCCACTTATCTATTTACATACCATACCCTAATGGGTTTTCTTCCTAAAATATAAGCACCCACTTCCACCCACCGTCACGACGAAATTCAAATTACACTGTCACGTCAAAACGAAACCATATTACAGGTAGAATGTATTCTTATCCTAGTGTCTTGCTCTAGCAGGCTGTAAAAACTTTGCCAGTTTATTTTATTGCATGTGCCATGGCTCAAACACAACAGTTGAGGTTTCTACAGGGAACTTGCCCTGTGGTTCCTAGCAGAGTAGAATAGGATCTCTCCAAGTCTTTCCGTGGATGTTGTAGAAGGCGACTTAGGAAACACAAGCTAAACAAGGCTTATAAACATTACTGAGACCTCTCCAACCCGTCTGGCCACGGTGGAGAGTGTAGGCGAAAGCCTCGACTGCTCTGGCTGTATGGCTCCAGAAGTAATAAGAGGGTCATGCTCCTGCAGTGGAGACTAAAGAGACCTGATGATGATAGACACCATGATAGTTCATACTTTCACTCAATGCCTGGATTAAACTCATGTTTAGATTTACTACCCTAAAGGTGCTCCCAGACATATCAATTTTGTGGGAGCACCTTAAGATATATATTTTAATTATTTATACCATTATAACAGGTGGATTGCATTTTTCAGGAGCCTCCGGTCACAGCTTGCCCTTTGTTGACGTCCACATTACCTCATAGTCAAGTGTACAGGTTAGTAAGTGTTATCTACATATATTTATTTCTACAGGCTACTAAGCAGTTCGGAACTAAAATCAAGAACGCGACTTGGCCTAGCCTAGTTCGCACAAGGCTAAGCCATTTATTTCAGGTCACTTTTAGGCGACTAGTAGATTAGTAAAGAAATTAGTTGACCCGATAGAATTTGCGCTATTTTTTTACGACTAGCAACCGCCACCTGCCCTTTGGATCACCGGCTACACAAGTCCAAACTGGCCGTTTTAGTCGAGCTTGACTATTTGTTTACCGACTGCACGAACTTGCTGCAAAGACACAACTGGGCCACGTCCCCGCCGCTAGGCGACAACTTCTTCGCTCACGATCAAGGCGACTACGCCGCAGCGCTCGTCGTCGACCGAGTGTCGTTCGTCTGTAAGCGCCCTTAGTTGGAAAAAAATATGCCTACCTAATAGATGGAAAACGGTATCAAAATATTGATACGATATTGGAACTTTCAAAAAACGATCGCCGTCCTATTTCATAAAAAAATGTGCTAAATATTGATTTTTATTTCAGGCCGACAGTGAATATTTGCGCAGAAGAAGACGTGACGGGCGTGCCTTGGTGGCGCCGCACCGCCAGAGACTGATTAGTTTTAAGTTTCCAGTGTGTTTCTTGTACAAAAATAATTATGGTTATTACCACAACTTTGTTATTTTATAAATACACTAAGAATAATATACCCTAGTTGTTGTTTTATTGTACCTACATTCATGCGTCGTTTTTATGAAGTTTAAGTGGGACTAATTTGGAAGTCAGCATCATGATAGCGAACCTTCTGAAAATCCAAGTCTGTTGAAAATAATGTAAGTTACAACGTGCCAATGTAAAACTTGCACAGGCGTTTCGACTTCTTCACATGTCACATGCTCTGTGCTGCGAGTAAAGCTTGTTCAGTTTCATTTAAATTGAAGATAAATGGTAACATTCGTGATTGATACTAAATAATTAATATGTGATACTACGCACTTAGGCTCAATTCACACCGGGATGGAAGCGCGCGGAAGGGAAGCGGAGAGCAATTTCAGTGTCATATAATTTTAGACTTTATCGCGATGACTATAATACAAGGAATTGCTTAAAAAGTGGAAAACGGCGCGGGAATGCTCGAGACTTCGCGAGCCCTCCAGCGGACTCCGCGCGGCGTCGGCGCACGACTGCTCTGGCGGCCGTGAGCGGGCGCGGGCGGCCGGAGGCGGGCGCTCCCACCCGCCAGAGCAGTCGTGTATTTTCCGGTTGCAGGATGCAACCGGGAAATACGCTCAGATGGTGATGAAGAAAACAACGAAAGAAATAATAGAAACTTAAATAAGCTTATAATTCCACTAACCAAAATGGCATTAGTTGCGTCTAGCCCTCACCACATGGCTATAAAAATATATAACCACATTCCTAATAGTATAAAAATCTTAAAAAGTCAAATTTGTTTATTAAACAGCTAAGATCCTTTCTCGTCAACAAATGTTATTATGATATTTCGGAGTTCTTAGACGATATAATTGAACAGTGACATTTTGATTCCCTTACCGTCAAATTTTATATAAGTAAAGTGGCATCTAGTTGCCCCCTTGTTTGCTGTGCCTTTGCAGGGCGTCACTTGTACTTTAATACTATGTAACATCTTTTAAACTTGTGACTTGCAATAAAGTATATGAATATGAAGATGTAATATAGGTAGATATAGTAATTTGTGAAGACTTATTATTTCGTCTTATTCAGTACCAGTAATCCATGCTAGTAGTAAAAATGCAAAAGTACCTGTCTCTGTTTGTCTGTCTAGCTTTCACGCCAAAACTACTGAACCGATTTCAATGAAATTTAAGTAACTGTTCTCGAAGGACCGACATTAACGCGAGCGGAGCCGCGGGCGAAAGCTAGTTTCATGATAATTGGTTTAGTAGTTACGGCATGGAGGCGTAATAAACAACAAAGAAATAAACTTTCAAATTTATAATATTACTTAGAATATTATCTTCTTCTTCTTCTGTTTTATAAAATGGCTTCCACCGATATTTCAGTGATTCTACCAAGGTCCAGTAAATTGAGATACTAAGTATCGGTGTTGTACGGTAAAGTTGTAACAATTAGCATCAAAGATGGCGTATGTTCTTTGATGCCTCGTGGTCGGGAGGTTATGATGACAAGTCTATACGAGTCCATATAACAGTCCACTTTAACTATTTCACAAATTGTTCCATGAGTACGAGCATTTATAACACCAAACTACACCAATTTCATATTATAAAGTCCACCAAAATCAATTTGCAAAATCGTCCAAGGTAGACCCCAACTGCACCCCTTGACTTCCCACCACAAACTCCTCTTCTTTCTTAACCTTATCCCACTTTTTATGTGGGGTCAGCACAGTATGTCAGTTCTCTCCACCTTGATCTGTCATCCACCTTTTGTCCTACTTAGGACATTATAATACGAATAAAAAAATTGGGAAGGGGACATTTTGCGACTAAGGGATATTTTGCTTTATGGACATTTTGCGACGAAGCCCGCAAGAGGCATGCATGGTCGTGTCTCCAGAAACAATAATAAAACAACAATCAGGGATGACAATTTTATTTCACTATAAATTAGTAAACATGCCAAAACTGAAAAACAAATATTAAGTACACACAATATTGTTTTGAAGTAACTCTGTACTGTACGGATAAAGTTTATAACACAAAAAAATATGAAATTTTTATATGCACCATACATGTCAATATAATTAAAAACAAAATAAACCTTCAAAGAAATGTAAATACATATTCGAAAACGAAATTCTTACAAGAGTATAAGATCTTACAATAGTATAACTTATAGCTACTAAGTTTAACTTGATTTATTCAAATGTAAATCAATTAATACTTAATTGATCAATTCTCAAATTTAATTCGTTAATTTGTAATTTATTTATTTGAAATATTATCGGGTAAGAGAGCTGTGGTTACAATAAAATCAATAATATCATAAATGCCATACAATCCTTTTCACAAAATCAAACGCAACAATGTCAGGAATGCAATCATCACACTCGAACAAGCTTATCATAACTCCTTCATCTTAAAACTAAAAGGACGGTGTTACAAAAACAAGATAAAACTAAGAAAAGTATCAGACAATAATTTATATCATTTAGGTTACTGAAATAATTCTTACAAAAAGATACAATGTGTACTTTTTAAGCGATTCTCGTTGTTATTCTGACAGATCTATAAACGAGCACAAGATATATATTCCATTATACATGACACAATTAAAACGTTAGAAAAGATCAAAAACATAAAATATACACATATATTTACTTCCACTTGTCGACAAAATTCTGTTAAATAAAACCAAAGACAGAAACACAAGCTTACATTGTATTACATTCGACGAATAAACCCTAACGTGTAATAAAATATTCCTCATAAATGCTATTACATATGTATTATTTTAATACTATATATATTAGATAATTTATGTACTCAATTCAGAGATTTATCAATTTACTCAATACTGAGTACAATGGTATGACGTTATTCTAAAAAAATCTGTTATTATTCTAAAATACAACTTAATCTTAGATAACGCCATAATAAACAAATTATTAAGACTATCGCAGACCTGGATTGAGATTAAAATTTTGAGATTTTAATGACACTTTATATCGTGTAATGACGGTAAATAATTAGTTAAATATTCATATTTACTTCTATTCTAATTCTGGACGATAATTTGGCCACTTGTCTTTTACTAATTACTCCTTTAATAATTAGGACAAATACCAAAGCTTATACAGTATTGCAACTCAAGTTAAGACTACACCTACGGTGTATGATATAATTTAATGCTAAACAGTAAATACGGTTATAATATCTGAACACTTTAAAATACCTAATTAATGTCTTAAGTAACATTGAATTGGTACAGAATTATGAAGTTTGTGCCTCCTCACTCTGCAATGCGTTTTCAGTAGTTATCCTAATACTATTAAAATAGCTGATATAACTACTTTTAATTAGCCGTGTGGAAAAAAGAGGAAAAGCGGACAGTGCTACTTACACAATCGTATACAGGCTATTTCTGCGCCTATTTACATTGGCGCAAGAATCCTGTCTTGCAACGTCATTACTTTGTACCACAAATGCAACATTCTAACTTTATGGACACAATTTACACGAAAGAAAGGTAGCAAGGGATACATTGAACTTACTCTGTTGAAGTTATCATAAAAATAAATTCAGTAGTAATTATACTTACGTCTACGTATTCAAAGTATCGATACTACTATTCTGTCGTGGTTCAGTTCGTTTAGGGGGACATTAGGACTAGCCCAAGCTCGTAACAGAAACGGAGTGGTGTTGATGTGCTTACGCCACCGAGGGCCGGCCGTCCAGCATCTTGTCGCTTTCTTCGGCGCTGCTCAAACTGAAACAACACAAATGTGCCCTGTTGAATAATGATCATCACAAAGACATTAAGGTCCTATCCGTATTTCTATTCCGCGGTTACTTCAGCATTAGAGCTAGCGTGCGTAGGACTATCATACGGTAACATTACATGTCTCAATCACATAACATCGTTCCGTATGGGAAATAGATATGTATATCACAGCACTAGGAAATAAATGTAAAACACACCATAACCACATAAAATGGTTATCAATGCCAGATTGCCATTTCAAGACAGCTTTCGCCTGCAGCTTCGCTCGTGTTAGTGAAGTTCCGACGGGAACAGTCCTTTGTCCGATATAAAAGTAAGCTGGGCATTGACGATCAGTTTTGCGCGTCAGTTTAGACATAAAACTGTGGCGTCACTCCAAATGGTTTTAGGGTAACTAAATTTCCCCATTCACTGGCGTCGCTCCGGCTCTTCAGTTTTCTATTGGCTGGGCTGTGAGGCGCACTACCAATTTGTGTCGAAACAGAAAAAAAATGGCTTCTGACTCCGAAGAAGAAACGTTAATTCTTTTATATTAATATAATTAAGCTTTTTGTCGATGTTGTATATTTTTATAATTTTTGTCCGTTACATTTCACAAACATTCAGAATTTTTAAATTTAATATATATATTACTAGCTGTTACCCGCGGCTTCGCCCGCGTAATATATAGCCTATGTCCTTCTCGGTACCCTAACCTACGTGTATCAAAATTTCACGATGATCGGTTCAGTAGATACGGCATAAAGCATAACGAACAAACAAACAAACAAACTCACTTTCGCATTTATAATATTAGTTGGAATATATATAAATAAATATATACGGACATATCATACAGATTGAGCTATATAGCCCCAAAGTAAGTTCTTAAATAAGACTTGTGTTATGGGATACTTACTCAACGATACTATATTTTATAACAATATATACATTTACAAACATCCAAGACCCATGTCAATCTGAAAAAGATCATTTTTCATCTTGACCTGACCGGGGATCGAACCCGCCTTCCGTGTCACAGGCTGGCGTGTTGATCGTTGCGCCACGGAGCTCGTCAAATATATATTTAATAATTATAATTTATTTTTTATTATATTTTTCAATAAATTCTGACGTCCAGATGATACAGACGCCGCCATTTAAAAAAAAAAATCTAACAATCAACGACCGCCAGTGCCGGGCGCTGCGAGCAAACTGACGTGTGGAGTGACGATCGCGCACTCACGGTCAGTTTGGCGCGACGCGCCGGCTTGGATTAGGGTAGCCACGGAAAATTTCGTGGCGCGTCGTCAGTTAAAACTCTGGAGTGATGATACCACATTGACGATCAAATTTTGGATTGATGTCAGTTCAACTGACGCGCAAAACTGATCGTCAATGCCCAACTTTATTCCGTATCCCAGTCCCAGTGTCGTGGAGTTCCACGAATCCTACTACGGGTGAGTGACAGTTTGTACATATTATGATATGACTGTGGCAACTCGGTATCAAAGAAAGTTATAATTGTCTATGGTTCTTATATTTTAGTAGCTGTCAAGCGAGGGTAGAAGAGAACAAAAAGGTAACGGCTGGCGAGCGGACTCTCGAAGAGGACAGCGTGGCGCGAAAACACGAAAAGGACGTGTGGACTGTGTTTTTCGGAGAACCAGGTGGCGGAGAGGCATGGTATGGCCTCTCAGCAAGTAAGACAATGTGGAAATGGTCGGTAAGTCCCTGATGGACTAATTAAGTGGTACCCGGCAAGGCTCATGAGATGTCACGATAACGAAGTGTATCATGTAATACTAGGTAAAGGTTTTGTTATCACAGTGGTGACGTGAGCATGTAGGAGTCTCTCACCAACAGTTTTGGGTGCTCCGGGCATAGCATCAACAGGAGAGAGAGTACACTCTCCTTGGTAGTTCCTTACCTAGGTGGTTCTGAGTTGCGACGCTCTAAGCCAGCCTTACTTAGATGGGTGGCCACCCAGCTTGTTGGAGGGGAACTTAGGGGTGTGGGTCGTAATGGCAGCACCGTTCCCCTCATGGTTCCATGTAGAGGTAGTAGTCCTCCATGTGATTGCGGGGTGAGAGACTCATTGTGTAGTGGTGGCAGAGGCGGGTTGTAAGGGTGTGGTTGGAGACCCGTATTAGAGGGGGCCCGGCCCCTATTCATGCTCAGTCTACTGCCTTAACGGACGAGGGGACTCATGTCGCAACCTCACCGGCGGGGCACCGGCCACTGCTGGTTGAGGCGAGTCCAGGACCGGACCTATCCGGCGTCTGTGCAGAGAGTAAGACGGTCTTCTACCGTTCCACGAGGTGGCTCTCAAACATTTATAAGTCTAGGTATATTTTCTGTACCTATTAGAATACGGTTCGCGATTAGTATACTTGCCTAGCTCAGATATACCGTGACGTGACGCCTCATAGCCGAGCTGGATAACAAATATCCTTATTCATGTAATTTACTAACTAGCCTTCAAAGTTCATTCATTCTTTGTTTACTTATGTGGCGATGAAGAAGTTTAGCATCATTCTTTTATTTGTAATACCAATCGCCGCCACATAATTTGGTGGAGATGCCATAGGGATACGATTGGAAGAAATAAAAAAAAAAACTGGGTCTTTGACGACGATTTGATTCTATTTTGTGGCAAGTTATAACATAACAGTATGATTCCAATCGTTATGGACCTGACGATGCGATGTAATATATGTGAAGGCTGGCTAGTATCTATAATTTAATTTCATATTCATCTGAAATGTATTGATTATTATGAAAGAAATATTATGCAATGCTTATTTGTTTTATTTTCTCCTTGAATTAAAGTATTTAATGTTTTTTTTACTTTTATTCATTTGCGGGTGTGAGCACATTTTTTGGGGCTCATACGTGACTTGTTGGCTTTGCGTTTTACGGATTTTCTCATTGCGTATTTCCGGTATCTTTAATCTATGGCGCCATAGACGATGATAGAGATGCACCCACTTACGATTTGATTGAAGTCGAGTTCCGTTTTTTAATACGGAAACGATTACTTTATTATTGCGGTTTTTCCGTCACGATTTATTTTATTTTATGCATTTATATTATAAGTGCGGCATTTATTATAATACATTTGTGTATAATGTAAAATTTACGTATGTTTCGATTTCGTGAAAGTGACAATCCGAGTTACGATGTTTATCGATTCCGATATATGACGAATATGGACATCCCTAGCGTAGCGTCTTTACCGCCATACTTCGATTTCAGATTTTCTTTTCTGTCAAGCAAGTTTTCGTTCGGTGTGCGAAAGTTATATTGGCGTGATCTACAAAACTTGTTGCATTTGCTATAAGTACAGTTATTTAACAGGAGAAAATTGTTTGTCCAAGGCTTAAGTGTTTGTGTTCGCTGTCTTTGGAGGAAAATACCCCAAGCCAATCGTCGTAAACCCGTCGGTAAGAGTTTGTCAGTAAGTTTTGTTCGAACTTAGTTGCAATCCAAAAGGTATTATTTGTTGTTACCGTTTGTTGTGTTGCGTTCTTACAGACGACGTCATACAAGGGGGAAATCTTCCCAAGCTCGAAGCGACCACTTGAGCAATCACTAAGTTATCTACCTACAAGTAGTGTAACTATTTGACAGTGACCTACCTACCTATTAAAACGGGAGCTGACCCAGTCCCTTACAAGTCGTCGAAAACCTAGAGGTAAAGCATATTGTGTTCTAGTATATACTGTTAGGGTTCAATTTGTGTTTATTGAGTTATGTGTTTATGGGTTTTGTTTTTTTTGTACCATTCCAGTCGACGCCCCATTTGGATTGTTGGTCGGCTCAAAATTTTGGATTGTCCGTGCTAAGCGCTGTATCATGGACAAGATACTTCAAACCTGTCTGAAGCTGCGTCATGCCTCACTCAAGGAGCTGTGTAGTAAGGCATTAGACATTGTCAAGCGGTCAAAATCCGACGGAGTGACCTTACAAGAGGTGACTGAAACAAAAATCAAATTAATTTCAGCAACAAGTCATTTTGAGAAGGATTTCTTAAAATTGAGTGAGTATGCTACGGACCTAGATCCCAAGGATCTTGAGACATATATGCTAGACCAGATGCAAGCTGAGGAGCTAACTGCTGAGCTAGAGACCATCAAGCAGCTGAATAGCCAGTCTAAGACTCAAGATGCTGTCAAGCCCCTCGCTCAGGTTAAGTTGCCAAAATTAGAGTTGACGAAGTTCAATGGTGACATCCTAAAATGGCCGGAATTTTGGGACAAATTTGAGTCAAATATTCACAACCAGCCACTCAAAGAGGTTGACAAGCTGTCATACCTCTTTTCAGCACTGGAAGGAAAGGCCTTAGATGCCCTGCGGGGCATAGATGTGACTAACAATAATTACGAGGTGGCACTAGAGGCTCTCAAGCGGAGATTTGGTGAGAAGGGTTTAGTTGTGGATGCACACTATGATGCAATGACAAAACTGCCTCGCGCTACATCTCAGAATCTTCGCTCGACTTTGGATGCTATTATTAAGCATATAAGGATCCTCAACTCGCTTGGAGAAGACACAAAGGGAAATTATCTTCGCAGTATGGTGAATTCCAAGTTCCCAGATGATGTAATATATGAATTGAATTTGATATCACCTACAGACAGGGACTTGGACGTCACCATACAAGGACTGGAGAAGATAGTTACGGCAAAAGAACAATCCACATATAGACAAGTTGATCAAAACTCTGGTAGGTCTGCCCATACAGCAGAGGCACTGTATATCAAAGAGAAAGAAAGAAGGCCACAGCGTGTTCCCAAGCGAAAGTCCATAAAAGAACATGACACACGATATGGGAAGCGTAATAAGGTGGAATGCACCTTTTGTTCTCAACCTCATTACAGCGACCAATGCCACAGATTTAAATCCCTCCTGGACAGAAAGAAGAGGTTAAGAAACAAGTGCTTTAGGTGTTTTGCGTCTGGTCACATCGCAAAGCACTGTAGTGAGAAGATCTTTTTTGCTTTCATTGTCAAGGTAGCCACAATAGAGCCTTGTGTCTTAAAAGAATAAAAGAAGCAAAGAACAAAGGGGAAGAGAGAGAGGAACCATCGCACTCAGCCAAAGGTAAAGGTTTAGTAAATGTTACTGAGTCAGCCGAAAGGGAGTCTAACTGTTTGTATAGTAACTACAAATATAACTCATGTTTACAGACCGCAGTAACGAAAGTGAGAAGTAGTGATGCTGAACTGTCGGCTCGACTTCTCTTGGATTGTGGGAGCCAGAGAAGTTATGTGACATCGAAGCTGGCCAATAGTCTGCATCTTTCTCCTGATACTGAGGATCAACTTCTGATATTTACTTTTGGCTCGGATAAACCTGCAGAAGTGGTAAGTCCCTCTGCAGAAATATTATTAATCACCAAGAGAGGTCCAGAGAGGTCAATAAGAGTTAATATAGTCCCACACATTACTGATCGGATCCAAGTGCCCCAACTTCCCATGCTTGACAACATTGATATGCCAGCTGATGATGGTAGATTAGGAGAACAGATAGATTTATTGATAGGAAATGATTACTATTTCTCATTTTTGAGAGACAACTACATCAGAGTAGAAGCAGGAGTATACCTGATTGATACAGAGTTTGGCTGGATTGTCTCAGGGCGATCTACAGAACAAACTCATGATGATTTGTCCTTCATCACCTACTGCCAGTGTCATGGAACTGGATGTCCTTACTTTACAGAGGCTGACCCTCCTTTAAGGAATATAGACCTTAAATTTTTGTGGACATTGGAAAGTATTGGCATAGTGGATTCTCCGAAGACGACAAGAGAAGACGAAGCAATAAAGCAATTTAACAACAGTATCAGATATGAAAATGGGAGATATCAGGTAAAATGGCCTTGGATTGATTATCCACCTGATCTCCCAACCAATTTTGGTCTATCCTTTGGTCGGTTGAAGAGCCTACTGAAGCGAGCTGATGAAGCTACCCTCAAGGACTACAATGAAATAATTGAAGAACAGCTTAAGTTAGGCATAATCGAAGAAGTGGATCAGCAGACCATACCGATTTATGAGGAAAGCCACCCTGTCCACTACTTACCTCATCATATGGTCAAACAAGATGGTAAACGAGGTCGAATTGTTTACGATGCTTCTGCAAAGATTAAAGACCTAAAAAGCCTCAACGAATGCATGTATAGAGGTCCATCTATGCTCGAAGACCTTACCACCCTTCTGCTAAAATTTCGTACAGGCCGAGTAGGGATCTCTGCTGACATTGAGAAGGCATTTCTCCAAGTTGGCCTACAAGAGGAAGATCGTGATGTTACCAGATTCTTATGGATTAGAGATCCGAACAAGGAATTAAATGAAGACAACCTGGTTCATTTTCGGTTTTGTAGGGTCCCATTTGGAATCATAGCGAGTCCGTTCCTGTTGACGGCGACAATAAGACATCACCTGTCTACAACAAACCAAACTCTTCTAAAGAAAATTGCAAATAGAACCTATGTAGATAATCTGGTTACAGAAGCAGAGTCTTCAGACGCAGCCGTCCAACTGTATAACGAAACCAGAAATATATTTGAGAAGCTGTCCATGAATATCAGAGACTGGACGTCTAATGATAAGGAGTTCTTGAAAGGAATTCCTACAGAGCATAGAGCAAAAGAGACAGAAACTGTCAAAATTCTTGGCCTGACCTGGAACACAAAGGATGACACACTGAAACTGAAGCTACCAAAATATGAAGAGAAGGCTTCAGTAACTAAAAAAGACGTGTTGAGAACCTTAGCTCGACTTTATGACCCGTGTGGATTTGCATCTCCATACATCTTGCCGGCTAAGTTAATGTTCCAGCAGACGTGTGAGCTGAAACTGAAATGGGACTCACTGCTACCACCGGATCTGCAACAATCATGGTCGAAAGTATTAGATAATATAGAAGCAGCAACCCGCGTCGAGATACCGCGATACGTCGGGTATAATTTGCAAAATAAAGAGGTTTCTTACTCGTATCAACTTCACTGTTTCACCGATGCGTCTAAAAATGCCTATGCAGCTGTGGTTTACTTAGCTCTGAGGAATGGTGAGGAAACATCTACAGCGTTCCTTATGTCTAAATCGAGAATTACACCGGTGGATGACAAAGATGACCTGAAAATACCTCGATTGGAACTGCTAGGTTTCTTAATCGGTAGTAGACTCCTCAGGTATGTTGCTGACACACTAGAGCTGAAGATAGATCAGAAGATCTTGTGGACTGACAGCATGGTAGTCCTCTCCTGGATGCGGACATCTAGATTGCTACCTCCGTTTGTATCGCGGCGTGTCAATGAAATAAAGCAGCACGGCGACTTCGACTTGCGTTACGTACCAACAGAGGCGAACCCTGCTGATGTCGCGACACGCCCTGACACGATAGGCTTGAAAAAGGAATTGTGGTTTTCTGGCCCAGAATTTCTTAGAAAGGATGAACAGGAGTGGCCAAAGCAGAAGAGTAGCAACCAGGAGGTACTTTTTTCGGCTGAGGAGGCTCTGGTGATACCAGAGGATCCCGAGATGGCGGGAAAAGGTTATGAAGAGGTTGGTGACATCGTGGAGCTACAACTTCCTGATCTCGGTGAAGACACCAATGAAGTGGATGCCAGTGTGAAAGAAATCAAAGATCTGCAGGCTCAGCATTTTCCCAATGAAGTAGCTGGAAAACAAACAAGTCTCTCCCGGAATCTAGATCTGTACCTGGATGCAGATGGGGTATTGAGATGCGGAGGTCGCATGGAAAATGCCGATTGGACCTATGAGTCTAAGCATCCCATCTTGATTCCTAAACTGTGTGACTTCACAAATAAGATTATTCAAAATATCCATGAAGAAAACTATCATGTGGGAGTTTCACACACCCTAAGTTTGGTCCGCAAAAAATATTGGATACCTCAAGGCCGAGCCCAAGTCCAAAAGGTATTGAGGATGTGCCCCCAGTGCATTAAGCATGGTGGTGGCCCTTATAAGTTACCTGAAGCCCCTGCTCTTTCTAGCGAAAGGGTGAACTTTAGCGTGCCGTTCACATTCACCGGAATAGATTATTTTGGTCCTGTTTTTGTTGAAGCTTCAGGGAAGAAAGAGAAAAGGTGGGTCTGCCTTTTTACATGCCTTGCTGTAAGAGCGATTCACTTAGAAATTGTGAATGATTTGACGGCCGAAGAGTGTTTACTTGGTGTAAGACGTTTTGTTGCTTGTCGAGGAAAACCATCACTGATAGTGTCTGATAATGCTACACAATTTAAACTGACAAGCGAAATCTTCATGGATCCACATTGCATCAAAAACAGTATTAAGTGGAAATTTATTCCTCAATTAGCTCCATGGCACGGTGGTGTCTACGAGAGACTGATCGGAGTGGTGAAGAACTGCTTGAAGCGGACACTAGATAAGCATTTGCTCAAGGACGGCCAGTTGATGACGATTATGAAAGAGGTGGAATCAGTTGTAAACAGTCGACCACTTACAACTGTGGGTTCTGAAACAGATCACATCCTCCGGCCGGCAGATTTCTTGACTCTTGGAAGTTGCCTTGAACTGATCCCTTCTGAAGAAAGTAGTCTAGCAGGGACCTCGACTAAAATTGACCTAGTCAAGGGTTGGAAGAGAGGTCAAAAGATTGTCCATGAGTTTAAGATGATGTTTCGTGACAGATACCTCCCTAGTCTCAGGGAGAGATATTTTCAAAGACCGAAACAACCAAGAGTCACATCTGATAGATCCCCACGTGTGGGTGACTTGGTCCAGATCAAGGATGATTCAAAAAACAGAGTTAATTGGCGGGTCGGAAGAATCGCTGCTCTGATAGAAGGTTCAGATGGGAAATGTCGTGTGGCTAAGGTACAAGTTGGCCCACAGGTTTTCACAAGGTCCATTGGACATCTATATCCTCTGGAAGCAGAGATGGGCAACACCTGTATTCCAACAACAGGAGAGAATCCACGTCCGGACATTGAACGCGAAGTTACAATGGAGATTGAGCGCGATGCTTCCATGGAAGTTGAGAGTACTCAACCCCCCAAGGAGAATGTCATCACCCAGGAATTCAGTGAAATTGTGGAAACCGAGGCGAACGACTTGTCTTATATACCGGTGTTAGACGATGTTGAGATGGTTGAAGTCAGCAATCCTCATCCTGAGGATATGGAAATGGCTGATTCAGCGACGATGGAGGAAGTGTACGTTCCTGTCGAGAGACCTCAGGTCGATGACCCAGAGGTTACTCCGAGAGCCATCGAAGCTGATGATGTTAGAGTGAGAAGGGAAGCTGCCATCCGCGCTCGAGAGAGGATCGCGGAGTGGACCCGACAGCTTCTGGTCCTTCTGTAGTCACCTTTCGCCGTCGGGAGTGTCGTGGAGTTCCACGAATCCTACTACGGGTGAGTGACAGTTTGTACATATTATGATATGACTGTGGCAACTCGGTATCAAAGAAAGTTATAATTGTCTATGGTTCTTATATTTTAGTAGCTGTCAAGCGAGGGTAGAAGAGAACAAAAAGGTAACGGCTGGCGAGCGGACTCTCGAAGAGGACAGCGTGGCGCGAAAACACGAAAAGGACGTGTGGACTGTGTTTTTCGGAGAACCAGGTGGCGGAGAGGCATGGTATGGCCTCTCAGCAAGTAAGACAATGTGGAAATGGTCGGTAAGTCCCTGATGGACTAATTAAGTGGTACCCGGCAAGGCTCATGAGATGTCACGATAACGAAGTGTATCATGTAATACTAGGTAAAGGTTTTGTTATCACAGTGGTGACGTGAGCATGTAGGAGTCTCTCACCAACAGTTTTGGGTGCTCCGGGCATAGCATCAACAGGAGAGAGAGTACACTCTCCTTGGTAGTTCCTTACCTAGGTGGTTCTGAGTTGCGACGCTCTAAGCCAGCCTTACTTAGATGGGTGGCCAGCCAGCTTGTTGGGGGGGAACTTAGGGGTGTGGGTCGTAATGGCAGCACCGTTCCCCTCATGGTTCCATGTAGAGGTAGTAGTCCTCCATGTGATTGCGGGGTGAGAGACTCATTGTGTAGTGGTGGCAGAGGCGGGTTGTAAGGGTGTGGTTGGAGACCCGTATTAGAGGGGGCCCGGCCCCTATTCATGCTCAGTCTACTGCCTTAACGGACGAGGGGACTCATGTCGCAACCTCACCGGCGGGGCACCGGCCACTGCTGGTTGAGGCGAGTCCAGGACCGGACCTATCCGGCGTCTGTGCAGAGAGTAAGACGGTCTTCTACCGTTCCACGAGGTGGCTCTCAAACATTTATAAGTCTAGGTATATTTTCTGTACCTATTAGAATACGGTTCGCGATTAGTATACTTGCCTAGCTCAGATATACCGTGACGTGACGCCTCATAGCCGAGCTGGATAACAAATATCCTTATTCATGTAATTTACTAACTAGCCTTCAAAGTTCATTCATTCTTTGTTTACTTATGTGGCGATGAAGAAGTTTAGCATCATTCTTTTATTTGTAATACCAATCGCCGCCACACCCAGAGAACACGTTTACAACATTTCATGGTGATCGGTTCAGCAGGTAAAGCGTGAAAGCTAAACAAATAATAAACTCGCTTTCGCATTAATAATATTAGTAGGGATACAATACAAAGTACATCAGACTGAAATACATCAGAGACCAAGTGAATCACAAGTCATTACTCCAAAAACGAAATGAATGTCGTGTCGTGACGACTGCAGCGCAGTTAGCACATTTGTGCGAACGTGAATAATAAGTACCGCTGCAGCGTCGGAGTAGAATTAACATAACTGTTCAGCGCTGTACCAAAGAATATATTACACTGGTTGTACTGAGATTTGGGGTATTATTTTGGGTGCCCTTCATTCCGCGTAAATTTTTTAATTCTGATGTCACATCGCCGAACTTTATTGGTCTAAGCTTTTTGCGAAAAATAAATTATTAATCGAGAATATTACAATTTATTATAATTGACACCTAATGAATATTTAGGGAAATGAATATACGGCATAAAAAAGCGAAATGAAATTAGTCTTACAAATATGTTCTAAAAAATGTAAGAAAAGTTTGTGCGCCAATCTATATTAGGAATATAAAAAATTAGGGTAACCAATATAGACCCTACTATCTTTGAACGCGTGACACTCGTCTTCAAACGATTTTTCCATACAAAAATCGTTCAAAGACGAGTGTCACGCGTTGAAAAATATTACCCCTGTCTACGTTGTGAAATCTTTCCACTTCTCGTCGGTCGATTTTGTCACTAATTTTCAGGTGGGCGATCGATACCCGTTCGCTAATGCAACATCGCTCGATAAAAAAAACCGGCCAAGTGCGTGTCGAGCCACGCGCAGTGTAGGGTTCCGTAGTTGCGAATGACAACTTTGAGTTTACACTGTTCGTTCACACTCGTACCTCACAGTTTAACGACAAAAAACATGTAACAATGAAAATGTATGAAATTTTATATTTTTGAGTACATTTCATAAGTTGGTTGCCTATAACTTTTTTGTACTTGGTACTCAGCTCTGATAGTTTTCCTTTCAACTTCAGTATATATACTACTGCTGTAATTTTTTTCACGTATCCATATATAACCGTTTAGTAGAAAGAGGGGGGGGGGGGGGGGGGGACGACACTTACCTCTAACAAAAATTTTCACTTTAAACCAAATATTTCGGAAACGGATCCCTTAATCGAAAAATGGTGTTCTCAACCTCGCAATATTTTTCAAAGACCTATCTAACGATACCCAACACGATGGGTTTGTATAGAAAAAAATATTACTCCCTCCTCTTTACTTGTATGGGATGGGAGCTACCCCCTAAAAAAATTTTTTTTCAAGATTTTCTTCTACCACTTTTTTGACATGATTAATATCCATACCAAATTTCAGCTCTCTAATACTTATAGTCTCTGAGTAAAACCGCGGACGGACAGACAGACAGACATGGCGAAACTATAAGGGTTCCTAGTTTACTACGGAACCCTAAAAAGGAGTCAATCCGGTTTTACATTATTCCTTTTAAGGGGTTCCGTAGCCGAATGGCAAAACGGAACCATTGTAGATTTTTTATTATAATATGCTTTTATTGTGATACAATAAACAGAAGGTCAGTTTTTGTAAGGGTCTTTGATAAATGCGTGTAAGTTTAAAACGGACATTATAACCTAAGGATTATTTATTATATATATAATCCTAATTAGAATTACAATAACAACAGTATCAGCTGCCTTTGTACGTTCAGTTCATACATCTATACTAATATTAGGTAAAGATTTGATTGTTTGTTTGCAATGAATAGACACCTTAACTACTGGAACGATGTTCAAAATTCTTTTATCTGTAGAAAACATGTAGAAAGTTAATTTATCTGCGGATGACATCGATTTACGTTATGTACACAACATTTTTCATAAGTATTCTTAGATTGATTCGATCGACATTACTCTTAGCCATGACCCGAAATCCTTTTTATTGCAAGATCAACCATGCCAGGAGCAAAACTAGACACTATTTACTTATCTAGGTTATAGGTAAACAACACCAAGACAATGGTTCCCGACGTGAACTTTGAGCACCTGCGCGGTGACAATAGCTGTGATTACCGGCGCCATGTAAACAGATCATAGCACTGATGACATAACGCAGAAGTGCCAACGCGAATAATGAATACATCATTGTATTCGCTACCCATGAATATAAAAGTTGTTTCTACGTAGGGAAGCGCAATATGTGACGTCAATAAGTTAGGCGACCGAAGCGCGAACGCGAATTGGTTGAAAAATTGAGTCGAATCCGCAACAATATGATGAAAACTCAAACTCTCAGAATTATTCTTACGATATTTTAAATACAGTTAGGCGTCGTTCTTCATTGCTGTAATTTTTAAAGCTATGGTTTTTTTAATATTACATCGAGGTGAGTAATGTTTATAACAATAAGGAAATTAAAATTTTAGCTACCTAAAATTTGCCACAGGCGCCGGAAACTAATGTTAACCACAAATTCATATTGACAAAGTAACGCAAACACCACAAATGCAAATTGTTTTCTAGACAATTAGGTACTTTGTCTTTGTTATTTATTTAGTTAGTTAAAATCTAAAAATAAAAAGTCAAAAAGAGAGATTTTTTCATCTCAACTGATCACACAATCGACCTTTGTCGACGACACTAGGCTAGGTGAAATTCTTGCTCAACAAGACACAACGGCCACGTTTATAATGGCAAAAAACCACAGAACTTTCTGTGTTCTGTGCAAAAAACAGTGGAATTTAATTTTACTTTAGGATCTCAATCTGTGTGATTTTTCCGTATATATTTAAGGAATAGAAATAGTGTCGAGTTTTTTTTGTCGAGTTACTAACCCCGCGTCTAAACTTACCATTCTTTGTTGTCCATGAGATTGCGCATCTCATCATCGGGGGCGGGCGGCGCGTCCCTCACAGGTGCGTACTGCGCCGCTACCAGCGGGTCGGTGGAGGGGTTCAGGGCTGTCAGGCCCGCGGCGCCGCTGGCCGGGGCTTCCTTGCCACCTCCCCATCGTGACGACCAGGCCCAGCCGCCGACACCTTTAAATAAAAAAATAATAATATGAATTCATTTATATCATATGGGAAACCGAATTAATTATTCTTAATAGCTAAAACATTTATAACTTTTAAGGAGGTAGTTTATGGATTTAAATTGTACTAAAATGACATGACGATTATTATAAATAAAATGATATCTCGAACTACATCTTAGATTGTTGTTGGTTCAAATTCTCTTGCCCGCACAAAGAAGTAAAATAGACCTACCACTCAAATAATTCGGAGAACACCTCGAGACTACAGGTTGACATTTTCTACACCCCTCTTTTATTTAACTTGCCCTGTTTTGTTTGGTCAAATTCTGCAACTCAATTTTGAAGCACTTAACCAATTGAGCTGGAATTTTATGTAAGTCCAACCTGGTCTGATGATGGAGCTGGAAGGCGCTTTGTCTTGGCAAGAAGTTTACTGTATAAATCGCTTATAAAAAAGCTTGTCTCGAGTAAAGGGTGCCTTGAGAAAACGACACATTATACGGGTGTTACTGCATTCAGGTTTCTAAGGGTGTAAAGAAATAATACATAACTGGTTTCTAGTGTGGTCTTAGCATCTAGGTATTTAAGTGCTAACGTACTTTAAAAGTAGTAACAAGAATGCTCCACAGAAAATATCAAAAAATTTTATGGCATAGCAGAGCGCGAGATATAAAAAACACCATGGAAAACGTGACTAAATAAGTAGGCTGGTATCTCCTAGTCACGATTTGACAGTGTCGCGGCTCGCTGTAATGATTTGACGATGTTACACCGGCAACTTCGAGTAAATTACCAAGTTCAAGGAGAGCAACCACAGAGTAAACAATGGAGAAATATTTAAGTGCCACAACGTTTTATGCGAAAATAGTACACCCTTACTCAGACTACTATTAGAGTAGGTGGTATCGAACATGTCGACGACATAAACAAAGAATAAATAAAATAAGTCTGTTTTACAGGTTTACTACGGCAATTAGGGCAAGTAAACCTGTCGATCCCAGCTCTATCCTTATGCCTTTGACCGCACTACCCCCCATATCATGAACCCCTTCTTGGTTTAATATTATTTTGTTAGGAAAAAAAATAAGACTTATTTTTTTTTCTTATTAATATTTATCAAATAATTTACATATTTAATTATAGGACTTTGTAGCTATACTCGTAGCTCCAAGTGAGCTACGAGTGTAGCTACTTCACTTTCTTTGATTTTATCTGTCCAGGAGCTCAAAACCCATTATAATATTATTATTATAGGTAAGTGGATTTACTACTGGACTATCTCCTAAGTGTCGCCTCTTTAGTTAGTTATTTATTATTGTGACGTCCACCTATTCAACATGCCCCGATGCGGCATAAAACTTTAATGCTTCGACTTGAATATATGGCCAAGACCTATATTTGAATTACACCCATGGAGTGTTGTGTAAAGTGGCGCTGCTTTTTCAGACGCAAAGGGTTTTACTTCCGAAAAATATTATTAGTTGTAGCGTTAATAAGTTGGGATTGATCATCTTCGATTCTTGAACGCTTTTTATTGTGATCAAACTCCCTCCCACCTAATTGTAGGAAAAAACAAGACATGGTCGATCCCCTTAATCGTCTTACTTAGGTAATTAATGAATGGTCATAAGGAAGACAATCAATTAAAAGTAAACGATTTACTAATACAAACAATTCAACTCTTAAAATATCGAGAAGTCGATCCTCCTCACAGTAAAATTCACTTCTGAATGCATTCAGGGTTGTGTACTAGGAGTAGCTTAGTTTATTTTTATCAAAAGGTCAAGGCGAGGTTGCACTGCCCCCACCTGACTGGACTTAATAAAGATAAACATTATGGGTTAAATATTTCATGGATTGACGCTGACTTATGTATATTACTAATGGGTTGTTCAATACCTTTCAATACCCCTAAATAGTTTTAGTTAGTAGTAACTCGTCAGACGTCAATAACAGTTTATTATGAAATGGATGTTAACAGAAAATTTAAACAAAAATGTATGCACTTATGGGAGGTAAGAAGAACAAAGCAAGCAGGTATAACATTTTTATTGTTTCTATTCAAAGTATAAGAGGCAGCAATCATACTGTAAGACCTTTGCGAGGTGGGATTTAGAATGGCTTAGCGAGAACTTAGATATTCTGCGATCTTCCACTTTATTAAGACTTTTAATTTGAAAACGACGAGTCGGTGACAGAAGGTAGGTTAGGTTCGTTAGGTTTCCTTGTGACCAAAACAGAGCAAGCCAGCGAACGTCCCCAACATAGGGCGAAAATTTGTATGAAAATTTTAATTACATCTCCGCGCTTTAAATATCATATTGTTGAAAAATCAAAGCAAGTTCTATTAGATCCAACCGTCAGAATTAACAAATTCGTGCTAAACTTTTCTAAAGCTCACCCCCCTGGCTTCATAGGAAATACATTGGAGACATTCCAGTTGTGCTAGATGACATTGGTCAAAGACGACATGTACCTTTCTCTCTCTCTCATCTGAGTATTATAATATATATATATATATAGGGACATATCACACAAATTGAGCTCGCCCCACACTAAGTTGTTAACTTGTGTCGCAGGATACTAACTCAATGATACTATATTTTATAATATATAATTATATAGATAAACATCCAAGACCCAGGTCAATATGAAAAAGATCTTTTTCCATCTTGACCTGACCGGGGATCGAACCCGGGACCCCCGTGTCGCAGGCTAGCTTGTTGACCGCTGCGCCACGGTGCTCGCTCGCAGTCGCATCGTTAGCTGGCATGAATATTTTCCTGCTTTTTCTTCTTCGCTAAGCACGGTCTTTGATATCCATGGCTTTAAGATCGTTGGCATGCATAATATCCTTAACAGTATCGAGCCAGCACTTCTTGCGCTTTTACCTTCTAACGGGCCCAGACTGTGATTGCATGATGATGATATATAAGAACTACAGACGCATTCAATGTCCATGATGATAAATTGATCTACTGAAGTCCTTACCAGCAAACAGTAGGCCGATGCAGAGGATGACACCGCCAGCGATGAGTGTCCCGACACCGCTCTCCGTCGTCTCGGGAGTGTCGGGTGGAGGCGCATTCGAGTACTGCACACCTCCCGCGATCAACAAGGCGAGACCTGGAAAAAAGAGACACAGGTTAGTAAAGAAAGACACACGGTGACAAGATGAGAATCCCTCTTTTAAAATGAGTAAGGAAGATCAAGTATTTTTTGTTTTTTTTTTTACGGATAAATTCCACAGCTTAAGCTAGCCCCAAAGTAAGTTTGACACTTGTGTAATGGGATACTAACTCAACGATATTTTATATTTTTTTTTTATATTTGAGCGTGCGGTTGACAAATTCTTGTTGGCCGATGCAAACTTAGCCCACGTGGCGACCCAAACATTAAGGTATCACTTTATGTAACTATTTCTGTAGGCGCTCCTTGCAGAAATAGTCACCGCAATGGTCACAGAAATAAACGGGGAGCAGGAACCTTTTAAGAATTATGTTTTCATAACCAAACAACTGTTATTGGGCTCGGCTGATTGAAATATTTATTTACTCTCTTGGATTACAAGTACCTTCAACTTCGCTACAGATGAAAGGTCACAGTTGCATGCATAAAACCACAGTATACACAATGACGTAACTTCTCTCGCCCATAAAGATTAAAAACTATAAAGTAATGCATTTACTGCAATAGACGAATGCATTTTAACGGCTAAATCATAAAATGATACAGACGCTCAGAAGCAATTTGACAAGTTTTCGAGCTGATACCTATAGGTCAGTGTTTTGTGTGTTGCATGTCTTGTAAAATAGGTGAAGCTTTTAATTTTAGCTGCATTACGATCTTATAATGAAATAAGATATTTTATGGATCAGGCAGTTAAAACACTAAATTAGACGGTTCTCTCAATGCTAGATTATTTTAACGACATGTTTAGTATCCACGGTTGCCAAATAAACATACGTTGTTGGCAGATACTGAAATCCCATCACTTCAGTCAATAAAGTACTTTATTTTAATTACAACCAAAATATCACGCCAACTAGCTTAGTATTTCTACCTACAGTGGTTCCCTAAATAGTCCGGTTTTAAACTCAATTTAAACCGTACTAAAAACTGTGTAATACTTTATTTACAAAGACCTAAACATTAATCATTAGGTAACAAATTAATATATTTATAATTTATCTATAGATTAGTGATTTCACGACGTACTTATATTACTCAACGACTGAGTCACTAATATGCTTAAGAATAACTTAAGCAATCGTAAGAATTTATGATAACCATTCTAAGAAGTTACTGATATCACGATGTACTTCCTAACCTACTTGGAATCACTATGGGGGCGTCCACCTCTGAATCAGATCTTACATTATAGTTTTTGTCGTTTCTAAAAACTGGTTTGTTTGTTACGCATCTGTTAATGACGTTATTCAAGAACTATTCCTATATGTTGTAAGCTGTGTTGTATGCTGCTTTGAAATAAACATTGGAAATTTAAGTTACATTTTCTTAGCTGTTGCAATTTCGTCATTTATTTGATTAATTGCTGGTGGTGACTGTTACTCTGTGACTACCTCTAGTGAGACAATTAGCTTTTTGTCCGTAATATTAGAACGTTAAAAAAAATATTGCAAGATAAGGATTCAAGACTCTTCATACTCGTAAAAAAAAAGTATTAAAGTGTAATTTTGGCGATCAGTACCATATGGGTAGCAGAGTAATATTATTATTTTGTCAAAGTCTATCTATAGACGTTGACAAAAGAGTACAGGAGCAAATTTTTGCTTCTGTAATAAAATAATGAAACATGCGACGAAGATGCCTTGGAACGAAAAAAAATATACTTATACATTACTACATAAAAAGGATAATTCACAAACAGAAATCACTTATTCAATTTGTTTATAATTGTATGTAAGGTACATACTGATAATAGATATTAACATTAACAAGTATATATAACTTAGATTTGGCGTCAATCCATAAAAAAGCCACACAATGTTCAATGTTTTTGTTTTCTTTTTTAATTAGATCGATACAAAACAATATTGAATAACCAATACCGCGACTTCGATCAAGTTACTTACGCATATCTAGAAACACGATCCTAGAGGTAACCCGCGAAATGTAATATTCTTGAGCCAATACTCAACCCATAAATATAATAAGTACCGATAGTATTATTCAATTTGTTTCGTTTAAATTCCAAAGATTCTTTCTTTGTCGATTGTAACTTGACATCATTTTACTCGACTACGGCGAAATCGAACGGAGAGTTATATGTATGACTTCGGTCGGCCGCTACGTAACTATGTATATTAGTTTAGTCCTCATATCTCCATACGTCATCTGAAATATATTAAATATGTTTTGAATTTTTTTTTCAGATAACAAGAATTATTTATATACAAAATATTTACAACTCTTCCGTGAAACGCCAAATATCGTAGTCGGGTTAATTAGTTTTATAACTTTATCTTGTCTTCCTTGCTATTGGAAGAGAAAAGGAAAACTTAAGATTTTATTATTCATTCTTCTTATAACTAAGGCTAGTGGTATTTTTGTATACTTTTAACCCTTTTGGCAAACGGACACTAACTAGTTACTTTTATATCTTGAATTGTGCGAATGGTACGTTAGGAATCATTATTAATTCAATGAATGTAGGGATAAGACTACTATCAACGATGTTATCTAAATTCTAATCACGTAGTACTTAGCTCGGTATGTACAATGGTCAAGCGTAGTCCGTACCTGAACTACGCACTCCGTGCACCGGAAGGCAGCCCACGTGCTTCGGCCCTCGCCCACACCGCGCTGGTCCGAGTCGGATATAAATTATGGAACTAATCAGTTCCCGCCTACCTCCATTTCCTCAGCACTCGTATGTTATCATGTAAATTGCTGTCTGCTGAGAACAACAAAAGCCAATTTATTTGATTTGATGATGGTTCGGTAGATTTTGTTGTCGCAGTCAGAGTTGTACAGTGCATCGTTTATAGTTAGGCAATCGAGTCGTATACAATAAACGTAATTTTTTTGCGGTTCTTTTGCTCGATATAAATAACGGCAACAGGTAGCAAAATATTAAGTTACGTACTTAATATAAATTCACTTTAAAAATATATAGGTCGTTAAATCAAAATGACATTTGTTCCTGAAAATAAATTAAGCTTCTCCAGCTCTAAGGTTTTGGCATACAATTGTTGGCAGGAACAGTGCGGTGTTTTGCTTTGTTCTTTTGTGCAAATTGATGAAAAATTTGCTAATGTACATGTTTCATCACTAGGTTTTCTTTTACAGGCAGGGTTCGATAAATATTAACGAACCCAAGAAGATTGGACAACAAAATTGGGGATGCAGGATAATATTAATGGAGTTTTTTATTTGATGCAGTGTCCAACTTAAGACAATAGACTACCTGTAAATTTTCATACACAAAGCGATAACGCTTCCCACCCCTTAAACATGTCCAATTTCAATATCTTTTTTATACTCATTATTGATAAATTGGAGAACTAGGGCTGTACGTTTTGATATTTAAGATATATTGCTTACAACAAAAGTTGTGAGCATCTAAGTAAAAATCCATATTTTTTTACATAAAAAATACCCGGGGCATTTTAATTTTATCTTATATTCTAAACCGGACCAATAAAAAAGAAACCGGCCAAGTGCGTGTCGGGCCACGTGCAGTGTAGGGTTCCGTAGTTGCAAATGACAACTTTGAATTCACACTGGTGACTGGTCACACTCGCACGAAAAACATCTAACAATAAAAATTGTATGAAATTTTACATTTTCGAGTACATTTTATAAGTTGGTTACCTATAACTTTTTAGTTTGCACTTGGTACTTAGCTCTGATAGTTTTCCTTTCAACTTCAGTATATATACTCCTGCTGTAATTTTTTTCACGTATTCATATACAACTGTTTAGCAGATAGAGGGGGGGGGGGGGGGACACTTACCTTTAACAAAAATTTGCACTTTAAAGCCAAATATTTCGGAAACGGATCCCTAAATCGAAAAATGGTGTTCTCAACCTCACAACATTTTTTAAAGACCTTTTTAACGATACCCCACACGATGGGTAAGTAGAGAAAAAAAAATTACTCCCCCACTTGTATATGAGCAACCCTAAAAAAAATTTTTTTCAAGATTTTGTTCTAGCACTTTTTTGCCATTATTAATATACATACCCATACCAAATTACAGCTTTCTAGTACTTATAGTCTCTGAGTAAAACCGGGGACGGATAGACAGACAGACATGGCGAAACTATTAAGGGTTCCTAGTTTACTACGGAACCCTAATAAACAGTTAGCCTAAATCGAATGACACCAAAATTTCCTCATTTCGTAAAGGTTTAGGGGGGGTGGAAGAGTCATCGCTTTTTGTATGAAAATTACAGGTAACTAGTCGATCCTCTTAACGAGAGTTGCATTTTGTCTGATTTATGTATGTCAGAAACATATACATGTTCATCACATAAATCAGACATTAACAGGTATAATTACCTGAATACAAAAAGATTTATGCCAAAGACCTCAATTTTTTTTTATTATCTATTTAATATCATGATGTGAAGGTATCATTGCCAACATGTATTGTATCAGACATTTTGCCACACTGCCTTTCGAAGACTGCGCACATTGAAACATAAAAAACTTATCCTTATTCACCTAGGTATAAGTAGCTATTAATAGTTAGGGTAATCACAAGGAAATGTCATCGACGATTAGGGAAGTATTTGAGCAATTTTAGTTGTAAATTAACCAAATTTCTATATGTTTTACTTCATGGGTTTAACTCCCATAAAACTAAGTGTGCATGCGTGATGCGTGCACGTAATTGATGGGCTTTTCATAGTATAATTTGATATAACAATATGACATACTGATTACTCTCGTCGCCTTCATCAAGTTATATATTATACATTCACCTTGAATAAACAGAAACTTGGGAGTATTAACTAATTCATAAGATGAAACAAAACAACCTTTGGCTAAACAGCCAGTATTTACTCGAGTTTCTTGGACAAGTAAGTACCTATTTTAATTTATTATTAACAAACATATTAATGGTTCAATATGTTAAATTATTATTACTCCCTCTAGATATTTTCTATTATCTGGACTTGTTTTATAGGTTTAATAATAAAGACTAAGACCTTATACAGTGCAGAGTGTAAAAGTTCATTAACCCTGTAACCTGTCGGTAGAAGAGTATAATTGAAGCAACATAAACAACGAGAGTCTGGGAACGTGATAATGATATGAAAGATTCAGATCAGTTTGCTGCTCTCAAGTGTCGCTTATTCTGTGTTTTAAAATAAGAGCGCAGCATATATACATATTTTTATTTTTGTTCAAAATCGATAAGCTATTCTTTGCTGGCTTTTCCGCACTAAATCGGCGTCATTAATAATTTCTATCAGTAAAGCGAATACTGCTTTTCTTATGCACTTTGGCATTTGTAAAAAATCCAGCAAATCCCACGCTGTAGTGTTTGCATGCAGGAGTAACAAATTTCATCTCATCCAAGCACACTTTCACATTAATAATATTTTAGGATTCTAGTCTAGCTAGATAGAAGAAATCCGCAAAGAAATGCGTTCAATAAAAAAAAATCAAGCATACAATATCCACAATGTACCTAAGTACGTCAAAACACTAACCCTGATCCAATTTTCGCTGGTCTTAATTGCGTCTGAAAAGTTAATTCATCTCGTAAAATAAACAATAACCTAGTTGGTGTTTCTTCAATTAATGCAATATTAATTACAGTTTAATTACATATTAGATAGGGCAAGTATTTTATCTGTGTTTGTAACAGAGTTCCAAGAATCAAGGTGTAAAAACTAACATTAAAGATTTTTCATGACATCTAATAGATAAATATAACGAAAATCATGTTTGTAACAAGGTATAGCATTCCAAACGTTCGCTTACAACCCAAGTCTTCCAGTATACATTTTTTTAAATAAAATTATTCTCAGTAAGTTCGCACAAACCACCTACTAACATTATTTTCTAAACCATTGTCTACACATTTCAACCGTTATCCATCTCCGTTTGGACATTTCATATTAAAATGCGTCATTACTCATTACATTACCATACAATGCTCTGTGGCTCTGGTAATTATCACATCCTACGATATCCGGAAGTGAGGACGAATGGACGAATACAAACAAATTGATGGGTCAAAAAAGTCATCCACTTAACGCTTGACGCATGTACTCGTAACCTGAATTAGGCAATTCAGTACAAATCGCTCAATTCCATCTATTCAATTGTAAATTAAAATTTAGCACAATATCATTGCCATAACAATAATTGAGTACTTACAAACAAGTCAAATAAAATCTGGCCTCAATTTTAAGGTGACAGAAATCTATAATCTACATTTGTGACAATGTGTTATGTCATTCTCAGTACCCTAACCTATGAGTATGCAAAATTTCATGATGATTGATTCAGTTTGATTCAGATTGATGCGGCGGCAAAGCGTAACAAACCAACAAACAAAAAAACTCACATTCGCATTAATAAATAATATTTGTTAGGATTAGGATTATTAAATCATTATAGAAATTCTACATGATCCTAATTTTACAAGTTTTCTCCACTTCATTGCTCCCGATAAACGGCAAGTCTTGAAGACTGGCGAATAAGGAACGGACTTGAAACGATTTTCCAATTTACTTAACATTGTCTTCGTTGGAGAACACAAAAGAGAGCGCAAATTGAAAATCTTGTTCATTTCCTTATTCCGCGTTTACATTATAAACTCTGTGCCTCGAACTTCGTGATAGAAACTACCAAAAGTCTGGAAAACATTCATACGAGCAACTTAAAATTAGCAACATCATGCGAATAAGGAAACCGACAAAAAACAATGTAAGGACAAACAGAATCTAACTCAATCACAAAAAAAACCGGCCAAGTGCGTGTCGGGCCACGCGCAGTATAGGGTTCCGTAGTTGCGAATGACAACTTTGAGTTCACACTGTTCACACTCGCACCTCACAGTTTAACGACCAAAAACATCTAACAATAAAGATTTTATGAAATTTTACATTTTCCAGTACATTTTATAAGTTGGTTGCCTATAACTTTTTAGTTTGCACTTAGTACCCAGCTCTGATAGTTTTCCTTTCAACTTCAGTATATATACTACTGCTGTAATTTTTTTCACGTATCCATATATAACCCTTTAGCAGATAGAGGGGGGAACGGGGGGGGGGACACGTACCTCTAACAAAAATTTGCACTTTAAAACCAAATATTTCGGAAACGGATCCCTAAATCGAAAAATGGTGATCTCAACCTCACAATATTTTTTGAAGACCTTTTTAACGATATCCCACACGATGGGTAAGTAGAGAAAAAAAAATTACTCCCCCACTTTACTTGTATAGGAGCTACCCAAAAAAAGTTTTTTTTTCAAGATTTTTTTCTACGACTTTTTTGCCATGATTAATGTACATACTCATACCAAATTACAGCTTTCTAGTACTTATAGTCTCTAAATAAAACCGCGGACGGACAGACAGACAGACATGGCGAAACTATAAGGGTTCCTAGTTTACTACGGAACCCTAAAAAGGCAAAATAGACAAGGAAACAAAATTTCATATAAGTAGGTATATGGGTATTTCTACGTTAGAGTTACAACGGCCATAATGGCATTAATATATGTATACAACTAACATTTGCTTACAGCTTTGCTTGCCTGAGACCACAAGTACACACACACTCTATACTAATTTTCAACTAGTTATCAACCCTTTCTTGTCTTTACGTAAAACTATAATACGAGAGTTCTTATTTCTTTTTGTAAGCAGCAAGTACAAATTTTTATTTCCTACTTTGAAAACTCACAGACTTTCAACATGTTTTTACTATTTGAACCCAGAAGGGGATGAATTCCCAAAAATCTTGCGAGCTCACTTACATTGAGGTGCTTCTAAACAGGCCACCTTTTTTTGCAAGTGGCTATCAATACTTTATTGCGTCGATGGCCGAGCAATCTATGGGTGGGCCTTGTGTTGCAATATGTCTGCAATAGTATGGCCCATCCAGGGTTGCCAACAAAAAAATAAGGTCCCTCGTACATGTGCAACTGAAAATCTCGTATATTGACTTTCAAACCTCGTACATAAAAATTTATTATGCTTTGTTGCAAATGGCGCTACTTACGGTCACTATTTCCATCGTTATCACTTAAAACGAGACTTATTACTTATAATACATCACTAAACAATGGAAGTAACAAAAGAAATCTTAATTTTTTGAAAATAATCAATTTGCTACACAACGTAGTGCAAATAACTAATGCAAAGATACGATATTCTTAATTGGATTTCCCGGTTGAACTACCATATACGCGATGATTGTCTATGGTACCTATGCCGTCAACCGCGAAATCCCCGGCAGTGCAATTTATGACGTAAGAAGTTCCTACTATTTTTGATAGATGGCACTAGTTTTCACTAATTTATAATGGTGATCCAAAATAACGGTAAGGCCTAGTGTCTAGTGAAGTGGTGAAAGCTCATTTTGAGCTAGCTAGCTACATAATCCAATAAAAAAATTCGCATGGCCATAATATCATCAAAATCTCGTACATAACTGTACGAGGTTGATAGCGTCCTCGTACCTCGTACGGAGGACGACAAATCTCGTATTTGTACGAGGAACCTCGTACGGTTGGCAACCCTGGGCCCATCATGCAGACTCCTGAACGGACCACACAATGGTTGATGAAACTAAACTCGTTGCAGCCGCTTAATATATTGTTTTAAAAGAAATCGACCAGGTGCAGTTTGGAATCACACTCAACTCAACGGTTCCGTACCACCTTAAAATTTTTATCAATAACAAGTAATTTAATTAAAAAATTTAAACAACCCGCCTGACCATTAGCAATACCTATTTACGTCTGGGAATTTTACGGAGAAACATTTTGAAATACTGGACTGGAGATTCGGCTCTCTGTTTGGGTTCACAAGATGGTAAATTTTGCTGATATAAGAGGGGTTCAAAATTTTCTGTAACAAACCAAGATATTTTGCCAAACTAATATTTGCGTTTTTTCTATGCTGGTCTTTGAGAAAAAATAAACTTAGGATGTACCAGCTGCTTGCTTCTCTTCCCGCGCAGATCGTAAAAACTGATCGCCGAAATGGGCGTCAGAAATCATGTCAAATTAGCGATGCGCCTAGCAAGTCATCACTATTTTGATTTCGTTCCCATCTACAAGCCCATCAACGTGCTAAACGTGGTCTTAAGGTTTTACAGAACCGGGCTCTATCTTCAGTAAATCATCACTGTTAACACCATATTAGCCGAAAATTTTTGCATCAGTGCCCAAAGTCAAAAGTCCTCGGCGCCAATATGTATTTTGGACGAGAAGACACTGTGAAGCTTCCAGAAAGCTGCCCAGCAAAGTCAGATTCACTGAAAAACCTTGTCCTTGGACTGGAGCTTCCTACCTATATCAATTTACCCTGTTAGCAGCAGACTGTAGTTGGAGTTGAAAAACGATACCTCGAGCTTGCTGAATACATGTTTATTTACGTTTAAGTAAATGTACTGCTCTACAGGTTCAAGGGTTTCGTTTCCAACAATCACTGGAGAACGCGCAACATGAATATTCGACATAATTTTTTCTTATCCATGATCTTTCTTCTTGGGAAACTTCATTGAGGTCATTGAGCATGGTCCTGAAATGACTCCGCCTGTTTCAGAGAAATGATGTCTCCCTTCGATATAGCGATGGTCAATACGGCATCACTGGAGAGACCGAAGTACGAGTACGGTCTATGTTTCAATTGAATCGAAGGCTTTCTCATAGTCCACAGACGCTAAGTATAGTTGGTCTACTGTATAACCTGCCGCTGCGTAGTGATGTGATCTATGGGACTAATAGCATTTTAAACCGATCCATCTCAAATATCTGAAAAATTAAGAATATTTCTTTCTTTCGGAATCAACTTGTTATCCCTTTTGTCACGCTTAGAACATTGTTGTTTATATGTCTTCACTTTGCATGTTTATTGCGCCTTATACTATGATGTATTCTGTGGTTGCAGCGCTGTGGTATGCAACACTAGCGCCACCCAGCAGTTATTCTTTTAATCCTAAGTAATATTAAATTTAAAGAAATCTATCATGTACATTACTAGTGAATTACTGGTAGTATTTTGGTTCATTATATTCATTTGATAAATTGACAGGAACACCAGCTAACGCCAAAAATTACAACTATTAGAGTTCTTTTTTTTAAACACGGTGTAGCTAGCTCCAAGTGAGCTTTTGCCACTTCACCGGACCTTTGCGGTGAGGACAGAGTGCCCTCAACCTGAAAGGCGAACATCACCGAAGGGCTCCACGAGGGACGGACCTCGGTTTTGGGCGTTGCATGTGCACGCAAAGCTTAGAGAGAAGCTAACTTTTTTATGCTTGATAGGCCGCGATTTGCATGATCGTAAAATGGGATTCCTCTGGCTATTTAGAGCCGGAGAGCTTTCAGTAACGAAGTAGTTCCGTCATTCGTAAGTACTTGTGGCTACCGGTTGCGCGGTGAATGAAACGATTAAACAAATGGGATATTACGTCGTAGGTCATGATCGGGCGGACGCAAAACTTATAGAGAGTCAACTTATTCCTAAGTGACATCCTAGCATTGCCAAATTGAAAGCGGCATGGTTTCAGACTTTGTAGATTTGGGGACCGAAAGTTATGAGACTATCGAGTACAACACCAAGGTATTTAGCCTTTTAAGCCCAGGGAATGGACTTGTAATACAGCTAGAGTAATCCTAGTGGGGGTTCAAATTAATCTGGATGCGCTACCTCCTAAACCACAAGCCTAGTGAGTCGAAGGCAGATTGGAGACGTTTCACAATGACTGATTTCATGTGGTGAAACGTATTAGAGAGCTGTATCTTCAGCGAATAGAGCCAAATCTTCGTTAGGGGTTTTAGGGATCATCATCAGGTCTTTCTAGTCTCCACTGCAGGAGCCAGGAGCACGACCCTCTCTGTACTACCAGAGCTATATACTAGCCTGAGCAGTCAGAGGATTTGGCCTACACTCTCCACGCTGGCCAGACGGGTTGGAGAGGTATCTTTGATGTTAATAAGCTTTGTTAGCTTGTATTTCCTTAGTCGCCTTTTACGACATCCACGGGATGACTTGGCCACTCCAAGTCCACTCCTATTCTACTCTGCCGGGAACTACACGGCTAGTCGTAGCGTCGTAGTGTCGGCTGTCTTAGGGATATCGTATGTGTAAAGCAAACTCAGGCGGGGCGAAAGAACAGCGTCTTAAAGAACGCGGGGTCAAATGGGACGGGGTCTTGAAGACATCCTTTAACTCTGTAGTGGAAGGTCCTATCCGACAAGAAGTCTCGAATGATAAACGCGAGACTATTGGGAAGGCCCAAGTTGCCAGCTTGGAAATTAAGCCAAAATGTCAGAATTTGTCAATAAAATTCGCTATACTGAAGAAGAGGGCTCCCGTGGGATGATTCCTGGTTCGGAATCTGAAGATATGCTCCGTAAGGCGGTGTTTTGATAGATATGCTCCGTAATTGATGGTGACACGAAGACAAAGAGAATTTATTAAAGTAAACATTATCTATTTATACAAAAAAAATAGTTACAAGTGTGTGTATTGATCACATTTAAAACAATATTTGTCTGCGTCAAAATTATTTTGCGTTGCGTTCTTCGTGCTTGCATATTTTTGGGTGAATGTCCTGGAGGTCACATGTTCACGTGAACACACAGATTGAGCTGGCCCCAAAGTAAGTTCAAGACTTGTGTTATGGGATACTAACTCAACAACAGTATATTTAATAGTAGATACTTATATAGATAAACATCCAAGACCCAGGTCAATCAGAAAAAGATAATTTTTCATCTTGACCTCTCCAGAGATCGAACCCAGGACCAGCGACACGGGTGGTCCCGGGTTCGATATCGGCCGATCAGCCAGCGTGTTGACCGCTCTGCCACGGAGCTCGTTCTTGAGTCTTTTGAGGTGGATCCGCTCATAGATTTTCCCCAAAGAACTCTTTAAGCTAATACGATGTGGGATTTTTATGTCTTTGCCTGGCTTGGGGATGCCGATCACAAGTGCTTCCTTCCAGCCGCCTGGAAAGGTGCAATGTACAAAATACGCATAGAAAATGCTCAAAAGTAGAAGGGAGAGGATCTGTAGAAGGCATTTGAGCGTTTTGTTTGACTCCCGTCAGAGCCGGGTGTATTTCGGGGTGTGAAATTGCGAAATCTGGCAAGTTCTTCCCTACGCTTGTAATCAAAAGCAAAAAAACAACAATAGCGCGTTTTAAAATTGCTCCAGCGCCATCTAGTTCTCGTTACAGGAACTTAGTATTTACTCCTGCAAAATTGTTCATTTAAAGCCGAAAATATATATTTTAACTGACGTTACATGGTTCACACCTCTCCTGGGAAGACCACAAATCTAAAGAGACCTCGTATTTCAAAATTGGTCAAGGCATTATGGCTACAGGAAGGGTCAACTTTTTGCCAGTTTTTGCCAGTTAACGTCCGCTGTATATTTGTTTTTTTGACGTCACATAGCCTATGACACTCCGGGGAAGAATCCGAATCTACTGACACCTCACACCACAAAATCCGTCCAGCCGTTTAGGCTGCAGGATGCAACAATGGAACAGACATATTTACATACATACATACATACATAGATATATACATACATACATACATAGGCTCGAAAAACATTACCCTCCTTCTGGGTGGGTCAGTCGGGTAAAAAGCGCTCCTAATCACGTCCCCTATTTGACCCCATACAGGGGTCAAATAGGGATTAATAGTTGGTATAATTTTTTTATTATTTACTCGTTAAAAATCAGTATAATAATCAAGTAAGTACATTTATACCAGAAAAAGTGTATTCGAAGGATTTTATTGAACGCAAGTGAAGCCGAGGGCAAATGCTAGTATTTTATATGTACACACTACACAGTTAATATATAACCATCGCAGCGCAGTACGGGCATAGTTCAAAAACAATACACACTTGCGCATTGTAGTTCAAGTAAACCACACAAATAAACACGCGATGCTGTTTATATTGTTTCACTATTTCCTTCAGTCACGTGGACTTAGGTCTCCACACTTCAACTAAGCTTTTGAATTTGTTGATAATCAAATCACTGATAGCAGTGACAATGGTCATTACAATCAGTGATTCACTGTCGAGATTTGATATTTAATTAGCTTTCAAGTTTGACATATTGGACTTAAGATTCTGGCATGCCATATGTCTGCCTCACATGCTGAATCAGTTTACTTACTTATCATATTCTACCAATCAGTGCTGCGCTGTAACTAAAGAAAAGGTTACAAGCTCTTGTTTCCATATCAAATTATAGGCGGTGATAATTTGTTTTAACTTTCAACTGGAAATAAAGAGTCCTTGTATTTTTAAACGCACATGAAGTTTTTTAATAGGGTCAGATCTTAGTTGGAAAATTATAAGTACTTAAAGCTTTGTCCGTGTCGGAGTGCTGGTCCCATGCGCATATATATTTGCCTCTATATTCTTTGCCTGAGGCGAGCGAGACTAAAGAAGTAGAAGGGATACAATTTTAGAGCTTTGGTCTGGAGTTGGAGACACCCTGATAGACAAATCCATAATGGCATGTCAACGAACAAGATACTTGTGGAAATTGCATAATGTGCCACAAATAGCGGTGATATAAACTCTATCGCGTGGCACATAACTACATAGCCTGCATTAATAATGCAGACCGATCAGGCCAGTCGGGGTACTCTACTACGACGCTTGAATCGAAATAAATTATGACGCCGAAGGTGAACCACAGCGAACTACTATTTTTAGCATTAAATATGTCCAATTTGAAAAATATAATCAAATACTGTCACGTCTTTTTAGAACCCAGATCTATAAAACCTAAAGGCCACGTTTAGCATTTTGGTGGACACGTATGTGCAAAACAGAATCAAAATAGTGATGGGTTGCTTGCTAGCCGCATCGCATATTGACGTGATTCCTCAGATATGAGCCAAATCCTTCGAGTGGCTTTTATGATATGGGCGTGTAGAGTAGCAGCAGGTAAGTAAGTTACTACATTCAACGTTATTTTTTTTTGTCCCAGGCCAGCTTGGAAGATCTCCCTGACCAGCGCGGAAGAAAAAAGTAATTGTGCTGCTGTTCATTCGCATTACTTACACAAAGGATTGTAATGCATGCCGTTGCATGCAGCCTAATATAAAATGGAGATGAAATGTCATACGCAGCATCCTTTATATATACGCAGTATCTTTAACTCGATATACTACTTTACGTAAACAATAAACTGGCAAACGAGCTAGAAATAAAACAGAAAAGATAACAAAAGCCACTACTGAACGACGCGACGCGGCCCCACCATTTCTCAGAAAAGAATTGGTGCCATTCTATTCAATATGTACTCGTACACGAGAAAATATGTTGAGGACGTTTTCCTTTTATTTTTACCCGACTGAGGGTAATTTTTTCACGCGTATGAATTTTTGTACTTATATGTATGTAGTAAGAATGTCTGTTCCTTTGTTTCTTCCTGTAGACTAAAACGGCTTGACCAATTTTGAAGGGTAAGATAGGTGTCAGTCATTAGATTTGTGGGGCGGCCAGGCTATGTACCTTCAAAACTCAATATGGCTGTCAATAACGGTAACGGTGAAACTCCGAATAAAAAGAAAAGTTATAAAGGTAGGCATTTTTAAGAAAAAAAATTACAAAAATGAAAGCAGAAACTCGTTGTATTGGAAAGTCTTTTGCTCAAAATTCCACTTTATTGCCATATACATATATCAAGAATGAAATGAATGACTACCTAGCTACAACATTTAAAACTGATGCCTCTGGCATGACTTCAGAGATAAAATTAACGTGTTTGTAAAACTCTCCTTCGTTTGCTACTCCGTTCGGGTTATTTTATGCGTTATAGGTAAAATTTTATGTATGGAGTAAACAGACAGAACTAGGTACTTCTTGTATGGATTTGGTAATGATTAGTACATCAACAATCGAACTTAAAAGAGAGTTGACACTAAACATGTCACCTCAATAATTAGTCCCCGGGAGAATTGTAAAAACCGGCCAAGTGCGTGTCGGGCCACGCGCAGTATAGGGTTCCGTAGTTGCGAATGACAACTTTGAGTACACACTGTTTACACTCGCACCTCACAGTTTAACGACCAAAAACATCTAACAATAAAGATTGTATGAAATTTTACATTTTCCAGTACATTTTATAAGTTGGTTGCCTATAACTTTTTAGTTTGTACTTAGTACTTAGCTCTGATAGTTTTCCTTTCAACTTCAGTATATATACTACTGCTGTAATTTTTTTCACGTATCTATATATAACCGTTTAGGAGATAGAGGGGGGGGACACGTACCTCTAACAAAAATTTGCACTTTAAAACCAAATATTTCGGAAACGGATCCCTAAATCGAAAAATGGTGTTCTCAACCTCACAATATTTTTCAAAGACCTTTTTAACGATACCCCACAAGATGGGTAAGTAGAGAAAAAAATGACTCCCCCACTTTACTTGTATGGGAGCTACCCAAAAAAAAATTTTTTTTCAAGATTTTTTTCTACGACTTTTTTGCCATAATTAATATACATACTCATACCAAATTACAGCTTTCTAGTACTTATGGTCTCTGAGTAAAACCGCGGACGGACAGACAGACAGACAGACAGACAGACAGACAGACATGGCGAAACTATAAGGGTTCCTAGTTTACTACGGAACCCTAAAAATGGGTCGGCACCGGCGGCTTCGTTTCCGGTGGTGCGGCGGGCGGGCGCCGCAGCGCATTAGTGATTCATCAGTCACCTTTCACTGCCGATGGAACGATAACCACCTACCTACGTAGATAGGTAGACCTGTGGTGATCCTAGACATGTCACTAATGAATGTTGCCCCGGGAAAGTTGCAAAATGGGCCAGAAACGGCGGCTTATATTCCGATGGTGCGGCGAGCGAGGCGGCGCAGCGCATTAGTGATTCATCACATCAGTCACCTTTCACTTCGGATGGAACAATAACCACCCACCTACGTAGATAAGTAGGCCTGTAGTTATCCTAGACTTGTCACTAACGATCACGTCCATCGCCCCGGGAGAGTCGCCAAATGGGGCCAGCACTGGCAGCTTTGTTTCCGGTGGTGCAGCGGGCGCCTCGGCGCATTAGTGATTCATCAAATTATCAGTCACTTTTCATTGCCGATGGAACAATAACCACCAACCTACGTAGGTAGGTCAACCTGTGATGATCCTGGACTTGTCACTAATGATCACGTCCATCGCCCCGGGAGAATCGCAATATGGGGCCAGCATTGGCGGTTTCGTTTCCGGTGGTGCGGAGGACAGGGCGCCTCGGCGCATAAGTGATTCGTGATTCATAACTCATAAGTCACCTTTCACTGCCGAATGAACAATAACCGACCTACGTAGATAGGTGTATACCTGAGATGATCCTAGACATGCCACTAATGAAATGATTATGTCCGTCGCCCCGGGAAATTTGCAAAATGAGTCAGCATCGGCGGCTTCGTTTCTGGTGGTGCGGATGACAGGGCGTCTCGGCGCAATAGTGATTCATAAGTCACTTTTTACTACCGATGGATGGAACAATAACCGCCACCTACGTAGATAGGTAGACTTCTTGTGATCCTAGTCATGTGATGTCACTAATGATTACGTCCATCACCCCGGGAGAGTTGCAATATGGGACAACACTGGCAACTTCGTTTCCGGTGGTGCGGAAGACAGGGCGCCTAGCTCGGCGCATTAGTGATTCATATCACAAAACATCACTGCCGATGGAACAATAACCACACCTCGGAAGATATGTGGGTAGACCTGTGGTGAACTTAGACATGCCACTAATGATTACGTCCGTCGCCCCGAGAGAGTTGCGAAATAGGCCAGCAGCAGCACTTGCGGCTTCGTTTCCGGTGGTGTGTAGGATAGGGCGCCTCGCCGCATTAGTGGTTCATCAGTCACCTTTTACTGCCGATGGTACAATAACCACCTACCTATGGTGATAGGTAGACCTATGGTGATCCTAAACATGCCACTAATGATTACGTCCGTCACCCCGGGAGAGTTGCAAAATGGGTCGGCATCGGCGACTTCGTTTCCGGTGGTGCAGAGGACAGGGCGCCTCGCCGCATTAGTGCTCTATTCATAACAGCTTACACTGCCGATAGAACAATAACTATCCACCTACGTAGATAGGAAGACCTGTGGTGCCACTAATGATTACGTCCGTCACCCCGGGAGAGTTGCAAAATGGGCCAGCATCGGCGACTTCGTTTCCGGTGGTGCGGAGGACAGGGCGCCTCGCCGCATTAGTGCTCCATTTATAACAGCTTTCACTGCCGATAAAACAATAACAATCCACCTACGTAGATAGGAAAACCTGTGGTGCCACTGATGATTACGTCCGTCACCCCGGGAGAATTGCAAAATGGGCCAGCACCGGCGGCTTCGTTTCCGATGGTGCGGCGGGCGGGCGTCTCGGCGCAATAGTCATTCAGTGGTCATTCATAAGTCCCTTTTCACTACCGATGGAACAATAAACGACCTACGTAGATAGGTGTTTATATCTGTAATACCTGTGATGATCCTAGACATGCCACTAATGATTACGCCCGTCACCCTGAAAGAGTTGCAAAATCGCGCTTCGTTTCCGGTGGTGTGGAGAACAGGGCGGCTCAGCGCGTTAGTGCTCCATTCAACAGCTTTCACTGCCGATGGAACAATTACCGCCCACCTTATTACCTTAGTAGGTAGATAAGTAGTTCGGTTTCGTACACGTAGGCGGCCATAATGCCTCTTGCTGCTTGAAGCCTTTGTTAATTTAATATGGCAATGGTTAAAATTTTTCGTTTCATGCTGGTTTGGGAGAATAATAATAGTAATAGGTACTGCGGCTAGACTCTGCCTTCGGGCTCTGTCTACCCTGCAAGGGATAAAGACGTGATAATGTGTTTGTATGTTCAAAGGGGTATGGGTAATTTTGTATGAGCCTTGGCATGATTTTTTTTTTCAGCGACCACTAATATAACTAGTATTTTTAATTAGCCTTATAGTTGAGAATAACAATATACAAAACATTATTGATGTAAACTATATCGGAGCCGAAATATCAAATATCAAAATAAGACAAATAATAAGTAAGTCGTCTATATAGATGTAATATTTTTTAACAAAAATGATTTGATTAAAGCGTATAGTATGTCGTTATGGATAGGAATCTAGACTAATATTATAAAGAGGAAAGATTTGTTTGTTTGTTTGTAATGGGTAATCTCAGAAACGACTGAACTGATTTAAAAAATTCTTTCACCATTCGAAAGCTACATTATCCCGGAGTGAAATAGGCTATGTAGGTACCACGAGCGAAGCCGGGGCGGACGACGAGAAACTTGCAATTACACGACGTGTTCTTGTTTCAATATCTTGAAACCCTGAATCTGAATGCTCTCTACATACACGTGTACCCCGTGGAAGGTAAAATCCTTTATTTTGAAGAATTGTGGTTCTTATGTCAACATGAATTCGTTGAAGATTGGTGTTGGTGCAATCAGCAAAAATACATAACTGTGTATTAAGTGGTGCTCTGGAATATCCAGGAACTTCAATCGTTTGCGGTCTACTAACTTGCACTTGTTGGTCTCGCATATTTTCATTAATAATAAGATCTGATTCAGATTCCTCTGTATTGCCTCCTTGCGATGAATCATGCTCTAATACTTGATCATCTGCATGTTGTTCAAGTAGGTCTGGTGCAACTTCTGCTTGTTGATCTCTTGAGACATAGCGCTGAGCTCGAAAAAAGCATGGTCGACATATCCGTTCATCGCCACCAAACTGTAAAATACAAAATATAGGCTTAATCAATATATTTGTATACGTATTAGCTCCATATATAGGTAAAAAATAATTAAAACACATCGTAGTACCTAGATAAATCTAACTGGGTAAATTGATTTAATTATTTATTTTTTAGTAAATATGAAATCATTTCCTCTTTTACTTGACTTACGAACATATAGCAAGTCTCAAACATATAGTAATCACTAAAAAAAGTGGCACGTACTGCATCTTATTGCATTTATGCCGGTTTGGGAGCAAGCGGAAGAAACACAAGTACTAATCTTCTTTGACACTCAAAAGATAATCAAGGTAAAGGGGAAAATATAACCAGTGGCCAGTTTTCAATAAGTTAGGAATGGCTTTGTGACGAGTGAGATCGCTTTAAGATATGTACTTCAAACAAAATATAATTGACACTGGGATATTGTACCTACATGAAATAATGTTTGACACAACAGTCCCTGAGTTTATCACGTTTTAACAAACCAACTGTTTTTTAATATTAGTGTAAATAAGAAAGTTAAACAATTAATAATTATATAAGAAATGTCATCACTTACCTCAAGAATGTTAATAACTTCAATGCAGTATGCCATTAAACATGGGTTTTGCTCCATCAGTTGAGCCGTTAACACCATAGATCTCCTGCGAGTGCCGCCAATGCGGTTCAAACTTCGATGGCAGCCAACACACGATGCTCTATCTGCATCCATATTGTTTTAAAGTCCAAATCACTACAGCAAACTCTTAGTCCAGTTAGTAATGCCAGGTCACAAAATAAGATAATAAAGAGAGAGTCCAAAAACAAAGCAAAGGTCGTGGTAATCAAAAGTATATAACGCACTTGCACACACTCAACACAAAGGTTAAACGGGAAGTGAATCCTGCCTGCGCCTGCACCTCTTTCCTTCACCCCTCCACTCCACTCTGCTCGATTTTCAAAGCCTAACCGAGTCAGGTAAATGAACCCTGCGCTGTGATTGGATGAACGCGACCGGTAGCGGGCCTTTCAACTTTCTAGGAACTTCCCATTGTTTGTTTACTTAACGCACTAAAAGTTATGAATCACATTCACCCTCGGTCTTTTGTTATAGAAAATTCTCTAATCCACATCTGACATATCAGTTACCTTCGAATGGCTTAAAAAATCTGTGTGTGAGACTTATCATGTCTTCCGTGTCATTTTATGCCATATGAAACAATTTTTTCGTAAAAATATATAAGTACACATGCATGAGTGCCTGAAGTAGGATATCATCAAATTCTGCGTAATAAAAATAATGTATTAATGTTTGTTGTATTAATTATGAATGTCGCATACCCCACTGTAACTGTTTTTATTTTATATATAAATAATATAAATCATAGAATCAAGTAATATTTACACGAAAAAATAATAAAATAAAGATCCTGTTTTGTCTATCTAGACGACATTATTGTAATTTATTTTTTAATTATGAATGCCGATATCTCGGCTCCGATACACTGTAGACAGAAACGGCCGTAGATGAAAATAAACATCTTAATATGATCTTTCGAATGAGTAAACTTTGAACGGTGGTCGCAAATTTTGAAAATCAGGCCACTTTTACCCAATGCCCTTTATCAGGATCTCTTACTTCGAGATTTTGAATGAATATACGAAAAAATTAACAGCTATGTTGAAAAAGGTTATTGACAAAAGTGATGAAAGTTTTATCGGTCGATCGGTACCTTTCACAACATAATTTAAAGTAGCTTCAAAAAAAACATAATAGTATCAATAGAAAGCTAAGAGCTTTTATAGCGAAGTTGTTGATACTAATAACATCTTTTCGCCGCTGCTATCATGAGAAAAAGAGTTAATAAAATTACTTCAGATTAGTACAGACAGGTCAGGTTTGTATACCCGGACTGTACATTTGAGAGCCGATAGTCACGTAAACCTTAGAGAATCGGTCGCAGTGACTAACGCCTTAGTAGCTGCAAATGTTGCTATTTGCTTGACCTCATCAATAAAATCAATAACGATTTGTTCCACCTCCGCGCTCGCGCATTTGTGATTCACCCATTTTAAGGTCCTGAGCTGTTTGTATCCCAAACCCAGCCATAACTTCTCTCTCTTTCTAGGTTTTTTTGGAGAAACTTGTTACTTCCGACCTAAAGGCCGCCTAATCCTAACTTCCTAACTAATATTACAAAAGGAAAAGTGAGTTTGTTTGTTTGTTACGCTTTTACGCCCTATCTCCTGAACCAATCATCATAAAATTTTGCATACACATAGGTTAGGGCACTGAGAAGGACATAGGCTATACATATATCACGGGGGCGGCGCCGCGGGTAACAGCTAGTGTATCATAAGTTCATAACAACACCCAGAAGAGGTATGAAAGTTTAGTGGGAGTTAATTCTCAATTATGTAACTCGAGGTCTGTACGGGCCAACCAACGTTAAAAGAAACCTGTTTGTCTAGTTTTTATTTCATATATTTATTATATTAGTTATAAAATCGGCCAGTAAGTCTGGCATGACGTCATCCAGCGAACAAAGTGGATGTGAGAGAGGTGTTGCGGAAACGTTGCTGTGCAGGCTCGATGGAGTTTGTCGACCTTCGCCAATGCCTGTTCTTTCGAATGCGTAGACGTAAAGATCTATCAGAGGTCCGGTAAAGATTTTTCGGTGGTTTGATATGGAATTTATTTCCTATTTGTATAGGAAGATATGACGTAAGAGGCACAAGATCGAAATGGATGGCATGCATTGAGAGGCCTATACCCAGCAGTGGGATGCAGAAGGCTGTTGATGATGATGATGATGATAGCAAGATATATTAGGCAATAGAGATGATAAATGAAATCCACACCAGAAGAAAAACCATATTTTAATAGCGCCTTAATGGCCATGAAAATGCCGATATGACTTCTCAATATTTTTTTAAATAAAATGTCAAAGCCTAATGTAGCAAACAACAATTACGTGATTTCAAACGAAGTTCGTCCATAATATAACCAACACACAACGCATCATAATGTACCGGACGCCCGCCTACATCCCATCATTTATGATTATGATAGTACGTATCGACATATATGCACAACACACAATCAACTAGAGGTTTTTTATTGCCCTGGTCATGTCTGCATTGTGTGGAGGTCTATGCCCGTAGTGATCAGATCACGTAGCAGCCACCACCGGATGAGTCACTGCCCGCAAGCGCCGCGCCGGACACTCGACCCGACACTACTCATTTTACGATATTGTATTGTAAAACTGATACGCACAATCAATAGTAGGCTTTAGAGCTACTGCGCTTGCTACCACACATTTTTACTTTATTTTCTTTGTTAATGTTTTATCATTTAATCTGTACTTTTCCGTCTGTCTTACTTCTTTTGGTTTGCATAACAAAGTCATTTCTTTAACTATACAAGACTTGAAATCTCTGTCTTCAACAACAATAAGTATCTACGCAGTCGAAAGTCTAGACCACAGATTACCTAATAGGTACGTAGCATGACGAAACGTAAGCTAGTGAAACCACAGGGTTTTAAGTGTTAAACTTGTTTTTGAGATTTTGCATTACAATACATGGTGAAATAATACAAAAAAATAAATTAGAGAGGATTCTTTCAGAGGAGAGCGGAGTGATATTTATTTGAGTTTTGGGATGCACTTTCAGATATGAGATGAGACCAGCTTAGCCGGTCTTACCGTTTTATGAACTTCAAAGAAAACATCCGTTTTAATAAACGCGAATAATTCTTTTTTAGAGTACATACTAAAGTACCTACTTACTTAATATATTTACGATATTACGATGGTAAATTTTTTATTTTGTGACGTTAGGCGAATGTCACGGCCAGTGGACTGGACACATCAAAATGGTCGTAATCATAACTTTCCAGATAAGTATATACTTAATGTACCTAATAACATTTAATAATATTATATGATAGGGATAAATATCCAAGCGGCCAGCGGTCTTAACGGATGTGTATGTGCATTAAAAATAATATTTTTGAAAGAAAATAGTACTACTCTCTTTCTTCTAAGCATGCGAAAACTTGTTTTAATTCAATAAATTGCATATTTTACCTCCGTCGTACGATATAAAATCTTCAAAACAAGGCGATTATGAGTTAAGCTTTGAGGTAACCTTGCAAAGGCTACGATCGAGAAAGGGCATTGGTTTTAGATGTGTCAGACACGTTCACCGCACGCGTACACTTTGACTCGACTTCAAAGGCTTCAGTCAGACTGTAATAATTATTCAAAGGGGAAACCGGAAACGGAACATTCACCTACTGTGTCGAGCAAGTTCGTGCGAGGCGAGCTTGTAAAAACTTTATTGCGACAACATTGGTTTGGCGGTAGTAGATAGGAACATTGAGAGACCCTGGGAAGGATGTAAAAGAGGAAGGAAGATGGGGAATCAATAAGTTATTTTTCATTCCCTTGGTAACGATTTTGAAACTTATCCAAGCTGAAGAAATCAAGGAAAATGCAGACAGGCCAAACTGTAAAAAATAGCTTTGTATCTGAAGTGAAACCCCTTAACGTTATAATTTATAATTATAACCGTAGGTATCAAAATCTAGTTAGTACATGTTATGGTGTGTTGATTAAATATCATCTATGCTCAAGGTATAATAGGTAAAATACGTATGCAAACATAATTAATGACAAAACGTTAACTACGAAGCAGTACTTGTACTTTAAAGTAATTTATTCAAGCGAAACACGTTCCGTCAAGGTGACCAGATATTGTGCCTGCGGTATTGTACCTATGTGCGTAAGGTTAGACTTAAAGGTATGATCACAATGTGTTGGGATCTTTGGGTCGGAACGAGTAGGGCAGGCCACAGCAAGAAATCTTCAAGCTATAATTTATGTGGTGGGAGTAGTATTTCAACATATTGCACAGGTTTATATTTTGTTGCGGCTCACTTCTTACGCTTAGGCTTTCTTCGTATATCCCCTTTTCTATTTTTTTTTGTTGCCACGTTATCTGTGACCTATTGAAATTAAACTTTGTACGATGGTGTTTATATTATCTATGAAATGTTACCATAATATCGTAAGCAAGCTCAAGTAAGCGAAAGGAGAATTATCTACAGTGATGCAGCTTGGTCAGCTCCTAATTTAATTTTAAATAATGACTATTTATGACATGACAATATAAGCTCAAGTCCACATAATTTAGTTCTAAGTGGAGGTATGTCGTAGATTGTAAGTCGACGTTAGTTGAAGAAAATGCGTTGTGCAGTTTGTTGCCGCTTCTTCTGCACTCCGCTTTGCAAGCTAGTCAATTATTGACGTCAACAACAATATAACTTTTAATTAATCAATTCACAGAGCAACGAATGTCTCGTCACTCGAGCTACATTAAAATTCCTTGCTCTGTGAATCAAGTAATAGGTATGTAATGAAAGTTAACGTTCACCAAATGATATTGAAAATATTGCAATGAATAAAATATTTTACTATGCAGCAACAAATCACTTAATCCGCAACAATGTGCCCGCAACTTTATAGAGCTGCTTAAACAGATTTCTATATATCGCTGTCCGGAAGTTGACGACCATTCAGTATTCACCGAGGAGTTCCATTTGTTAAGAAAGGGAAACAAAAGGCGACGTAGTAAGCTCGTGGTCGTGACGGCACATAATTTATAGATAATCGCCCTGTTGTGTGTAAGCCTCGTTCACCTAGCGGAATCAAAAAGATTTTATATTAAAATGCAGTACTTATTACTTAGATAGTTATAGAATTAAGTATGTAGCGTAATAAAATATGTATAAAAGCAAAATGGAAATTTAAATGAATTTCCGCAATCGGCTTTTACGAACTGGAAGAAATAAGCTAAGACAGATTCTTGTTATTCTGACCGACTACCCTGGAAGAATATCACGTTCTTCACACATCGAGACCAAAATTATAAAAGGAATGATCTATGAGTTTACTTATATATTTTTATTTTGTAATAGATAAACTCGAAAGCTACTGGCCCAATTTTAAAAACTCATTACTTAAGGCCCCACACTAGGCACACTAGCGACGCCAATAATAAAACTTAAACGAATAGAAAGGTTGAGGTGCATTAACGAAAAATATAGTTTGACTCTTACTCGCTTATAATGCATTATCATTTTAGTATCAATCAGGACTATATTTTTCAAAAAATCAAGGGCTCCGTACGAAAACATAAATATACAATATAACGTCTTTATTCTTTCGGGAGAGACAAAGCCCAAGGTCATGCAACCTAAATTCTATCAAAATAGTGATAGGTTGCTAACCGCATCGCCTGTTGACATGATTCCTTTGATTTTCGCCCAACTCTTTGACCGGCTTTGACGGCCTGCGCGGGATGAAAAGCTGCTGGTATACCTATTCTACGTTTTTCGACGAAGATATGAAATGAAATAATAAACGAATAAATAAATAAGCTGAGTGTGTTTCTGGGTACATCTTCACCTGAGATAATTCAGGCAGGACGCGTGGGCCCGGCGCCGAAAAAGATACCGAAATCTACGCGGACGAAGTCGTGGAAGACAGCTACTCATTATTCGCGATCGTGACATTGCATTAGCTTTCTCCTTTTTATCCTAGATTGAAACATTGAACAGCACCTACTAACTACGTCTTGTTCCCTAGCAAGCTAGAGAGTGCTTAGGTTTATAAGACCTAGGTCATATTTAGCATGATAGTGTGCATGTCCATGAAACCTGAATCAAAATGGATTACTAGCGGCATCGCCTATTGACATTATTTCTCTGATTCTTAGCCATAACCTCGATCAGGTTATGCGGCAAGACAAACAGCTGTACCTGTATTTACTAACTGCTTCTCTTCCCGTGCAGCTAGTTTATTCTTAGATTTTAGGGTTCCGTAGTAGACAAGGAACACTTAGTTTCGCCATGTGCACCGGACCGCATTTTAGATCAGAGACTATAAGTACCAGACCAGAAAGCTGTAATTTGGTAGGGGTATATTACCTAAATTAATCATGCCGAAATATGTAATATTTTTCAGGGCTGTTCACAGGGCTGTAGCATATTAATGAAGTTACATGGAAAACTGATTATCACAGCTAAGTGGGGTTCACACGTCAAAGAGTTATAGTCTACAAATGAACCCTGCACTGCACATGGCCCGACACACTTATTTCTTCTCTCCAAGACGAGCATTGCTAACATTATGAATGATACTTAATTTTATGAATGACTGAGAGAAACAATGCTGTTGACTGAAATTACTTTAATTACGGCCAGCGCAAATGGGTCATAATAATTTTTGGTCTCTGCATGACTCACAATTGTTGCATAACATGTGATTGAGCCAATTATTTTGTGAGTAGCATAACTATCAAGTATGATGGAAATAAATTCTTGGTAATTAACTAATTACTTACACTAGCAAAAGAAAAATAACTTTTGTTTAGACAATTACTTATTTTATGATGCAAGCATGCATTTTTGGGTAATGCTACAAAATTTGATAAGCATAATTCTATACTTAGTTGACTTATGTACTAACTACTTAAAGATGTGAAAACAATTTTTATGCTTTTTTGTGACTGGTGGGACATGTCTATGCCCTTATTGAAAGGAGCAAATTTCGAACACTGAAATACTGGTTTTTTTTTTATTTTATCTTTGCATTAACGTGTAATTTAAAGAAAACACTTTTATACAAATAGCTACTTACAGCAGAAATCGTGGCTACAAGATTAATGCAAAATAATTGATTTTTATATGACACAGCTACTCTGTATGCTATAGCCACTTTGCATGACCAAACACTACTAAGTATTTATTGTAATTTTTAAAAATTATACTGATTTAAGAGGTATAGAGCTTTCAGACAATGCTATTTTATTGTTAAAAAGTGTGAATTTATTTTTTAAGTAGGTTTTCCTTTTTACATGGAATACTCCTTATAATTTGTTTTTAATCATAAGTAGATATGTACAACTATGTATATATTTTTTACCATACTTGAAATGTTTAAAAGCGGTATTATTCTGTTATGCATTATTTATTGTGTTATTTTAAAACTTGCACCATGACCAATAACTCGAATAAATACATATATAACACTTCTGATCGCCATGTGATTCCAGGATCTATTAGTTCAGGGGTGTAATCCTCAACTGCTTGTCCAGTGGTTGTGAATATGGCATCAGATACGCACACCTGGCCTTCCTTACTTTCTCATCCAAGTATCCCAAATAATTTTTTTTTGGGATTGTCTTAAATAGGTCTATCCAAAACTTGTTGCTGCACAATCCCAGATAATAAAAGTTTATACAGAAACACTAATAGTGTAGACTTTAGCATGGAAATCACATTATATAGTATTTAACATTTATGTATGTAAATATAAATCTTTTTAGTTGCTTTAGGAAAAAGAAAGAGAAGACTAAGCATAATGTGACTGCCCATAAATAAAACTGCTGAAATATATCTTACAAGATAAGTTTTTAAGATTCTCATTCTTACCAATAATGCAGAGTGTGCTTCCAAGGAGACATAAACCGATTCGTATACAGATGGCCCGGTTGAGACTACTTGTCACGCGACGCGAGAAGTAGCTCATTGGGCAGTTCCATCTCTGGTCGCTCGGCTGCTGCTCATACGTGACTGTAGTGGGTTGATACACGGCACTGGTCGGCATTTTGGCGGTTTTAACAACGAATACACTTCACTATGATAACGATTCTGGGTTTAATCAACAGTACACCTCATAAACAAGTACACATAGCTTTTGTTTAACACAAAGCTTGCGACGATTTCAAAACACGGCGATGAGCAAGCGACGCGATGCGCAACGAACGGTCGATTCCAATTGAAATGTAGCCACTGCACCACTTCTTACTAAAGTTACCGGGCAATAAACAGCTTTATAAAATTAGTAGCACTGTTTTCTTTACTACAATCGCGCGTGAAATTAATCAGCGGAGCAACAAAATTATCAGTGGTACGCACAACAACCATAACAAATTCTGACTGAATGACAAATCAAATGGACGAACGAACAAAAGAATGAAACAGAATACAAAAGGAACGAATGCTTTCGAAACTTTTATTTTTATTACATATGGTAACACTCAAATAGTACCAACCAACCAACAGCGAGTGGTGTGCCTGATCCGGTAACCGAATAGAAAAAGAATCGAATCAAATTAATTGGTATCGATGAGATTGAAGGTGTTGCTCAAAAATCTTTTTACTTACCCGACTATCGCAAAAGAAGTAAAATGTCTTTCACGAGCAATAGTCACTAAAGAAATTTTATATACACATGGGTACTTAAATTTTTTTTATGGTCCATATAACTTAATTTCTATAGTATTTAAGGGTTCAGCACCAAAAAGACCTTATGATATGACTAATGGCTGGTGCCTGGTATACACTTGATTAGTGCAAGTGCGAAGTTCATACGTTTGCTACTAAACGAATATTAGGAAATGTATGGATTTCACACTTGCACTAATCAAAGTGTATACCGGCCTATACCATCCGCAAATGAAGCTTTCCATAGGTGAAAGAATTTTGAAACTTGATCTCTTGTTCCATTTCATTTCATTTATTTATTAGATTAGAGCCTATTCAATGCAATCAAACAAACAATCAAATCTTTCCTCTAAGATTACATGGGCCTATTACCATATTATGAGATTTTAATTATCAGAGGGCTGGTCACTATCTTGCCCAAAGAATAAGCATTGCCATTCAACGTGGCAATGCTGCCAGTCTTCTGGGCACATTACCGCAGGGTAATGACCTGCGGGACATTTTTTATTTATAAGTCATTTTATTTCTTAGGTAGGTTTAATTGTCAGTTTCTAGTTCATTTTTATTGTTTAATGTATTATATATAAAATTTTGTATTTGAATTAAACGTTTATACCTTCGAGCAACACGGCCTCCGTACGAAATGTGCACACAAGTTTAGTTCCGCACACCTACATACAAAACTTAAACTGTCACTTGATAGATAAGTTCTTTGCTTGATAGTAATTATGACATTGTCACAAAAATGACATAAAAAAGAAAAAATAATTTGTGTACAGATGAGTCACAAACAACCATCACACAACTAACACATAGACATGCATTTGCCTAATTTTGGCTTGTACCTTGACAGAGGGGAATGCAGCGTATGGCTACTCCCTTCGGTGTTGCTCGAAGGTTTATACCCATTATAATAGGTAATTTTCCCAATATAAACAGAAATATATGATATGTAAGAAAAAAAATTTTCATGTCTGAATAAAAACGATTAAATGAAAAGATTAATTCCAATATATTTAATCCAAGTTTTGAAATAAAACACTTTATATTGTGCAAAAATATTGTAATAATATAGTTTTAAATAAATTGAAGTCATTACATTACCAATATATAATTTTATATCACTAAACAGTCATAACTGTAAATTACAACTAAATTATACTTAAACAGGTAAAAGGCACTCTTCCTTGTTATTTTGCTGTTGCACTTGATAATCTGGCACGGCCTAAAACATAATAATTATTTTGCAGTTATGGATTTTACTGATTGTTCCAATCATATACGCAATTTGATGATATTACACTGTGTCGTTCAGATCTATTTAGGCACCTAAATTTACACAAAATATGTTCCAGTCTGAATTTCTTAGATAAAAATTTAATAGTGACTATTTAATTTAGGCCTTGCGCCAATAAACCTTGGGGAGTCCGGGAGTACATCGGTCATAGGCAATAGCACGTTGCGCGCTTCCTGTATATACCACTCTTCTACACTCGGTTGAAGTTCAGTAACGACAATAAAATTAGGTCGATTTTGTCCTGCACATGACACTTTGCAACATTATAATATAAATATCAATTAATTATCAGCAGGTCTCTTGTCACAAAAATAATTATATACAAATACATCGGCGTAAACCTTAATTATGAAAACCCTTACTTGATACTGTTTAATAATAATTAAACGCGATCAGTCATAAACAACAAACACGGAACAATATATTCACTTAACTAATTCATCATTATCAGGATAAATATATTTACATATAAATGAATTTCTCAATAAGGCACCAAGAGCGTGAGCAACCGCCTCAACTTATCGTTTTACTATCTAAGGTACCTTTTGTACAACACATCAAGATGGAATTGCATTCAAGTATTGTGCATGAAGGCACAGTACACTATACTGATGATGGACATTCATATGTAATTTACTTGGTTTTCAAAACGCATAAGATAATTTACTTCAAATGCAGTTATAAGGAGTATAAATACGGATCAAATAAAGTTCAATTATACACTGTATAAATCTGTAACCTTGCCAATTTCTTGAACGAATACTGATCATATTGAAAAACTTACCCCAAGGGACATAAGTGGGATTATGAAAAAAATGGACTTGACATCAAAATCGATCAGCTGATTTTCCAGTTTGAATGCGGAACCCATTTTATTTAAATATTTCGAACTATATTCCTCAGGGAAGGTTATTCACTATGACCAGTATAGTTATATTACAGAATATGCCAGGTTACAGTTTTACACCCTTTTTGAAAACCATCTAGAAATCCAATGGCGCAGCGATGAATCGCCGACATTAATTATATAGCGCTGTGTAACATTTCGTCTTGTTATGGATTCTTCTTCTTTAAGTGCCACTCCATTACTGGAGGTTGGATATGATGATGGTATTTCATAGCGCTACATAAATCTCACAAATCACTGATGCATAGACAAGTTATAGCTACAACTGGTGTCGGGTTTGGAATTATAAAATACTACATACAATTAATAAAATATACGCTTATCAAACTGAATATTTGTGTTTTGTACTGAACATGTAAATAAATTAGTAATACATAATACAAAAATATTCGCGTTTAGTACGATACAAATGAAGTCTTATACATGAGTAGAATTGCGCGAGATAAGAGAACTAAGCATGGAATAAACGGTTTCGGAAGCCCTATATCATATAAAAGTCACTGGAATACGATATGAATTATTTTGTGCTTCGAAAATAAAAGAGAACAACTTTACCTCATTAACTTAAATACTAAAAATATGCATAATTATTTGAGCATAATGAACTAAACCAATTTATTAACTTTAGCCAGTTACATTTTAAAGTATATTTGAAGCAATGTGCAATCGTTACCTATTATATGACTAAAACGAAAGCGATAGGTCAAATATATAACATAAGAGTAATCATTTTTAGTAAATACCCATGTAACAAAATATCATTAAAATTTTACACTATGAAAATTTGTCATGTGGCTTCCTTCAAGTAAATCCATCAGTCTCATAACATTATTAAGACTAGCTACCAACTTGCCACTTTAAACCAAATAAATTATAACATTGATTTTTCAAAAGCTGCCTGCTGTTTGAGTAATTAATAGATTTTTTAAACAAAATAGTTTCGTTCCCAAATATCACTAATGGTCTGAATTGTCATTATGAAAAATATCGACAAGCTTTAATAGTTATAATTGATTATACTATAAATATACATACAAATTGTAAATAAAACTTTACTATAGTATTAGCGCAAATATTACTGCTAAAAGAATTCCATAAGATGTATACAATTTTTTACTACTCCGTCCAATATTTCTAGGTAATTGAATGATAAATGAACACAACCTTTTCCATGACCAGTCAAAGATGTATCATTCAACGGCGAACCCTGCCGTTTCGAGGACTGCCTGTTTGAGTTTGTCGTGTAGGCGTTCTTTGCTAGGGTAGGGGGGTAAGTCGAGACGATTGAAGCAAGTGTGCGCTTTAGGCAGCGAGTCGGGCGACGCGTCGGCTACGAGGTGCAGAGTGAACAACCGAGGGGCGGCAGCACCTGTAGAGCCTTGCAGAGCGCGGAATCCCGCGAGCGGGACTCTCCGGGAGCCGGTTACGAACTGGAGCAGTCTCGCTCGCATCTCCGCGTCGAATTCTTCGACGATTTCCCAGAACCAGCCTACGATGGGTGCGTCTGGGGTGACGTGTTTCAAGCGGGTGTGCCTTCGCCAATCTGCGGGATCGAGGTCTGCGCGTCCACCGAGTAGTGGCTGTAAATCGCGTGGCGAGAGCGATTTGAGCAGTTGCGGAGGAATAATGTCTTCGAGCCCTCGCTTCAAGGCCAGCCACTGCCGCTCGGCGCCCCTAGTGAAGCGGTGCGCGACGTACAGACGCACGTACTCGCGCTTGTTGTCGTCGGAGACGGTCTCGTTGGTGCCGCCGGGCCGGAGCTCCACGCTGCGGACGGCGCCGAACGACGAGCACTCCACTGAGAATGTCGTGTCTATTACTCCTGCGATGCTGTTCTCTCTGTAATTTAAAACCAGCTTCATATTAGATTTTATTTATTTATTGCCAACATGTTTGTCCGCGTGACTTGAGACACAAAGGTCTCCTCCAGCTTCTTCCAAGCCTCTTTGCCAAAAAAGCCCCCAATCTTTTGTATGTTGTCCAACCAACACTGCCTATGCCTTTCCTTTTCTCGTGTGGAAGTTTAAGGGGTCCATGCTGTTATTTCCGTCCATTTATTTTTATTCTCTTTGAGACGCACAGCCGAAATTACTGTACATAGAAACTTGAAATTGATACAGAATTTCACGTTTCTATGTACTTTCGCCTGTGCGTTGATATATATGTCAGTAAGTCAGTCAGGTTTGCCTTTTATACATCTGGACATGAAAGGCATAAGGTCGTATCTAGAAATTCTCAAGTTTTCAGGAGAGCAGAAATAAAATTTACTAACATTTTTGCCAATATTTTATTAACTATAAGTATTTTTCCAAATTTTTTTACAATATCTAAAAGAAAACAGTTTTGACTACCCGTTTTGAATCATAAAATTAAAAAATACGTTAAAATCAATTTATAATTAATTATTTTTTATTTTATTGTTCATATCCAACTTTATGCTTGTAATAATAAACTTTTAGATTGATAGTTCTTGCATCATGTTGAAATCCGACTTTTTGCCACCAATTATTGTAACAAAACTGTAATTTTATCTTGAAATATAACTAAGCATGTTAGCATGCATCGTTAGTAATTAATACATTATTTCAGACATAAAGGCGGATGTGAAGACAATAAAAGAAAAAAATTAAACGATATAACTTAATAAGGTTTTAATCGCGTTTATACCGTTATTTTAGACGTTTTGAATTTATTATAATTCATGTTCAAGTTCTTTATACTCAAAATACCAATTTCATCTTACTCTTAGTGAACATGAATTTGAAACTTGAAACGTATAGGTAAAGACCGTACCTATTAAGTTATTTAATTCCAAATGTATGGGTAACAATTGCGAAAAATAAGAAATCATTATCAAAAGAAAACATTAGAAATGATCAAAAACATGATATCATGAATCAGCAGCTTCAGCTATCATAGTCATCATCATTGGGTTCATAATTCACAGAATCGTCGCTATCGTAGTCATTAATTTGTGAAATATCTGTAGATATTCAAATAGTGTCAAAAAGAATCTTATTACTTGTAGATATTAGAAAAGTCTTTACACCCAGCTAGAAAATATAAATATTTTACATATAAAATAAATGTAAAATTATAAACTTGTGTAAATATATGAAGAGTACTTAATTAGGAAACAAAATCAGAATAACAATTTCCTATTCATATTATTCCGTGCTTCGGAAGGCACGTTAAGCCGGTAGTCCCGGCTGCCATCTGGTAGTCGTTAAAGGAACCACGTCAGAAGCCGAGAGGCGGTTCCGCAGAACTCTGACACCAGGGTGTGCATGGTCGACTGACCGTGTCACCTACACGAAATGATGATGATGATTCATATTATAAAATAAAATGCGACACTCACTCATTATTAGAATTGTCAACCTATAAACCTCTAAATTGATTTTGACGATATTTGTACATACAGAGATAGATTATAGTTTATTTCTGTAGGTAGATGCCAAATAATTCCCAAGCTGAGATGCGTCGGAGTCAGGGGGTAAGGTAAATCTGAAATCCATGCAAATTCAGTCGCAGAAAATAGCTAGTGTAGTTAGGTACATAAGTAGTAAAAGCAGATAAATTTAACTTCTTTTAATTAACTTTTTTTAATTTTAACTTCTTTTTTTCAGTGTTTGAAATCAAAACATTGGAACCACATTGTGTCCTTCCCTTATGACTTTCTACAAATATACCAAAACATTTCTTCTATGCTGATCTGAGATAAAAGAATAACGTAGAATATACCAGCTGCTTCTCATCCACCGCAAACTGTATAAGCCAGACGAGGGAATGGGCGAAAGCTAAGGAAACCATTTCAATAGGCGATGCAACTTTTATAAAAAACTTGTTAATTGATTAACACAACTATTATATGACTAAAGTACTTAGCGGGTAACCATCCTCCATAATTATTTAATGAGTAATTTCCACGGGTGAGCTTTATCTTCTAAAGCTCACCCGTGGAAATTACTCATAGCTCACGCTAGCAGGTATTTGTAATTTTTGAGAATTGGCCCTAAGCTGGGGACGCTCGCTCGCTTCGCTCGCTTTGTTTTGGCCACAAGGAAACCTAACAAACTTGACCTACTTTCTGTGACCAACTTGTTTTTGTTTTGGTCATTTTGTATGGCCAAAGTACCTATGAAAGAAAAAGCTTATAATTTAAAAACAGCGCAACTCCGCGAATGGTTTCTTAATGAAGGGGAACGTGAGTTCTGTCAATTCCAATCCGCAGAATATCTAAGTTCGTGCTTATCTATTCTAAAGCCCACCCATTTCTACAATTAATATGACACAATAGGGAATAAATTTCTCAAATTCAACGTGACCCGTGCAAAATGAACGAAAAAAGTGAAGTTTGTTTTGTCCTGCCGCCGCCGCCGTGGCGCCAGCGAGTCTCACTATAACGCACCAGCCTATCTCACTTTGACACGCCTAACTGCAATAGTGAGAGAGCGAAACAAATCATGCTGACATCCCCCGCTCCCAGATATGCCCACGTGACATACGCGCGAACGACGATCTAATCCGGAAATATCCGAACTATCTTTAAAACCGACCCATGCCATAAATATATTTTTATAAAAATTTTGAGGCATAACTGTTTATCATTTGATAGGTACGCTATTCTGAACATAAAGTTGATATTATTAGAGCAAGAATGTATTATGTTAACATGGGACTTTATACACTGTCAAAAATAGCACTATTTTACAAGCATAATGGTGTATGTGATGTCCCATACATGAAGTCCTTAGTGGCATAAGGGCGTATCTGTTTATACACCCAACATGAAATTCCGAAATGAGGAGAATTCTTCAAATGCATAAAGATGCATCTTTAGATACCGACCCCGAAGTTTTTGATAATTAACGGAATAAAGGTTTTATTAGAAATAAGGCTATATGCCTCTTACATGATTGAGAAAGTTTTCAGATCTGACTTTATGCACGAATTTATCTCGAGAATGAAGAGAGATATAAATACAAGAGTTAGTTTGCTAGAAAGAGACAGAAAAGTTTAGTATAGTGATGTTAAAAAGTCATTTTCGGCGGATCTGCACATCCGACCTAATGCTTTTCAGGTCCAGACATATAGATGACAGGTCGCATGCTCAAAGAGAATAAAAATAAATGGGTTCCTTTATGATGTAAGTGAGCACTAGGAAAGGATTTTTAGACATTCAACACCTAAGAGGGTTTTACGAGGACAAAAATTGCTGATATTAGAAACTATCACCTAGAAATGACATTTAGATATATTTAGGCATAGCTTACAGCATCCAGGACAGCGATCGATGCAGCTCAGGGTCGACGTCCCGTATGTCGCGCAGCGTTATAGTGCGGCCCAGCAGCTGCTTGTAGAAGGGCGCCGTGAACGCGGCGTCCAGCTGGTGCCCGTGGAATAGCGCTACGCCGAGGATGCGCCCCGCGAAGTGGAAGTAAGATAAATGTTCTGGGTTCACCTGGAAGAGAGGGAAATTATGCTTTAGCTAGAAGGACGTAGCAATTGGAAGAAATTATGAAAATACTATCCTTTTTTGTTTTAGAAGTATATTTTATTTCACCAACTTTTGAGACTCGTAGTCTACACACTTAACTATGAATGTCTACAGACTTTTTAAATTGTTTCAAGAAATTCTATCATAGCGGGGTTTTGCCATACTACATAGTGTAGTTTGTTAGGCGTCTCTCGGTTTCATTCAATGCTGCTGCCCATCAAAATTGTTTTTTAAGTGAAGGAAGGGTTAGGAGTTTGTTGAACTGGGGGAACGGGATAAAGGTATTTGGGATGTTTCTAGCTCAGTTGGATTGTAAAGATTATCATCCCTTGAACACACTGTTGATTCACAAAAAGCAGTGTTCAATATACTGCAGGTTCAACACTGGTCGCCCAGCAGGTGCAGCCACTGCAGTCAGCTGGCAAGAGACTGCTCACCCCGGAATCAGAGTTGATCTGCAGCGCGTATCGGTCGTCGCCGGCGCTGGCGTACTGGAACAGGCCGTACTGCGGGTTGAACAGCTCGCGGCCCAATAGGTGCAGCCACTCGCGCGCCACGCCGCCGTAGTCGAGCCCCTCTTCCCCGCGGAACTTCACGAGCAGCCGCTTGCGGAGCTCCTTTGGTCGCAGTTTCATCACGAGCCGGTACGATTCTTCTAGTACTTCGTTACGTGATACCTGGAACAGAAAATTCAAATTAGGTAAATAAATATATACGTACAAATCACACAGATTGAGCTAGCCCCAAAGTAAGTTCGAGACTTGTGTTATATGGGATACTAACTCAACGATACCATATTTTATAATGGATACTTATATAGATAAACATCCAAGACCCAGGTCAATCTGAAAAAGATAATTTTTCATCTTGACCTGATCAAACCCCGGGACCATCCATGTTTTAGGCAGGCGTGTTGACCGCTGCGCCGTGGAGCTCGTCAAACCACACCTTATAACCACATTAAAATTTAAGGCAAAGTACAAACAAATCTATTTTGACACTCCATTTCAATGGTTCGATTGTGTCTTCGTGGCCCGTCTCGAAAAAAGATCCATCTTGTTTGCCGCGCCTAACTGTCAAATTTGGCGCCAAAACAAAATGGCTGAGACCCTAACTAACCTCTATCCTACAATGACCAGTCTGTGGCTGAAGTGCCTGCAGCTCTGCCCTGAGCGCTCGCGCCTTGGCCGCCAGGTCTCTTTTGTACTTCGGCAGCGTCTCGGGCTCCGAGGGCTCCACCGCCGGAGTGGGCTGGGTAGGAGTCGCGACCGGCGGGGTCGAATCGCTATTTGGTTGCTGAAAAAAAAAATTATGACAACCCATGGTAGGAATATATGTACTCTTTCTCATCCATCATTGATTATCAGATTTCTTCTTTTCATTTGAACACAATTTGGATTAAATAAATCGAAAATTGTGCATCAACAGACAAACAAAATGGACATCATATGATCAGATCTGTGGCCCAGAAAGGGCATTGTCGAGTTACTTCTTAGGTGCATATTTCCTTCACCAGTTATTATTATAGTTTGCATGACAAGACATACAATTATTCTGTTTTCCAGATCAGACATCAATGCAACTCAAATACAAAAAATACATTCTCTTTCTCGTTACTTTGACTTTTTTTTCACTTTCCACAATGCAAAGTGAACATGTTTGACCTTGAAGATGACCCAAATGTCCTCTGTTTCTTTTACTGTATGTAAAAAGAGACAAGAACACTATCTTTCTCTTTCAAACAAAGAGTACAGTAACACACATAGGTCGAAAACGTTCGACTTTGGCCACACCAACACGACTTGGTTATTTGGACGAGAAGACATTGCGGAGCTTCACGAACACTGCCCAGCCGAGTTGTGAGATCTTTATAGAGTATAATTTTCTTCATGATACATCAAAGGCCATGTTAAGAAAATTGGGAAGTTTCCAGCACAAACGACTCACATGAACGAATCTGGCGGAGAGCGCGAGGCGGGGGTCGGTGAACTGCGTGGTGCGGTTGTTGTGGTCCACGAAGTAGGGGCGGCCGGAGGGCGCGTGGCGCATCTCCCAGCCGGGCGGTAGCGGGCCGGCCGCCGCCGCCACGTGCCGCATGTGCGCCGGCACGCGCGGGTCATGCCACGTCGACGCGCCCGACACCACGTTGTAGAAGTACACCTGGCCCTGGCTCGTTGTGCGCATCTCTGGAAACACGACAATTTTATCACTCACTTCTTCATCAAGTCTACGTTCTCTTAAAAGGCCAGCAACGCTCTCGTAACACCCCTGGTGTTGCAGTTGTCCATGGGCAGCAGAGACCATTTACCAAGAGGGGACCCGCTTGTTCGTTTGCAATCCTATATCATAAAAAAGTCTCTTTTAGTCTCCACTGCAGGAGCACGACCCTTTCTGTACTGCCAGAGATACATGTTAGCAAAGCAGTCAGAGGATTTGGCATCACTACATATTATAAAACAAATTCCTCCACTGTGTCAGCGTCGGAACCGAGATAAGCCAAATAAACTGCGCTCAGCAACCCATCTCACAAGCATGGCAAGTATACAAAATGTCCTATATTGGAAAGGCTTTAGTCCTGCAGTGGACTTTTGTGGCTGAGATGATGATTGGGTTCGATCCCCAGTCAGGTCATAATGAAAACCGATCTTATTCAGCTTGGCCTGGGTCTTGGATGTTTATCAGTATTAGTATCTATCATAAAATATAATATAGGATAAAAGATGTCGTGGTAGACACTTCGCACGACCGGAATGCAGTGTGGCAGAGACACATTGTCAACTTGCCATGTCCAAGGGGCAGATCAGTGGCGGCTATGGGTGCGGCTGGTGACACAGTAGACGGAGTGGAAAGCGATGTCGTGGTGGACACTTTTCACGACCAGAATTCAGTTTGGCAGGGACGCATTGTCAACTTACCATATCCAGGGGGCAGATCAGTGGCAGCTATGGGTGCGGCTGGTGCCACAGTAGACGGCGTGGTAGGACTGGAAGGCGATGTGGTGGGGGGTACTTGGCGCGACCGGACCGCAGTTTGTGGCTGGGGCTCTGGTCTGTAATGTACACACAAAATAATAAGGAGGTAATTTAAGAGAAAATTTTCTGTCTGTTTGGGTGGAATATAACAACAAATATGTAAGTACCTCAAAGAGATAGACGTGGCGTGGTTGACATCGGTGTCGGACACTGGTGACGAAGGAGACGCCGGTGACGAAGGAGACGCCGGTGACGTAGAGGGTGAGGTCGAGGGCGACACGCCGTTGGGCGTCGACGCTTGTGATACGCCGGCGTCCGTCGGCCGCTCCCATTGCGTACGTCGAGAAACGTGATTGACGTAATATGGCCTGGGAAGTCATTGGTTTTTACATTATTCAGGAAATTTCCTATTTTACAGGACATAAAAAGGCATATGACAGCCTCCGTGGCTGGCGCATTGGCTAACACGCTAACGTGCGACACGAGGGAACCCGGGTTCATTTCATAATTCTGGTTCTTCATTTTCATAGGTTTGTGGTTCTGGAGCTACCCTGGCGATAAGTCGGTAAAATAACTCCTCAATCCCGATTCCACTTACACGATACAGCTTACTATGTAACTGAGTTAGCATTCAGATGAGAGAAAGAACACAGAGCTTTACGACCCAAAAGCCTAATTAAACTTAAGGCTATGTTTATAACATTGTAGATGTTCACGACTTCCTAGCATTTGAAACCTTCTCTCTTGGTTTTCTATGTCCCCCCGTCAGGGCAAGAGCAGATGCCATTTGGCGCCATCTAGTTCAATCCGACGCAGCTTTGCTTCACCCAAGTGTATCCCAACTTCTTTACTTCTGCTTTATCATTGCGGCGCCACGTTTATTTGGCGCGTCCACGCTTTCGCTTGCCGTGCAGATTCCAAACTAGGGCTCTTCAGGGAATGTGGACGTGGGCAGTGGCGACTCGTGACTTCAAGGAGTGGTAGTTCACCTGCTTACCTACTGTCTCTCAAAAGCAAAACGACCTATTGAAATGCCGTACGTTCGTCAATTATTTGTAGTCGACTGCCCCTATGCACCTACTTAATAATATTTTTACATACATAATCAGTTACTCTAGGTACAATTCTTGTTAATATTAATGCATGTTGTAAAACCATTTCTGTATTAAAAGTATCAGGTACTTATGTACATGCAGTGAAATATCTCATCATCTTGACTTACCATTAGTTTAGTGAGAGGAGCTGCGCGCTAATGAATATTCTAATACGTACTTAGCTAATTCAGGTTGAAAAGCACGAGAAGATGGTTTCAAAAAACAGATTAGGCGGCATACCGCCTAAATAAGCCATAGCCTATTTTCTTTTTTAGTTCTTGTTCAAATAATCCCATTAACAACACACATTGAAGCCACTTTCAACCACTACACTTTGAAGCACACACAAAGTAGAAAACTATAACTATGAATATTATTGGGCAATTTCGCGCGCGTTATCTATCACACCGTGTCACAGGTGCGAAATAAAACAAACAAACTGATTTGAGTAAGGTCAAGGACACGCCTTCGCAACAAAAATCTTCAACGAGCGAGCGAGACACCCCGGCCGATGCCGCCCGAGCGAGCCCGTTCGGGAGTATTCGGGACTCGTGCGCAGACCCGATTTTTCAATTTTTCTCATACATTGAGTACGGATCATCTTCCGTTTCACCTGCCGGAGCATTTCTGTCTCATTCCATATAGTTTCTATGGAGACGCTTCGTGCGCACTTTGAAAGCGCTCGCCCAATTTTTGGTTTAGCTAAAATGAGTCTTAAATTTTAGGTTATAAAGATCAAGCTTGTTTGAAAATATTTTCTTCTTCAGTGTGTAATTAAAGTTACATACTTTTGGATAAATAATAATTGTGTCGAAAAAAAAATGGGAAATACATAAAAATCTGGTAGTGCAGTGCACGAGTGCACTGAAGGAGCAGCCGCCACTGGTCGTGGGGTCAGCGTAACGTGTGCCATCCACAGCCACTTGCGTCGACGGATTTAGACGTCTATCGGTTCTTCGTGACACAGCCTCCACGGATCTTCGTCGGAAATAATGGTGTTAAGGCAAAAAAATCCCATAATAGAGGCATCACATCAGTTGACATGTTTTGCATCTGTATAGAGTTTTAGTTTTTAAGTTCTACTCTCCGGGAAGAGTGTTCCGACCGACATACGGAGCAGGGGTTTCCGAAGGCAAAGGGTTGCCTTATTTTTCCGAGAAGCGACGCCCACATTAGTTCGACACGATAGTTCCGAGGTAGTTGAACTCGAGAGACCCTTTGAACCTTTCTTTATCATTTAAATGACGACATATTTTTTTTCGAATTCAATTTTTATTACAACATTTAATTAGAAAAATGCATTATTTCACATAATTATCTAAGTAGTAGCTACGGTTAATAAAAATGGTGAGTTAACGTCGCATGAGGAAAATGCATTATGCAGTTTGTTGCCGCTTCTTCTGCACTCCGCTTTGAAAGCGGCCTTAACTTAGCCACAAGTAAATTACTGATGTCAACAATTTTTTTTGTTGTTTGTTGAAAGATGTGAAATAAATATGATAATAAAGTATTCAAAGAAACCTCTATTAATTAAACGTTTAAAATCTTCGCCGTCGATACGTAAAGCTTTTAAAACAGATTTAATTTATTTCGAAGGTTATTTACACCACCTTCATATAAAACATACATATTTTTTGTACCACACAACCCAAAAGTTTTAATTGTCATTTTCCTTACGGTTTTCCACAGAAAACTATACTGCCAAACATATTCAGTAACTCTGACAAATCAGGTTATTAAGAATCATGTAACAGGTGCTGAATCACTGAATGATTTAACTATACGTATCTATATTTGATATTATAATGAATTATGTTAGACCAACAGCAATAACGGAACTTTAAAATATTTATCTGGTTTAAATTCAAACATGGGTTATCTTAAAATAAGATACTGCTTCGGATTATCTCAGAGAGCTGATAAATTCTCTCGCGCGTGTACTAGAATGCGATCTGTAAGGTGTCTACTATGACTAAACTATTCTTCTTTGCGTCTTTCCTATCAGAGGTCATAGCGATTTTTACTTTTGGACGTCTTTTGAAGGCGCTGCATGGGACAACATAACAGACTATATATAATAAAAATGTATGAATCTGAAGTATTTTTAAAGTTTATATCAGACTCCAGCAGCCCTATTTGCTAACTTTTGACAGCATAGCTGTCAAAAGTTGTGTACATCATTTTCAGGGTAACTTTAATATTCATTACGGCTTTGGTATGAATTACTGTTTTTATTTAAGTTATGCAAACCATAATGGATGCTAAAGTGACAATCAAATCGTTGCACACAGAGTTAGCAAATCGGCCTGCTGGTTGTATCACATAACATGGCTGTATATATCAAGCCCTATTTAAACAGTCCTTAACATCCGTATGTATACAACTCAAAAGATAGATATGTACATGAAAGAGAATAGGTAGTCTTGTTTTCATTCTTTAAAGTCTATTTGTTTAAATTCTGATAAAACATACCTTCCAGATGGTGTAAATCTTTCTTCCCAATATTGTGGCAGTGGGGACTGAGGATTATTTTGGTTGACTGGGGGGTCCCTCGGCGAGCGGACATCGCCGGCAGGCCCGACCACCGCCAATGGCGAGCCTTCGCCAGCCGCCGACGCGGGCTCCCCTCGCGCCCCGTCGCGGGACAGTAGAGACACTATCACTTGGCCTCTGACACCACATGTCTCGCCCGAACCATCCTCACACAGTTCTAGACATTGATCTAAAACAAGGATATTGAAATCTCTTAAATTAAATTGTATTAGGAATAAAGCTGAACGTGATGAACATACATGTATGATTTCATATATTTGTTAATAATATCACCAACATATGCCTCACTTACACTTGACAGATGAGAATAAAAAAAAAACTGGGCGAAATTTTTAGATTTTGGGAATACAATTTTCGGGTCTAATAAATATCTATTACGTACAAATTAAATACTATTTTTATTGCTGAGTTATTAAGGTTATTTTATTAAGTACAATAAAATAATTTTTGTGAGCAAATCATAAGATAACAAATAAAACATAATGAGATCAAGAAGCGAGACACCTAAAACATATTTATTACTTTGCCACAAGTATTTGGCATGTGAGCAATTTCACCATTTTGAAAGTAGGATCAAATAAATTATGCTGGGACTTTAGACATAACATGAAATGACAAATCCCGACACATTACACCCATCTGGCAACTCTACACCCCTTGCACCCCCAGGGTTATGCCTGTTTGCCAACTAAGTTGTATAAAAACAAAAAGAAAATTTTTTAAATTAGAATAAACTAAATAAATTAGCACTAGTCTTATTGTTATATCATAGTGTTACACTTGATGTGCAACACACTGAACACAATACCTGTATAATAATTCCATTGAAAACTTTTTGTGACAAAATAACTGAATGACATATGAATAGTAATCATGAAACATAATTGGATAGAAAAATAGCATTGCATGTTCAGAGATAATAATTCACTACCGGTGGCATATGATGCAACAAATCTTTAAGAACAGTGTTAGGCTATGCACATGTTTTTATTAAAACTTTCAATTTTACTTAATTACAAATTTTATATGGCTAAGAACTGCAATCTGTTGCTATAATAACATACTCTAATGGTCATCAAATACTAGGTGTTGAAAATCTAACAACCTATTTCATGTAAATTATGGTACCAGATCAACATAACTTCTTCTGAAGTGCTTAAAAATTGATAAATATAAAATGAGCGATTGCTTCATTACAAATTTTATATGGTGTAGAACTGCAATCTGTTGCTAATAACATACTATAACGGTCATCAAAAACTAGATGTTCTATTCCATGTAAATTATGGTCCCAGATCCACATAAATTCTTCTGAAGTGCTCTAAGTTGATATCTGAAATATGAAATGAGCAAAATTATAAAATAATAATAAATAAAAACACTTACATCCAGTATCCTTCAGCTTGTGCACTGTAGAAGGTTGAATTCGAACACAACCTAGGAAACCTGAACCTTGTCGCTTGTGAATTTTGCGCTGATTCCAAACACTAAAACAAACATTAGTTACTATTAAAGAGAATTATTTACTTATAATTGATTATTTTATCACTGAGGCCTAGGTGGCTAAATATTTTTTACATTTTCTAAGAATTGTTCCAGGTAATCACCAGGTCAGTTGAATTGCTTATATGATTCTTAGGCTTACCTAATAGTAATTCCATCGCCCTTATTAAGGTAGAGGTCGTAATGGGTATTCCATTTTGGATCTAGAGTAGCTTTCACAGCATTCGTTGAATAAACTTGTCCGCTGCCATCCACGGTGATTTTAGCAAATGGATCTGGTAATCCTGCACAAGCAATTAACATTTTATTACAATCGTTGCATAATGGAATAAAATATGAAAATATTAAACAGTTATTTACAGTGACAATGTACATACATTGAAGACTTTATTTAATTTTATGTTTTTATTTTATACGACAATTTTAGTTATAATAAAACATGAAAGATTACAATAAAATACATAACGTGTGCTTCAATTTACTCGTCAATATTGTGGTGCACTTATGCACAGACTTCGTATGTAAACCTTGAAAAAATCCTTCACAAGTAGGTATACATTGATAAGAATTAGGAGCATGGCAAACTTACGAAAAAGGTCTCGCCGTACCAAGTTTCTCGCGCACAATACTAAAAGAAGAAAAGAATACGTAAGATTAGAAATAATATGGGAATTGTAAAGTAAAATATTCACTGGTTACAACAGGCAAATTAGCAAAAGACAACCCACTTGTTAATCTAATTTTCTGAGCTCCATATTTTCGGTTCGACACTGGAGTCGACATTTTAGTATAATTTTGGGCATAACATCACAAATTACACTAACTTATTATAATTATTACACATTTCCTTAACATAAATTTCAAGCCACCATTTTTCTTTAACTGAATGAATGAAAAGAATTGCTTAAAAAGTAAACACGTTCCATTCATTCGTTTTTTTTTCCTGTAGCAGTAGCAAAGGAATCATGAATCATATTTTTTGCAGTTGGTAAACTTCCTTTGCCCTTCAGCTTCCCATCTACGCCTTAAGCTATGGGTTCCCCGACTGCACGATCGTGATCGTACGCTCGTCAGCAAAACGTTGGATGACGTCACCCATACATTTTCTATGGAAACAAGTTTGGGTGGTTTCCCCGGACGGCGTTGTCTACGGTCGTGCACGGCGGCGGTGGTCAAAGTTCGCCGCAACAGTGTTCCCAACTGAAAAAATTGCGAGTTTCCAGATTAATCTTTATATTTTTATGTTATCGATTGTCAATTTAGATGACATCTGAATTAAAAAAACAAATATGAAAAATATATACTACATGACAAACTGACTGTATTTCTTGAATTTTGGGTAGATCTAATAATAGTTTGTAATAGTTTTAAACTAAGTATAGCCATTCGATTTGGAAGTTTGCCTGATTAATATTACTTCATGTTGAAACGTATCATTTTATTAAACGAAGTTATGTGATATTTTCTTTAACTTGGAATGTTTTTGAAACAATTAAATATTTTGCAGAATGTGTCTGTAGTAATAAGACTAAATTAAATAAAATTATTGTACTCGTTAAGTTGTGACTTTAAGATGAGCAAGAAGATTATTTTGAAATTGTATCTGAGCCTGTAGAATGGCACACGAGATAACGTTTATCGGCTATCGCCATCTTATTTACCGTTATATTAAAGAGGGACATGTAAATAGTTTATCGCGCGATATAAACGGCGTCGCGGGTGCCATGCTACGGGTGCTGATGTATTTATGGCATAATTAACATAAATACAACAAGAACAATTGAAAATAATCCAACTTCAAATTACTTTCGTTAAAACTGTTCCATAACTAAATCTATATACCTAATTTACCTACCTTTTGCAATCCCATTATTATTTTTTGAGATATGCACGAACAAGACAAACATAATATTCATACATAATTACACTTTTGGATTTCGGTACACATGTTAAGAGGCTGCTGGAATAGACTGACGTATAGAAAAGAACTAGATAATTTTGATAATATTATATAACGGTGGGCTACAGTACGGGTAGGTCGAATTAATCTCCTTTTTTAAACTTTGTTTAAATTGTTTACATTATTCATTTTTGAGCGGTTGCTGTCCACCATGAGCAAAAAAAACTTCTTTTTCATGTTAGTGGCCTTGCTACATTTACTTGCCGGGTAAACATAGCACAGTCATAAAACCCAAAGACCACGTTTAGCATTTTAGTGGGCATACATACTACTCTATGGGAACCATACGGCCCACTGTATGAGCACCTAAAAACCCTTATTCCTAAAAATTATCGCCAATATCTCGTACACACATTGTCATACCAAACACTTAAATGATTTTCAGCATAAAATTTAAGGCGCAGTAGGTGTTATGCGAAACTAGCGCCACCATGAATTCTTTTAGGAATAAAATAATTTAATTCTGGGTTGCACTGGTACTAGAATCGCATATACCACTTCGCCTTAATTTTCACAAAATAGTTATCTAAGACAGACAGGACAAGACAACACGAATCCACATCAAAGAGTTAAGATGCTTTTGAATCCAGGTAAGTAAGTTATATATGTATTATCGTGCTAGTTAGTGAACAGAGGTTTAAATAATGCATTTAGGTGCTAAGCTTTGCGAATGACTCATCTCGTGCTCATCTCATACTACCCATAGATAAGAGAGACTATATCGTAAAATACTGAACAGGGGTTCTATTTTTGAACGCGTGACACTCGTCTGCGAACGAATTTCATACAAAAATCATTCGAAGACGAGTGTCACACGTTCAAAAATAGTACCCCAGTAAATTTATCGTCTATGATATCGATTTAACAAATGGCTAGACTAGCAACACTAATGATTGACGTCCGTCGTCTACAGTCCACCCATCGGATAGCGGCGGCACTGCACGATCGTGCAGTGCACGAGCGTTTGCTCGGGGAACCCATAGCTTTATCGCCTGTGGCAACATTTATTTTTATTTAACTGTCAACAATGTTATTATGACTGGTACGGTTCTAGCTCTGCCAATGTCAAAAGTGAAGTGTATCTTTATTTAGGTTTGTGTAAATCACAAAAGTTTACAACAAAAACAACTGAGCCGAGTTCTGAATTCTGAAATTTTAATATTTTTACGTGATAAAAGCTTTTTAGACATTTCATTTACATTGGCAATGTATGATTAATAAAAATTAAGGTGCCTCACAGTTCTATACAATGTCTGCAACATAGTGTAAATGTGTAAATATTGTTGAGCAACTTAGATAACAACCAGTATAACGAATGATAGTAAAATAAATATTTATCTTTATTGACTAGGTAGGTACTTAACGAATGCTATTTGCCTACTAATCTTATCAATTGTGTCACAAGCAGCATTTCAAAGTGCATAATATTCTATCTTTATTTCGTCTTTTCGGTGAAAGTTTCCTTCCTATGACTGCATCGTACAAATCTTTTTATGGTGAAAAGCCTACCATACCCACAATAACACTATCGGTTTATCGCTTAATTATAGAAATAACAAAACTTTTTGTTTGTTTCAGACATAAAGAATAAAAGTAAATAGAAAATGAAGCCAATTATAATAGTTCACGGAGGAGCTGGCGACATACCCTCAAGTAGGGTAAAAGGCAAACTTGATGGGTCAATAGCAGCTGTAAAAGCTGGTTACGAGGTGCTCCGAAAAGGTGGCACTGCTTTAGATGCTGTTGAGGCAGCTGTGGTTTCTATGGAGAAAGATGATAATTTTAATGCTGGTATTTATATTTCGTTTTCACTTGTATTTATAGCTTAAACCTTGTTTTAAATAATAATAGATCTGGCTGGTATACACTTTGATTAGAGCAAGTGTGAAGTTCATACATTTCCTACTAAACGCTTAGTAGTAAATGTATGAACTTCGCACTTGCACTAGTCAAAGTGTATATCGGCTATTAGTTATAGTAGTGTAACTGTCCAATTTTGTGTTTAAGAAATATTCTTCTCACAATTCTTTATGCTGTGTAAATATGAATTTCTTGGTGCATAATATTATATCATAAATAACTCTTTCGTGAAATCTTTGATCTTCCAGGTTATGGTTCTGTATTAAATCTGCGAGGAGAAGTAGAGATGGAAGCCAGCATAATGCGAGGCTCGGATCTCAATGTTGGTGCGGTTACTTTAGTGAAGGACTTCTTACATCCCATTAGCATAGCACACAAAGTGCTCACGGACTCTCCACATTCATTGATAGGAGCAGAAGGTGCAAAGTTGTTTGCAGTGGAAAAGGTTGTTGTGTGATTTTTATTTTTGGAATTATTGTAGGTGTCCATTTGAGATTATTTTATCTTTTTTTATTTTATTTATTCACAAACTTAGTTCTATTGATATATTTATAACTATTGCCAAACTGCTCTCTGAAATCTGCTCTAATAGACTTTTTATTGTAATGAATATTCATATAGTTTATAAGAACATACAAATAAGAACTTTTGTACTTGGACCTTTTTTCGAAACAAAATATTACATATATACAATTATTGAGAGGTCTAAGCTAGCACATAAAAGATAAAAATAATTGGTGTTTTCTTTATGTCAGGGATTCCAAACAGTGAAGCCAGAATCATTAATAAGTGAACATGCTAAACAAGCTTTAAGTAACTTTCTAAAACATGGAGAATTTGGAAGAACCGAAATTGGAGAAAAGGATGAGGTAAGATAAGCAGATCATTACCAAAAAGTAATGAAAAGTAGGTACTTCTATTGCTAATTAAGCTATATTTTGAAGTTTTGATCACATAATCTTATTTCTTAATTGTGTCTGGACCTATTCAATTTCTGGTGCAGTGATGAAAGTTGTGAAATGCCAATTAGACCTTGAGCCTTGAGGCCATTCGAGTGCCAGTCTTCCTCTTAATGTATTCCAATTGGTGGTTTGAATACAATTTTTTACACTGGATGGTGACCGTAGCAAAAATTACTTGTATTGCTATATTTGGATCAGATAATTTTATTCCCTGTCCTATAGCCCTGGATCTTGATCCTTGATGCCATTCGAATGCCAGTCTTCTTAATGTATTCCAATTGGTGGTTTAAACACAATTTTTTATACAGTTGATACTATTACCAAAAAGTACTTGTATTGCTATATTTTGATCAGATAGTTTTATTTCTTGATTGTGGCTGGGCATATTTGATTTCTGGTGCAGTGATGAAAGTTGTTTTAAACAGCCCTGGATCTTGATTCCTCAGGCTATTCAAATGCAATTCTTCCTCTTAATGTATTCAAATTGGCAGTTAAAATACAATTTTTGATACAGGGTGGTGTTGGTACAGTGGGCGCTGTGGCAGTGGATGCTGATGGCCATGTGGCTGTGGCCACTAGCACGGGTGGCATGAGTGGCAAGGTGGTTGGCCGCATTGGCGACACACCACAAATTGGCAGTGGTACTTATGCTGATGACTTGATTGGTGGTGTTTCCACTACAGGTATGTACGAAGCCGAAAGAACATTTCATTTCATTTGAGCAATAAGCAATAAAACATTGATCTTTTGGCTGTCCTTTTCCTCATAAATCGGCTACAGGACAACAGCTAGTAATTTTACTTTTTGGTAACAGCTCTCTTTTCACCTGCTTGATTGAATGAAAACCTCACATGGGTCCAATATGCCATATTACAGATATTGTCTGATGACATTAATTTTGTTCAAATCTAATGCAAATATTTTTCAGGTCATGGTGAATCTATATTAAAATATTGTTTGGCTCATAGCATTATAAAGCTCATGGAAGGAGGTCTTAATGCGCAAGCTGCTACAAAAAAAGCGGTAGAAGGTAATTATAATGAGGCACATTTCGATAAAAATTTAATGAGACCATCTGTAAAGTATTACCTATATTACGTATTACCGTTCATTCTCACTAGTTCTACTCGTTAGTTCGATGATCGAACTATTTTTAAAGATTCCGACGAATTGAGAACCTCCTCCTTTTTTCTCCTCGATATCGAACTACTGAGAATTTTTTTCTCATTTGTTCTACTGCCGTAATTGAGGAACAAATTAAATAATAAATACAAGTTAAAATGCTTCGTTAATAAATTCAATCTACTAAATTATTGAAAAAAAAAATGAGACATAAAAATTGCTTTTATACTAATATTATTTGTTTGCAATGGATCCTGCACTCAAAAGCTACTAGATCAATTTTGAAAATTCTTTCAGCTACGTAAGCTATACATTATCCGCGGGTGACATAGGCTATAATTTACGAGGACGAAGTCACGGGAAAACAGATAGTGGGTGTTATAAGAACCAAATTTTAAGTTCAGTTCCCCCAGTCCAACAAATTCCTATTTTCCTTGCTTAAAAAACGGTTTCAATGGGCAGCAGCATTATAACCGAGATATGCTCAACAAACTGCGTTCACCAACCCTTCTGCTAAGCTTGGTAAGTATGGCAAACCCCCCTTAATGATTATTATATAAAATGTATCAATTTGTAATTGTGTAATTTTCAAATAAGTAAGAGATTTCTATGTATTGAGAACGATATATTTTATCTCGTACAAAAAATAAAACTAATTTCATGCAAATCAATCTAAATGGCATCGATTAAGATTTGGTCCTGATAACACCCACTAGCTGTTTTCCCGCGACTTTGTCCGCATAAATTATAGCCTATGTCACCCGCGGATAATGTATAGCTTACGTAGCTGAAAGAATTTTCAAAATTGATCTAGTAGTTTTTGAGTGTATCTGTGCGCGGGCATTATGCATAATGTCTAGCTCTATCAGGCTAAGTGATTAATTTCTATTATTTATCACATTGCACGGTCATTATTATATTGCTGCGTGACAATTGGGCAATTTGATAATAAAGCTAGGTTTGACGCGGTGCGGAGAAGGAAGCACGTATAAAACGCAGAGATGGGTGGTGAATATAAATACTCAAAATGGATAACTATCCGTGAACAACCGTTTTTACCAAGTACATATTTATCATAAACCAGTGTTGAAAACTATTTCCATACAATGGCTATTTATTTCTGCTCGTATTTTTCGTTATATTTTTATTTTTAGTTATTTATTGCATATAACTTTGCTCACGTCCAGTGCTTAAACTGTTGCCCACTAATGGAAAAGGACGTACTTTCAGCTTAATGCCACTGTACAGCTATTTTATAAACACAGGCTGTATAAATACAGATTGAAACGCCAAACGTGAAAATTCATCATTCGTCCAAAAATTCACTACCCCAATATGTTTCTTCTTTTAAATATGATAGACCATCATCTTTAGATGGGATAGAATAGAATAGAATATGATCCACCTCGAAAGGTTCCCATCTTGTCGCGATTAGTTCAGTAGGCATGGTCTTGCTACCCGCGGTGAAGAGGAACCAGGCGGAAGGCGCTTGAGGATGATCTGAGCCACCCACCTCGTGCCTGACGTAGAGGAAGACAAGCTCCACAGATCTGTGCCTAAAATCTGTGACAACTTCTTTAGGCGGCCGCTCGCTTCGAGAGGTCTATCTGTGGGTGAATTCTCGTTCATTCTCACTAATAGTTCTAATCGTCAGTTCGATGATCGAACTAGTGAGAATTTATTTTCTCGTTTGTTCGACTATCGAACTACTGAGAATTTTTTAAAGATTCCGACGAATTGAGAACATCCTCCTTTTTTTTGAAGTCTGACTTACTAGTGATTTACTAATGAAGTACCTACTTACGTAGATTTTTTCAAGGAGTGGCCCTAGTTGGCTAAGTGACTTAGGGCGGATTCGACCAAACTAGTTTAAAATTTATCCCGAGAATAAATGGCAAAATACTCTAGAGTAACTCGATTTTCCGTTTTACCAATTACTAATCCAAGAGTAAGATGTCTATTCCAGAGTAAGACACTACAATGTACCTACATTTTTATACTCCAGGTATGACTTCGCGGCTTAAAAACACTGCGGGTGCCATTACTTTATCAAAAGATGGTGACGTCGGTGTTCACTTCAGCTCGCATAGGATGTCCTGGGCCTATGTCAAGGATAACAAGATAGTTTATGGGATCAATCATAATGAGACGTTTGAAGAACCATATGAATAACGTGTGAATAACGTTTGATGAAACTGATAAGACTGAAACGGCACAGGTTTTCAAAATTGTATACATATTTTGTTGTATAGAACTTAAATAAATGATATATCTCTTCAATAAATCTGTGTTTTTTTCTCACTCCTCAAGTCCTAGTCTCAGTACTAAAAATAATGATTCCCATGCTTTGTTTATTGTATGTACTAGTAGTGAATGTATGAGTTTTATAGCGTTTTGATAGCCATTTTAACATTCATTACGATTTATATCTTAAAAAAAGCAATTTTCCCGCAACTTCGTTTGTGTAAATTATAGCCTATATCACCCGCAATAATTATAGCCTATCTCAAAATTCTTTCTTATATTTTTTTTCTATAAATGAAAGAATTTAAAAAATCATTATTGTAGTTTTGGAGCCTATCCATTGCGTGCAAAAAACAAACAATCAAATCTTTCCTTTTAAAAATATTAACTAGTATTTCGGGTGGGGGCGCGGGCTGCGAGCAGCCCGCGAGGTGTCGGTACAGCTGTTGAGGAGGGTCATAAAACTATTCAGTTGAACAAAGGGTGAAGAAACTCGTTCAGTAGGAAATAAGTAAGGAAAGGAGTGGGCGGCTATCTTGGATTCCAAAATGACATCCAGTTTCGAGTTCCACGAGGTCTTAAGACCCCAGATATGAAATTTCATTCAAATACAAAAAGGTTGAAAAAATAAAAAAAAAAATTTCGCCGCCCTTTTGGATCCAAAAATGAAGTTCTAGATAACAGTAATTAATCATATGAAAGGCGTAATGGATGTTGAAAAGTCCATCAAAACGTTCTAGTTACCAAATAGGCCTGAAGCAAAGCTGAAGTTAACGTGTCTACTTAAATTGCATTATTTATTTATATTTTGCCCAGTCAATATCGTCATAAACATTGCAAACTCCCATGTATCGGCGATTTTTTTACATATTGTAGGAACCACTTAGTATAGTCTACTCAAGTTTGCAACTTTCCTAACCCTGTGCTACTCCTGGGGGGCCCGAAAGTATGGGACTTTTTTCAGTTTTTACGAAAAAATACCTGCCTACCTAGATGCCTTTTTCGAGTATCTTTGTGGTATGCTTTTATTCTACTACTTCGGTCGAAAGACCCATTTTTGACAGTTTGTTTATCTACTGTTAAAAAACTTAGAGAGATAAAATAACACTCATTTGAAAGCTTATTTAGTCTTCTATCTTTTGTTGGATGTTTATCTATATAAGTATCTATTATAAAATATAGTTTCGTTGAGTTAGTATCCCATAACACAAGTTTAGAATTTACTTTGGGGACCTATATTATATTGTCTTTGCTTTGGGGCTAGCTCAATCTGTGCCGTATATTATATAATAAACAAATATAAACAAACAAACATATCTTTTATTTTATTACAACATTCCTGTAAGATCTTTAGTTTCGTTGTTACGGGCCCGAATAGCAAAACTACCCCAAATTGTGCCAAATTTAGGAAAAAATGGGCATGGTTTGACAATGTATCAGTCAATAATATAAGTCACAGAGAGTTCAAATTATATTCAAACGGTAGATAATTTAGTGTTTTTCATAAAAGCATTCCCACAAAGATACTCGAAAAAGGCATCCTTAAGGTACCTAGTTTTTTGGAAAAAAACTGAAAAAAGTCCCATACTTTCGGGCCCCCCAGGAGTAGCACACTTGGGTGTAGGCTATTCTTAGTGGTCTCTACAATATATAAAAAAATCGCCGATATTTGCGCGTTTGCAATGTTTGACACATTTTCGTATCGCTATTGACTGGACAACGCGAGCATCCTTTAAAAAATCTTTTTTTTTCTTATTGGCGCTGTTTTGTTGATAAATAGATCACAATATTAATTATTATAGAATGCACTCCGCAGCCGCGCCCCCAAGGACCCGAAAGATAAGTAAGACAAATCCACAACTTATACTATTTAGAGACATTTTTTATCTTTTAAGTAAGAATATATAAATAAAGAAGAAAGATATGTTTTGGTGTAATGAAATGAGAGGCTGATATTATTTTTAACTATCCATTGCGTAAACTAAATAGTTTAGGTTTACGGGTTGAATTCAATACCCGCACATGCAATGTTGCTGCTAGATGTGACTAGAATTTATGGCCTGATATGTGAGCGCTGGTAACCTATCACAAACAAGAATATTTTCTCTTCGAATTTTAGTTGTTCGAAAACGGGACAGCGACGTTTTAAATGCCAAATGGCTTCTTTGCTATATTTTCTCCTTCTATAACCTCCTATACTTAGCGGGCGGGCTGGCTGGTGCTTGTCCGCCTTGCTGCTTGCTGCATCATTTATGACGAAACCAGTGGATTCACGAAAAATTGTCAATGATTTACACCATCAGTTTTAGAATACTGGGGAAATAAATATAGAAATGAAGAAAGGCACTAAAGGACTCGAATACAGGGCCGGAAGACAGCAAAAAAAATTAAATCAGCCAGCACTGACAGGACAAGGAAGGATAGGACGGACACTTGTGTGTGACAAGTGTGTGACTGTGACTGACAGTGACAGTACGTACGGTACGAAGGACTACGAACGGACTTAGAACGGACGAGTAATATTTCATATTTTCCGATTTTGGTTACAATAAATTATTATTGAACGTATTTAACTAATGTAGAATTACGTATTAAATATGTTGATTAATGGAAACTTAACATTGAGATTCAAACCAGTCGAATTGCACTATTTCAATTGGTTGTTTGGTGCAGCCCCATGTTTTCCACTAAAAGCATCAAAAATAAATATTATAACAGATCCTCGGAAGTTCTACGATACTTTATGTGAAAGATTCAAACATGCTAATCGTCGAGTTTCTATTGCGAGCCTGTACATTGGTACAGGAGATATGGAGAAAAGGTTATTGCAAGAGACCAAAGAAAATATTGTGTCTAAGAAAGAAATGAAGTTTAATGTTATCCTTGACTACCAGCGTGGTACTCGAGGAGAGGTGAATTCGAAGACGGCGCTGCAAGAGTTTCTGGATACTGTGCCTGATCAGTGCAACATTGCTCTATACCAGACTCCCCGCTTACATGGTACTTGGTCCAAAGCTTTGCCATCTCGGTACAATGAGCTAGTTGGTCTTCAGCACATGAAGCTGTATATAGCTGATGACTCTGTGCTCTTGAGCGGTGCAAACTGTTCCAATGATTATTTCCAGCAGCGACAAGACCGATATGTTGAAATAGTTGATGCGGACCTGGCAAATTTTTACTGTGAGCTTATAGGTATGATGACTGTAAGTTGTTAATGATTTTTAGTTTGGTTGTTTTAATTTTCTTTATTTAAATTATTTCATGTTTCTATTGAAATAAAGGCTCTGGCATTTCTTAAGTTATATGTCACTTAGTTCCATTTATGTAAGTTGCCTTTAACAATGATCATACTAAAAACTTTAACAAAGATATTGTTGGCTTTCTGTTTATTTGGTTCTTACACTTCATTATAGATGCTGTTAGCGAGTTTAGTAAAAAGTGTGCTGCAGATGGCACAATACACAACAGTCAGTATTCCAAGGAGGAGACGGTGAAAGAGATGAACAGGGTTGTGTCCAACCACATTGATAAATGGAAATCAAGTCAGGAGGCTAAATTATTAGATCTTAGTAAGTCCAATGGTAAGTTATGTGGTACTAGCTCAATAGCCAATATTCACGTAATTTTTTAATTTACATAATACTATAATCGTTATTGACCAGAGTAAAAAAAGAGATGTCTGATATGGACTGATTATGTCAAAGTCTATATCAATAATTTATTGCAAGCATTTTCCATAGAAAATAGATTTTTTTTTTAATGGGATCGATATATTTTTGTTGTTTTTCAACCAACTTTTATTTTTTTTGTTACTGTGACTACTATACTTTTGAATATTTATGGATAAACTGGTTAGATACCAGTATCCACCAACCACCACTCCGCCACCACATGTTCCACCAACCACCACTCCACTCTATGATATTGTCAAAAATTACCCAACATTTTTATTAAACAAAATGGTGTCACTCAAATATTTTAAGTTGGAAAGTATGAGCTAAAAAAAAGTGAGTGAAACCATTTTGTATTATATGAAACCACTAGCAGTTCGCCCTGGCTTCGCCCCTGCCTGGTACATACATAGCCTATGGTACTTAGGGATAGCTTACTTGTTTGACGGTGAAAGAATTTTTGAAATCAGTTATGTAGTTCCTGACATTAGTGCATTTAATTAAAAGCAATTAAAAAAAAATTAATATCAAAAAATGTTTTTAGATTTAACCATAGAAACAAACTCTTCAACTTTAAATTAGTATAGATTCGTGACTTCTGAACTTGCTAAAGATTTCCCAATATCATTAAAAAAGCGTTATTTTCAGATACAATGAACTCTGCTGACACCTGGGTGTTCCCTCTCTTACAAATGGGAGAGTTCAACATAAGACAAGATGAACAAGTGACACAGAGGCTGCTCTTGTCAGCACCTCCAAGCTCCAACTTCAGATTAGCTACAGGATATTTCAATTTGACAGAACAGTATGCAAAAACTTTGCTGAAAGACTGTAAAGCTAATATTAGTCTCTTAATGGCACATCCGAATGTAAGTGTTGATATTTATTTAAGGCGAAACTAGCGCCACCAGACTATTAATTCTTTTAAACCTAAATCATAATTAATTAAAAAACTTTAACTATGTGATGCTAGTAAATTATACTTGTTGTATTTTGGCATACTTTTCACTATTATTCATTTGATAAATTAAAAGAAAATCCGGCTTTTATCAGCGTTAGCCGGTCCTTCTCTTAATTTGTCATTATCACCCACCATCCTTTATATTTAATGTAAAAGCCTTATACATATAATCACAAGCTAAACAAAGCTAATAAACATCAAAGAGACCTCTCCAACGCGTCTGGCCAGCGTGGAGAGTGTAGGCCAAATCCTCTGACTGCTCTGGCTATTATATGGATCAGGTAGTACAGAGAGGGTCGTGCGCATGCTCCTGCAGTGGAGACTAAAAAAGTCCTGCTGATAATGATGGTGATATAATCTTCTGCCTACTCTTTCAGAATTATCAAGCTAGCTAGATCAATAAATTGTTCATATCTTATTTGGTTTTTGCAGGCAAATGGTTTTCTAGGCGCCCGAGGCCCAGCTGGAGGCATACCACATGCATACTCATTATTAGCTCGAAAGTAAGTAACAAATGGCAATTTTCTTAAACATATTATCATTCCAATATACATATATTAATTTTATAATAATGTATATTTTTTAATCTTCTTGTTTGATAGTAATTTTGCTAGGTACATATAACAATTTATTTGTATTTCCAGGTTTTGGCAAAGAGTAGTGGATTCTAACCAGACAAATAGGGTTCAAATACTTGAATATGAGCGACCTGGATGGACTTTTCATGCTAAAGGACTATGGTAATAATTTTAATGCTATACAGTTTCCCTGTAGAATTAGTATATAATCTTAAAAAAGGAAATGACAGGTTTTCCGCTGACGTGTGACGATTCTTTCTACAACATTTGCAAATACATTGCTTTTAAGGGTACTTCAAATTTTTGCGTCACAGACTGGCATGATGACCACATAGGCAACACGTTAATCGTTTACAGGAATGCTGAACTCATTAGTTCTATTGATATTAAGGAATTTATATATACATACGGTTATTCGCCACAAGCTTCGTAAATGCTTCGTCTAAAGTTACAAAACTGTATGTTACATGTCAATGACATGACTGAGAATTTTGACGAAGCATGACATGATGTCATGCTTCGTCAAAATTCTCAGTTAAAACTTCCACCTCGGATCGTCCTTTGCCCAAAAGTTTTCATAATACTGGATGCATTGCCATATTGAATCGCAATGGCCTTTGGCGACTGTCTTATATAAAATCTATGATATGATATAATATATCATGAGAACTGTGAATGTCAGGTACTACCCGCCTGGCAGCGGCGTGCCGTGGGCCACGGTGGTGGGCTGTGCTAACCAACCTGGGCGAGCACTCGGTGCGCCGCGACCTGGGGGCACAGGTGGCCATCTTTACGACTGTCTTCTTAACTCTATGCTCATGAGAATTGTGAATGTCAGGTACTACCCGCCTGGCAGCGGTGTGCCGTGGGCCACGGTGGTGGGCTCTGCCAATCTGGGCGAGCGCTCGGTGCGCCGCGACTTGGAGGCACAGGCGGCCATCTTTACGGTCTCTGCGGACTTACAGGTACGCCCGCTGGAATATCATGAATTAAGTTTTGAGTTTTTAGTATATTGATAAGTTTGAACATTCGGACAATAGGTATTTGAATTTCGGAATCAGGCACACAAAGAATAGTATTTGAAAAAAGTGGACCCTCATAAAAATTAATTCATCAGGTTCAATTTCTACGGAAGGTCAAAAATCGTTTATTTCAAATAAAATATTAGCAATACAATATAGGGCTTCATGCTGCGCCGCCAGGTATACAAAATTTTATTTTATTTGATATGAATTAGAATTATGTATGTCAATTACTGTTACTAAAAGGTTCCAATTTGTTTTTCGTTTTTCTCATTATTTTCTCACGATTATATATTATATTTATACAAGTGTTTTTATGCATTCATAATGCTTATATACTCTTGCTAATTCGGAAATAAGTAATTACAAGAAATCCACACTGGCAGGATTCGAACAGCCTCACTAATTAGGCTACCGAGATATTCCATACGTAGAATTTCTCCATTCGCCTTAGGGCTAGACTAATTGTGTTAGATACCGCAGCACCGAACATTACAATTTAGAGATATTTTCCCATATCTTATTTCGTATTTAAATTAACATAAAATTAATATTTTTACTAATAAATCTATGATATCTTTCAGACATTCATCTCGTTTCTCTTCACCGTTGTTTCAGGAGAGGCTACACGAAGAATGTTCAAAGCTACATAATTACGCGACGGAAAGCAGCAAAGAACTCCAAAACAGAGCGACGCCGCTGTGGGTGCAGGCCACGGTGGGGCTCTTCAGAACGTATTTCTGAATGGAGCTGCTACACAGCTAATGAAGAAAGTCACAATATTACGGCCATGACTGTTTAGTTCAGGTGTACTCAATATTGCAATAATTATTTAAGATTGTATGGAAGTTGAAAGGATGAAGAAAGTCTATGTACCGGCAATGACTGTTTAGTAAAGAAAGACCTTTTATTGCAATAATGATTTCTAGATCTAGAAGTGTATGAAAGTTAGAAGGTTCGTGCTTGGGTAGTAGTTAGATGAATATATTGTTGAATTTAATCTTATGTTGATAATATAAATTTAACCAACAATGAAATTGGTCAACTTGATTCTGATGTTTTAATGTATTGCATATAGGATCGGGGACCATATAAATAAAGAGAAAAATCGTTTTCCAATCACTTTTAATCATAATCATTCTTAGTTTTCATTCATATAATCGCATAATTATTATTTCGATTCACACTTAAAATAATTTTAAAATAAATTAATGAAAAACACTCTGTAATAATTTATACAAAAATCAGTCGTGACATTATTTGATTAGAATTAAAAGTATACATACAATCAAATTTACAATAATAGGAATCAGGCACATTATTAATATAATATCTATTCTAGTGAGTTCTAGGTATTTATAACTGATAAAAATAAGATGTGGTCCAATCAGCGCGGACGAGTATGCATTTCAACTTAAAGTCAAATAATACAATTTTTAATTATAAATCAATCCAATCATTCAGAAAGCAAACTTTGAGCATCATTAACAATAAAAAAATTATTGCAATTGAGCAATTTCCACAACATTACTTATATTAATTGTGTTAAAATCAATATTGAGGCATACTTATAGTATCATTCTGAGCAATAATTGAATAGAATTCTATTTGCGAATAAAATCAACTCCAATCAAATATAAAAAGAGAGAAAGATTACCACCATTCAAGCATGAATGACTTTATTTCTAATCTTTGGTGTGCTGGGCATAACTACGCCGACTCTCGGACTAAGGGCTTAGCTAAACGAACGCAATTTGAGCTGTCAGTCGCGAAATTTACGCTGTATTTAGTTAGGTTCTGTTTTATTCTTACAGCGACGCAAAATGAGTTTTCTGTTGCTTGACAAATTATGCAACACATTTTACGCGATTCACAACAGAAAATTGCGCCCGTTTGGGTTAGCCCAAAATGTAATGTTAACTTACTTAATGACGCTTGAACGCTCTCTTGGGAATACCCAATAAAGATAGTGGATTAATAAAGAATATAACAGATCTACGGAATACAACAATGAGTGAGGAACCCGTGAGTGAGAGTTCACGCGCCATAATCGCACATCACGTAGTCGTAGGCACACGCTACGATCAAAGCCCTTGTTTTTCAATAATGGCTCACGTGCGGGACCAAACTATTCACAAAATTTAAATAATCGTGATGGATGGAGATGGCTCTTAGGCTTCCCAAAGTGTAATTAACAAAACATTCAGCCGAGAGTCAGTCCACACGGAACATATTACTGTGTTGTGTCGCGGTATCGCCATCATCCTAGACTACGGACGCAGACAGTAGGTACAAAAATAGTTCACCTATTAAATACAATTAATACTACTTAACAATTAAGTATCGCGAGGAGGCCTCAAACAAACGGAACAGCATACATTTATGCTACAATACAACAAGGCAGAATCAATAAATCCCGCAGTTTTGCGAGATTCACAATAAAAAAAAAGATTCATAAATCTTCTCACTGGAATAGGCATAATACACGATGTGTAAAACTGGCTACAAGCCTCCTCTAACTATAACGCTACTTACGCGAATCACACTAAGGTAAATTGACTAGGCGTGGTAGGTCGCAGTGGTTGCGTGAACAGCTGGCCTTACGCTTTGACTACATGGTTATCAGACGTTGATACTTCCAAACGTGTACTTACACTGAAATATTTGGATTAAACTGAGGGTTTTGACTAGTCGTATTTCAAGCTTGTAGAACTATATCGCTAACTATGCATATCAACTAACAGTCGGACTAATTTTTTTACCCAAAATCACTATGTTGTCAAAGTAATTTTGGATACAAAATAGACACCTGACAGTTGAGACGCACAGTTTTCTATAAGTTAGAATTACAGATCAAACCTAAAGATCGGTAAGGGTCAGCAAAGCATCAAAGCCTAAGTCCAGTCGTTTGGCAGACGGCGTCGCGTTGTCAGGTCAGAAGCCGGCCACGTCGGGCGGGGGGTCGGGGGGCATGTAGTGCAGCTCGTCGACGGGCCCGCTGAAGATGTTGTAGAGCACGGCGAAGAGCGTGCAGGCCGCGTAGGCGCCGAGCGCCGCCCACCATAGCAGGCGCTCCCACAGGCGCTGCTGCGCGTGTTTCAGCACCAACAGCCCGATGGTAAGGCCGGCCAGGGCGCCTGCCACGTGCGCTGCGTATGACACCGGGGGCGCTTCCTGCTTCAAACAAAACATCTCGTTACGCTAACGTTAAGGCCTATTTACCAAAGACGTCTATCAAAGACACTTCTAATAGAAACAGGGTGGAATCGAATTCATTAGCATACGCAAGAAAAAAAATACATGTAAAAACATTTCTTGCGTCAACATTAAATCGCTGATTGTGTATCGGTCTAAAGTCACTTGTTTTGCGTAATTTCTACCGACCGTGTGATTTTATACTGTTTAAATAAATTTATTTTTCGGCGTTTTTGAAAATTCAGTCCTGTGTTGAATGAGGTTTCCTAAATTTGAAAAATGTGTAATTTTAATTTACTCAAAAGAAGTATTACATTTCTTTCAATCATGGGTATAGTCTATATTCAAAAGGATGCCAATGAATTAAAAAACACCCTGTATAAACTGAGGTAGATGTGCCCTACTCCAAGAAACAGACATTCAAAAGCAATCATGTCACGTGAAGTGGACGGCGTCCTTAAGCGTAACGGTGTTATAAGCTCCATTTGAATGCTTTCAGAATTTTGTACGTGCGGCTCTTCTACCTCAGTTTATATAGAACTCTTTGCCAACAACACCAGAGAAAATCCAGAGCAAGGAAAATTTGACAATTATTAATCAAATCAATTGATAGTGGTATTATTTATTCATCCAACTCGCGAATTTTTAAATATTTATTTTTACCATGAGTTTAATGAAATTTAAAATAAACAGAGAACTCATTATTTGATCTCTGTTTCTATGACCTGGCGACATTTGTTTGGCAAGCCGCCGTAATAGCGACCTAATTTATATGCCTACTTCTGTCTCCTGTGATGCCATAGATTTCAATAATAGAATAGACAATGACCGTCACATAGCGTACGAAAATAATTTTATTGTACTATCGATGGACTGCATGACGCAAATAATTTTATTTTTAACTTTTCATCTCTTAAATAGTTATACATCACTGTTAATTTTTGATACAATGTATTTGCATCTGTCTAATTTCTCAAATAAATATGAAATGCTTAAAATAAAATATTAACAATTCTTGATGATGGAGTACTCACCTTGGTATACCTAGCATGAATCGCAAAGCCGACATCACAAGATGCAACGGCCAGCGCCGCGACGAGTCGCACCGCGCCGTATCGCATCGCGTGGAAGTTCAGCAGCGCATTCGCCAAGTGCGCAGCCAGGAGGGCGTACACTCCTCCCGACGCGCCAGCCAGGCAAACATCGGGGTCTAACACAGAGGCTGCTAGAGAACCCCCTAGCACCCCGGCGAGGTAAACTGCCCCGCAACGCAGCGCCCCATGCACCATTTCAAGGGGCAGACCCACCTGCGAAGGAAACATTCGTGATTAGAGAACATCAAACAAGCTACGTAATAGCTTTTTAAGGGAAATTACACGGTATCGAGCAAGCCCTGGTTCTACCTATAATATCTATCGATTGGTTCGACATTTACTTCTTTCGATATTTTATTTCCGTGCATTGTCTGTAACAACTAGTAAGGCCTTGGCCTTCCAGCAGCAGGTAAATCATTTTCTTTAAGCTAGAATTCGATTTCATTAAACACAAAATATATCTGTGGACTAAAGAAAATAGCTGTAGCAAGCGGCTATTCAAAAATCGAGTGTAATTGGCTTCGACACGCCGCCAATTGGGATTTAAAAAAGACTCTTATGGATACTTACTGCGAGTTGCACAAGAAGGTTGAACGCGAGGTGGAGCCAGCCGGCATGCACCACGCTGTAGGTGAAAAACCGCCAGAACTCGCGTCGCCGGTCCGGCCGATATACGAGGGGAGAATCCACCGGCACTGGACCGGCCGCCGCCGCCATCCCGCTCGAGCCTGACGCGTACCACGCGAACACTCCCAACTAAAAAGAAAACAATAGGTTTACATGACATGCTTCATATGAAGAAGCAGCAGCAGCCAATCGCATACCTTTTTTTTAGCTTTCCCTATCATGGTTATGGCCTTCCCTTTGATCGTGGGGGAATAAGCAGATGGCATACTTATTATAGCCGTGTGGTTTGCAGCAGAGTAGAATAGGACCACTCACTTCCCGTGGATGTCGTAGAAGGCGTCTTAGGGAACAAACTAAACAAAGCTTATAAACAACAAAGAGTCTAACCAGTCTGGTCAGCATGGAGTGTCAAAATGCGAAATCCAAAGTCATGCAAACCAAATCTTCTGACTGCTCTGGCTAATACACACACATGTGTTTGTTGTTCTGTGGGCTAATATATGGCTCTGGTAGTACACAGAGGGTCGTGCTCCTGCAGTGGACACTAAAAAAGACCTGATGATGATAATACCGGATTTATAATACCGGATAAATATGGAACAAATCATAGTAATCACGGGGTGTCAGGTTTTCAGTCATTTCAATTACACGTTGTATACTTATGACGCAGTGTCTTTTTACGTACAGAGAAGAGTATCTTTTATGAACGATGCCGTATTGTGCGTACACGTGCGTGCCACGACGCGATGCAGCCTCCTATCGTGTTTATGTGTACCTACCCTTAGTTTTACTACTGGCATGGCTTTAAGCATGTTTTAATTATTCTACGAGTATGCGTGTTTTTTTTTAACTTCAGTAGTAATTTTTCTAGGATTTCTAGGTATTTACAATTCATGAAATTTTCAACCGTTTCCACTACGCAGGTTTCATGATTATTTTTGCGTTTATTTCTAACAATTAGCTGTGCTGTGATTCGAATTATATGGGTGGCGATACATTTCACGGTTTTATGAATAACTTGCGTGCATCAATTAATTTTCCTTATTTATTGAGTCAGCTTTACTATAAAAGTACTTGCATTAATTTATTCCTATTTACTAACAGTAACTTAAAGTCTCGTAAGTATTGTTTACATATTAACCCGTGGTTTGTGCAGCTAATGACGTTTGATTGAATTATTCAAAGGGAAAACCGTTAGCAGAGTTGCGTGTGAGTATCTATAGCGGAGCACCTTGCTACAAATAAATAGAGTAACAGAATAATAACTAACTACACTACTTGTTTGCTCCAATATAAACGTTTTATTTAAATACAATTGACATTGACATCGAAAGGCAACACGCAAAATCTATTCATTTAAATAATTTAACTCAAAGTGCATATCCTAAATGTGTCTAAAGGGGAATCTAAAATGATTTTTTTCGGGGTCCAATGCTGTCCCTATTTGAAAAAAAAAACATGTGAAAGTGAGTTAAATTATTTTGTGTGCTTCCGCCACCAGTTAGTTCATGCAAACTATTGCTGGTCAGTTTGCATGAGCTGACTGGTGGCGGAAGACATACTCTGTCTAATCTGTGGCGGAAGCACACAAAATAATTTAACTCAAAGTGCATGTAACTTTGACTTCCGCAAAGTATCGCCTGAATCAATTCAACATTTAGGATAGTTTGTTTTATTTTTTCTAAAATAAACGCTGCTAAAAGCGAAGCGCGACTTTGTTGCGCAGCATTTCCGCGCTTGTCTTGTCTAGTGTCACACTTGCTTATGTGTTGCTAAGCTCATATTGTACAAGTTTATTCTGTGCCCTCTATATTCTCTGACAGCACTTTGCCTTGCTGAGTCGTGCGCTTTGCGGTGATGCGGTGAATCAATGTGTGACGGACGGCGGTCGACGTGCGCCGGCGCAGCGTGCGTGCGCGTGCGATTGTTATGATTCACGTAAACCGCTTGTTTGCACGGATGTGAAATCCGCTATTAACAATTTTAATTAACTGAGCCAACTAGAGCGAGGATCCAGCGGTACGTGGATTAGAAAGTGATGTTTTGTTACTATTTTAACTTCGTATTGATGTCTGGAAATGGTGTTACTTAGACTTCACATACTCACTTGGATAGGCTTGGATTTTTGTAGACTTGCAACTCCATTATAGAGGACGTCCTCTAGGTCCTAGGTACGTATCTTGCCTAGGAGGATATGCTACGTGCCCTACTCGTTAAAATGGGATGTTAGTTTTAACTTATAGAGGCACGGTAGGAGCCCTAAAAATTTACTTTTAGGACTTTCTGCCAATTATTTAGGTACAATATGTTATCTTAGTTAGGCGCCAAGTATGTACGATGCTAGCTACGCTAGAGCTCTGATATCAGTAGAATAGGTACTACTACCTAAATGCGGGCAAACTAACAGGAATAAGGAATGGGTGTAAATTACCCGTGATATTTACCTCCAGAAGCGTGACGCAGATAATGAAGAGTGGCGGCGGGCAGCAGGTGTACCTCTCCTGGTAGTACTTGCGCTCCCGCTCCTCTGGGAGCACCTCCATTGCTACTAGGTGCACCATCCTGTAAAACATAGCATTTTATTAAGTCAAAGTATGAGGTAAACTATGAATTAAGTCATCATCATTGTCAGAGTCTTTCCGATCGCATTTTCAGCTGCGTGATGGAGGAACTCGGGAGACGCTGTTATGAAAGCATTTATGCTGTAGTGTTTTGGGAAAAGTTTTTACGACCGGCGAACGTAGGCCACCCTAGTGGTGGCTAACTTTGGAGCGTTGGAACCACTGCCCCATGGAAGCCATGTAGAGGCCAGAAATTGATCTTTATAAACATACCGCCATAGAAAAATAGAGATCAAGAGCAAACTTTAAATTTTTGAACAATACGTAGGTACTTAGGCGCAAGCAAAGACAATATAATACTAACGTAATAGACTGCCCACCTCATACAAAAATATTGGACCAAATTAAGGTTGCCAAAAGCAGGCGAATGTATGGCGCAAGAGAGTTGCTTGCTACTCAATACTAGATAGCGGTAATCTGCGTTAGCCTTTAACTTACTAAATATACGGTGTCATTTTAAAATATTATGCCTAAAATATTGTTTTGATTTTTAATAAGATATATTTTGTGAATCATGTTTTTATATTCTCATAATACGGTAGACACAATGTTGTGTAGTTTCGAGTGGCGCCATCTATGCGAGTCTCTGAGAACAAGGCGTTGAGACCACATGGCGCAAGGTACCTAACACTTAAATGTCTATATCTAGAAGTATCTTACTAATCTTAAATTTTAGAACAGAAGTACCTCTAACAAACAGATATAACCAAAATCGATCATAAAGTTTTCGTAACTTGGCTTCGATCACTAAAGAGAACTATTAAGTGAGTGAGTTTATTTGTAAAGACGAACTTTCTGCTGACAACACAAACAGGTAAATCGGTAGCGTAGTCAATAGTAACAGAACGTTTCAGTTTGAGATTTGTATGTTTACCCCAGGTACAGCAGTTCCCCTCGGCAGCTTCGAAATGTTAGTGCGTGGCATTACAAATTACTCCCCACGTCAAAACCGTATGGCCACAGAATGGTTAGCAATTAATCAACTTACTTTCACGTTATTTTGGCCTATATAAAAGCAATTTAATGATTTTATTGTACGAAAGCACACCACATGTCACTGTGACACGCACGACAAGTGAACATAAAAAATATTTTTAGCGGCGTCAATCAACACAGGAGTTTTGATTTAACAATTTAAAGCGACACGTTACAATTTTGCCGTAAGACATTAGATTGCCGGATTTGGTTACATTTCTTTTAGAATTTTTACCCAAAAGTAAATAGAACTGAATGTGTCTGACGGTAAATACTGTAAATTTGAAGAAAATATGACATAAAAGTCACGACATACTTGATGTATGATATTGGTAAGCCCATTTTTTATACATCCATAGGTTAAGCTTTTATTGCCAAATGGATGAAAATATTTTTTGGAGCCTTTGCTAATAAATATATAACTGTTTATCGATGTGCGGTATCCCACTTGTAGAGTAGCAGTTTTTAGTAAAAAAGTATTGTCGGAATCTAACGAAACTAAAACAAATTCTGTAGGAATAATAATGCGTAAGTAACTCTGGTCTGTCTGTCTGTCTCGCTTTCACGCCAATACGACTGAACCGATTTAAATGAAATTTGGTACACGGATAGTCTAGAGCCTGACATAGGCTATTTTTGAATTCAAAAAAACCGGCCAAGTGTGAGTCAAACTCGCGCAATGAGGGTTCCGTACAATATGCTTCGTGAACACACACATAATGTGCAAAAAATGTTTTATTCAATTGACTAGCGCCATCTAGTGGTGTTTTAGTGAACTATTTCCCTAGATTAACTTATTATTGTGAGTTTACCACTTAATTTTCAAGTGATAGAATTCTTATTATTTTTCCTGTAATCTTCAAGAAATGAACTATATTTTGTAATTTTTTCAAAATTTTCGGCCCAGTAGTTTCGGAGATCAGGGGGGGGGAATGGTCAATTTTTGCCTTCTTTCGTGAATAAAATCAAAAGTATTGATATTACCCGAAAAAAAAAAATAATTTTGAGATCCTCATAATGAGCCCTTTCATTTGATATATGACACAGTAAGGTTTGTAAAACTTTTTTTTTTAAATTTGTAATCGGGCCCCTCAAAATGACCCTTATTTCAAAAAAATCTTTATTTACTTTGCACATCCGTGTTTGGGTCATAGGATTACACTATCTTACCAAATTTCATCTAATTTGGTTCAGTAGATTCGGAGAAAAGCGGCTGTGACAGACGGACGGACGGACAGACAGACGCTCGAGTGATCCTATAAGGGTTCCGTTTTTCAACTTTTGTACGGAACCCTAAAAAAGACTGCGATGAAACCGAAACCCAAGCGGACGAATTCACGGGAAACAGCTCGTTTTCTACAACTGAATTTGTCGTAGGAAATATCGTACCTGGCGAATAGCGTGGGGTCGTCGAGCAGCAGATGGAAGTCGTTCTCGGAGCTGACCTCGCGGTCGCGCTGGTGCACCGCGCATCTATAGCTGCGAGTGCGCTTGCCGCTCATCTGCAACAATAGTAGCACTCTTTAATACAGTCCAAAGGTAGGTACGCGCACATTATGACGGGCCGTAACGCAAAAATCTGCACCGCTTCAATCCGCTAATCGTAATTTTCATAAAAACTACACATTTGCGATGCGGCCCGTCATATGCACTTTTTTGAAGACCTCCGTGGGTGGTTACCACGCCGGCCTGCAACACGAGTGGTCCCGGGTTACGGTCAGGTCATGATGGAAAACGATATTTTTTGGATTGACCTAGGTCTTGGATGTTTATCTATATAAGTGTATTAAAATATAGTATCTTTGAGTTAATATCCTACTACACAAGTTCAAAAGTTACTGTATATTATTTATTTGTGTCCAGGCTGGAGGAGGATACACTACTGGCAAGAAGTGCATGTGTCAATTCACTTGTTTTATCACAGAAAAAAGGGGAGAGAACGATAACACGCATTAAGGACTCTTGGACACGACTATTTGGTGGTTGGTTAATATTGGTTGACCGGTTCTTAGTAAGATTTCCTGATTTATAGAGTATTGTGCTATATGAAAGAACATCTCGGAGTCCAAACGTACATTGAACTAAAGATGGATTAACACAGGCGCTGCAAGTGTCGCGCGCAGTACATCAGACATCCATCACATATTTAAAATATAATTTGCAATATACAACATGTAATAGTTTCAGTAGTTACAGTGGCCATTGCCATTTCATCCGTTGCACAGTAAAGCGGCGATATTCTCTAAGGAGAGGGCCGCCGCAATAGTACGTTACGTTACGGTTACGTACGCCTTCTCTACACAATCGCCGTCGGCTTTCTTGCAACGATTCCCTGTACGTTGCTTTTTGACTCACTAAAGCTCTTAAATGTTTTCTATCTAACGTCGCAATGTACAGTGAATCTTAGCAGTGACAGCCGATTATCGGCGATTGTATAAAGGAGGCATCATCGTATATCTCTATAATTGTCTGACGTACTGCGGCGTCTTGTCCACGTCAGACACTAAGTTTTGTGTAGTGTAAAACCCTCTTAAGTTGCGTGTTGGTTCTTCACAGTGTGTTACCCCACATGCACGCGGATTTTTTGTCAAAGGTCGGCTATTGTAGGACATGTAATAATTAACTTTTGCCCGTAGCAATCCAACTAGGAAGCCGAGGGCCGTGCCATGCAGGTATGCATGCAATGCTTTATTGTAACTTAAAACCGTTTGAATTTTTGGGTCAGTAGCGTGAAACTGTAGCAAGCCAGAAAAAACTCGTCTTCTAAAAAATAAACGTAGCATAACAGACTAATTATGTGGTTTTTAATCTCAAGGTAAAATATGGTCAATAGGTCCATTCGGTCATTTAAATATCATGAGAAATAATACTTAGGTAGGTACCTAAGTACAGTCGGAGGCAGAAGAAGGGTCAGGTTTATCTGCTCCCGTCTGTACTGTATCGCTAATGAAAGAAGGTAGAAGGCTTTAAACATATATTGGCTAATATTAGGTTCCTGTTTTGAAGAGATTTTAGCGTATTGAGAGGAAATTGGACTTAGGGATAAGCTTAACACCCAATGCCTCATTTTTCTTTTTCTTGGTTTTCGATTGCAAAACTTTTATCAAAGCGACCATGCTATGTAGAGCAATTTCTATAGCTTTTCCTTTGCTTTTTAGCTGTATAATGACAGTTGTGAGTGGTTCTGTACAGCACAGCAGAGCTTGGATTTATGTGTCGCGGCGATTTGGCTGGCGGCCAGCGCCTATCGACCAGTCCCCTAAGCCGCCCTTGAGACACCCCAACTCGCCGGTTAGGTTACCTAACGGAACCAACTTAGACTGTGACCTGTGACTTAGGTCGTAGAGTTTTTAAGTTATTTTTCTTGGGGCCGAAATGATAGTAATAAATAATCATGAAATCCTTGGTGCATGTTATAATTTTTGAGATGTCCATTGTTGATATTATGATTAGATTTTTTTCTTAGACTTAACTGTGAAGCTTAATAGGTTTGACTTAGCTCTAGACAGATAAGATGCTGACAGGACAGTGTAGGCAACTTACACGCACGTGAAACAAATATCCTACTTTTTTGTTTTAAGTGTTGTGTTGACGAAATCAGCTTTTCAAATAAGTAAACAGTTAGGTACTTAGGTTTGTAGATTAACGTTACAGAACTCAGAAGCTAGCGATCGTAAAGTTCAATTTTTCGCTGGTAGACAGATAAACAAGATCGTCACACACAACACAGGTAAGTACCTAGATACACTCCGAGATCATTAATATGTTTTGTTCTGACCGCACCTTTTATGAGATCATTTTATGGATATCAAGATGTAATTTCAATATTAATAGTGTCTTTATTCTTAACTTCATTACCAGTATAGCGAGCCGAGTTTCATAAATAGTAGCTTATTTCGCGGGCCTGCAAATAAACAAGTAAGTAGCCTCCAAGATCCTATGAGATGTCATGCGGCAGCGAGTGCTAGGCTTCGCGGCGCGGGTGGGCGGCTGCTCGGTGAACGACTGTGTCCGCGATAGCAGACAACCGCATTGTCTCTGCAGTCGTTCAACTCGGTTTCCCACGAGACTGCGAAATATCCAATGCCAAAACCCAAATACGAATAGCCTAGACGCGCGGCAGACGCCGGCTAAATCTGTCTCGGTAGCGGCCGCCGTGCTCATTTATAACTAACACGTTGCTGTGCCACCACTGTTGCACTCATTGTCATCATACACGTTTATAAATTCGTCACGATATCTGTGTGATTCTTGAATAACTGCACGTATCCGACGTTTTTGCTCGGTCGGACGCCTAATGAGCACATTCAGATTGGTTGGTCGTCCGTTCTAAACAGACGGTTATTTGCTTCCCCAACATAATGCTTTGAATAACATGATTTCCATGGCAATCGTTGTTATCCATTTTTGTTTACTTTTTACCATCGAACAAGGGCGGGCTTTAGCTTTGCTTTAATTTAAGTACCTAAATACCCGCTGTATTCAGGTTATTTAAAAAATCGGAATCGATAAAATCAATTCCCTCTTCAAAAGACAGCATTTTTAAAGCGCGGAGTAGGTAGCGCCGTTTTCAAATTATAAGCTCTTCAACGTTCATACTCTACTTGGGCTAAACAAAATGACAATTATTGTTTTCTAAATTTAACGGAAGACAAGAGGGCAAACACGACAAGAGCACGGGAGCGATGCTTGTACAGGTATACAGAGTAAAACTTAGTGAGGCTTTTTATTCTTATTTGATGTTTTTTAGGTTGACTTCAGAGCGTTGAAGTTGAAGTTGAAGTTTACATACAATTTTCTGTATGTAATGCAATTGATACTCACAATAATGCAAAGTTTCATGCCGCCCATCACTTTGCCAATCTCTCCATCTTTTAATAACGGATGAAATAAGTTTCGCGTCAGTATCGTTACCCCAAAAAAATATTAAACTAGAACTCAACCACAATGAAGACGGACCCCGGGTTCTGAAGCAACTCGTACAGTAATAGGTGAGGTGAGGATGTAATGATTACATTTTTATCGCAGTTTCGCAGTACGAAGTTTCCACATCGCTGGGCGGGCGATAGGTAGGTATACCTATTAGTATATTATTTATTAGTATAGTAGGTATATACATATAGATTCATGCAATGTCGTACAGATCCCTTATCTCCTTTAAAATCAAGTAAAGCCTATGTTACTCGTTAATAATTCAGTTTTTTTATTGGAGGAAGAATTTTTATAATCGTAAACTACCTATGTTTATCCTTTACAAACAAACACACAAAATTCTTTCCTCTTTATTATTAAAGTCTAGATCTAACCGTGTACATAACTAAGTTTAGTTGTATACATTCTTTGGTTTAGTTTTAATTTTATCCTGATTTTACCGAATTATAAAACAAGCCTGACTATAGAGATTTGGTACTTGCACCGCCGCTTCGCAGTTTCATATTGAATGAAGCATTAATTCGGTTATGGTTTAGATTATTACAATCTACTGCACTGCATTAAGATATAAGGAATACCTATAACAATTTCACAATGAATTTTCACGGGGCGGCTGTGCGAGTCAGGCGCCAGTGGGCGCGGTGGCCCGGCGTGGGCGCCGCGTGAGTCACGCCGACATCCGACACGTCCGATACGTATCCGGAACCACTAACTAGACACTATTGCCATTGCCCGTCAAACCGCGCGAGCCTACGCGACACAACACTCATTTCAATAAACTACAATATTATCATTCATCAAAATGTATAGTTTGGGGCTTATTACAATACACATTCGGCAAGAAATAGGTATACTGTTAAGATTCGAAGCCAAGTTTATCTATCTTGTAATTATAACATAACGCCTAATATTTTGACCTCAATATTGTACAAGTATATATTTAAACAAGATAACAATAGGTATGTTGAATACATTTTTTTAATGTTGCTATGGAAAGACTTTCCAAAAATAAACACACTAGTGAAAGAAAAACATTTCTATACAAAAAGCTTCGTTCAGATGTAAAATTTTTACCTATAGTTTGTCAAAAAGTTCCTAGACGTCATGAAAACGCTTTCTAAACTTGTGACGTCACAAGTCTGTATTTTGGACAGTGGCTTGAGAATTTTGTTCGTCAGCTTTATTTTAATGGTTTTACAATAAAAATATTAATTTAGTGGCCCACTAAGGCAAAATTGTATTACATGATTTTCGTACTTTTAAAAATGGTCTTGCCCATCTAGATATGATTTAACGAATTGATATCAAATCAAAAGTGTTCTCGACAGTATTTTTAGATCAATTAGCAACATAGTTTTACATTCTCCATGAGTCAAATGAACAGATTTTATCATAAAATATAGATAGCCTAACTGCAAGGCTTTGCAGCAATGATTTTCAGACACTGCTTGTCATGGGTATGCTAATTATTTTTAATAATAATTGACCGGATACACATACGCATGGCCTGCATTTCTTCTATAAGCATAGAAAAAAACGTTAGAATATGGAATTCGACCGTGACAACGAGTTGAAGTCATTGATTGATAGTAATAGCTCTAGGAGTTACTTAAAATTAGATATTTATTCTGTAATGGACCAGACAGGCGAATACTTAGCAGTGTGTTATGTAAACCGTAGGTACTCAAATGGGTGCTGATTTATTGTTCAGTGACTTATGGACACCTACGCTCGTAAGAGAACCATTGCGGGTTTATGAATGGATGGCAGCATAATTGATTTCTTGCGCGTAGTTCATTCACTTATATTATTATATATTCATGCCACACCACGTCACTTTATTTATTGATTTTATTTAATTGTCACAACTTTTTAGCTTTTCATACTTTCTTTCGAGTAACTGTGAATAAAATGGCTATCGTGATTTGAATCGTGTGAATCGTATTAATGAGAAATATTCTCAAGATAAAATCTCTATTTTTCATTGCTTTGCTTGATGGTGCTTTCGCCGCAATGCCGTAAATAATTACTTGTTCAGAGTGAATCCGCGTTAGACGGCAGGGGGTTTTATCTAAATCTAGCATATTAATGTTAGATTTAGTGTAGCGAAGTGATGTGCCCGGCACGTGAACGCTGGGAGCGTTCCCACGCACCCACCTCCGCACCATTATGTTCTAATCTCTTGTAGTCTCTTTCCATTATTACGATGCCGTGAAAGTACGCCGTACATTTTGCAAGCGGGAAGCAAAGATATACAATCTTTATATCTTCATCTGTCTGTTTTATACGTTTTTAGGGTTCCGGACCCGAAGGGTAAAAATGGGACCATATTACTGAGACTTATGTCCGTCTGTCTCTCCGCCACCAGGTTGTTTCTCTTGAACCATGATAGCTAGAAAGTTGAAATTTACACATATTATGTATTTATGTTGCCGTTTTAACAACAAATATTATATATAGAAAAAAATATTTATGATATACAACTAACGAGATTTTTTTGCCCGATATCAATAACGGTCACAGGAAGACGCTTAAAATGTTCCGAATATTTCAGAGTTGTATATTCACTTTAAATATTTTTCAATTTATCAAAATAAAATAAATATTTAGCGAGGGACTCCTTAGAGTATCATAGTTTATACTCTAAGGAGGGACTCCCATACGGAAAACGGGATTTATTGTCGTATTTTGCATGATAGTCTAATGTTGTATATATAATGGTACGGAACCCTTTTTTTTACAGCAAAACTACTAAACAATTTTATTAATACAAACTAGAGGGTTTTTTAAACTACTTAATTTTTTTTCTCGTTTCTTGTCTTATGGTCTATATATACATGCCAACTTGTAATTTTAAGTGGGATCAGTGCATAAAACAATATCATAGTAGGTTAATTCGAATCAGGTTAAGGGGGGCAAAATATGCTTAATATTATAGTCTAAATTATAAAATTATAAGTAATTGCTAATGCTCTTAAAACTTAAAATTTTACCCTCATGATTAATTATAAGATATACTTAAGTACATGATTATAATACTTATTTTTTGTACTGTTAAGTGTTGCTAAATCTAGATCTTCAACCAACTCTATGTAGCCTACAAAACCGTCTACAAATTTTTGGGTGCTTCAAAATATTACGTGGGCTTTGCAATAAAATCATCTTAATCATGGTCATAAAACCTCTTAATATGGGTCCCATATTAAGAGGTTTTATGTCCTATATTAATTGGACATAAAAATTAGATTCTGAAATATGAAATAATAGCTGTGGCATCCAGATTGAGGAATTATTTCAACTAAATATTGTACAAATGTAATAATAGGTACCTATATTCGATTAAGTACTGGTGCTGTAAACAAAATAATACTTTTAATTATTTATTAGACCATGGTAAGTTGTACCGACCTCTATATGATAGAAAAATTGCAATAGTATTTAAATTACGACTACTTTTATTATATTAAGCAATTTTACATTCAATAAAACATAAATAGAGATTTTATTTTTCGTTATCTATAAAGTTGCAGGAGTTAGTTGCGGATGTTACCTATACCTATTAGAGTTCTTAGATTAAGAATTCGGAACCATAGTAACTTAAATAATAAGATTAATAAAATAAATAACAATCAATTAATTATGAGTTATGACAACGAGCGGGGGTATATTTTTTCTGATGTTGATTACTTTTTCTATCATAGACGAAGTAAATGAAAAATGTTTGAATTGTCAAATGAAAGTCGGAAGGTGAAGTTTTAGACATGATTGGTAGAATAAGTATCATAAATAAAGTACCTATGTGACTGTTTTAATAAGGCAGGTAGGTACCTACTTAACTATAAGTTTGCTCATGCATGCGGGTTTGCAAAAATTAATTAAATAATCAATAATTTTTAAACTTCAAAAAAATTGTCAACTACCTTGGTAGTTGGTACCTACTTAGATTATATTAGGAAAGATTGATTAATGATAATGGGGAATGTAGGTAAATTTCAAGTAGAGTAGGCATTAGAGAAATAAGATAGGTACCTAGTTACTTCAAGTAAAATTATTATATAAATTAAGGGTTTAACATAAGCTCTGTCTACCTAATAAGGAAAAAACCTGTTAGCTAGGTAGTTCATTCTCGTATGTATGTATCACAAACTATATAGGGATCCAAGTAAAATGATGATTGAATTGAATGATTAGGTATGTAGGATTGTAATGTGAACTGAAAAGTAAATCAATTTCGTAAAACATTCGACAAAGTATCAAAGTCATTTAGTCGTCCTAAGTTTACATTATTATTGATTGTTACGAAAATTTTTGATTGTTAAATATGTTCAATTTCTTCAAGTCAAGTATACTTGGATAAAAAAAGTTTGTTTTTTATAATTACCTACAAATATCTTTATTTATTTTAAACTTTTGAAATAAAACAAAGTCGCTAAACTTGTAGCCGGCCGGCGGCGGCGGCCAAAATATAACCTCACTTTATCAAATCTTTTCATTTGGCGTTTGTTTTCTATTTTAATGTACGAGAACACAATGAAAAAATTGCATCTAGGCCAATCTCATAAATCAATTAGGTAATGTTTTTTAAAAACAAAAATAAAATATAAACTTACCCATCATTTTTGAAGTTTCAAATTGCAAAAGAAATTAATAACTTGGTATGTTAGGTAGGTATGTTTTTGGTAAATAAACACTGCACTAAAGTCACTGATATTATTGGAACACTCTTTTTTATACTTAAATATGTAAATATCTAGATAACTAAAGATACAGCTAATTCCATAAAATCGTTATTGAATACGCGAACGTAATCAGCTGTGCGGAGCAAAGGCGTTCAACACGCACCTCTCTCAAGAGTAGCTCGAAGCAGACTGACGTTTCGTTCCATTTCGTTCGTTCGTTTTCGCCTCCTTGACGAGCGTGCGGTGCGGTGCGGTGAGCACGCACACTGTTTTTTGCTGTGGGCCTCAGGCCAGCCCAGCAATAGGTTTGTTTTTGTAAAAGGGTGGCTAGGTTCCGTTTCCGAATCAGGCAGGACGGATCTATTTTATTTATATTATACCTATTATGTTTTTGAAAGTATAGGAGTTATCATATAAAGAAAACCTTTTGTAATAAATTCATTGAGGTGCTAAATATTTAAACTGAAAACAATACTTACTTTGGTATTTTATCTATGTAGGTAGGTAGTTATCTCTTCACTGCACATCCCTCAACTAGGTAGAACCACATAATCCGTAAAGCAACTGCTTAGGGCTTCACGTCTTAGGGGGCACCAGCAACACTGAAAGGGCTCGAAGATGACACTCATGAGCACGTCCTCCCCATGACATTAGCCAAAGTAGCTTATGTAGGTAGGTACATATGCCATGAGTAGACAGAGTGTGGCGCGTGACCTAAAGTGCTCGAACCCTGTCCCTCATCTCACCAAGGGAGCGAGCCCGATGGTCCAGTGGGTGTGAGCTCTAAGAGCGCTTACATATGTTAAGCAACCCCTGGTGCAGTCTCTACTTGGATGGGTGACCGCAAGTGGCATAAAAATATGTCGAGCTCCTCCGTGCTTCGGAAGGCACGTTAAGCCCGGCTGTCATCGTTAATGGCAGTCGTTAAGCTATGTCAGATGCCTTAAGGCAGCTTGAAAAATCTGACACCAGTGTTGGCCACTTACACATACGAAAAACAAAACAAATCTCACCAACTCCTCAAATCAGTTTCATTCAACTCGCATTATGTATGCATCGCCTGATAGAAGTTATTACTTATCAGTGAAAAAAATACCTTAGTAGTCCAAAAACTGAGTTATTGCGCGTTGCATATGGGCCATATTAACCGCGATTTAAATAATTTATTAAAAAAAATATATAATTGATGATATAATATGAGATGTAGTAAAATAAGTATATAGGAATCTAGATTTTTTTATTTAATGTAGGTAGTTACGTACATATAAGAATGGGCCAAGCTAAGCTCCTTACTAAATATTTGAAGCGAAGCAAATGCTCGTGTTATTTGACAAATAATGATCAATCCAAAAAAAGTTGCACCTTTCCCTCGGTATTACAATCATGCTTTCGGTAACAATTGTTTCATTTCAAGTCATGAATAGATACGGACATCTGTTGACCACATGTTTAGGTTCTCTACCTCTACTTACCCTTATCTATATTATTAGTTTCAGGTGTTTTGGCTTTTGATCTAAGCTTCTGATTGAACAATGACAACGTGTTAGTTTTGGAAGACCTTGAAAAGTTTTTAACTCCATATAAATAACTTTTAAAATAGACTACGTAATTAGCTGGCTAGATCCAAACTATTCATACTAATAATATAAATGCGAAAGTAATTCTGTCTGTCTCGTTTAACTGCCTCCGTGGTTTGCCTTGTTGACCCGGGGGTCGTGGGTTCGATTCCCACGGGAAGCATACTTTGTTGAGTTGTTTCCAGTTTGGCTAAGACATTGCAGGCATGATTCACCTGATTGTCTGATAAGAAAGATGATTCCGTGCTTCGGAAGGCACGTTAAGCCGGTGGTCCCGGCTGCCATCTGGTAGTCGTTATAGGATCCACGTCAGAGGCCGAGAGGCGGTTCCGAAGAACTCTGACACCAGGGTGTGCATGGTCGACTGACCGTGTCACCTACACGAAATGATGATGATGATGTCTCGCTTTCACACCACAAAACAAAACTACTAGACCGATGTAAATATAATTTCGTACACAGATAGTGTAGAGACTGAGAAAGGACATAAGCTACTTTTTAATTTTAAAAAAGGCCACCCTTATTACTCACGCGAACGTAGTTGCGGGACCAGACAGTATAGGTAACTATAGTTAAAGACTCACTGAGTTATATATCAACTCACATCCGAAACTATGTGCCTAGAAACTAGAAATTTGTTACAGGGGTTCCTTTGATGTAAGTGAGCTAGAGCTCACTTGTATGTAAGTGAGAACTAAGAAAGGATTCTTAGAAATTCAACGGGGTTAAAATACGGGGATGAAAATTTTCGCGCAAGAAGTCACGGGAAAATTGTTGGTTAAACATATCATCATCAGGTCTTTTTAGGGTTCCGTAGTAAACAAGGAACCCTTATAGTTTCGCCTTATCTGTCTGTCTATCCGTCCGCGGTTTTACTCAGAGACTATAAGTACTAGAAAGCTGTAATTTGGTATGGGTATGTATATTAATCATGGCAAAAAAAAAGGTAGAAAAATGTCTTGAAAAAAAATTTTTTTAGGATAGCTTCCATACAAGTAACGTGGGGAGTCATTTTTTTTTCTCCATTTACCCATCGTGTGGGGTATCGTTAAATAGGTCTTTAAGAAATATTGTGAGGTTGAGAACACCATTTTTAGGGTTCCGTAGTAAACAAGGAACCCTTATAGTTTCGCCATGTCTGTCTGTCTGTCTGTCTGTCTGTCTGTCTGTCTGTCTGTCTGTCTGTCTGTCTGTCCGTCCGCGGTTTTACGCAGAGACTATAAGTACTAGAAAGCTGTAATTTGGTATGGGTATGTATATTAATCATGGCAAAAAAGTGGTAGAACAAAATCTTGAAAAAAAATTTTTTTTAGGGTAGCTCCCATACAAGTAAAGTGAGGGAGTAATTTTTTTTTCTCTATTTACCTATTGTGTGGGGTATCGTTAAATAGGTCTTTCAAAAATATTGTGAGGTTGAGAACACCATTTTTTGATTAAGGGCTCCGTTTCCGAAATATTTGGTTTTAAAGTGCGAATTTTTGTTAGAGGTAAGTGTCCCCCCCCTCTATCTGCTTAACGGTTATATATAGATACGTGAAAAAAAATACAGCAGTAGCATATATACTGAAGTTGAAAGGAAAACTATCAGAGCTGAGTAGTAAGTACAAACTAAAAAGTTATAGGCAACCAACTTATAAACTGTAAAATTTCATACTATTTTCATTGTTAGATGTTTTTGGTCGTTAAACTGTAAGGTGCGAGTGTGAATAGTGTGAACTCAAAGTTGTCATTCGCAACTACGGAACCCTACACTGCGCGTGGCCCGACACGCACTTGGCCGGTTTTTCGATTTAGGGATCCGTTTCGAAAATATTTGGTTTTAAAGTGCAAATTTTTGTTAGAGGTAAGTGTCCCCTCCAAACTATAAAGTTATAGGCAACCGACTCATAAAATGTACTGGAAAATGTAAAGTTTTATAAAATTTTCATTGTTAGATGTTTTTGGTCGTTAAACTGTGAGGTGCGAGTGTGAACAGTGTGAACTCAAAGTTGTCATTCGCAACTACGGAACCCTACACTGCGCGTGGCCCGACACGCACTTGGCCGGTTTTTTTTATTTATTTAGCCTTACTGCAGGAGTAGGACCCCCTGTACTACTAGAGCTATATATTAGCCAGAGCAGTCAGAGGATTTGGCCTACACTCTGGCCACGCTGGCCAGACGGGTTAGATAGATCTCTTAGATGTTTATAAGCTTTGTTTAGCTTGTTTTGCCTATGTCACCTTCTACGACATCCACGGGAAAACTTGGAAGTGATCCTATTCTACTTCGCATAAACACGGCTCCTTATTTAGGTATTTAATTTGAATAACAATTCAGTATCTAAAAAAAACCAGATGGCTTACCAGTCCTATCCACGGTCGGTCTGCTTTGATCACTCTACTGAACACTGTAATGACATTTGACGCTTTAAGGGGTTCGATGAGGTCCGTCAACACATGGCGATTAGTAAATTAGCAACAAAGGCAGGTGGACAACAGGGGGTCGGCTAATTTGCCCAATATTTATTTGCAAGATGGCGCCGGCACAAAGCGACCATCATTATGAACAACATTTGGGGAGGCGGCTCTAGTAATGCGTTTTACACTATGCGTGTCTGAATTAATGTTTGGACTATTTCGTACATTTATACTTAATATTATAAACAGGAAATATTTGATAATTTGTATTGAATGAGAATAGGCTCTGAAACTACTGGACCGTTTTTCAAAATTCTTTCACCTATAGAGGGCTTATTTATCTGCGGGTGACATGGGCTATAATTTAATGCCGACAAAGTCGCAAGAAAGTTGCAAGCCAAATATAAACAAGTCATATAAATTTTTAAGAAACCCCGACACGAAGAACCTCTGTTTTGTTAACGGCTGACCCGATTTTGATAAAACATGTCTAAGAACCATCGCCAAGGAACCTACTTTCAAAATAAAAAAAGGATCGAAGTTGGTTCACCCGTTTAAGAGCGAGGAGGTCTTAGGCAAACACACACACACAGCGGTCAAATCTTAGAGTAACAATGATAACTACACTAACAATAATTAACTAAGGGTCTTACCTCTTCTTCGTGTCGGAGGTTAAAAAGACTTACTTGAGAATCTTTCCGTTCATTACTATAATACTGTCTTTGCTTCTAGGTAGGTACGATTTAAAAAAAAAATTTAAACGATTTTTTTAAAATTAAAAATGTAGGTAATATCCTTTGATAAAAAGTAGGACATAATGAATTGTGATGCGAAAGATGAAATTGGCTATAATGATAGTGATCTGGATGCAGTTTCTACGATAGTAATTCTGTTTGTGTACAGGTGGGACTCACATATTGTTTGTGTGTTTTTGCATACGTTGTGCTTATTGTCTTCATTGTCCGCTATTGTTACCAGAGTTTTCTATTTTCACAGATGTAAACACTAGATTAGCCAATTGTTAGTCGCATTTGTTTTGTTAATTGTCTGCAGATGGTACATGCATCACGGACACTGATTTCCAGCTTCAAACTTTTGTTATACGTTAAACTGCAGACTTTTAAATTGTCATTGCTCATATTCAAATTTAATCGTTTTGGAATTTAGAAAGCAAACTGCACACTTTTAAATTATTATTGCTCATATTTACCCGTTTTGGAATTTAGACAGCAAACTGCAGTTTTTTAAATTATCATTGCTCATATTTACGCATTTTGGAATTTAGATAGCAAACTGCAGACTTTTAAATTATCATTGCTCATAATTACCCGTTTTGGAATTTAGACGGAAAAATACACAGACTTTTAAATTAGCTTCCTCATGTTTACCGTTTAAAATACAGACGTCTAAATAATCATAGCTCACATTTACCCGTTTTGGAATTAAGCCAGAATAATACAGACTTTTAAATTATCATTGCTCATATTTACCTGTTTTGGAATTAAGACGGAAAAATAAAGACTTTATCATTGCTCATATTTACCTGTTTTGGAATTAAGACGGAAAAATAATTGCTCATCTTAACCCGTTTTGGATTTAAGACAGAAAAATACAGACTTTTAAATTATCATTGCTTATATTTACCGGCGTCATTGTCCATTCCCGTTACGAATACAATTTCACCAAAATTCACATTGTGTAACGACCGCAGCATATGGCGCGCCAGCCGCTGCTGTTGCGCTATCAAAAATTTGTTAATCTACTCAAAACATCCAGTCATCCCTGCTGCCATATTTCTCCTCAAGTGCTACTTTGATCATTAGTGGCTAAACGTGGTGGGCTACTAATGTCATTGGTTTTTATGTATTAAAAATATAATATACAATACCCTATAGTGAACAACTTTTCCTTTGGGTACTCAAAAAAATCGACATTTCCAATAGTGTTCAGCCACCCGGGCAATCAGTATGGGAAAGTCAAAATATTTTTCGAGTTCCCAGCATTGATTCCATAGGAAAAGTTGTTCAAATTGACGGTTTGAGTCACCCCTTTAAGGTAATGCCAAGGCCACACGCTGTATAAATTACGTATTAATAAATGTCCACTTACACTTAGCTGCAACCTATTCATTATTTCAGCAGTAAGTACATTCTATTTTATAGTAGGTATCTTCTTCTTCTTTGCCTTTTCCCTATTTGGGGTCGGCTCTGTGTGTCAATTCTCTCCAAAGTTTTCTGTTACCAACCATATCGGCACTAGCTCCCCGTTCCTTCATATCATTCCTCACCCATTCCCTCCACGACTTTCTCGGCTTTCCCTTTCCTTTATGCCCTGACACATTTAAGTGCAGCATCCTTTTAGCCAGGTGATCGGCATCCCTTTTCTCGATATGGCCATACCAGTATAAACGATGGCTCTTTATTTTTTTTACTATTAGTGCTACTTTTAAACTAAATATTCTATACATAAATAAATATTCTATTTCATAGTATATTCGATAAAAATATGTAAGTACTTAATTATGTTTGTAATTATGCAATGTAATCGTTTCTCGGATAGTCATCTATTACAAGTGTTATCAAAATATTCGTGTCGTATCTATTCATCAACGCACGTGCTGCATGTTTGCAGTTCTTCAACACATCCGCCTTCACATTTTATTGCAACCGGGACAGATAGCTACGAGTGGAAGGAAGCATTTATCAGATATTATTGTGAAATGAAATGAAAAGAAAAAAGTAATTGTGTTTTGCCAAAGCCACCAATATCCATCCATATTTATTATCCATTCTATAGGTAGTACAATGTAATAGTCAGCGTATCGGCTTTTGCGCTTATTTTTTTTCGTTCCGCATGATTACTTTTTATACGCATCTCGTCAATATTATCAGTAAGAAGCAATGGTTTTTCAATACTTAGCGGTAAATATTTAAAGAGGATATGACTGTAGCCATCGCGGCTGGCGGCCGTTTTACCGCGGCTCATAATTTGGACAAATCGATTTAGATCGAGCGGCGCTTTTGTCCGATGATTTAGTAGCACCAACAAATTGGCTGTTCCACATCCATCCGTGATCGATACACACACGTAATCTGGATGTAAAGCGGTTAGCAATTACAAGGACTTGAAAAGTAAACGGCCTATAATTTCGTTCAGTTAATTCCATTCCCCATTATGGTTTACAATGTTTTAAGAATGTTGAATCCACAAAAATCGATCGTCAGTGGATGTGAGCTTCTAGTAGGAACTTATTTGGAGTTTTAGCTCTATTTATTTCGACAATCTAAGGTTATTGTTTAAGTACCTTATATGATTCAAAAACATCTTAATGGATACAATCAACAGTTTTAAAACACATTTTTTTTTTGTGAAACAAATTCTATTATGGAATCGATGATATTGTGCTATTTCCGAGAAAGTGAATAAAGTGACTCGATTGGATGTAGGTCAGTCTGGTTTTTCTCCCAATGATTGGTGTTAGTGATTCATTTCACTGAGATGATTCACTGTAACGTTACGCCACATTACGCGGTGCGGTGGCTGCGACCTGTAGAGACGTGTCTAAGATCCGCTAATGTGAGCGACCGACCTTGCTAACATACCTACTTCTATCGCCACAACACAACATAACCGTAAGGAACAGAAATTGGGTACGTCGTTCGTCACGGCGTGCGGAATAACTGATTCATTTATTTATTATACAAAACGAATGTTATGTATCTTTCGGGTTAATCTTACTAACATATAGAGTTTTGTGCAGTGGCGTTCGTGACCAGGCCAGTAAGCTCAATAATTTTATCGCTTGGGATTGGGAGGGTATTTTATTTATGCATTATTAGGTCGTTAGCCCATTTGAAATGGCGCTGACCCGTGAACGATTAGAGCGAAGAATTCTAAGTTTGACATACATAACAATCGAAAATATCTCTTTTTAGTTCTCTTTTTGAATTCTGCTACATTTAGGTACATATTTTATCTTTGTTTTATTATATGACGTTTAGTTTTATAAGCAAGTGTCTACACTTATTCTTATAAAAAAAGATAAACTTAGAAAAACGGATGTGATATTTTTTTACATTTGTCATAGAAACCATATGGATAGTACTTATTAAATCTAACATTAAAAATCCCAAAGCCCAAACACCCAAAAGCTTTTTAGAACTTAAATGAAGCAGAAGAAACATTGACTTGTAATAAAATTCCTTCTTTAAATGCATTCAAGTGGCAATAGTTTTGCTAACTCTGGACCAGATGCCGTCGAATTATTTCCGTCATTTTTTGGTTCCATATTATCTGAAAATGACGTAGGACAAACACAAGCAATGATGGAGCAAGAAAAACATTATTATCATGTTTGCAAACTCAACACTTGTAGCAGAGCGTAAGGTAGTATAGAGCAGAACTAAGGCAGCTCAAGACACTGGATCCTAACAAGGGTGCAGGTTCTGATAATTTTCCCTTAAAATCATTTTGTTAGGTTTTTGTAAAGCGCTGTGCGGAGTTTTGACGTCCATAGATTAAAAAAAATGCATCATTGTTAGTACGTAGTACATAAATCTCCATGTTGTGCTTTAGTACCGGTGGGGTCGGGCATAGCGGTACCTCTGCAAATCATTAATTATGTTACTTAATTAAAGTTTCAATGTTATATAATATTTGTCGGTTATATCTAAAACCTTACAGTATCCACATTCACATTCACATTCTTCCCTTAATGTAAAGGTATGCGGTAGTTATTTAATAATAATATTAATTTTCCTTAAAATGTTACAGGTGAAATTAAGTATCATCCTGACTCCTCAAGAAGTGACGTACAGGTTGACATTATAAGTATCTAAAAACAAACTGAGTTTTACGAAATTGCACAATAGTAAAAATCCATAATCTTATCTAAATCTATTTGAATAATTTAAAATATTTTTCCGTTCAAACCGTGAATTAAAACATAATATGCTTCTTTACCACCCGAAAGCCTAATCTTTAGAGGGAAGTTCGAAAAACATCCCGAGGGTATGCAAAGTGCAACGCTCGCACGCGATCGGTCAAAATCCTGGCTATTGCGAATATGAGTTGCAGTCGAAGTCACAAATTAAAGAGAGCAAGATCTGAGCCGACCTTCTAGACTTAAAAATTTAATTTTTGTGGTCCACAGTGATTAAAAAAATAATAAATATAGAGGCGTTTAAGGAACGAAATAAAGACAAATTGGCGGTCTTATTGTATCTAGGTCATGGATACCTATAAGTCATATTTAATAAATGAATAAATATATAAATGATATAAATATAATTCTCTTGAAAAAAAGCTTATTGTGCATTTATTAATGTTAAAAACTAATCAAAAATTATAAATATTATGCGGAATAGAAATCCATCTGAATATAAATGGTTAAAAACTGAGCCATGTTATTTTCTTTCGACAACGATGGCAATATATATAAGTTTAATTGATAGTAGCGCATTAACAAGGTAAATTTGACATCAGAGTGAATGAACAACAATGAGTTCCGACTGTACAGTCACGAGCGTTACTATATGGTCAGACCTTATCACATTGGTTTAAGAACCAATGTGTATACATATTAATGCTCGTGATTGTGCTTGTGTACTGCAAGTAAATACTCGTTAGTTAAATAAATAAATATATAGAGACATATCACACAAATTGAGCTAGCCCCACAGTAAGTTGTGAACTTGTGTCGCAGGATACTAACTCAACGATACTATATTTTATAATATATACTTATATAGATAAACATCCAAGACCCTGGTCAATATGAAAAAGATCTTTTTCCATAGTGACCTGACCGGGGATCGAACCCGGGCCCCCGTGTCGCAGGCTAGCGTGTTGACCGCTGCGCCACGGAGCTCGACATTAGTTATAGCGTTGCACAAACCAGTGCTCTTACAAGCTAAGTAGACACTTCCAAACTCTAACTATTTTGTAGGTAGGACGTTCGTTTTGGTGAAATTTGCATCGGAAATTGGAACGACTGTGGCACGAGCGCCTCGGGCGACGCTACCGACTGCACAATGCACTCCAACTCACCTTTTCCCCTCCATATTGCTTTGTAATTTCCGTAATTTCTTAACATGCTAATGTGCTCGTTTATTGGAACACAATAATAGTACGTTGCAGCAGCTACGGGCTAAAGGAAATTGGTATTTATTTATAACTATTAGATTATTCGTTTTAGAATCAGACAATCGCGTATACGTAAACGAGGGGTAGATTGGAATCGGATTGAATTTAATCTTAATGATTGCAATAATTATCAGTATGGCCAACGGACTGAACTATTCGCACGAGACCTGTTAATGAATAAGCAAGTAGTGAGCATTTAAATACGGCCGTTGCTATTTTTAGCAGGAGTTTGCTGGTGCTCGACCGACCTTTAATATCGATTTACCTATATAGTTGGTGTGTTTCTTTCGGCTATAGGTACTATAATACAGAACGTGTTCCAGTTCCAAAAATAAAGTTTGTACTGTGTTTGTTTGTGTATATATGGGTAATTGACGAGTTCGACAATTTTTCATCCCTATAGGTACCTACAAGTATTATATTAGTACATGAAAATATGATTATCTTTGATGATATCTTTGATTGGGTTCGTTCCTCAAAAGGTAAAAAGGACGCTTATAGGATCACTCGTTTTACCGTCTGTCAAGAGCTTTTCTCAGAAGAGCTTTTTTTCAGGTACGCGTGGCCGTATCAAGTTTTTATTTATTTCATATTTTGAAATCTGTAGTCCTTTGAAACTGTCAAAAAAATCAAACTTCTAAGTAAACGCAATCAAAAGAAACGATATTTTTTTGCAATTCTCGTGAATTTATTCAGAAGGGAGTCATGACCCACAAGGGTACTTCCCCTTGTCGTAGGATCATGAAATTTCGTATGAAGCAAAGTCTCGTAGTACTAATTAGGAGAAAAATCCAAAAGCCGTAAAGTTGTTGGAACAAAAAGTCACCTTTTTATACGGAAACCTTGTTGCGTCTTTTTAATTTTACGTCAATGCTTACTACTTTTTTCTACCATTACCTATCTAGTGTTAGTTCCTTCTTTTCTTTCTTGATATTTACTTAACTGATGGATGGAAGAATCTGTCTGTAAAAGTGGTTGTAGACTCTACGTCTACGTCACGGCATGCACGAGCACTTGTCGCCCGCTACGAACACCGTAGTACGTCTACGCCACGTAGCCCTTCTTTTTATATAGCTGTGTAACAAAATTTTGAGTGTTTGATTTTTTACGGAAGTCATACGGATAAAATCTAGATTCAAAGACCTAAATTCCAAGAAGTTTTTTTGAGCAATGGAATTTTGAAGCTGAAACACACAAAGTAAAGATATAAATTTTTGGGCTTAATTTGTTTTGAATAAACAATCTCTTATCACCAGCCCGTAGTGTGTCTGTGTGTGTGAGTTTCCTAAATCTTTGAGATATCATGTTGGTTGTAATCATCAGTTGGATTCGATACAATGCGACTTAAAGCAGATAGCCGCGGGGAAGGACGTTTCGGCGGCTTGCATAGCGTGCCGTCGTATGTCCCTTCTAGCGAAACGTGTTGTCAACACACAGACTTGTTTACTAACAAATCTTTCTTCTCCTTTTACGTTGTGTCAATTTTGGCCAATATATCAGACACAAGGATGTTTTCGTCTGATATATATTGTTTGTTATATTTTACGGTATCCTAACTAGTCTAACTAATACTATCATTGTGAAAATGGATTTGTTTATTTATTTACTTTGATGACACTGTCACGTTCCTCCTACTAACTTAGCATCATCCAATTTTGCACACGCATTGTACGTAACGAAGAAGGTCGGTTATCTTTCATCTCAGAAAAAAAGTACTGTTCCCGAGAGTATCGGGCGAAATCTATCATTTAATTTAAAATGTTTGGTATGTTAATCAATTAAAGAAAGGTACCAACAAACTGGAAAGGTAATATCAGTCTATATGTTTGTATAATCTAATTTTATCGATATATTTAGCGGGTATCCAATTTATTCTTATTTCACCAAAATTGCAAACGTACGAAGTCATATTTTAGGACATAATACAAAATAATGCAGCTTAACGACGATAAAGACATTCAAGACACTACTATTAATGTAACTGCATCTTTAATCTGTCGGTGTAGTACTTGGTAGTCTGTGACTCTATCGTTAAGGCCGACTGCGAACGCACATTACTCTCACTGGCTAGTCGGCGATCAGCGTAACGAGGCCATTTGTATCAGCGCGATCGGCTCTCATCACTTTCAAAGTTGCCGCCACACCGCACCTGCTTACACCTAAATATGCATAATAACCTCTGCATTCTCCACCTGATTTAATTTTCGACCTTAATGCGTCTACTCTAAGATACCAATTCTAATGTTATAGTTGCAGGTGCATAAGACGTTGTAGGGCTGGCCAACTTCAGCCGCAAACCGCGGAATCTTCGGCGCGCGGGCAGAGGAGCTTGAGGACTATTTTTTATGCAACGCTTACGTTAAGTGATATGTTATTGCTCAAAATGTTGTAAAGTTTCCGTCTTTAAGTTATTATATCACATAGGTAGATGTAAATTAAATTGACTTTGTATTTTATTGTGGTTCCCGGTAGAGTAGAATAGATGCACTCCAAGTCTTCCTGTGGATATCGTAGAAGGCGGCTTTGGAAACACAAGCTCATCAAACAGACTCCGACCCCTCTGGCCAGCGTAAATTGTCGCCAAATCCTCTCACTGCTCAGGCTAATATGGCTTTGGTAGTACCGAGAGGGTCGTGCTCCTGCAATGGAGAACTGGAGACTAAAAAGGAACTGATGATGATGATTTTAGTAACTACTTGCATTGCGATAGTGATAAAAGCTCCACGAATTTTGAGGGTGGACTTCTACGGAAAGATATTAACATATTTTGCTTATACGGAATGTAGACACTTGTAGGCGATAGTGAATATAAGGAAAAGGTCACTAGCCTTGTGTGGGCTGGCGGGACACTTAATGAGACGATTAAAGAATAATTGAGCCAACAGAATATCATTTACCGAAACTTCGGATGACCTAATAATTGGCTTTTACGATAACTCAATGGTCTATTAATAAAATACTAGACCATTTTTAAAATACTCATATTTAAATCTGTCAAAGTGCTGGCGTTACTATAACTGTAATATAACAAGTACCTAAAAGCGTTATAACTAAGACTATTTAAATTATTATTTTATACAATTTAATGACAAAATAATGTTACTTACCAGTAAACCGACAGGTGAACCGAGGGAAAGTAATTACAAAAAGTACGACTTGATGCAAAACTTATTCACGTATATTTATCATCCGTAACATAAGTATTATGATTCTAGCCACCTTGCTAATCTACCGCTTGTTCCTGCAGAAAATAGCTATTAAAATAGAACACTTATCTATTGTGATCTGGGAACAATCCAGTGTTATGGATGCCTCACTAATGACTAGCGCTGAACTAGTGCAGCCCATTCTTCAGTTTGTTCAACAAATGCTATTGTTTTAGATATAAAACCATCAGCTGCACCTGATAATTTTTTCTATTATCTAGTTTATTCTATTATAAGACGGCCCCGAACGCGCATATCTCCATATACAAAAGGAAAAAAGGATTGTGGCAATATTTGATAATTTCGGTATAAAATTAAGCATTCGGTTTGTAGTAGTAGAGGAAGTCAAGGAGTGTAGTTGGAGTTTGACTTAGACGATTTTGCAAATTGATTTTAGTGAAATTTATTATATGAAATTGGCGTAGTTTGGTGTTTATAAGCAATTTGTGAAATAGTTAAGGTTATGGAATCGTATAGATTTGTCATCAGAAGCTCCCACAAGGCTATCCATAGATATCAGAATATTTTGAGGCTATCCATAGATATCAGAATATTTACTCTCTGTGAGGCTATCAAAGAACATACGCCATTTTTGATGCCACTTGTTAAAAACAATAGGTACTGTACAATACCGATACTTAGTATCTCATGAAACTATACATTGGCAAATCTCGTTGCAGCCATAATATAAATAAAAGAAAGAAAGAAAGAAAGCATTCAATCAATTTATCTCATTACAAGCTACGTATGTTCCTATACAGTTTGATTAAAATATAAATGGTTTGAGGGTTTGAGAATTGTAAACCTCTCAATATTTCTATATAAATATAGAGAGGCTTATACTTTTTAAACCATTGTAATTTTTGCACGCTAGCGTGTTGACCGCTGCGCCTCCGTCGTCAATTTCATTAAAGTCATTTAGAGATTAGATATAAGCTCGGTACTTTTAGTAGCCGTTTCTCATATAATTCACCTCATAAATCTAATAAACCATCATATTTTGTTTCGATAGTTACTTTCGAATGTTTTGTAACGTTGAGATAAAATCGCAGAGAGTGTGTGGATGCAACAAAGGGTCCTTTGTGGAGGGCGTACCTATTTGAATTAATAATGTCTGGACCTTAGGCCGACTGCACATTATTAAATTAATATTTTTATGAAATTAATAAAGATGACTGCTGCTTTCAACATATATTACCTACATATATTTATGCGTAAGTAACTAAACTTATTCTTAATCACATGTGAAAATATAAAATCTATTATAAGTCTGTTATCTACTATCCAATTTTATAGTTGAATGCATACTAAACGGCGTGCAACTGTAAATAAATGTCTTTAAATTTTATCCTGTTTCTCTTATTCCAAAGTTGTCTGTACTTACCCAGATATCTATCATCATGATATGGTATCTACGTACGATTTGTTAAACATTATTCGTACTCTAAGTGATAAAATTGTCATGGTACATACAGTCTGACAACTAGCGTAACATAGCAGCAATGCTCCAAAGGACTCTATTTTAGAATACGTTCGTACCGATTGGCAAACAAGAATGTTGCTAACATTCTACTTTCTTGATATCTGCTCCCTTTAAAAGTATTTTTTGTAATTATCAAAAAAATTGCGTCTATTTGAAGAAGTGTGCGTTGTTTGCGTGATTGTGGTGTAGAGTTATTTGATAAAGTTTTGTTTTAATTTTTTTTAATTCGAATAAAAAGTAGACACTAACCCAAAGGTGAAAATTGATACATAGATAGATCAACTAACCTCTTTATTAAGTCTTCATAACGCGTGTATTACACATTTGTTACTTTTTATAGTGAAATCATACAATCGCCAGCCCAGTGTGTAGAGCAGCTTTAGAAAATGGTTTCTATGCAAATGTGTATCTCGTGCCCGCGACAGGTGACGCGCGGCACCCTTAATTGTTTTTTGTAATAATATTCAAATATTGTGACGTTTTTTCTCGGGGTTTTTGTGTTTGAGACAGGCGCGGGTGGCGTGCCAGGTGGTCCCAAAAAAATGTTTTTTATAACGTTGTAACAGCTTGCTGACTGTGCTATCTATGACTAACCATAGCGCTAAATACCGTATTTTTTAATATAGATTATAAATTAGAATATGTACTTATTTACAAGTAAGTATTATGTTATTCACAGCCAGCTATCTTTAATATCTGCATAAAACATTTTGTGTAATTAAATATGTACGCTAGGGATTTGATCCGCTGATAGTTAATTTATAATTATTATTATTAATTTATTATTAATTTCAAAACTATCCAACTTCTTCTTCCTTTACCTTATCCCACTTTTTATGTGGGGTCGGCGGGTGAAAATTAAAATTTGGTTTGTTTTCATTTTCAAATAATTTCTTGTTTTCGACATATTTAATATATGAACTTTTGCAATTCAGAACAGTACTGACACAAAAACAGCCGAAAGAAATCGTCAGCTCATGGAACAGCTGCTCTATTACTTAACCCTTTAGTGACTTTGGTTCGATCGCTCTTGTTTGCCTAATAATTATATGCATGGTTGGTGGGATAGTTAAATAATTTTGAATGATCTTTATATTATTATGAGTAACAGTTGCGGCTCATTAGTTTTTTATATATCATTATTTATACCGTAGATAATTGATAATACTTTCTTTTTCTATAGTTATTTAGTTAAGATGTCTTCTTAAACATACTCAAATAATGCAATAACACGTCGGTATACTTACTCCAGTAGTGGAAACCAACAAAAAATGATGATGGTGACGACACTTAACTACTTACAACCTACTCTCGTTCATCTCTCGTCTCTTACACAATAAATAAAAAAAAAAATAGCCTACCCATAGGTCCTGTATGAAAGTATTTAAAATGTTTATCAGACTTACAGAACTTCTAATAAATATATAAAAATTCTGTGATCAAACTTGACTAGCTTTTATAGACATAGACAAGTAATAGTTAATGAAGGTAAGTACCTAAAGAGATCTCGTAGGTGACTAACGTATTCATACTTAGCACTTCTATATCAACTAGCGGAAAATTAAAATTAATAAGTGGTATATTAATATAACAGTGATATAGATATTAAATAAAAGTATCCGGTATAACATCCGTTCTCGGTCGGTACACGCAACGGAACAGGAAGCTGCGTGTTACCTATTTATTCCATCCTTTGATTAGGGTTCGATTTGAAACGTAATTTTTACAATAAGGTAAAAAATCTTTTGGCGTTGTTCTTTTATGTTTGGCATTGGTTTGTGTTGGCGTGTGCGCTTAGCGTGCAGCCCTCGCAACTGCACCTGCTCTTCAATTATCTGGTCATTAGTCGGCACGGAACCCGCGGAAACCCAAAATTAGGCAACCCTTGTAGTCGGCCGCGAACCCGCTGCAGTTCGGGTAATCTGTTTGCTTACGAGTTTCTGCCAGTACCCAACTTTTAGTGAGTACGATAGAATCAGTACATATATTTCGTGTGTATAAGTGGCCAACACTGGAATAGAGAGAGTAAGTTTTGGAAATGGAGGCAAACACAGTACATCATAATCACGCGAGCGCTACATATTACAGCTAACGAAATAAACTATGGCTAATCGATAGTATGATAATATGTATTTGGGGGATATTTCAGCACACAAGATGTGGAACCAAGGTTTACCCACGAGGGCTTCATCAATACTACCTGTACACGCGACTTCATCCGCGTGGAATAGTGAGTTTTTCATAGAACTCCTTTTATCCCCAATTTCAACCCTTTATAATCCTTTTTTAAAGCCAACAGTACCCAAGTATATTAAGCCAATATCCTTTTTCATCTCACCTACCCTTAAACAGTGTCATTAAATGCAAGCAAAGTGGGCTGGATGGTCGCTATTACGACCGCGGGCTATAAGATTTCATACAAATTCCATAAAGCCCGAGAGCGCATAAAGTATTTTTTTAAATTTAATAGGGCACTATACCATGCACAAGCGTCAAATCTTTTACATCCAAAAAGTTTTCTAGTCGAATATTCAAATTTGGAATTGCCAGTGAACCCGATGAAAAAAACATTTGAACTATTCTGCGAGATTTTTGTCCTTAATTCAAATTTGGAATTGTTAATGGCCGTGCGTGGCTGGCTGTTTGTATTCATCGATCTTTGACTTCCATTTTTTGGATAAAACATTTTCGTTATCTGTGTAATCCTCGGATGCATTTTCTGTTCACTGTTTGCCGCTATTTATTTTGAGGCATAATATTTATAAGTAATCGTAATTTTCATTAATTTGCATGAAATACATTCCCTATGATAAATGAATACATGGTCAATAATGTTGATATAGATAATATAATCAGCCAGCTTGCAGACGCATAAATATTAATTTTCAAGGTAAACTATATAGAATATTCATACTATACAATTTCAACCAATATAATATGAAAAATATTTTTTTTTACTCTACTATTTACTCAGTGAGATGAAAAACATTGTGTGTATCACGGCCGGTATTAGACATTACAAACTCGGACTACTAAAAGCACTCGGCTTGGCCTCGTGCTTGTTAGTAGTCGCTCGTTTGACGTAATGTCTTCTATCCCGCCCTTGCTACACAATGTACTATTTCTCATTTAAATCGGTTTAGTAATTTTGCTTTCAAGCGAGAGAGACAGACAGACGAGCCTAGATGCGTGTAAGAGGAATGGGATATGGTGGAGAAATTCCCCGGCTTGAAGCGCGGTGGCGTAATTGGCAACGACATTGATCGACCTAGACGCAGGTTCAAGTCCTGCCCGCGTGGAATTTTTTCACCATTACTTTTTTTCTTTATTAAATAAATAAGGTAAAATAGCATTGTGAATGCAAAATAAATCCCATATAAACTATGAGACAGACAGAGTTACTTTCGCATGTATAATATTAGTATGAAAGTATGGATAAGTACGGATAATTGTTATAACTAAACTTTACAACATTTTCTTATTATGTGTTTGTCATCAACATGTCACGGGCCCACCACAGCGACTTTTTAATAAGGGCTTTGTGACCCGTAAAGTGATTTTTATCTCATAATTGCTGGTCTCTGTTGAATCCTTCATTAGGGGCGTGCTGAGGCGGGGGGTGGTGGTGGTGTGAAGAGCTGGGATCGGCCAGCACACAATGGGCGCCCCGCGGTATTGTGCGCTAATGTATGCGCGTGCGACGGCGACAGCGGCGACGCCACAACACAAACATTTCAACGCATCTAATTTATCGTCGTGTCGCACAGCGCTGCAAAAAATATCGTTTTAAGGTGCAGCACTACGTATTGTAATGCATTTAATATTTTTTAATATCTTTCTTGCTTTTACCTTGCCATGATCAAGGTAAAAGTAAGTGTGCAGTGCACTATGGTGTTGCAGTTGTCCATGGGCAGCGGTGATTACTTACGGTCTGGTGACCCGCTTGCTCTTTAAGCCCTATGACATAAAAAAAAGTAATGTAGGTAGTTCCATATGCCTCGAAATAACTGGATAATGGAATGTATGTTGGTTTTAAGTGTCACAAGATTTTGTAACATATGCGTTTATGTCTGATGCATTTAAAGCTATAGTTATATATCCTTCAAAAGTCATAGTAAAACTCAATGTCACTCTTCATATTTAGAGATGTTACATTACCGTTCGATATCGATAACAAAATTCTTGAATATAACACCTAACTAGTATTTTATCTAGTACTATATTTTAGTACTTTAAATGCTACCAAATAGCATGTAAATAACAGTTAACCGGATCAGTTTTATGAACCAATAAATAATTTAGTACGGTCAACAAAATAATTAAGTACCTAAGCGGGGCCGTTACTTTAACAAAGGTTGATTCAGAAAAGAATATTGGTAATGCAAAACTTCATAAAATAATATGTTTCAGTAGGTACATAATATCTTTAAAATATTAGCTATTGATTGAAAGCAACCTTTTGGTTTGGGTAAAAATATTAACTATAGCCCGCAGCCCCGCGTACTTAGATTATTATATAAAATTAAATGAATTAAATTTTATTTTGATTTGAATTATGTTACAGATTAACGGATATAACATGTTCGTAACACTCCATCCAGAATTAGGTATAGGTATACAGCGTGTTAATCTACTCTCGCCATTCCTTGAAAGGGTGATCTGAGATCAATCACACCATCTTTCGCAGAAAGTTGATATAAAAACGTATTTCCTATATGTAACGCTATTCAGCAGTTGTTTATGGTTTAGTTAACGGTACAATAAAATTACAAATAAAGTGCAATTAACTTACGTGGGAAATTGCAATTTAAAGTTTATTACACAACTCATTATTGTATTGTTCATTTGGTAATTAGCTTCAATATTAACAATTTTCTCCGTAATACAGACGGTAGAGTTTACGTATGATGTGTCTGCCATTAGGTATTATGTTGTCGACTTTAATTTCGATAACGTAAGCGGTGACTTTCAATCATTGCAAATCGGATTACATCGTCAGCTACACGAGCGAGATTATCAATTTTATTTTTACAATTATAAAAATAACTTGCCCATGTTGTGACATGACATGTGACATCATCATGTGTGATGATTTAAAGGAATCACTTTAGTCAGGTCGTGGCGATGACTTTGGTGTAGGATAAAAAATTTCAATTAGATATTATTTACGTAAGCGGATGCATAATTTATTATAATAGTTTTCTCATATCAGTTTGACTGGAGTATAAATTCTTACAAACTTTCACATTTAAGATAATAGTAAGAAAGGGAAGAAATAAGCGTTACTATTTTTACAAAATTGTGTTGACAAAATGGCACCTTAAATGAAAATGAATATAAACCCCCTTGACGCAGAATGACTCAGTCGCTGAGAGCAATTTTGAATATTATAATATGTAAAATGGTCTCGAGCGCATGTCAGCATCGTCGTACGCTGCCGAGACGCGACGATGCGTCGTACAATTAGTGACGTTTATTAGAACACGCGTGTAGTAGTCCCACGTGATTTAAGTTTGTTTTACTACTAGCTTGATTGACAGACAGATGAATAGAAACTGGTCTAGCATTAATTATTTTATACGAGTAGATACATACTGTGATTAACATTATACAAAAGATGAATAATTAAGGTCACTTTTGTATACATGCCCCATTTGCTTCTTAATCCTAGTTCATATAAATTCGAAATAAAAATGCGAAATTGAGTAGCCATAGCCTGCACCCACAGCTCGTTATTGCTTCGGAAATATAATATATTTGTTTATGTATATATGTGTGTATATATTTGTTTCCAAAAAAAGAACGCGAATTATAACCTCATCACGCAATCAATCGTGTTTAGTCAGTATTTCCCACTTTACATGTATGGGAGAAGCCATTAATTTCTTTTCAAACATTTTATTGCACTATTTTATCGGCGTGATCAATATATATGGATGTATACTTACATATATCTATATATATATCCCTGCCAAATTACAGCGTTCTAGTCATAGATTTAAAAAAAATCGTACTTATAATCTCTAAGATAAACCGAAGAGACGGACAGACATGGCGAAACTATAAGGATTCCTTGTTTGCTAAACGCTAAAAAAGGTGGACATGATGAGATGATAGAAGGAAATAGAATTGATATAAGAAAGATCTGCATCTGCACTTATTTATCTTTTTATTCATCAGATATAAAGAAAATAATGAAACACAACGGTAAAAACGGGTTGTGTTTCATTATTTTCTTTATATCTGTGTTATTCCGTGTGAATAATGCTCACAGCAAACAAGTGAATACATGTTATTTCTTATTATTTCGTTCAATTTCCTGCATGTAAGTTCGGCCACCCACCGGCGAGATGCGCCTGGTTCTGCTTCAATTGGTAGCTGCAAAAACTGCATTTGCATAGACCGATGCTTGCCGCGATAGTGCCCACCAGGCTCTACACGCGACAACAAACGGCTCAGCGCCGGATGTGGTACTCTATGCGTAAGATACGTACTTGGAAAGTTCGATAGCTTAGCAGGAAAATAGCTCGAATTGCTCAGGCATGATAAGCTGTGGGCTCCGTCTCTTATAAGCAGCTATTACACGTCACGATATTCAGTGTGACGAGAGGGACGCCGCTCTATACATGCCTAACGTATTGACGTCAGGCATGTATAGAGATATACCTATCCGATCTAATCGTGTCAAACTTATTGCGGCGTCCCTCTCGTCAGAGACTGCATATCGCGACGTGTTATTGTCCCTTAAGCCAAGTGGTAGTCATCAAGTAGTATAGTTATAATAGCGGCTAGCTCGTTCACAGACGTATTGATTTAAAAAAATGAAGTTTTTTTTTTACGACAGTCTCCTTGGCACAGTGGTTATCACTCCAGCCGCGACACGAGTGGTCCCGGATTTGGTCCCTGGACAGACCAAGATGATGAGACAAGTTATAGATGATTGACTATTATAAAATCTAAAAACAAATCAAAAAAACCGGCCAAGTGCGTGTCGGGCCACGCGCAGTGTAGGGTTCCGTAGTTGCGAATGACAACTTTGAGTTCACACTATTCACACTCGCACCTTTACAGTTTAGCGACCAAAAACATCTAACAATGAAAATAGTATGAAATTTTACAGTTTATAAGTTGGTTGCCTATAACTTTTTAGTTTGTACTTAGTACTCAGCTCTGATAGTTTTCCTTTAAACTTCAGTATATATACTACTGCTGTAATTTTTTTCACGTATCTATATATAACCGTTTAGCAGATAGAGGGGGGGGACACTTACCTCTAACAAAAATTCGCACTTTAAAACCAAATATTTCGGAAACGGATCCCTAAATCGGAAAATGGTGTTCTCAACCTCATAATATTTTTGAAAGACCTATTTAACGATACCACACACGATGGGTAAATAGAGAAAAAAAAAATACTCCCCCAATTTACTTGTATGGGAGATAACCTAAAAAAAATTTTTTTTCATGTTTTTATTCTACCACTTTTTTGCCATGATTAATATACATATCCATACCAAATTACAGCTTTCTAGTACTTATAGTCTCTGCGTAAAACCGCGGACGGACAGACAGACAGACAGACAGACAGACAGACAGACAGACAGACAGACATGGCGAAACTATAAGGGTTCCTAGTTTACTACGGAACCCTAAAAATATCGTAAGATTTAGTATCCCATGACACAAGTCACAACTTACCGTGCAACTCCCTCAATTCCCCATACCTATATTTATTTATTTGTTGATAATATCTCTTTCATCTGAGCGTTTTTCCGCTTTGATCATCAGCTGTGAGGCGTTATGGAGCCCGGGATCCGCTATTATGACAGAATTCATGTTGTGATATGCCAACCCTTCTTGGGTAGCTCCTGAACCGCGCAAAAATACCTGTTAAAATTGGAAACAAGTATTTTTTCGCGCGGGAAATCGAACCCGGTGTCCCCCATGTAGCCGTCTGGCGTGTTACCTACTGCGCCACGGAGGTCATCACAGGCAATATCTTTTGGTTTAATCATGTCCAAATGGAGATAAAGACCAAACTGAAAGTTACCTTTCAGGAAAATCCTATATACTCCTGGGCAATTATTTATAAAATAAGCTACCTCTGATAGCATACAAGAATCATTGATAATATTGGCCTGACTTGTGTTTGAAACCTATTTAGTAGTACCGAGGCTGATTCGATTACCGCCTAATATATTCAATACAACTTTATAGGGCCATAACATTTTCAAGTGTGCTCAGTATTTTCAACTGTGCTCAGTCGGAGAGAGCGCGGGCCGCAGTGACAAATGCCGATGCCACCCGCGCCGTCCCGCGGGCGACCCAATAAATACAACATACATTTATATCTCCATGTTTTTATTTATTTAATTGAAATTCCACAACGTTGATGTCTCAATTCTGTGCTCGACTTTTAGACGTTTTATTTTCGGGATTGTTGTTATTGCATGCATCTCCTTTTCGAGGCAGAATTTAAGTGACGTCTAACGTCAATTTAAATGCTCTTGCTGGTATGGAAAAAAAAAACGTAGAAAATAATAACTGTTTCTCCTCCCATGGAGATTGTAGCAGCCAGTCGAGGAAATGGGCAAAAAATCTAAGGAATCGTGTCAACAAGCGATGCAGCTAGCAACCCATCACTATATTTTGGACCCTTTTTTTCTGCACCATCAAACACGCTAAACGTGGTTTTTGGTTCTTGTAACCCTAAGCTTTGTCAAGAGATCTTTTACTTAGCAATATACATATCACGAATGAACACCCAAACCCCAGGAGAATATAAGCCTAATTTTTAGACTTAACCAGAAACGTTGTGGTTCCGAGGCAAAATGCATAGTTTTGACTTGCATCACAGCACAATTGTCAATGTCTGTAAGTATTATTCGTATCTGTAAGTACGTATACAATAACGTTTGGCAGCTAGCGATAATTCAAATTCATTCTCAACATGAAAACAAAAACCTTTTGCTCTGTGAAGAAGCCTGGAGTTGAGAAAAAATTAGCTGCTTCATACATTTTGGATCAGTAGTTCGATGTAGTATGGAAAAGTTCATTTAATTTCTAGATTTCAGACTTGGTCAGAGAATAAAAGCAGTTTATTTTCATATTGAGAAAGTGAATTTAAATTATCGCTAGTATAGTCTACATAACCATATAATACCAAACACATTCTATGTGGAACAAATATACGTATATGTACTTGAAAGAATTATAATAAGTGCAGTTCAGGTACGCTCATCTGATGTTCCAAATCCCAGCACAACAATGTCTCGTGCCTCCTTTAGAGGTCAAAGCAGTTAACATTCCTTGCAAAGCACATTTCAATGTAATGTGTTTTATTTCGATACTTAATTGGTCGGCCTGTGTAAATTAGAGGATGATATAAAATGTGAGGGCAGAGGACGTCCGAGGATCAGCTTCAAGAGACGAAGGTCGTGTTCACAAAAACTTGAGATTATAATGCTATATTAAATTTTAATGGGCAAACTTCTGTTTTGTGTCTACGTAAAACAATGGATTAACTTAATTTGTATGAGTTATAAAATATTGTGTTAACGTTTTAGAAGGATGCAGTTTTTGCTATTCGTGCAAAATATGTTAAAAGTACCTACTTACCTAAAATTATAAGAAAGGTATTTTATATCATCTTCGATACAAAACTTAAGCAGGTAGAAATTCTTAATTGTTAGCAAAATAATTAAAGATTAATCAAGTCCTAATTACCCAATTTTTAGTTTTTTACTTAAGTAATCCAAACCTTATTTCTTATTAGAAATATATATTTCTTATTTTTGATGAAATATAAAACATTATGAAAATTGCAATAAGTTTTATTAAGTCTGTCTACATCTTGTGCGATAGATAACAAAGATAAAATTACAGAGAACGATAATGTGTATTTGGGCAGGATGATCCCGGTGGAATTTATCAGCACCTTGCATCCCGGCTGTCCATAACCCGGCGCATTCCAGCAGTCAAATCAGTGGGAGGCGTGAGTTACCGGCCGGCCCGCCCCTTCGTTACTATGGTAATTCTCGCTACCTACAGCATGCCTCGTTCTAGGACTAATTGTTACGGTTTTTTTGGACCTCTGATGGGTTACTCCCGTGTATCTGTATGTTGTTATCTATAACTCTTGTAAACAATGCAGGATTTGCTTTATACTTATTTTTAAATAATCTTTATGAAAAATGGTTGCAAGAATGATTTATGCGTATTTACTGAATGTTTACTTACTCACAACAATATGATAGAGTACCTAACTATGCTACTTGTTTTTTTGTTTATTATCGTTAAAACTCATTTTGATGTTTGCATACTTGTTATGGATGTTAATTTTTTAGGACCGAGAAATATAAATTCTTTCCATGTGTTCCTCCTTTTATAGCCCGTGATTGGTTTGAAATAAACTAGCTTATTTAACCTTTTAAATTGACCTGTTGGCATAAAGATTACAAAATAAAAACAAACAAGATTGCTCAATTTGGCATTCAAACCTTATTCATTTAAATCATCACTGAATTGAAAGTCGTTGTGAAGAACAAAGCGGCGATGACGTCCAATGTACAAAATAGTAAGTGCTTAGAATAGACTTCACACGCTCAAAACACAGTTTAAGAAATTTTTAACGCCTTTTTAAGTATTCTAGCGTCATCACCAATGTTGTGCTGTTGGTATGTCTATCGGATTTTATTATAGGTGACTACGTGAGAAATTGTGAATATTTCGAACATTTTTCTTAAACCCTCTTTCTTCAGCAATACTTTATAAGATCACAAATACAGCGTGTTAATTGGCCCTCGACATACCTCGACATAGTGAGTCAGCCCGCCAATATGATCAACATGTCCTATGGGAATTACGCAGGGAACTCATTTTTTTTTCAACATTTTCAAACAAAAATGTTCAGCCGCCCGGGCAATTAGTATAGGAAAGTAAAATCGAGTTACCATAGAAAAATTGGTACATATTGACGGTCTGAGTCGCCCCTTAAAGAGCATGTCAAGGGTCAATTTACACACTTTATATATGCGTATATATTGCGGTGAGATTGGGATGTTGTTACTCTACGTTTTATGTATACGTATATGACTTACACATAATGTCATGAAACAGAATTTATGGGTCAGCGTTATTTCTACACTCTCCATGAATTGAGTCCATAGTAATTGGATATTAAAAAGCGCATACATCACGCGTGGGAGACACAGGACCGCAGTGATTTGTGGGCCACGCCCCTTCATTAACATGCTAATGCCGATTCTGGGCCGATCGGGACGCGTCCCATTGGCCGGTGCGCTGGAAACCTCAATAGTGTTCAAGGATAATTTTATTCCTGTTTACGAGTGAGGGATGCGACACATCTAATGTTTGTCATCCTACTTAGTCCAGTCCAGCTAAGTCAGTAAGTAATGTACCGAAATAAATATTAAAGCAATGGCGTTTCTTTACCGATCGGGACGCGTCCTATTGACCGGCGCGCAGCAGGCCGATTTGCTAACTCGGTGTGCAACGATTTGATTGTCACTTAAACATCCATTACGGTTTTGACATCATAGATAATAATAGTCATTCATACCGAAGCTGTAATGAATGTTGAAGTTACCATGAAAATGATGTACACCGTAGTTGTCAAAAGATAGCAAATAGGCCTGCAGGTGATCGTCAATAGTGTTCGAGGAAAAATTTATTCCTTTTTAGGAGTAAGGGATGTGACACATAACACATCTAATGTTTATCATATACGAGTAGTTCCAGTCCAACTCAATAAGTAATGTACCGAAATAAATATTAAAGCAATGGCGTTCCTTTACCGATCATCACGCGTCCCATTGGCCGGCGCGATGGGAATCGTCAATAGTGTTCAAGGATAATTTTATTCCTTCTTACGACTAAGGGATACGACATAACATAACTAATGTTTGTCATACTTAGTTCCAGTCCAGCTGAATAAGTAATGTTTAGAAATAAATATTAAAGCGATGCAGCTTATCGATCACGACCGTGGTTGGAATCCTCGTCAATACTTAGTGTTGAGTAATATTTTTTTTAACGAGTGTTTTTCGTACAACATAATGTCGCTGCTCTATATACCTCCTGGTAATGAAACAATTCAAAGATCTTTAAAAAAAAAATTGAGTCTTTCCGAACAACTTTTATTATGAAAACTTGCAGGGTTATTTTTTAAATATTCAGCTTCTCAACATTGATACAAATTTAGAGGCGCCATAATACTGAATGAAGAATAAAACGCAAGAAAAAAATGCAATTGGATAGTAGTAGGTACAATGCCTATTGCCTATATTTATACACACATAGAGATAAGATTATCTGAGCGTAGCTTAGCTTTTACACAATTATTAGTTTACGGAGCATTCTTTTTCTGTTACAGAGCGATTTACTTCGTTACTCTATCACTTAACGACGCTTAACGACGCTCGCCACCTCTTGCACAATTACTCTGATGCTCCAAGGAGACTTAGGAGTCGAAGAAGTTTTAAAAAGTGTGTTGAACCAATGTCGTCCAATGTCCAACAGGAGAGGTGCACTCTTTGGCGCAGCAAGTGGAATGTTCCTTCCCCATTTGTACCACTTGTTGAAGAGCTCCCACCTGGACATGAATTGCCGTGGCAGACCTGGAAGTCCTTAAACAGACTTCGGACTCAGGTCAGCCGGTGTAAGGAAAACCTGTCTAGATGGGGGTTTACTAACAACTTTGATGAGTTGTGCGAATGTGGACTCCCCCAAACAATGTCCCACTTGTTGTCTTGCTCTTTGTGCTCCTGCTTCTGTTCATTGGACGATCTGATGATAGCTAATACTAACGCCATCCAAGTGGCTGCATTTTGGGAGCAAAAAATATAAATTAAAAATAATTGGTTTGTCACCGACACGAAAAGAAGAAGAAGATCACAAAAGTTTTCAGTTACTGAAATCGATTAAAATACAAACATATTTTTTATGAATTCTTATCTGATATAGGTAAAAAAAAAAACGTAAAATACACCAACTGCTCTTCTGCTCGCGCAGACTGTAAAAGCCGGTTGAGATAGGGCGGAAATGTAAATGTAAGTCGTACAAAGACAAAAGACTGCTGATTTGTATACTGCCCGCGCTGTTTTTTTTTCTTATATGTGTCTTATTCCTCAATTTAATAAAGTATGTCAGACTAGCTGTAGTATTTTTTGTCTACCCAAATACATAACACTCAACTTTCTAAATAAATATAATTTCTAATGGGCGTGCGTACGCGTGTGTGTGGTCATACACATGGCGGCAAGCGGCGCGGCGAGCGGGCGGCAGACGACGACAATGCGGCCCGTAATATATGCACGCAGGGGAGGTCTGCCGTGGGAAGACGATCGCGATCTGCCTCGTGTCTACAGTTTTAGGGAATACATAAAACCAGTATGTGTAGGAATAGGCAGAGGACAGTTATTATTTACTGGTCCACCTAGCTTAAGAACCCGTGCCAGCCAGACGGAGTCAGACCTTCATTATTTTAATGGCTCACACTTTTTAAATATGACCCCAGTAAAGGTAAGAAAGTGGTGAAATCAATTTAAACGGACATTATTTATATAAACCCATCTATGTCTGTAAAACAATGTTTAAGCCAGTCGGTTTTGAATATATTTGGGAAAAAACCTTAAGTGGTAGCAATTGCAATAAATATACAATGTTATCTATACAAACAAACGTACTTAAATTCATAGAAAAGAATATCATGGAGGCAGGAAAATTTCCGTACAACAATAGACAAGTATAAATAGACCCTCGACATACCCTTAAACGAGTAACTCAGCCCGTCAGTATGAACAACTTTTCCTATGGATATTTAAGAGAATGTCGACCGTCAATTTACACTCTGTATATAAATAAGTTACATAATATTGCAAAATAAAGAACGTCGTTTCTTTTTTTATTTTATTTAAATAAACAACAACAGCCATTAGACACAGATTAGACATATCTAGAATTAACTTAATTAAGTTTTAACATGAACAATAAAATGGCATTAAATATTGTTAGTTAATAGGGCTGCTACGAACTTCTGCGCCAGTACATAATGTAGGGTAAACGACATCGACGTCTACTAGAGCGCTACGAGGCGCTACGTGATTCGTAGCGGCGGCGAGCGCTCGCGTGGCGCCCGGCCAGAATTTGCATAAGCTTTTTGTATCCGGTAATAATGTGGTGCGTATTTTAATTGGCCCCGATTAAATCTTAATAAATCGGTCGTTCCCACACGCGGCCGCTCGCAATTATACCCGAGTGTTGTAATTTGGAGATCGCCCCGGGCGCGGCAGAAATTACGCTCTTTCAGCACACGCCGGCAAATACACGTTTCATGATGCTAGTAAATAATGCTTTATTTTTCTTTTTTATATTTCTTTTATTTTCAATGCATTTATAATGCATAATCTTTTCTTTCTATGTAGTTAAGTTTTTGTTATTTTTATTTAATACAATGGCTAATTGCATTTGAGGGTGGCACTATTGTTCTGCATTTGCACATAAAAAACATTACAGAATTCTGTTATGATTTTATGACATGACGAATAACTAGTGACCGACTGGAACCGAAACATACACAAATGTGTGAAAAATAATTAAACTATTAATATTATGATATAAAAATAATACTCACTAAAAGCCACTATATTTGACATACATATACAGAGAGGAAAATCATGTAAATAAAAAAATAATTCACACACCAATTCACGTAACACGTTAGTCTCGATGCAGAATATTCGGCCGATTTTATGCCAAAGCCGAAACTGACACCAAAACTCTATTTTTCTGCCGAAACTTGCTAAACGGAAACTTCTGGCTGGCCTGTAATAAGTTCAGTATAAAACAAATGTTAATTGTCTCACGTGTTTTAGCTGCTAATGCCGGTAAGTTTTGGACTTTTCAGAATACTACCTCTAAGTGTTTTGTACCACATTCGCTGATAATTTACATTTATGGACTGTTCGATTGCGTAGCCTCGAACATGATATTATAGATAAGAACGCATATTTTATCGTCCACTACAAGTATACTCATAGTTGGAACCAATCGTGTTAATTATGTTAAGTTTTTCGTTTAAATATAGGTAAAAAATATTTTATCTGATATGTATGGTATAAAATAAGCCGTTCTCTTCTGTTTTACGACACAGTCATATCATGTTATGGTAAAGACATAGAAACAGTTACCAAAACGTCGTTTCGTTTGTAATCATAACAGCATGCAACACTGTTGTGATTAAGGTTTATGTGCAAGGTGTGAGCTACTAACACTCCATTCTCGTAAACACTAGTATCGTAGAAAGGCCAATCGACTTCTGCGTTGTTCACTAACTGAACTCTGACCTTATATTTTAGAGAGGTATTTGCTTTGATTTTTAGCTTGCCACAAACATACAAGTTTCAATGTATTGCATTAACGTTGAACTCACTTTTATTTATTTGGTCAACGTAAATGCAAGTAAAGTATACCATTATTGGAATCTGAGGAACCTTATTTTACACACAAAAATAATTTTAACATAACCAAAATAAGCTGTTGAATGTAGTTATGATTAATGATTACAATACAATAATATAGTACTATCGTCATGATCTGATTTTGTAGCTAAAAGGTGGAGATTCATACTGTTTAGCGAAATACCATATTGTATTCGTGTCTGGTTTGAGTTGGAATAATCTTGTTATAACTTATAAGATAAACTTCTGCTTCGTTGTTATTAATTATTAGAGCGTGTGTAAACATTTTTCAACTATTAATCACGTAAAAAGTAAAGACAAATCTAGAGAAATCTCGATCATAGTCAATAAGTTCTATCGGAGATATCAGTAGTTTAACGGCTATTTTTTTTTCAAAACTGAACTTTTGGCTAAAATAATCCCAACTAATATTATAAATACGAAAGTGAGTTTGTTTATTTGTTTGTTACGCTTTCACGCCGAATCTACTGAACCGATCATCATGAAATTTTGCACACACATAGGTTAGGGTACTGAGAAGGACATAGGCTATATACCACGCGGGCAAAGCCGTGGGTAACAGCTAGTATACTATAAGCTCAGTTGCTCAATATTGTATGTATTGTTCAAAAATATGCCGATCGATTTCAATCAACGACAGAAAAAAAATTAGCACTGTCATTTATAAACTGGTCTCACTGGTGTCAAATTTGGCCAGTTAGTAAATAACCCAAAATAGTAGTCGCTCGCGTGTACGTATTTACGTCAAGCGCACAAGTCTGCACTCAAAATGCACTCTTCAATTACCAATCGTAAATTCCGTGGGGAGTGCATTAATGATATGTACGATGTTATTGACTCGTACGTTTATCTCACACTCGGCTATCTTTCTTTACGCCGTGTTTTCTATAGAACCGGAGGAATTCCGATGCTTTCAGCGTGGTGTGGGAATCCTTTGCTTACACATTAATGACCATAGTTTGCGGTATTTATAGAGTATTGGATTTATTTATAGTTTCATCATTTAATGAGATTATATTAGTATGTTTTCTTAATATAATTTAAATATTATGGACGTATCTTTTTATATTTAAGAAAGATGTTGCAAGATTGTACTAAAATGAAATTAAAAAAGTTTTCAACTTTACCCTACCACAAAAGAAAGCCCACCGGTCAGTATATCAGAAGTTGTTACACTAAGCACCACCTAATTATCTGAGTTATCCGAAGCCTTATTTTTCGGCACAAACCATCTTCCAAAACTAATTTATATCGGAATGTGATATACGCGCGGGCGGCGGGCAGCGAACGCAGCCCCAGGGCACGCGCCGCCCGACGGTTTTAATCACCTTAACCCTAACTTAACTGCTGTTAAAACACTACCGAAACGAAGCCGCCGACGCAGGCGCCACGCTCCCGACCCATTATAATAACTCGATATTAAGGTTGCCAAACCACACCGAGTAATCAATGTTGACGATTAAAATTACCAGCTATTATTTTAATCTGAATATAATCCACCTGTAGTCTAAAAGCAGTTTTAAAACGTTTTAAAGGTACCGTATATCGAACAGGTGTTAATAAAAATATATGGGTTATTATTATGTGGAGCGACTTCACTAAATATTTAAAAGGTCTCAACAAACAGTTAGGTAAAATTAGCATACAGCTGACAGCCCTACTCGCAATGACTAACAAAGCTCGTCTCGTGAGCACCGGACACCTTTTTACTCTCATTGCATACCCGATTCGAAATAAAGTAAGGATAAATCGGATAATAGATAGATCTCTACACGAGTTGTCAACTCGATTGCATGACAATCGATTTGAGAATTCCCGTGTTATTTTTTGCTCGGTACCACGATCACCGTCACGCCCGAGTTGTCAAAGAGTGCGATTCTCACGGAGCCCGGGCTGCGAGACCTGGCCATAGCCGGCGCCTGCAGACGGCTAAAAACTTGTAAAGTTTTTACACTAACATTTTTTCTGTAGCAATTCAGGGAAAGTACGGTGAGCATTTATTTAAGTATTAGAGTCACAAATAATAATAAAATAAAACTTAAGTTTAAAATTATCCAATGGACATTTAATCCGATTGTTTTTAAATAATGTACACATCTATTTCACTCATGTATAAAAGCAATCTAATCATGGTATCAGGGAATAAGTCTACAACGTAGCTAAAACCTATGAAAGCATGTAGGGCACCAATTGTAAATTCATTGTATGTATGTAATTATGAGTCTAAATTTGTGAAGAAGCTTATTTAATGCGTTAGGTAATACCTGAATCACTTGGTATTGTCTACGGTCTAATTTTTTCTCGTATACTTAGTTAAATATAATGAAACACGAAGTATAATATCGACCTTCAATACAAGTAGACAACTGAAAATTATATACTAAGATGAGTTGGATTTTTTCGTATAATGCTATACGTTGCTTCTTAAGTGGTTATTAGTGTTTAAAAGCAACCCTTCCCTGCCAAAAACGTCCCCGATCGTCGTGTCGTGTCGTGGGCCGTGCTGCGGAATGCTGCGGTTTCCGAGTCGGAAGCACGGCAGCTCTCATTATCCACTTCGCGGTGAATAAAGACGGCTCGTTTGATCTCCGAGGCTCCAATCATTCGAATTATTGTCTCGAGACTTTTCGCTGTTTAACTGTATTCAGGAGACGGGGTACAGTTACGTCGCTCTGCGGTAGGTTACTTATCGAATTTTCAGTTAATTAGCAAAAACAGTCCAGTCACACTAATCGACTTTTTGTTATGTTGCTGGAAAAGTTACGAGTATTTAAATTAAGCAAGTGCAGTTCTAATTAGGCACCTTGCTGTAATAAAAATATCAACAGACGTTCTTTTAAATGATGGATGAGCCTTGGGAGAGCATAAAACCTAACGATGGTATTAAAGAAAAGTAATGTTTATTTATTATGCACATGTTTAGTATCTCAATCGAATATACAGGTACACCATTAATATATTTAATTTAGTCGATCCATTGAGTGGTCAGGATATAAAATGTAAAATAAGAGGAGCGTGGGTATTGTCAGCGCTTCTGAAAGTTAAGAAACCCGTTCTTGATCCGCACTGAGATGGGTCACCAAAAGTGGTATAAAATATCACGAGCTCATCCATGCTTCGGAAGGCATGTTAAGATATTAGATGGCACTCGTAAGGCTATGTCGGATACGGAATATCTGTTGACAGATTGAGAAAATCCGTCACAAGTGTTGGACACTTTAAAAAAAAAAAACAAAGCACACCCAAAACGCAAAGTAAAACAGTTAAAAGTTCTCATAGATACTTGTGGAACTAAATAGGGAGATATTATGAGATGATATGAGGTAGATGTAAATGAGAGATTTGCTGGTAGAAATATTAAAATCTTAGCTATTGTGTTGGTGTTCACTAATAAAAACTTTTTGACGCAAAATTTAAACCGCCGAAAAGCAGAAAATCTGTCTTCTCTGTTTTTCTGTTATAAGTTTTGGATCAAAGAGCATATAATCACTACACTACGTGGTATGATTTTTTTTTCGAAATTTATATGAGGACTCTTCTGGGACCACTTCCCTTACCAATAAAAAATAAATTATCAAAATCGGACTAAGTATGAACTCCGTAAAAAGTTACGCGTGAACATAAATGAAATTAAAAAAAAACGCATGGTCTCCGTTTTTATGTCGGGTTAAAATATTTATTTAGTACTTTCCAATGTTGCGGCAATACTTGGCACAATGATATATTCTACCATATCACATACATATATGGGTCGTCTGAGTTTGCCCGCCTCCGCACCCATCTAAGTACTTATCTTGGCTCATAGTGTTTAAAGTTTTCTTTTATGGATTTATTCGTGTGCCGTTGCAATTAGTGGAAATAATACGAGTCGATGACCGAGAGAAACCTAACACTCGCAGCTTCGAAAGTTGAGTGTTATCTGTCTTGTAACTAATATTCTGGTTACTTGATACAATTGTTAATTATATTGGCAGGTTATATTAAACAGTCTGTATTAGAGTGTAACGGAAAAATGCTGTACTTATTATTATACAATGATCTTTCCCTATGAATGTGATCTAATACATAACTTTCTTCTTTCTTCTGATTCTTTCTGTATCTAGGTATTGTATTTACCATCCCTTAGAAAATGATTAATTTACGAGTCCAGTAAATAAAGTTAATGTCTATAACTCTTATAGTTTAATTAGAGCGCTATTTAGTTGTAGCTACGAAGACGTTTGATTAACCGAGTTATTTATTCTTCCTGTCCATTAGCATTAAGTCCAGGAAGACCTTACTTCTTCTAAATTACACATTTATTTTATTGGCATTAATTACATCAACTATTCAGCATTAAAAGCATCACACCGCAATGAATCTTGATGGGATGCGCTGTTTTTCACCGGCGACGCAAGTAAATTGATTGTATCGATTAAATATCTCGGATCGGTAAATCGAGTGGTACGCGAATTGTCACCAGTCACCACGTAGCGGCGGCAGGTGTGTGCGCACCTGTTCCGATTGTTGCATTCCGATTCCGAGCTCTCGGAGTCGGCAACATGCTACCCGATCTGTTCCCGGCCCTAGCCCTTGATCATGGTGTTACAAGATCTTTCGGCGCCCATTAGTTCATACTTTTAGCAACCTATATAACTGTCATGTTTTAAGAATGTCTGGAGTTTCCTTGCTTCGAAAACCATTTAAAACCAATGCCCAATGCCAGCTTGAAAAGTGTGACACGAGTGTAGATCACTTCTAAGCAATAAAATCTCAATTAAGTATAATAAGAAAAATTAACATATAAAAAAAAAAACTAAATATTGTGCAAACAAGGGCAACGTTTAGCAAGAGGTGGGCTTACAGTTGGCACCGCGAAATAGTATAGAGACTTCGAGAGGATCGAAACGTAGATTTTCATCTACGCAAACCATGCAATATTAAGGATTTGAGCGAAAGAAAAGTCTAATAAAAATACAAGGTTCTCCGTGGCGCTAACATCATCGGTCCAATCGATCTCCGCCAGGGCCGGCGGCGCTGCCGCTTTGTCGCTACTGCCCAGAGATTATCGCCATCGATTCTTCTTCATCCAATACCTTTAATTTTGTAGAAAAACTATAGCAAGCGTCACTTTGCGGGATTGCATGCGCGTCCGCCTGGAGCGTGGTTAATGCGCGGCGGGTTATCGCCGAGCGGTATCTAGCAGTGGGGTTTCTGTGTTAATTTGTTATTTTATCGCGAAAATAAATCAAAAGAGCGATGATTAAACAGTGTTGCGATAAGTATTAATGTTTTGAACAACTTATTTTGTATTATTAGTGTATTAAGTGAAATATTATTATATTATTATTAACTCATTAACAAAGCGGTATTTTCGAAAGTTTTTGTTTATTTCCTAATTGAAACACACTAGGTGTCGGGCTGTTCACATTAACATGAATTTATAGTATTATTTTACAATTTACATTCTCATTTTACAGTAATTTTGAACACTTTGAACCTTATTCTAACTACATCATAGAACTACGAGTAAGTTTGTATAATGAATATAACAAGTAGGTAAGGCACATTGTCATCATATATTGAAAATTGGTGCTAAAATGACAAAAGGTTAGCGAGATATACTAGACAAGGAAGGCGGCGGTAATACGAATGTCTTCCTGTCTAGAAAGTGTAGTAAGAATAGTGAATGCATCATGTGCAGTTTGTGCAGAGCGCACCCGAAGACAGAGTGAATGTGTGAGCGGTATGCGTCGGCGACGGACGGACGTGCAGTGTTGCTGTTGCATACAAACCACGAGGTTCCGATGCCCATCACATTAATGAATCATAATCATAATCATTTATTTGCCAACTAAGTGTATACAAAAAGGTCTTATTTCTAGTATTGCACTTTACAACTTAGTACCTTTTACAGGTATTGCAAATAGGCGGCGCCTGATATACTTAATTTATATTAAAATAATTATATATATTTTGAATCTTTTAATCGTCATATTATATATATTTAGTTGTTAAATGCAAGTTTATGTATTTGTTTATTTATTTTGTATTATTTTTCATATATTCATCTATTGAGTAAAAGCACATATCGGTTAGGAAGTCTTTTAATTTTTTACTAAATATAGTATCTTTTTTCTCACTAATAATATCTATAGGTAAATTGTTATATAGTTTTATAGCCATATTATGTGGACTATTTTGTAGCATTTTTATTCTGGATGGTGGTAAGTATAATTTATCTTTATTTCGAGTATTTATATTATGAGTCTCATGTATTTTTGTAAATGTATGTAAATTTTTATGGACAAAGGAACATAAATCATATATGTATATAGATGGTAATGTTAATAATTTATATTTTATAAAAAATGGCTTGCAACTTAGATTAAAAGAAAATTCAGAAGCTAATAGCACAGAGGAAGGAACTACTACTGTTAAGTACCAAAATTAATAGATTTATTGTAGGTCTGCAGAATTTGTGTCTGCTTAAATGCTAACAAAGAGCATATAATCACTACGATCACTCATCACATGGTTCTACATGTTACTTTTGTTTTTCTGTTCATAATACATAATATCGTAAACGAAAACTACAACACTATAAATTTTAAGATAACGAACCTACTTTTGGTATTATGAAAAGGGGTCACTCACTGTCCACGGATTCTTGAGATAATTAACACATTAAATTTCAAAAATACTTTATGCGCGCTCGGCCGTAATTGAAACTGGACGAAGTCTTCAAAATGGAGACCATCCAATTTGAAAAATTTGCTTGCATTTAATGACGCTGTTTAGGAGTAGGTGTGATGAAAATATTCTACTAATCATATCTTCTGTACCGCGCAACAATCAAAACAATAGACAGATAGGGACTGCTCCCGAGAATGTGACTCAAAGTGCATATCCCTGCTTCCCCCTGTAAATTTCAAGCTATTTATGCAACACTTAAACCACAACAATGTTTCCCCGTAGATAGCACAGATAATGGGCTGCCGAGGAATTCGCACAGTAAATTTAACGCAGAATGACTGTATTATGTGCTCTAACATTCTACGAACAGTAAGAGAACACACATGATACTTTTCACTTTAACTTACTTAGTGCATATATTTTGCGACAGCTTTGTTTTGGCGTCACATTGATTATCATCTAGAGTACAGGTTTTGTCTTTGAATAATGGTCTATTCGTGATTTTGAACCTCTTGGGTTATATTGATATCTCTAAAAAAATTGCTGCGAAAATCTGCTGGATCCCTCCCAGTCTTTTTTTTTCTTATTTAAGGTTTTTTTTTGCAATTTACAAAATTCCATTAGTGATTATGATTCCGATATTTTAACATAGCGCAGAGGTTCAAAATTACTTTGTAGATCTAAGGGTGGATTTTATATACATATGAAGAATGCAGGTGTACTGTACCTGCCATCATCAGTGAATCAAATTGTCACAAAATTGCTGCGACTGTTTAGGTATGTAAACTTTTGCAGGTAGTTTAGAAGTTTTAGTCGATGCTGAACTTCGAAAATTAAATTGTATCATCTACTTAGAATTCATTGGTATACACGCAGGACGACTGTATCAAAAGTATCATGTTTGTTCTGGTCATAATATGCTCTTACATTCTAGTCACAGAGCAGCAAATACGCGAAGATCAAAGAGATAATACGCCATTATGCGGAATATCCGGCGGCAGGACTTGCAAATGCGGATAGGAAGCAATAAATATAAAAAGGTTGAGTGCTATCATGTTATGATCCCCCAATCTATTTAGGTGAAGTTTGATGCGTCTAATTTGTTGGAAGCTATTATTCAAAATAGGAACATAGCTATGGATTACCAACTTGTCATCAAGTTACCTAGTTTTAACGCTCTACCTTAGATGATTAACAATAATAATCGAAAAGCATTTTCCAATTTTGCGGTTTTTACATCTTTGGGTTGATGTAGGTCCCATGTATGCATTGTGGTAGCTGGTGTAACTTGTCGCACACTTAGAGCGATTGTAAAAATGTTCAGATCACCACGTTTAGAAATATCCACCTAGCCAGTAGCACGGAGGTAAAATACTACGCAAGTAGGTATAAAAAGTAAAATAAATACTTCGCCTGCATTCCTTTTTTTTGAGGCTAGGCTCCAATCGTGTTATCATCGACAGAGGTATTCCCCGTCGAGCTGAACCTTGTGCAAGTGAAGAGGCGGTGGCGCGCGACCCGCCTGTTTGTCGTTCTCAGGCGATAGCTGCTATCTCTTGCAAACATGAAGTGTTTGAGCCATCGCCGACACCACTCCACCACCATACTTACTCAAACCACTCGACTAATCTCAACCCTGATGCACTGTATTTAAAGTTCAATTTAGAGTTACTTTCAAATGGATATGTTTACTTTTTCTGCTAAATATACCTATCCAAAGTTATTCTGCTTCGTGGGTCAGACACGCGACTGACTTATCTATAGAAATTTTCAAGTGAAGTCGCGCGTCACTCACTGTTTGTGTTTGCATATCGACAAGTGTCACTGTTGATCGGTATCGTTTTGTACAGTTCCAATATTGACTTAGCCGTCATAAGGCAAGGATTATGAGATAGACCATCAATTTCGGAATTCTGAAGTAAACAATTCATAAGAACTCCTAAGAGCTCGATGGCCCAGTTGGCGTAGACATTATCAACATTCGACGGGTGACTTGTGGTGACAACACACAGGAAAAAAAATACTCTACAAGTGGCTTAAATATCTCGAGCTGTGGCATGGTTTGATGGGCACATGAGGCCCTTGGTTTCAGCAGAACATTAGAAGGCATGCCTTAAGCTATGTCAGAAGCGATACCTGTAGGCAGCTTAAAAATTCTGACATCAGTATTGCCCAGTTATACAAACGAAAAGCAAGCATAAATCTGTTAGCGTTTACCAGTTACCAAACTGAATCGCTTGTTTCGGAGCGCTTACAATATCTAAGGACTTTGTCAATATAAGTTCTGGGTAATATAAATTTCAGACATTAAGACATTGATTTAAAACTACCTGTTCATTTGTTATTCGTATGTGTACGAAGCCAGCATCCATTGGCTGATCAACAAAATCCAAAAGGAATTTCAAAATATCCTCAAGACAATGTAGTACTATTATTAACTCTGTGACAATGTGTAGAGATGAAAACCAGTATGCAGATGATGTGCGACCGCAGTCCTTGAAGTGCGCAGGCGCAGCGCGTGCTAGCGGGCTGGCCTTGTGACCTATAGCGGCCTTGCAGATGCGCTAGCAGGTGCCCGCGACAATTAACGAGTGCAACTGGTAGACATTCCTGAGCAACCGTGGTAAAAATAGCCTTTTGACTGTGGCCTCAAAAAGATCATCTGTTAAAAGGACATTCATTACATTACTCAAAACCAATTTAATTATTTCTTTTAATGAAAATTAATTTTTATTTTTTTTAAATATTAGTCTTAAACGGTGGTATACAGTGGCGTAACTTTTTATATACCTAACGGAATTTCTAAACAAAGTTGCAATTGAAAGAACTGAACTTCCAAGAGAAACTTTACCAGTTATTTTTACCAAACGGACGGACCTAGAAAGAGTTTATATGTATATCTATGTAAGTAAGTATGTCTGTTCCATTGTTGCTTCTTATAGCCTAAATGGCGAGACGGATTTTGAAGTGTAAAGGTGTCCCTATATTCTCGTTTTCTACGAAGTGTCGTTATATGTAGGTAACGTCAGCAGAAAATCAATATGGCGGAAGTAAACTGTCAAAAACCGGCCAAGTGCGTGTCGGGCCACGCGCAGTGTAGGGTTCCGCAGTTGTGAATGACAACTTTGAGTTCCCACTGTTTACACTCGCACCTCAGAGTTTAACGACCAAAAACATCTACCAATGAAAATTGTATGAAATTTTACATTTTCCAGTACATTTTATAAGTTGGTTGCCTATAACTTTTTAGTTTGTACTTAGTACTCAGCTCTGATAGTTTTCCTTTCAACTTTAGTATATATACTACTGCTGTAATTTTTTTCACGTATCCATATATAACCATTTAGCAGATAGAGGGGGGGACACTTACCTCTAACAAAAATTTTCACTTTAAAACCAAATATTTCGGAAACGGATCCTTAAATCGAAAAATAGTGTTCTTAACCTCACAATATTTTTCAAAGACCTATTTAACGATACCCCACACGATGGGTAAGTAGAGAAAAAAAAATACTCCCCCACTTTACTTGTATGGGAGATACACTAAAAAAATTTTTTCAAAAGTTTTTTCTACCATTTTTTTGCCATGATTGATATAATTACATACCCATACCAAATTACAGCTTTCTAGTACTTATAGTCTCTGAGTAAAACCGCAGACGGACAGACAGACAGACAGACAGACAGACAGAAAGACAGACAGACAGACATGGCGAAACTATAAGGGTTCCTAGTTTACTACGGAACCCTAAAAAGGCAGACGGGTTATAAAAAAAGAAAAGTATGGTGGTAAAATGCGTGTCTTTCGATACGTGAAACAAAAAACGTTAAAATGCATCGAGTAACTATTCCACATCTAGTAGACATAGCGATGACTTCATTAGAATTTATTTCGGTAAGACTTACTTGGGTAAATACACGGACACAAAGGACAAAGTCCGGCTAAACATTACGTCTCATGAAGCTTAAACGGTAGGAATAAAGTAGTCGACGACAGAATTAGTGCCGCGATTCGCCATCCGAAGGGCGCTACCATTCCTGCAGCTAAATCTGGTGACATCCGTGTCTCGTAATGCTCGTTTTGTTACGTCGCGACAGTTTGAGAGCAATGCTTTGGGCTTGAAGCGATTAACGGAAATTGTTTTATCGGTTCATTGACAGTTTAACATATCATATTTAAGGTCTGTTTTATATTTTTAAGATATCAATGCATAGAAAAAAACGTACAATGAGTCAGGTACTACACTGTGGCGTACTCAGGCGCAAACATGTAAATTTTCCCCTTTATGCGACAGACAAGTACTTATTGTGCCGTGTGGTTTCCGCCAGAGTAGAATAGGACCACTAAAAGTCTTCCCATGGATGTCGTAGAAGGCGATTTAAGAAAAACAAGCTAAACAAAGCAACCGATCCCGTCAGCGTGAAGAGTGTAGGCCAAATTGGCTAGGTATGTATACCACGGGCAAAGCCGGGCGGACTGCTTTTTAGATATATACTTTAGGCCATAAAGTATATAATATATCTGATATATTTTGTGCTGTTAATTTTAAAGAGAATCTTGTACGGTTTATTGGCGCGCTCTGTAGCCGCTGTAGGCCACGGGCGGTAATTATAAACGGCCCTTGTCACTCAGAAATAACCACGTTTTCTGTCACTGCGCACTTGTCAGCGTGCAAGTATCCGCCCGTATTTATAAACAAAACATGCGTTTTGTTACTGGACCGGCTGACCCGGTGTTATCTATCCAAAGCTACTGCATTTAGCGTTAACAAATTGGGGTGCTTGCTGCTTATATTCTCGCGAATTCACGACACAATAGTATACATTATTATACATAATAGTATAGGATTATTCTTATCACTCTCGAAGCCTCGAACTGCCTCGAAGTCCGGGGTTCGCTTTGAGATTGCCACACTGTGAGGAGAAAATATTTAGATTTTTAGTGTAAATATTTCTATAGAATTTAGCGTTAACGTAAACGTCCTAACTGTTCTTTAAAACGAACCTGCACGGTCTGCAAGTACATTTTTTTTTAAATACTTCCATTAAAATAATTTCAATTATTCCTGCATTTATAGCTATCCTCTAATTTACAACGAAGCTATTTGTTTGCATTTCGATTAGTAATATAGCAGCGGTAATGCCGCGAAGCATGTCTGCAATAATTGGAGCACGAACATTAAACAAAACGGACAAAACTTGAAGTTCTAGTTAAGTTTATAACCGCAGCCTCGATTAACATTAATGATAGCGCACACAATTGACTGCACCCTACACAAATATTAAAAGTATTCTTTGGTAAGGGTTTCAACGAAAAGCATTAAGGGAATGGTGCCACTGTTGGCGACAAGAAAGTGATTAATAAATTTTATGCTCGCTACTAACTTTTGAAAAGCTTATATGTCTAGTATTAACATAAATATGTGATTTATCAATAAGTGTCCTGCATAAGATAAAAGCCGTAAATCTCTAGTAGGAACAATTTCTGAGGGCATATTATAATATAAGTATAATATTTTATTTACAAAGGCCTTTTATTACTTTCAGTTCTGTTGTCATATGTTCTACATAACATTTTTAAAACAACGTTTCGAATATGGTGTCCCATCTTTCAGTTATTGCTTCCTCGTGCGTGATAGAAAGAAAAAGAGATTAAGTAGGCATTACAAAGAAAACAAATATTGTAAAAGCTGTGATCGATGGAGCTCGAATTCTAGAATTTACTGTACTGTTTCTTACTTGACATGTTTAAAGACATTTTCGCTAACAGTGAGCCAGTTCGCCAAGTAAAACTGATGTGATTCGAGCATGCAGTGATGTATCAGCGGTGGCGTGTCACACGCTATGATACGTTGTCAAATTTTGGCGCAAGGGGCCACAGTGCTCAAGCCGGCTATAATTTGAAGCGCGCAGATTTTTGTGGAGGCTCGTTGACAGGTATAGGATTCATATAAAATGAAATGCAGCTTGAAAAATCCGACACAAGTGTTGGCCACTTACACAAACAAAAAAAACAAACATATAATGTAATGAACGCATATAAATTAAATTAAAAATACGCGTTTAATTTTAAAAACTTTTTCTATAAATCTGTTCACATACAATCACAGGAATAATGAAATATATAACCAAGAGTGACGAGCTCCGTGGCGCAGCGGTCAACACGCCTGCCTGCGACACGGAAGGTCCCGGGTTCGATCCCTGGTCAGGTCAAGATGGAAAATGATCTTTTTCAGATTGACCTGGGTCTTGGATGTTTATCTATATATGTATTTGTTATAAAATATAGTATCGTTGAGTTCGTATCCCATAACACAAGTCTTGCTTAAGAACTTACTTTGGGGCTAGCTCAATCTGTGTGATATGTCCGTATATATTTATTTATTAAGTCCTTACAAAATAAGTACTTTCCATACAGATTGTTTAACTCGAGTATGGGCTTGTGTACTAAGATTTAAAAAAATATATTTAAATTATAGGTTTTCATGAAGTAATGACACCCGAAGGTCTGTTAAACCAGGAAGCGGTAAGATGTGGTTTTGAGCCAATGTGATTGACCTGACTTACGCATGTATCAAGGACCGTTTAGTAGACAAATACCGCTCATTAAGTTCCCAGGCCATTCCCATTCTTTTGTTAGTACAGTGACAACAGATAACGCGATCCAGTTCAGGTTGCATCACAAAGAGTTCGGTGATGAATAGCAGTGGTATGAGAAGATGTATCAATCCGACCATCAGACTGAATATATCACTGCAATCAGAGTGGATGCAATCTTTAAAATGATGTAAGTATAATGTAATTGCTGTGTAATACCTTTTGCAAGTCTCATTTTTTGACGAATGTTAGAGTAAGAGCAGCATATAAGGGTACCGATTTCATCCGCTTATAATAAATAATTGTATAGGTATAGGATGCAGGTGTTCATTCTTTTTATTTTGATAACAGATAAACACATTATGGAGAGTTGGATAAAACAAAGTTGCAAAACCAGACAAATCAAAATGTTGTTGCTATAGCAACAAAATAAAGGTATCTTCTCAAACACGAAGAGCTGCTTAATCTGGATAAATTTTCTAACTCTCGTGCTATCCTCTGGTTTCTATAAAAAAATTCTTTGTCGTTCCTTAAGCCATCTGATCTTGGATTTAGCCCTAGATATGCACTATGCCAAAAAAAAACATACTGTAACTATATTTTCGTAAACACACGGTATTAACAAACTCAATTCATTTAATAAAAACAAAGCTATGTATTCGGTCAAATGTTATTCTGCTACCAATTTTACAATGCATGCGAAGATATGAAAAGCTATCAAAAAGTTGAAAGTTGATTTACCACTTGACAATCACTCTAGAGAAATAATATTGAACATGCCGGAAAAGTGTTTGTGCACCAACTTCACTTGAAATTCATAAAATAGAAGTGTGACTTTTATTCCATAAGTAATCGCAGCTCTTCAAGAGCATGTACGAGTATCTACATGGAAGGATCCTTTTCGATAACATATTTTGGTCATCAAGAAGATATGTATATAGAGCCGGTAGGTATATCTAAACGCTCTCGTTTTCTACTAACATTTCGGTAATTCATTTTCAGCGAATTACAAAAGTCTTTAGAGGCGTTTTATTGTCACAAAATAATTGACTTCATTAATTAGTACCAGAGCCGATGAGTTAAATGTAATTACAGTATGCATCTTGTTCCCAGGCCTCCTACGCATAATTATTGTAGGATTGCGCCACTCGATCCCGCATTGTGGTTGAATGTCTCGTCTAAATCAGGGCTCGCAGTGTGTGCTCGCCCTATTGTCGCGCGCATTTCACACGCACTCACTAAAATGCTCCCACGATCTGTGTTTTCAACTAACGTGAATGCTTCCTTATATTTAAGGCTAGTAATTGGTGCTGTCTCCACGGGGAAATAAGACGGGTCAAAAAATAAACATCAGCCTGTTTATGTCAGTTTATGTGGAATTGTAATTGGCGCTTTCTCAAACAAAATGTTTTTTCCTTCATCCACAATGTGTTTCAATTAATTGTATAACAAGAATCATTAAAGGGCTTTATCCATCTAAGATTAATTTCACAACTATTTTTGCAGCTATACACAGATACGATAGTTCTGCTTCCAAATCATCGTCGCAATTTAAGGACATTTTTGAACGGAAAAAACATGTATTTTAAATGTCAATTAGTATGAAATGCCCAGTGGTTGTAACGCGTAATTAAAACACACTTTGATTTTATCGCGATAAGAATAATATTTAGGTGTGTTACATCAAAGAGAAACGATTATGAAATAAATGTTAAGAAAGCGTAACAGTGAAACTCATAAAGTGTGTATATGCACGCTACTTAGTTCAATTCGGTAATTCTATGCATATTTCTGACGTGAATTAATAGGTGTTAAATATTTTTTAAGTGAGAAGAATGCATGTAATTAACAATTAATACCTAAAACCAAATAAAAACAATTTCCACATTTACTAATTATGTATGAAACGGTCTATGTCTATACAGTAGAAAAAAAAATAGTCAATTACATATTTTTGTATTCCCCAACAAAATTCCGTTACTCAATAGAGTCGACCATTGAAAAGAAATATATCTTCTCCAAATAATTTTCGGGTACTATTTAACGTAGACTTCACAGATACAAAAATTGTGTGACACGAAATGGCTAAAATTACTGCACAGAATTTAATAATACATGACGAACAATAACAGACGTTATTGCGATTCGATTTTATGAGCCCGTGCGCTTCAGGAGAAAAATTATAACACTTCCTTTACACATTCCGATATCCACGTTGTCAGGAGAACAGGATAGCGGTATAAAGGTACGCGCACATTATGACGGGCCGCAGCGCAAAAATCTGCAGCGCAAAATTCCGCTTACATCGCTTGTGTGTATTTTGTATAATAATACACACGAGCGATTTAAGCGAGTATTTTCCGCTGTTTTCTCGTGGTCCCAGGATTTTGTCCCATTAATGGGACCACGAGGGAGAACTGTTTCGCGCTGCAGCCCGTAACAATGTGCGTGTACCTTAGCTCAGAGGCGACAAAAAGCTGGTTGTCAACGATGCGCCTGCGCGGATGTGTCCGCGGATTCTTGTCGCGGATTATTTATGTGTCCGTGCCCGGCGTCATTCATACTTCACGTATATAAATATTTTTAGATTAATATTTTATCACTAAATTGAGAAAAAATATAACACTTCCTTTACACATTCCGATATACGATGATGATCCGTTGTCAGGAGGACAGGCTTGCGGTATAACTCGCAGGCGACAAAAAGCTGGTCGTCAACGATGCGCCTGCGCGGATGTGTCCGCGGATTCTTGTCGCGGATTATTTATGTGTCCGCTGCGTGCTCGGCCGCCATTCATACTTCACGTATAAATATTTTTAGATTTTATATTTTGTCACTAAATTGTGATAATTATTTTTCTACATGTTATGAATTTTTCACAATTTGACGGCACTGTTAGACACAAAAATAACAACAAACTTTTTTTTCAACTGAACTTGTACAGACAAACTAAAAGTATAAGTTGAGATGAAAATAAGATTATTGTTTTATGGAAAATCAAAAATGTCTTAGAAAGTTAGTGGGCTTGTTAAATAAATTTCCATAAAAGAAATGTGTTTTTTTATTGACGAGTTATCCGTATCTAACGTTGCATAAAGCAAGGGGCGCTATATCATTTGACGCATGCAGTACGCGCTTTTTGCTTTAGCTTTTTGCGCGAATATCGCACGTGTTGTTGCTCGGCCAGCCGGAATAGTCTGCAGGTGGAGAGAAGACATGCAGGGTTGTTTCTTCATTGTCACTACTGAACGCTTTGACTGCCAGACTTTATATCAGTTGTTGCTTCCAGCGTCAGGCACAGTATACGCAATATAGTTTGCATAAGCGACGCTGGTGAAATGGATACGACAATGTTTGTCAGATTTATTTGATTGTCGATAACAGCCTTTACTGATAACAATAATTATTTTTAGTCGATTTTATTTACAAGATGCTTATATAGCTAGTTGCACAAGCGTGTATTTAAGGTTAATCTAGCTATTTAGCTATAGCTAAAAATTGCACATTTTTCTAGATTTTAACCAAGCACCCAACTAATCTTGTATCGGAAAGCTAGTGCATTTCTGTATCATTAAAGAATGATTTTATCACCAAAACTTGCAGAAGATTTGCTTTAACCGAGTTATACATATTTAACGTTGCATAATGCAAGCGGCGCTGCATCATTTGACGCACGCAGCACGCGGCTGTTCTTGCGCGAATATCGCACGTGTCGCTGGCGGCCCGGCCGGTCGGACCAGTGTGCAGGTGGAGAGCAGACCTGCAGGGTTGTTCGTTGTCAGTACTTAACTATTGAAATATTAAAGTCAATACTACGCCTAATACAGACGCACACCTAGTAGCAACGAAGCGAGGCGAAAACAAATGATAGGTACGGTTAACAATAAATTGATGCATGACAAACTGCTTTTCGCGTTTTTTTACTAATAATTGTCTTGCCTACACCTAGGCAAAATATCACTTTCATTTTTCACCATATACAGAACAGTTACTTTGTTTTTCATAGTGTGTATGAATGACGAACTTTATTAGTGGTTCAGAATACATCCTACCAAGCTAATAAACTACCAAGTTTCGGCTGCACAGTCTTAATATTTTCGAAATAAAATGGTTGTGACATGCAGACAGACATAACGTATCTTTATGGGCTCCGTTTTTTGTTATTCGGCTACGAACCCTAAAATTTATTATGCTTTCATACCTTAACTATACGGAACTAATTCCTTCATCCGTAGGAAAAAGTACTATTCCCGAGAAACTAACAATAATGTGAGCGAAGCCACGGGCGAAAGATAGTAAGATACATATTACGTCATGTGGTGGCCCTAGTGGAAACGTGTGTGCATTCATACCTTTCTTTTTGCCCAGTAATAATGACAATTTTAAGTAACATCTTCAAGACTATCGATTCGAGAATGCTCGAGTAGCGGTACTGGTTCCGTGACATAATGTCAGTTGATGTATCGATGTCCATAGCTTGCATACAAACCACTGGGAAATAATAACCACGGTGCAACTAAAACGTACGAAATAATTATACAATCCTGTCATCATCATAATGTCTTTTAGTCTCCACTGTAGGAGCATGACCCTCTCTGTACTACCAAAGCCATATATTAGCCAGCGGAGTCATAGGATTTGGCCTACACTCTCTACGCTGGCCAGACGGATTGGAGGGGTCTCGTTGATGTTTACAAGCTTTGTTTAGCTTGTGTTTCCTTAGTCGCCTTCTACGACTTCCACGGGAAGACTTGGAGTGGTCCTATTCTACTCTGCTGGAAACCACACAGCAGTAGATGCTTATGTAATCAGAAATGATTTTAACAAAATCTTTCGATTTCGATTCTCCTGGAAGAACGAGGCAAAGTTAGGGCGGATCACTTGTAACTAATTTTAAAGTTCTTGCTAGGAAATTCTAAAAAAATCATTTTTGCGAGACAAATCTCAGTTATAATAACGCTAATGGAAAAATGATTCATTTACGAATTACGAAAACATGTAGTTTTTGCGGAGCCACCGGCGGCTTTGATATGTGATGTTTTACACGCGGGCAATTTCCACAAACATGCATAAATGATTGAGGTCGGAACAAAGGTACGAATAGGAATCATTATGCTTTTTGTGTTTCGAAGCCAATTGCCGAGGCGATGTCTAAAAAAAAACCGGCCAAGTGCGTGTCGGGCCACGCGCAGTATAGGGTTCCGTAGTTGCGAATGACAACTTTGAGTACACACTGTTCACACTCGCACCTCACAGTTTAACGACCAAAAACATCTAACAATAAAGATTGTATGAAATTTTACATTTTCCGGTACATTTTATAATGTTTTCTTATGTTTTCGCGATTGTTACACATTTAAATAAAATTATTTTAATACGGTTTTTATCGCGTTTATTACATTATAAACGCGATAAAAACCGTATTAAAATAATTTTATTTAAATACATTTTATAAGTTGGTTGCCTATAAGTTTTTAGTTTGTGCTTAGTACTTAGCTCTGATAGTTTTCCTTTCAACTTCAGTATATATACTACTGCTGTAATTTTTTTCACGTATCTATATATAACCGTTTAGGAGATAGAGGGGGGGGACACGTACCTCTAACAAAAATTTGCACTTTAAAACCAAATATTTCGGAAACGGATCCCTAAATCGAAAAATGGTGTTCTCAACCTCACAATATTTTTCAAAGACCTTTTTAACGATACCCCACAAGATGGGTAAGTAGAGAAAAAAAAATGACTCCCCCACTTTACTTGTATGGGAGCTACCCAAAAAAAAAATTTTATTCAAGATTTTTTTCTACGACTTTTTTGCCATGATTAATATACATACTCATACCAAATTACAGCTTTCTAGTACTTATGGTCTCTGAGTAAAACCGCGGACGGACAGACAGACAGACAGACAGACAGACATGGCGAAACTATAAGGGTTCCTAGTTACTACGGAACCCTAAAAACGGCTAAGTGTGAGTCGGAAGCGGCCAGGAAGCCCCTGTGCAACACGATTTTAGAACGGGTCACCTGATGGTAAGTGATCACCGCTTCCCATGGACAAATGCAATACCAGGGGTGTAACAAGAGCGTTGCCAGCCTTATTTTTTCCTCTCCAGAGGGGTAGGGGGGATGGCCCTCCGGCTCTCTCACTCACCGAACGAAGCATTAGAAGCGGTAAAGCTACTACTCGAACGTCGATTTTCTGTAAGAGAGTGGCACTGTGATACTAGCAAAAGTGAATTTTGGCGGTAGCGTGGCTCTACCACAACTCAGTATTTGGGCGCTTTAATTTTTATTAAATGATATTTGTTAATAAAGAAGGCATGTGTCACTATAAGTGTTTGTACTTATTTCTAATTGTCACTGTTCGTAGACTATTGACCAATGTGAGTTAGTATAATGACTTTCCTTATAATGTGCGGCTTCATTTTACTTTTGTTATTTGTTATTGTAGTATCTGCTTACCTCTTCAAGCTGATGAGTTAAAACAGAGAACGAAGCCTCAGTAAAATGGTCCCGATGGCACTTTCTGGGTACGGATCTCTAAAACAGTACGCCACTGGAAACATGTATAATGAAATCGTAGTATTGTAATGTCGTGTTGTCGTATACTTTCTTTGAAACTCCCACGTTTTCTTTGATCGGAAGCTTTCTCGTGCGGATAGCGCGGATTGACAATACGGCGCAAATCGAAGAAAGTTTATTATCGCATCAAAGCAGTTTTTATCGCACCGCGCCGTTCGTATTGATGCCGCCAATGTAATCAATTTATTGACAAGTGAGTAAATGCCAAGCGCTTTCATCCTAATCTGTATATAACCTAGTAAGAATTATTATTATTATTTATTCAAGAATATTCATTCAACATATAAATATGGTGTTTACCAATTGTTCTACAAAACTATTTTATAGTTTGTCTGTAGAATCTAAATGTTTAACAATATTTATAAATGAAGTGCTTATACATATATTTATTATTTTATACTTAATTAACATAAGTTTAGAGAGTATAAAAAATATGACAAGGTTTACAGATAAGTTTAAACAGCAGATAATATAATCCATCAGATGTGGAATGTCAAACAGTCTGAATTAGGAATGTAATAAAATAAATTTTAGGCAACTATTAATACAACTGTTTTTCTTAACTTATCAGTAAGAATGTAACGACAGAGTGGTTTAACACTGATACGAAAAGAAGAAGATTAATAAACGTTTTAATGCGGGTGATACCAAAAAAATGTATTGATGGCGTATTAGGCTTTAAAAAAGCTTGATGAATTTCGCTGGAAACAGGCCGCCTTTAACCAATCACTTTGGAAATCATAAGAAGTCACCTCAGATAGGGATTTCGAAAATAGAGTCAGGGGCTGTTTCTCCTCTTAATGTGCCCAAAAAGCTCATTCTTGCCTTTAACTAGATATTAATAAGGCAAAGTACCGGGCAAGTACGTAAGCATCAATAATGACAAAGGACTACCCATGACACACACGAATGTTTTGGTTCTGATAAAGTACCTACATATCTCATAAATTACCATACAGTATGTTTCGCTAGATAAAATTGCCAATTCTTCACCACCTATATCAGAGACCCGCATGCTTTAATCAGGCACTTCCTACAGGGAGCTCGAGGCTTATCCGGAGTATTTATGGGGCCACCATGGCAATTAGGACATATTTAGAATTAGAACCAAACTGTGGTTACGGCCATTAAAGTATATTTGGGTGGGTGGAAGTTATGTCAAGCTAGGTATAAGGCCTTTATTAAGTTTCCCAAAGATATTTAATGAATCGTATTCCTCATTTAGAAATCATCTAAGAAAACCAGTTCTCCTTACTTTCCAAATAAGTCGAAATGCCATGTCAATAGAAACTTTTGATTAGTTCATTTATTTATTTAATGGTTGATGTAGAAAATCTTTTGTTCTTAAATAAAAGGTTCTTCCATAAAAAGTGTTTAAAGTTATGAATATGTTCAAAACAGCATCTATTACGGTTTGATATTGAATTTATGACTTGTTTCTTTTTGTTTCACTCAATACTTATTATAATTTTTTTTTAGTGCATATTAATTTGCGATCACTAAATTGAAGAACACTTCTATAAAACACAATTTTATTTTACTGCAGTCAGTCTAGGCAGTCGCTACGCTATAGAGCGACATTATCGAGTTTTATTCGCTAAATATTTTTTTAATGTATGGCTAACAACTTCGCCAGTGCTGAAATATGAGCTGAAATAAAAAGCCGTCGCGACATGCGACGGGCTATGACAAATGGCTATATTTTTGCAGGCTTTTAACTTATTTCTTTCATACTTCTATTTTACGTTAAAATTGCATTCTGAAACAATACACATTGATCACGTTTTTATTCCTTACGTGGTAAACAGAGCTTGAGACCCAAAGGCCTGGTCTATTATTGATATTTCGGCCATTCTAACACAAGAACTACATATTTTAATGACAATAACTGTCTCATCCTTCCCTCTTTGATCCTTCCTTTGACTATGTTAAATTCTTACAGAGTGTGGGATTTGTAAATTTGGAAATATTATAGCTTAGTCAGACTTCGACTTTATCTCAATGTAGCATCAAGATAAACATTTGCATTTTTTATTGTTTCTCATTGAAGAGTAATATCCAACCTGGGTTCAACAGACATGTCAGGCGCACACAATTAAAAAAAAAAGTTTATGAGGCGTTTTATTCAGAAATTTGATATTTTCAGCAAAACGGTTGTGTTATCGATACCACAGTCGTTTCCTCAGATTCCCCCATAGTCGATGAAGTACAGGCATAAACTATTAAGAGTATAAAAATAAAGTAGCTTTTTAAGACGTTCTCGTATTTTGTGCCTAATTTGTAATACAAGGCGCGATTTAACTTGTACTATAATGTATTCTGTGGTACAATTAACAAATAAGCAGACATTATGGGTTACCAAACCAAGAGAAAAATCATAGATGGTGAATAGACAAAACACAACAAAAGTTTGGTACAGTTCGAATCAAACTTAGTGGCGGCTCGGAATATCGCGCGAGTCGATTCGTAGGACACAATATTAGGATCAGCTGGCCAAGTGGGCATACACGGGGAGGCGGGGCGCGTACTGAGCAGCTCGTAGCTAATATCCGAGCCGCCACAAAGTTTGATTCAGACTGTAGCTTATGTAGCAACACAAGATGCAATAGAAAACCTGATTAATGATATTACTGGTCTTATTAACAATAAGCTTAAAGTAGCTGGTGCGTTTCTTGATCTGAGTTCCGCTTTCGATACGGTTAATCACAGTTTATTGTTAAAAAAACTCGAACATTATGGAGTAAGAGATTCTGCACACAAACTTCTCGATTCCTATCTTCATAACCGAAAAATGTTTGTCGAAATTAGTAATATTGGGTATGATGGAAATATAAATAGAACTCAGTCTAAATTAAGGGTTGTTAAAGTAGGCGTACCACAAGGGTCAATTCTGGGGCCCTTGCTTTTCATAGTATTCATAAATGACCTTATAGATCATGTTAATAATAAAATTCCTGATTCCAAACTAACAGTCTATGCTGATGACACTAATGCTATCGTCTCAGCATCAGATATACAAAAGCTTAACGTAAAACTTGAACAAATAATTAGTGTGTTTCAAGACTGGTTTTATGTAAACGGTTTAAAAATCAATGCAAACAAAACTAATGTCATGTTATTCCGGACTAAATACAGAAAAGAAGAAGCTCTAAACGTAAATATACAAGATGAGAAAGCTCAAAATTCAGCAGTAGTAAAATTCTTGGGAGTATATATTGACGAGTATTTAAATTGGAAACCTGAGCAGGAGGAAATAGAAAGTAAAATTAATTCTGCTTGTTATGTTCTAAGGAGTATAAGAGACGAAGTGGATATCAACCACCTCAAAATAGTGTATTACGCTCTAGTAGAGTCTAAGTTACGATATAGTGTACTTTTTTGGGGGGGAGTTATGATTATAACATGGACAAAGCATTTGTGCTGCAAAAAAGAGCGATAAGAATCATGGTACGTATATCCCAACAAACCTCATGCAGAGAATATTTCAAAGAATTAGGAATACTTACCGTTCCCAGTTTATATATTTTAATACTATTGACATATCTTTCGAAACATATACATAGACATGAAAATGATAATCAAAGGAAAAAACGGGAATCCACCAGAAGAAAAGACTTGTTTACGTCTGGAGTACCGGGTCTGAATATTGTAAAACAATGTCCATATTATAAATCTGTAATTTATTTATAAACTTCCTTTAGAAATTAAATCATTATTATATAAAGCAGAATTTAAGAATAAGGCATTTTTACTTGACAAGTGTTATTATTCACTACAGGAATTCTTGATTTAGTTGTTTGTGTGACATGATTGGACTAATTTGTGCTATTTTGTTGTTTTTTATTTTATTAATTGTATTCTTTTGTATTATTTAATCTTATTAATTATCTTAATTGTTATTTATTGTCGAGAATATTTAATTATTGTGTGTCTCTTTCTTTTTTGTAGGTACTGTTTTTTCAACACAAATAATTTTGTACTGAAATAAATAAATGAATGAAAATGAATAGCTTTATGTAGTTTGGACCCTATATAGTAGACATACTAGACGGACAAGTCTTGCTTAGCGCTACGTAATAACGTTTCAATCATTTGCTGTGGAATGGCTTCACGGACGCACCTTTCGATAGTCTTATATACTCGTAGGTCTAGTTCCTTAATTAAACAATTTTGAATGCAGCATAGAGGTATAATAAGTTTTATCTTTTTAAAGAGGGTTTCTACCTGGACTATGCCCTCATACATGCAGCAACAAAGTTCCTTCTACGCTTAATTGAGGTACAATAAGTTCTGAACCTTAATTTTTGTAAGTTTTGTATTGTGTACCAATGTATCGGATTGCAGTAAATTCGGGAGGCAAGTAGGAAGCGCCCCACGCGCCGCTACTCCCCCCGGCGCGGCTAACGTCTTCCGCTCTTGACGGGTTTCATGACTTTTATACAAAGTATGAAGATGGTGTAGCTTGCACAGTAGTTTTAATGATATTTGTTAATAATTAATTTAATAAAAAGAATAAGTCGGACTGTGATATTAATAAAATTGGTATATCTTGTATAATAAGCGTTATGGAGCTCTTCATAATCATTAGATCAAGCTCGTAGGTAAGGGTTTTACCTTTACCATCTACCTTACAATTGCATTTTTACTGTAATTTTGTTATCACATATTATACAACGGGGATAAACTAAAAGCTACTTGGGGTGACCGTGCAAATCCGACCTAATTGATTTGGAAAGAGCTCAAAGAAACTAAATAATAGAAGACGATACAAATTAAACTCTGTACCTAACTGATATGAAATATACTTATAAAGATGAGGTTCGAAAACTGAATAGCAAATTCTGAAAATCTTTGAATGCCTTTTTTATGGTCTCAAATATCGGTGTATTCGTTCCATTGACTAATTAGTTCATCATCTGTTTAAAACCTCTTCAGTCACCGATGTCAATTTTCTACCCTGTGCATCTTAATTGAAGGCTGTTAATTATATTCAAAGCAGGAATTCAGCAGCGTTAAGGATATGTACCGAAAGTACAATGCGATTGTTTTATTGTATCCGCATTGGCGCCAGTCTGTCTCGATCTAGTTTTCATTACAGCTCTGAACGTACAGAGCTTTTAGGGTTCCGCTCTCACCACATTCTGTCTCTGTGCTCTTTCCAACGGTGTTTTAGTAGGGTCTTCAAAGGCCTGATTGCATGTTAAAGTTAGCGGTCTGCATCCAACATCTTCTTGTGACCTTGGTCAGTTCGTCCGACCACCTGCCCCCTTATTTACCAACTCGGATGACAGGTGCCTATCAATCTAGAATTTACAGTTACAATGCGGGTTTTGCTTGCTCGAATTTTTTTATGTGGAATACAAAAACCGTAATGGTCGGTGGGTGTCCAACGCTGCGCTTGCCAGTAGTGGTCGCCTTTCTAGAACAACTCTGCCCCATCGGTCATCTGTTCTATGCGCTACGTGCCCCACCCACTGCCACTTCAAAGAGCTTATCCGCTGAGCTATGTCTGTGACCTTTGATCGTATACAAATCTCCTCTTTTCCGATTCAATCTCGCAGAGAAACATGGAGCATAGCTCCCGATAGCACATGTTAAAATTACCAAAATTATATTCAAATTATAAGAATGATCAAAAGAAAATATGAATGGAAATTTCGAGGAGCTCAGTTAGGAAGCGCATTATTAGCGCTTATACATGTAAAGTGACCCTGGGGGTGGCACAAAAATGTTTCGACCTATATGTGGTTAGAAATATATTTTTTTCATCCTTTCATAATGTGATTATAATGGGACCTGATAGCCAATTGAAAATATTGATCGAGTTTGGTAAGTATGAAAGTGCCTCTGATTTATTCCAATCCAATAACACGAATGAATACCACTGGTATTACTTTGAAATTGATATAGCAGCTTTGGACCGAAAAAAATGCTTGTTTTTTTCAGTTTCAAGTCTTCGGTGCACGAATTCGACTCGCTCTTGGCCGGTATTATTTTTGTTAATACTTGAGATTTTCCTCCGCAGCCTGAATATTTTTAGCGTAAAGGATCTCATGTTTTATGCATCCACTACTGAACTGCCGGGAACTTGGGAATGAGGACAAGAGGGCCTGGCCCGAAATATTTAGTTTAACGCTCGTTGGAATAATGGGACAGCGGGATATACATGGCGAGATTTTGATCTTTTCGACCCTCAAAGGGGTGATTCAGTCCGTCGTTATGAATAACTTTTTCTATAGGATCAATGCTGGAAACTCAAAAAACTATTCGCCGTATACAAAAATGTTTAGGCGCCCGGGCAATTAGGATGGGATAGTCAAAATTTTTTTCGATTTCCCAGCATTAATCCCAGTTTAAGGGATTGTCGAGAGTCGAGTTTCACGCTGTATATGGTACGAAACTCTGTTAATATCTCAAGAATGGCATAACAACTGTTAGAATATAAGAAATAAATGACGAAAATAAGAAGATAATCATTTATCAGCGGAACAAACGTCACGAAGTTAGCCAGTCGGACATATTACGCAAGGCGTTTTTATTATAGTCAGTCATGGACTACAATGAATTGCATCGAATTATTGCATCTATACAAATTCGACATTGTATTATGTGTATAAAGTCGTGAAAATGAAATCGTGCATTGAATCTTGAAAGCTATTGTGTTGTGTGGATCTTGAGAGGGTTTCAATAGGTTCAATGAAAGGTTTTCATGAAGAGTTTTTCAATAATACATTACAGCCAACGAAAGTACGGTCACTACGGTCAGGTTGTCAATTGGTAACAATATTGATGGTTATTATCTAGCAAATTGCCGTGTGGTTCCCCGCAGAGTAGAATAGGATCACTCTAAGTTTTTTCGTGGATGTCGTATAAGGCGACTTAGGAAACACAAGCTAATCAAAACTAATAAACATTAAAGAGACTTCTTATGTCATCTAACCATAGACGGGTTGGAGACGGGTGAAGACCAAATCCTCTGAATGCTTTGGCTAATATGAGAGGGTCATGTTCCTGCAGTGGAGACTCACAAAGACCTGACGATGAAAATGATAGTGATCTAGCAAATCAATCAGCTCACGATGTATACAAAAAGGTGGTGACAGGTTTGGAGATTTTTTTCGCAATCCTGGGACCACGAGTTTAATTTGAAGACCAAGATTCCTGTTGATAAGATTATTCTTTCAAATCTTTAATTTCGAATTAAATCTTTGAAATTAAATTTAAAAGTGATCTTCAACAGCTTGAGCTAAAGGAAACTTTAATCTTTTTTCAGTGCATTTAAATTTTAATATGTTTTTTCACAAACTTTATATTTTTAGTGTCTACGCAGTTAAAAAATATACTACTTCCTTGTTATCTGTGTTTTATATCGGTTGCATCCTCAGCTGGTGATGAGCCGTTACCGTGGTCCTCTATTATGTCAGGCTGTGATTTTTAATAGCTGGCCGCCTGCCTATGTCATAACCACAGGTATTGGTCACATGTAAAAATGAAGTACAGGCTAGTGTACATAACCACTGCGCCACCGATACCGACAAAATATATACAAGTACATCTAACATTGGCGCATTACGCATAGACAGTTTTCGAAATAAGATATCGCTATAGGGCAATAATACGTTAAGTACTTACCCAAATAAAAGTAAGAGGAATGATAAACAAAATATTTTTGTACAAATGTGTTTGTCTAGCCGCTATCTAGGACAACTCCACGAGATTGATCTATAGTGCTTTTCGTTTGCAGACACGAGGCGCCTTCTTAAGAGGAAGCGAGTCACTACATAACTTTATCAATTTACTAAATAGTAAAAATACACAATTTTACAGATATTAACATGCATATTATCGCGTCTTTATCCCTTGCGGGGTAGATAGAGCCCAGGGTAATAAGACCCGAAGGTCACATTTAACATCGTAGTGGATGTAAGGTGGAAGAAAGGAATCAAAATTGTGATGGGTTGCTTGCTGCATCGCCTATGCGCGGAAAAAGAAAACCGGCTGGTATATTCTATGATTTTTCTTTTCTCCCAACCCAGTATAGGCGAGATTTTAATGAGATTTTTTTAAATCTATATATATATGTATACTTTCAGAAAAGTTCAAGTTTGATCGATGAGATATTCAAGTTCAGTAATACTGTAGTTATTAAATCACCTATATTGCTTGCTATCACCAAATATTGCTTAGCCTTTTTATTCTAAAGAAACGGCTTGGCCTTAAAATACCACACCATTTTTGCCATAAAGCGCCGTTTCAGTAAAAATCATTGTTTGTCGAAATGATAAAAGCATTAATCATTTCGTGCAATTAACCATTTTTATTCGTATTCACGTACCGTTGGTATTCGGGCTATTCAAATCAAACAGTCTTCAATTAGCCACTCGAAACGGTCGCTACTGGATATTTTCGTATAGATGAATGCGACACGACCAATTAAAGACGATTACATCTGTGTATTCAGCGGGTACAAATGGCCACAAAGGGCGCACTTTACGACAAATGGCCGATTTTACGCGAATAACTAAGCCGTGTAATCATCAAAGGTAATTGTAGTTATTACTTGTCTTTTATATTGTAGTATGTTATTATAGTATTGTATGGAAGAACAGTGGTCATTATTAACTGATATATTCAAGATGAATATTTATGGTATCGTGAGTTTTAGTCTTAATTTTGTTTTTTATGATAACAAGGTACTACAAAACGCATCGACACGTTAGGTTCTTTAAACGGTTCCAAATCGATTTTTGTCAAAATCTAGTCACGAGACACTCAAATAATTTCCCGTATTTTTTAGATTACGTAATTTTATTTTATGTTACTGAATATCTGTTCATTGAATTTACAAAGAAAGTAGTACAAAGTGTAAATAATAGCCTGCAATCATTGATCCCCGCAGCGCGGTAGTAAAGCGCCCTAGAATCAGGTGGACTGTAATTCAGCCAGTTTCCCCTCCGAATCCTCCGATTTACGAGCGCTGCGTCATGGGTTTTACATGAAGCAAGTACTTAGTAAAAATTTTACGGAAGATCACTATTACTATAAAAGTCGGTTCCGGATATCTGCCCCTATGTATGCTTAGCTCTTTAACACTACGCAACGGATTTTGATGCGGTTTTTTAACAGATAGAGGGTTCAAGAGAAAGGTCATAATACAAGCCTGGGCGTAGCCGTCGAGGATTGCTAGGATTTATAACTATGATTATCTTCTGACCAAAATATAGGCCATCTGTGCAAGAGACTCTCAGACAATTTGCCATATTGTTCAGATTACACAGGTTAATTTTATGCCACTGTGTAATCTGTTCATTGAATTAACAATGAATGTAGTAAAGCACACAGTGTATTAAACCCTGCGATTATTGGAACCCCGCAACGCGGCAGTAAAGCGCCCTAAAAGCAGGTGGACTGTAATTCAGCTAGATTCCCCCTCCGATTTACGAGCGCCGCGTCATGGGTTTTCACGGCACACTGCCTGGAACTATTCGATTTTCATGCGCCCGGGAACGTTCAATAAACTAATGGACTTGTGTCGTATGTCCTTCTCAGTACCTTAACCTATGTGTAGGCAAAATTTCATGATGATCGGTTTAGTAGATTTGGCGTGAAAGCGTAACAAATAAACAAACAAACTCACTTTCGCATTTTTAATATTAGTTGGGATTACTATTGGCTGGGCGATAGGGATACTAGTGAAACTATGTGAAGCTAGTTTGATGAACTGTGTAAACAACATGTGGAAAGTAAGAAAAATGGAAAAATTACTCTTGCAATTACTTATTAGTACAGACAGACTATAGTCAGAACAATAAGTGAATTTAAAACCAATCCTTCATAAAAGACAAATCAGACCAAATAAAAAGAAATTGGTAACAAAACAATGTATGAAAGTGATCTATTTAAAAAAATTGGCAGATATTACGAAAAAACATTGCATACACTGTATATAATACAGAGTTACCGAGTTTTTAAATCAACAACAGTTTTCAAAACAGTGTTCAAAGCTACAACAAATTATTAAAATCCGAATAGGTTAAAGCGCAAAGGTTCACGAAAATAGTGGCACCGATTTAAATGGGTGGGTTGGCTGAAAGGTATTGATTACGTACGTATTCTGTTTGCTGCATTTCAGACATCATTTCGGAATGTAGGATTTTTTAAATTCGCAGTTCTCCGTAATATTTACCTTGCCTCTGTCTCGTATTCCATTAATTTTGTAAGTACATACTCTTTATAAATTAAGTATTATTATGCAAGAAAAATGTGAAATATGAGTTAAAACTGTAATCAATTACCTCCTGCAGGCCTATTTGCTAACTTTTGACAGCTACGGTGTACATCATTTTCATAGTAACTTCAATATTCATTACGGCTTCGGTTTGAATGACTATTTTTATTTAAGATATGAAAACCGTAATGGATGCTGAAGTGACAATGAAATCGTTGTACACCGAGTTAGCAAATCGGCCTGCTGGAAAGTTAAAACTTTCGAACGAGCACGAAGCGAGAACAAAACTCTCCGTTTCAGCTTGCGCAAAAATTATTTCGTATCTTCGTCTTTCTCGTTGTCCGTCTATTTCTATATAGCTTCTTTAGTCAATAAAAGTTTTGGATTAAGTATTTTCAAAATAACTTTTATCTAATAACACTCACGAAGAGTCACTAGTTTTTAAATTACTGATTTAAGTAGGTACTACCGTTTCATGTTCTACTATTATTGTGTTTAGTAATTCAATTTACAAACCTATATTAAAATATCCCGCAAAATTATTTTATCCAGCATTTTGTTTGATTTTCAAAGCCTATTTGCTAAATTAAATATTCATGTCTAAACTGATACGGTGAACATGTGTTAATTTCGTCAAATCACGGCACCCGTCGGTCGGCGCACCTTTTCCAAATTGGCAGTAGCACATGTCTTAGGAAAAAACGCATTAACACCCGGCTAATGCACTTATGCACCAGATTGATTCAGCTATGCGGCCATGCACCCTCGTTCGGGCCGGTGAGGAGGGGGAAGCCCGAGCGACGGTAGATTGGATCGAATACTGCTTGGAATTAGGCACCGATTTGTGTAATGCTTGATATAGTTAAGTATGAACGTAACATAAATTTTACTACATCAATGTTTTGTTTCTACTTACACAAGGTAAATCTTATATTAGTCATAGTTTTTTCAACCGACAAAAAAACGGAGGACGAGGAAACGCTAAACTTTTTACAGATTTGTCCGATTTTCATAAAAAATTTATTGGTTAGTATGTATCTTATTCCGACGTTGGTCCCATACAAATTTGGAAAAAATATTGCGGCCCTAAGGGAAGAAAAACAGGGAAAAATCGAGAAGCCAAAAATCAATCATCGATTTTTTGCTTTCGGCGGTTTAATTTTTGCGTTAATAGTTTCATTCATAGTTATATATACTTGTAAATTATGTTTTAATGTGTTTATTATTCATCTTTCCTTCTTTTACGCGTAACTTTACATAACTTGTAATAGTGTGTACTACGTTCTTTGTCACTTATTCCTTGTTTGTCAGTATCTAATACAAACAGTCTGTTCTAATAGTTTAAATGGGCCTGCCCATGTTGCAATTACGGACCTCCCATTCGTCCGTGTAACAATCCTCATCCATTAACATTCGCCCTAATCCGGGAGCGTGTTGCCAAACACGTGTGGCAAATGATTGAGGCTACAGATACACCTTGCCGTCCAGATGTATCTACCGAGCGGCGCAGATTTGTAGGTGCATTGTTGCAAATCGATACGTTTAATGGATTGTGTGTCTGTTACTGTAGGATTTGGGGCGAGGCCAGCTTTTGGCTTTATTATAATCTACTAGCTTATGGTGGGTCCCTCGAAACTATGCAATAATTTTGGAGAAAACATATGGCAGGATAGGTAAGTACAAACCATCCTATTCATTCAATTAAGCTATTGTCATATAGTTATTTACCGTAAGTATTTATAGTGGCTAGGCATTAATAGATACTTGATATAATTATTATTACTCATCATACATAAGTTTTTGTGAATTTGAAGTTATGTTGATTTAACCAATTACAAAGCCTTTTGGAATTGTTTATTGTTACTAAATTTAAACAGTGGTTATGCGCTATTTTATATTCTGTCCAAGTACCTATTTAGGTGATTGACCTGACCTACGCTTTTTTAACGCATACGTAGCAAGTGTTCACAAACAATAAGTTAACGATAACACTTCTATTCAATAATTTCAACATTTATCTTTTTTACAAAATCCACATTCACAAAGGATTTATTTCATCGTGTATTAAGAAATCCCAGAATTAGCCATATGAATTTAATCCAACGATCTTATCAAAACGTGTGAAGGCGATCACATTATTTTCCCAACAATCATCACCTTCCAAAGCATCTTTTGATCCATTCAACATAAATTTGCGACACAGATTGCAATAAACTGCAAACAAGATAAGGCGAGTGAAACCGTATCAAATTTCGTTATCAGTTATCTCTGGGCACAATGGGATCACACCGAAATACAATGGATCAGGCGCCCAGGAGCTAATCGAAGGTAATCTCGTTTTACACCAGTCTCTAGCTGGTAATAAGATTACACGGCGCTTTCTGTTTGTTAATAACGCTGCAACTCGATGCTTACCTGGAACAAAAAATGTTGGTGTTACAATGGGATTACAAGATGACAATGATTAATCCTACTGTTAATAATTACATTTCTATTAAGTAAAGCGTTTATCTACGTGGATTATTGACACCTCGCTTCTGTTTCGCTCTATTTAGTCAACTCTTAGATTGTTCAACAGTGAATTTCTAGAAGAAACAGCGTGTGCTTGGTTTCACCACGGAAATACGTGGCTACCTACGTTATATGTATGTTATGTTTTTCAGGTCCATGTCCCATCATTTGTTTTTTTTTAATCTAAACGTATTATACTTACGAACCTAATGACTACAAATGATTAAATTTGCATTAGCAATTTTCGCGCTTCTTCGTTCGCATAAAACTTCACTTATGAAGGAGAGGTTGGATTTCTAAAAAAAAAACATTCTTAGTGCTCACTTATGTCATGACGAGCTCCGTGGCGCAGTGGTCACCACGCCAGCCTGCGACACACGGGGGTCCCGGGTTCGATCCCCGGTCAGGTTATGATGGGATAACGATCTTCATTTTCAGATTGACCTGGGTCTTGGATGTTTATCTATATAAGTATATATTATAGAATATAGTATCGTTGAGTTAGTATCCTGCGACCTACCTGCGACACAAGTTCACAACTTACTGTGGGGCTAGCTCAATTTGTGTGATATGTCCCTATATATTTCTTTATTTATCATGAAAGGAACCCTTGTACCAAATTTTAAGTTTCTAGGTACAGTAGTTCCGGCTGTATGTTGACATATATATGTCAGTAAATAAATAAATAAAATAAATAAATAAATATAATAAATATATACGGACAAATCACACAGATTGAGCTAGCCCCAAAGTAAGTTCTAATGAAAGACTTGTGTTATGGGATACTAACTCAACAATACTATATTTTATAACAAATACATATATAGATAAACATCCAAGACCCAGGTCAATCTGAAAACGATCATTTTCCATCTTGACCTGACCGGGGATCGAACCCGGGACCATCCGTGTCGCAGGCAGGCGTGATGACCGCTGCGCCACGGAGGTCGTCGATGTCAGTGAGTCAGTCAGGCAGGTTTGCCTTTGATATAAATAGATTTGAAGAATGGGTTGGTGGCCTATTGTTACACAATAATTTACGCGTTGCATAATGCAAGCTCAACAACGGGTGTTTCAGTAGAATGTTTAGATAAAAATTGTAAACAAGCGTGTAAAAAAGTAATAAACGCGCGCGTTTGTTTTGGTGGCGTCTTCGCGGTGCGCCGGCGTTCAACGGCGAGTGCCAGATGTTCTGTCACTTTGCGGATCGTCGTTTGCGGGGACTTGTCGATATCGATACTTCTAAAATATAATAAACGCACGCGTTTGTTTTGGTGACGTCTTCGTGGTGCGCTAGTGTTCAACGTCGAGTGCCAGATGTTCTGTCACTTTGCGGATCGTCTATTGTTTATTGTGACAAAAACGACCTTAGCCTATTACATTTATCACACATAAATACAATTTTGAAAATTTTCGTACAATGTCAAAAAAAAAATTCTTTGTGAAACAGAATAAAATTAATAACACAGGATAAAATTGAAAATGTCAAAAAATTATTCATGCGTTTATATTTAAGTCATATTTTCTATTCACTGTCATCATTATCTAAGTTGCAACTGTTGCCAGTATTGTGCCATTGATCACATAAGCGTTCACTATAACATAATAGTGCTCTAGTAATGGTCGACCAGTTGTCAAAATAATAATCGGTATCAGTGTTGGCACTACGAAGTGCATTGAGATGTTTTAAAGGGCGTATTAAGGGTGACATCGCGCGCGCTGTGGTGTGTCCCTGGTCCGCGTGAAACAACTTAGGCTGCCGACTGCGACCACGTCTGTCTACTTGGTATCCTAGTTGGTCAGGGACGAGCAACGCGCACAATAAGTTGTGTAGTTCCAGAGAGTCAACTGATCCGTTTAACACTTTGAGACAGATACTGAGTTGGTCCACCGTCCTTCTCACTTCCAAGGAATTGTATCCAAGGTGTCCAAGCAAGAATTTTGTTGGATATAAAAATGGATAATAGCCGTATATCTTTTTGTAAAGGGCTCTTAAAAATGCTTTTTGGACCTTCTCAAGCATTCGAATATATGTAACATGGTGTGGATTCCACACACATGCGCTTGATTCCAGCTTAGTTCTTACCAATGAATTATACAGCGTTTTAGCTACTTGAGGATTCTGGAACTCTCTAGAATTACGCAATACAAACCCGAGTCTACGATAGGCTTCCTTGGCGAGTTTCTGTATATGGTCGTGAAAACTCAAGCTACGGTCAAACGTTACCCCTAAATCTTTTATAGAATGGACTCTTTTAATGTCGTGATTATCTAACTGATACGAAAAATGGATTGGATTTCTTTTCCTATCAAAAGTCATAACATAACATTTCTTAACATTGAATTTCATTTTATGTATTAAACACCATTCGTTAATTTTATTTACGTCATTTTGTAAGTCCATACAGTCGTCAATACTTTGAATTTCAAGAAAAAGTTTCAGGTCGTCAGCATAAAGAAGGCATTTTGCATAGATCAGTGCTTTTGGACGGTTATGAATCATAATTAAAAACAGAAGGGGGCCAATAACTGATCCCTGACAAACGCCAGACCTAGTATCGTATGGCTCCGACTCAAAAATACCATACTTAACGTATTGGCGATGACCTCTCAAATAGTCTGCCATAAAACTCAAGAGATTGGGAGCGAATCCGATGGCAGAAAGCTCCTGTAATAACACGTCGTTATCAATTTTGTCAAAAGCCTTTTCATAGTCAAAATAGAGTACGTCAACCTGCCGCCCTCGCTCCATAGCCCTGTGTATATAGTCAGTCAAGCATAATAAGTTAGTATTGACGGATCGTCCTGGCCTAAAACCATGTTGCTCGTTACCTATATGATGTTTTACCTGCCTATATATTTCCTCATGTAAAATGTACTGAAAAGCTTTGGCGGGCGCACATAAAATAGCAACCGCTCGGTGTTCTTCTACTAGATTCGTGTTATTAACTTTAGGAATAGGTGTTACCCGGGACAGCTTCCATTGATCCGGGTATTTCCCATTTTTAAGGCACAAGTTGAAAATGTGCAGGAGCGGAAGGGTCAGTTCTTTTTTGCAAATTTTAAGCACTGAGCTGGGTATGCAGTCAGGTCCCGTGGAACTATTCATGCGTAGTTTGTTTAGGCCGCGCTCAATATCTTGGGGTTGTAGGGTTCCGATACTGACGCCTACCGTCTGCGAAGTCTGTTCGTCTAATTCAGTGATATTGAGTGATGGCGCTTGGTCTAAAAATACACTTGAAAAGTAAATAGCAAATGCCTCCGCAGCTTCAACGCCCTCATAAATATTTTGCTCATAGGAAACACGGGATTCAAAGCCGCCTTTCGTCCTAAGTCTATGCACATGATCCCAAAACTTTTGCGGGTGGAGTCTCAAGTCTTCCCCTATTTTTGCTAAAAAACTATTGTATGCCTGCGATATTCGTAATTTAAGATTAGCTCTAAAATTTGAAAAAACGTTATATGACTCGGCACTCTTTGACACTAGCCAAGATTTGTGTAGTCGAGACTTATGTTTGAGGTCCTTTATGATATTGCCATCAAACCAGACGGGAAACCTAGTGCGTGTCAAAGAGTTTCTTTTCTTTTTCGGGATTGTGATATTAAACAGTTGGTATATAAAATTGTAAAAAACAGAGGTCGCTTCCAACACGTCATTAGAATTTATGACTTGATCCCACGACGTTTCGTCGAGAAGTGATTGTAATAGTGTTATGTCCATTTTATTAAAATTCCAGTCACGGGATGAGTCTATATTGCTTAGTGGCAGTCGACCGCCGTTACGGTTTCGATTGGTGTTAAGAGGGTATACTAGCAGTGCGTTTTCCATACAAATGTATTTCTCTATTTTCTCGCTGAAAACTGCTTCTAGAGGCACAATTCTTTTTACATGCAATCTATTACTAAAATAGGTATGTCCCTATGTTTTGTTTTTTTCAAAAAACCTGTTTATAAGAAAAAAAATTGTACAAAAACAGTTTTTTTGGAAAAAATAAAACACAGGGGCATTCCTTTTTTAGTACTAGATTTTATGAAAAAAGAATTGTGGCTTTAGAATCAGTTTTCAGCGAGAAAATAGAGAAATACATTTGTATGGCAACCATATTAAAAAAATACTGCTAGTCTACGCTCTTAATACTAACCAATATCTCTAGCGGAGGGTGATACGGCATATCGGGGGCGACAAAGCCTGTGGAGGCCTCGCTTACACATATCTGCTGCAAACGTGACTCATTGCATTCGCGCGCCAACACTACGTCAAGTTTACTACCATAATTATTAATTATGTCATTATGATCAATTAAGTTTGCGGGGACTTGTCGATATCGATACTTCTAAAATATAATAAACGCACGCGTTTGTTTTGGTGACGTCTTCGTGGTGCGCCAGCGTTCAACGTCGAGTGCCAGATGTTCTGTCACTTTGCGGGTCGTCCTTCGCGGAGACTTGTTGATATCGATACTTCTAAAATATAATAAACGCGCGCGTTTGTTTTGGTGGTATCTTCGAGATGCACCGGCGTTTAACGTCGAATGCCAGATGTTCTGTCACTTAGCGGGTCGTCGTTTGCGGGGACTTGTCGATATCGATACTACTAAAATCCTAATCCTAGCTAATATTATAAATGTGAAAGTAAATTTGTTTGTTTGTTCCGCTGTATTAAATTATATTTTTTTGAAATTTTATGTTAGTCTGAGGGCAAATAAATTTTATTTATTTATTTATTTATTCTTAAGCTTATATTCTATTGACATATGACTATTATTGCCAAACTGCTCAGCAAATTTTTAATACATTTGAAACTTAATTTTATTTTGCCTATTTCTACCCTTCACCAATTATATAACTTATAATAAAGCAGCTAAGTATCACTGTTGAAAAAAAGAATTACAAACAATTGAATAAAAGTAAACAAATAAAAATCACAATTTACTCAACTTCCCGTCGCCATCACAAAGCCATGACGGAAGAACACAACTCCTATACATAATGCACCTCACTCTTAATAACGGGACAAGCCGTCAAGATAACAGGGACGTGACAAATGAACGGACCTTAGATAGAACAGACATATTTATATACATATCTACACACACCTTTACACATAGACACATACATACCTACATACATACATACACGCGAAAAACACTACCGCGCTTCTGGATGGGTCAATCGGGTAAGCACAAAAGCGGCATCAAATGCATCATAAACAGTGCTTCGGAAGGCACGTTAAGCCGTTCATCATAATATCGAGTAGGTGACACGGTCAGTCGACCTTGTACACCCTGGTGTCAGAGTTCCTCGGAACCGCCTCTTGGCTTCCGACGTGGTTCCTTTTTAACGACTATCAGATGGCTATCAGATGGCCATCAGATGGCAGCCGGGACCAACGGCTCAACGTGCCTTCCGAAGCACGGAATCATCTTTATTATCAGACCAGAATAATAAAGAATGTGCTAGCTCCCCACCTTCACAGATTGTTTGTGGCTGGGAGTGAACAAATTGATTGAAACCAAGTGATTCTTATTAACTAAACGAAAAGTAAGTCAGGATTTTCGATACTACCCGTTTTTCATCGCTCAAAACTTTATCACCCCGTAAGGGATAAGACGTGAGCAAGATTTCTTGGAGTAAATACATACATATTTATCTAGCTATACTTTGGGAAGGTACTTCTTTTTAATTGATGTACTTTGTATTCTATTTTAAATTACAAAATAAGTTCAAAATAAGAGTCAAATTCAAAATAAGTTCGCAAAATAATTATCGATAACATCCAAAAGATTGCCTCTCTCGACTATGGCACGCCCCGCGAACTCGCGAGCCGGAAGCAGGTTGGCGGAAGGCAAAGCTCTCGCATTTGGGCGCGTGGCTTTTTGTTGCTCTCGGAGGGCTTCGCGGCAGATGGAGGGCTCGCGGTAATCGAACTACAGCTGTTTTTGTGCCGTGTAAGACTTCTGAAGAATGTGCGGACGTGGCCACTTGAAAACTCTTGAATGGTTGATTTTGAACAGTAGTAGACGATGACATGTTTAGATTTCGCTAAAAAGGGCAATCCACGAGTACTTGCACATAACAAGTATTTGTTTAACTTGTGTATCAATCTATGAGGGATTCCGTGGCGCAAGTGATTAACATGCCAGCCGGCGATATGAGATATATCGGGTTCGATTGCCAGTCAAGGCAAATACTTACTTGTACTTAATTTATTTTCACAAGTCACTGCGGTTCTCAAAAAATCCAAGAAATTTATTACATAACATTCGTAAAATTAGCTACAAAACGTAAAAGACTACTCAACATTTATCTCCAACCTATTGGTGCTTCCTGTGTTCTACAGAAGTCTATAAATGGTTCAGGTTTATTAGATTTCCTTCGCCCGACGAGAATTAATAAGGATGGGCGGACACGACTACAAGGACTATTTGTCAACGCGCACATCAGATCATAAAAGCAGCTCTATATGTCTTTCATTCTATTTATGAGGCAAAAAAATGACAAATCTGTACGAATGGCTTCCGACACTGAAAACAATCGTGTTATTATTAATGAATGCTTATTTTAATAAGTTAATGAAAATAGAAATCTATTTTTGATATTTGTGTTGCACATGTTAAGTTGAAGTGTAAAAAATAACCCTACTTCTTTCTACTTTTGGCATTAATAGGCAACGGCATTAGGGAAATGTTCTCTACCTTTATTTAGCCCTGGTTCTTTACGCGTTAATAACATATGAAACGGATCAGGCCCCCTGCAATAACCATCTTGGGAGATCATTTTTTGTAATCCCCGTGATAAATTGATGGACGTATCTCCCCCGCGAAACTAAAAATAAACTCTACTAGTTATTAAAATGGAACGCACATCGAATAACTTTCAGGGATAATGTGTTGCTAGTATGTTACTTATAATTAATTTATAGAATTTAGGTATGGCTTTGCCAAATGTTTGACCCCTATAGAATATATTATTTACTACACATCAGTCCAATACTCGATAACATCTGTACAATACTCCAAAACTAGCCAAGTAAAAAGGTTTCTGAGATAGATAGACGAGCTACGTGGCGCAGCGGTCAACACGCCGGTCTGTGACACGGATGGTCCCGGGTTCGATCCCCGGTCAGGTCAAGATGAAAAATGATCTTTTTCAGATTGACCTGGGTCTTGGATGTTTATTTATATATGTATGTGTTATAAAATATAGTATCGTTGAGTTAGTATCCCATAACACAAGTCTTACATAAGAACTTACTTTGGGGCTAGCTCAATCTGTGTGATTTGTCCGTATATATTTTATTTTTTTTATATAAGTAAAAGCTGCTTCTTGCGTACTTAGACACTTTTCAATCGCAGGCAAATAAAATCATTTTTCGTTATAATAGCCGTACCTTCGAGATCCTTCCTACTCCTTGTGACAAATAAGCCGTTTCTCTCACTTATGATTACGTAGGTTACGTAGAAACTTCAAACGTTAATTGTTTTTAGAGCCAAACGAACCGCATTAACCAGTTCACCTACGCCAATGCCGAGTCTTCATTTGAACGATTCAATCAAACACATAATTTCAATTAAACACATACACGAGTATGTGTCCTCAATAAACATATATTAACATTATCAACAAAGGGATTATGAATATACTTGAACGATTGATTTGATTGTGTTTTCTGTTCGTTTCAGTAATATTTATAAAGTATCAGTTAATACGTACTTCTTTTTGGTATGGACAAAGCTTGTATCGAAATAAAGGCAAAACGGCTGTAGGAGAAAGGGAAAGAAACAGGGAAGTGAGAGGAACAATGTAATATTCGGGAATAACTCTAACAAAATAACATTTTTTTATGCAACTAAGTGGGCAAACAGGCATACGGCCCACCCGATGGAAAGTGTTTACCGTTGCCTATGGACGCCTGCAACACCACCTGTACTCTACATACTTACAGCTTTAAGACCACACTGCCAGTACATTCGTACGTACATATCAACGGAAATGAGCTATTAGATGTAAAGGCAGCTGCCCGCACCAGCTGCCGAATTCTGCCGAGATCGCGAAACGCGCCTTCCGCTTCCGCCCGATTGTATTCCACTTATTCTTTCAGTTAACTGTACTTGCGCGGACATGATTGACATTGCCGCGGTTAGGGGAGCTTTAAGCTTTAATCCACTTTTTGTGGGCTTTTGACCACTCGCCGTGGCTGTACTTACAGGGCATGTGTTTGACATATTTCTGAATGCAAGTAAATGGTTTGAAAAGAAAGCTGTGTAAACAGAGCAGACGTATTATTTTTAATTTTGTGCGATGCGATGCGATATGCGATGTTCAAAGTAAGAGCTATAAGCTATAAGTTATATACAAGTGACGCCGTTATTTCCAAACGAATGGAATAGAAATCCTAAGAGAGAAAATACGGTAATATTAAAGAAAGCTTGTTGAAATGCATAAAAAATACATGACCTGATTATTAATTTGAGCGACAACATCGAGGAAGGGGTTAATTTTTATACAACACAGGAATTTAGTCTTCAAGATTCATTAACGGACATTGTCCGGATTAAACTAGCTGAGAGATTTGCAGAACGTATATCTTACCAGTTGTATAGCCGGGGACGGATAAACTTACCCTCCTATGAACAGACTTCAAATTTTATAGGGGTCGGGGTGGGGGTCAGGTTTATCTGCCCTCGACTCTACATAGGAAGACCTAGTATGTACCTTCATATACTGTATTCGAAGGAAGACATACCTTTACTGTGCCTTATCCACATAGAAATGACCTACAGCTACAGCCACTGGATTGAAATGAACTTACGAGTACCGAGCTACCCTTTCATTGTGCCTTATTTTAATACGTCTCGTCCATTCATAACTAGAAAGCTGATCGAGTTATGCCTGCCGTATAATTAGCTGGACAGGTTCAGGCACAGTGGTGTCGGGTGTCGCGACATTGTGACAACAAGCTACCACGGTGACTTGCCGCCATTGTCTGCTGGCGGACTAGTTATTCCAGTGCCGTGACTACGTCCACAATGAGGAAACATTCATTAAGTACTGTTTGTCCGTTATGCTGTAATTTAAGTTTGACTCATGTCTACTTTCGTCCCTTTGTCGCATTTGTTTTTCATAGTGACTACAAGATGTTATTTCGTATTGTCTTACTATCTTACAGTACAGAGCACCCTTCAGCCCATATCAGATAACATAGTTTGATCCGCTGACCTCTGTATGATTTTTTTGGGATAGGTATTATTTTGCTTGAGTTATTCAGGACCATAGATTGAGCGCCTTGCAATAAGTCTATATGCTATATTTTAAATCAGTCTTTTGTGCTCTGGAATAGATGTAGGCAATGGTAGCCATAGGGGATTGCAAACCGGGCTGCAAGGGCCTCGCGCTCACAAACTAGAAGCACCTCCTATCCCCTATAAACAGTAAGACCCCTAAAAAGATTGCGGTCGTCGTTGCTGAGCAAGCAACGATAGGGGCCTCGTCGACGTAACATGTCCTGGATAGGGGCCTCACGATGTGGAGTCAGTTGCACCCCCCACGACGGCAAGCCTACTTGGCCCTTACAATCAGGGAAAAGCCTCACAATAGTTGAAGTTGACACTGACGACCTGTCAAAGCTACGAGCTCAAAGATCTAACGTAGGTACGGAGCCTCGCAATGGTTATGTATGACCGCCGCTGGCAATAATAAAATGCCAGACTCCGTTCTTAATAAATTAATCATCACCATCATCATCAGGTCTTTGATAGTCTCCAGTGCAGGAGCACGACCCTCTCTCTACTATCTGAGCAATATATTAGCCAGAGCAGTCAGAGGATTTGGCCTACAGTCTCCACGCTGGCCAAACGGGTTGAATAAATGAATAAAGAACAAAAAAATCACAACAAATCACCAATATCAGTAATATAGTAATCCTAACAAGCCACCGGATTTCCGATCGCTTCTGAACACAGCCTTAAAGCCTCATAGCACGCGCTTGTTTGAATCCGGGGTATGTGCCTCATCATCCAGTAATGACGGACAAAAGCATTATTATGCGTTTAACATTGTTATCGGAGCGTTAAATAAAACCGGGCAGCAGGTGCGAAGAGAATGACCCGGACTATAATCATTTCATGTATCAGTGAGCACGATTACTTGTCTGCTCGTCAGTTACATTATAATCTGTTATTGGATGGTAGTTATGAAGTTGTCCAAATTTCGGTTTTCAAACTTCTCGTTTCCGTGTGCTAAGTTATATCTAACATACGGCACATCAAATTTTCCCATTGTAAAATAAAAAGATGACAATCTTGGTTTAAAAGTTTTAAAAATCATTGGCAATGTAGAAGAAATGAACTTGAAATATATGAATTTGTTCGTATTTCATATCTACATAAGAGCGTAGTGCTGTAGGCTACCAATAAGTAATTTGAAGGTATGTACCCATGCATAATCTACATTAGATATCTTCAACACTTATGACATATTTTTAATGAGGTCTTAGTAACAACCAAGTAAATCCTGCACGAGAAGTGGTTATACAAACAATTCTTTTTTCTCCAAAAAAGCAATGCTTAATTATCTACTTAGTAAGTAGAATAATTATCTTAAACTGCAGTTTCACCGTTTGACCGAAAATAACTAGGCCCGTACGTACTCGTTACTCGGTAGTAGAAAAGAGTTTCCATGAACTTTGGTTAAAGCTTGATATTACGATATAAGTAGAGTTATTAAAAGAATCGAGGATTGCTTCAATAATAGAGCTACACGGACGCTGATTTAAAAGGTTATCATTTACATACACCGTGGGAAGGCACAGGTTACAATGTTTTAATAATGATGCACAACTTGGCAGAACTGACTGTTAGTTTTATAAGTAATTTGTTTCCGATATTTTTAATAGAAATTTTATTGCCGCAGATCGAGATGTTTAAAAGAATTAGTGTCAGTCATGCATGAGTTATGTAATATTAGGTATTGGGTTAATTACTAAAATGGATTTTTCCGAAAATTCATCCCTTAAAGGGGTCCGATAGGGGTTGGGTAATACGTATTCACCAAGTTATCACCTTAAAAATCAGCATTGTTCTCATAGTGTCGGCAACGCGCTTGGCACCCCTGGTGATGCAGGCGTTCATAGGCTACGGTAACCGCTTGCCATCAGGTGGGACGTATGCCAGTTTGCATACAACTAAGTTGTATAAAAAAATGATAATTTATCGCAGAAAAAGTGTTCCCGTGGGATCTTCATAAATACAAGCGAAGCCGCTGGCAAATACTAGTATGAAATAATGGCCATTAGCGGTGCATTCTCGTGTTTACCCTAATTTGGGCATGAAACCTCGCTAGGGCCCAGTTCACATATTAACACGCCCGTATAAGTAACGAACTGCATATTTTCTACAATTTTCACTTCCATTTCATAAACCTATTGCTAACAATGGGAATTTACATTGTTTACAAAGCACAACAAGTTTCTAACTAATTAATTATTTTTTTACTAACTTCACTATAATTATTTGTATCACGAAGTAATAACCGTGGATTTTTATTTGTAACATATTAAGGTAATAAACGGCCTTAGGAATTAAATCGTTTTTTTATAACTGGAGGTTCATAATTACATAACAAAGGGTTAATTAAAGCTCTAATCGTATTAGCCAGTTGGTACGTATCGATTTTAGGGTGCGATTAAACATAGAGTCGTATAGGTATACATACAGAACGACTGGGTCCACATTAGAAAGGAAGTTTATAACTTCCTTCAATTGGGATAAATAAAGAAAATCCAGAACAACACAGCTTGATGCAAACCACAGGATAGAGCAGGGTGGGTTGCTTTTTGCTATGAAATAAAAACTTAATTACGGCGCACTTTCGCAGTCCCCCTACGTTTTTTTATCTTAAAAATATTATATTTGGTTAATCCATTTGAGAAGCGCCGAGGGAGGCGCACGTGCGTCCGCGCACCTGCTGCACATCCCCTACCCCCGAGCCGCCGGGGTGGAAGTGGAACAGAGCTTATCGACTTGATACGAGAGCGGAACCGTGCTCGACAGTAAAGCCTTTGTTTCAATAAAGGTAATTAAGAAGATTTTTCTTATCATTTTGTGTACCTACATAGATTTATTTTTATTACATTACATACACAATTTAATTACATTTAAAATATATCACATAAATAAATTATGGAAATAGTGAATAGAATAGAAAAATGGCCAAATGAGGACCGGCGGTCTACTAACTAGGTATGTCCATCTCAGTACCCAATCATGAAATTTTGCATACACCTATGTGTATGAAATTTGCATATACCCTATGGTGTATGCAAATTTCATGATGATCGGTTCAGTAGATACGGTGTGAAAGCGTAACAAACAAACTCACTTTGAAAGTTAAGATGGATTTCTTAATCATTCTAATGATTAAGAAATCCAAAGGGAACTCAATATTAGCTAGTAATCAACTCTGATTGATGAACAGAACACATCTTTGATAGATTCGATGGCTGACCACTGTTAAAGGTTTGAGATGAGCTTCATGAAATTTCTTGGTCTACATGCAGAGCCAAAAATAGGTACAAGGTATAAGAGAGAGTCTACAAAATATTCTAAAACAACATTCTAAAAAATAACAATTTTCTATCTTAAAACTTAGCATAGGAGTAGAGCATTAATCCACCAGTTTCTATTTCCCTACAATAATAAATAAATATTTTTCTTACTGGTATAAAACAGTTAGAAATTGGTAGCAATGCCCTCAGAAATGTTGCATTTACTAAAATCATACAGAAAGAGAGCGAGGTAAAGGTGAAGAGAAGTGTTTTAAATTTATATCACTACTTATTGATGATTAAGTAAAAGTTTACATGTAAGTTCTATCACAATAATTCTTTAGCCGAGTTTGGAAAAAACTGAATCGCATAACATATAACATTTTCTTTAAAATAAGTTTTTTTGTTTGTTTTTCGTGTGTGTACGTGGCCAACACTGGTGTCAGATTTTTCGAGCTGCCTTAAGGCAAATTTAAATAAAGTAATGTACTGAATGACTTATTCGTGACATACATTACATATTCGTTCGTGTTCTAATAACGCGTCAGTTAACTTTAAAAAATCAGAGGAAATCGAAACCAAACTTTATTTATTTATTATTGTTTGGGAGAAATGAAAACCATAACGCTTTTATAATAGCTCATAATAAAGAAAAATAAAACTTAAAATGAAGTATTATGTTTTAACAATCAATTAATGAATACCACAAAACAGTACACCTTAAATAAAAATGCATGTACTTATTTAATGTTATTTATTAAACATCTGGTAATTTGCGTGGCTACTAATGTTCATCTGAATAATTCATACAAAGAGTTTACGACCTAGTGGAATGGGACGAAAATTAAGTTTGATTGTAGTCCACCTTATAACTTGTAATAGGATGTCTAATAAACCAGAACCGTCTAAGGCTTAGACAATTTATTTCTGTATTGAGAATAATAAAACTTCAAGAATTTACTCACGTGTGAAACTTATTATAAATTTATGAATTTGAATAACGCCAGATCAGACCAGCAGGTTATTGATTCCTCATAATGAACACCAATTTGTTATGATCACCTTTTTTATGATAAAATTTAGTAATTACTTTAACTAATTAATTATTGTATATTTTAATAAAAAAACCATTCGCTATTAAATAGCTATCGATGTATGGTTCGGCGTGTAGGAATTGAACCCGGAACCTTTCGGTAGCATATCGTGCTCTACGACCAATACGTCCAACATTGCACCATCTACATGTTCACAATGCAGATGAAAACAATACGAATTATATGAACATAATTTTATGCACGAAAAAAAATAAGGTATATGGACAAAAAAGGGATAGCTAAAAAGATACTGTGACATTTTCCGATGACCCAGAAGGAGGCAATTAGCAAATTGGCCCAGTGGCTAATAAAAAGATTATGCGGATGGACAAGGTCCCAAACACGTTCATACACGTCAGTATTGCGCCGACAACGACCAAATTCCATTGCCATCGGGTTTGAGGCTTGAGGTTCATTGATATGCCGCGGGCGGCCGAATTGTCGGGTGCGTGCGTACGCGCAAGACTCATTGCGTAGTATTATAGCTAATAACGAGGGGAGGACCACGGACAATACCGGGCTGGCGGAAGCCATGTCCGCCGGATGTCGCCGCATCGATCATTATGTCAACTGGTTACCTACCGCACTGATTTTATATTAAATCGTTAATAAGCCTGATACGAATTTTAACGTTCGATCTAGTCCAATTCAGATTGAAGTAATCTTTCTTTTATACGTAAGTGTCTTTTAGCGGTATTTGTTGTGAATGTTTTTGCAGAGAAGCCTGCTGTTACTCACTCGAATATTCATCATCATCATCAGGTTTTTCCAGTCTCCTCAGAGCCTTATATTAGCTTGAGCAGTCAGAGGACTTGGCCTACACTCTCCACGCTGGCCAGACGGGTTGAAGAGGTTATGTTGATAGTTGATCTTAAATAAATAGTGTTGCTTGCGTTTCCTTAGTCGCCTTTTACGACAACCACGGGATGACTTGGAATGGTCCTATTCTACTCTGCCGGGAACAACACGGCATATTACACATATTAAAATGTGAAATATGATAATAAAAAATGTACGTATGGAAATAAACTCTACTTTTAATTATACCATGTTCCAGGTTGTCTAATTATGAAGATGAATTTATAACTGCAGTATCGATGCTATCATTTATACCTGCAAAAACACCCTTTACTCCATACATTTGTTTTTCTACCATTCTTATGCATTTTAATTCACAGCCAGCGTGATTTATAGCATGTTCACAGCTGATTGGCTGCACACATTTAGTACATTAGCAACGATCATTTATTATGCAACAAAAATAAAACACAAAGCAATAAACGTGAGCGGGCAAAAACACAATAGTTAAAACTTAAATAAGCCGTCGTGAATTACAAAAGTTGTCGAATTCATCTCGGACCATTCCGACAGGAAGTGAGCGTCAAAAAGTACAATTGTGAAACACTTTCCCACGACACCTCCAAAATAATAATTGCATTTTCGTAGTCGGAGTTATTACGTGATTGTATGCAAGTTCGGCAGCTTAAGGTGTCCCAAGTCGGGTAATAGACAGTGTTTATGGCAGCTCGCATTAGCCGGCCGCACCATAAAGCCTCTAGTTTGTCTGTCGTGTGCCGCTTTGTCCAGGCACGTAGGGAGCGCCCCGGGATAAAGTTAGTCTTGACAACATTCTCACGTTCCGCATCCATTGTAAACACTGAACGCCAGGGGACGCCGCCGTTACGTTTCGTTTACCGGACTATTGTTCTATGCGAGCTTGTGAAATGTAAACAATCAATTTGAGTGACGTTTTTTGTAAAAGCTATGAAATGGTTGGTCATTCGGTGTTATTGTAGTGTTGTTGAATGGATTGGCCGCAGTGCTATCACGTCCGGATCGGCACGGTCGCAGACCGGTTGGCTGCAGGCTTTTTCATTCAGAACTTACAATGTGCGTAGAGTAACTACCTATTCTAAACGCAATGGATGTAGGTACCGGGTTGAGTAATTTTTTTATATGTATAAAGTGCTATTTATACCTATAGTTTTTTATACCAATAGGTGTATCGGCAGATAGAGTCTGTCTGTAAAGGCTAATATTGTCAACTACAGGGACCATTTAACATGGGGTTGTCACTAATGTATAAATTTTTTTTCCGGGAAGTTTTATTAAAAGACTTACAGAAGAATAAATATTTGTTTAAAAAATGAAGTAATTAAGTATCCAAATGCTTTTTAAGGAAATAAAGTTATAAAGTCAATAATTTATATTGTTATTGGGCATATCCAGATAGATTGAGAATAAACTATCATAATCCACTGTCACCTAACATTCTTTTAAAAAGCTCCTTGTACCTTCTGTGTATCCTTGTACTCTATGCTACAGGCATTGCAGGTTGCGGAACACTGTATTCCATTTGCGTACAAACTACTGCAGAGCAAACGAAACGTAGGTACCTACTATGTGCAAGTAATTAATGTTTGAACTTTAGGGAAATGTCTGTACCTACCTACCTACTTATATTTTACTTGAAGCAAAGGTTTATAACTACATACTTTTGTACACAAGTAAATAATAACAATTTGATTGCGATTGGAGAATGACATGTCATTGATTTGGCTTTATCAAAAGAAGCAAACTCTGCAAAGGTATGTTCTGATGAAGCCTTTGGACTGTTTGCTTGTAGTTGTAACCACAAAGCAAAATAGTCAAGTCGGGACTTGACATTGCAGCATCACAGCTTTTTTGAAGAGCCGTATCATTACATATCGTCTTTCTTTAAAAATATATTTTAGATGATTCAGTGACAAATTTTGGCTTACGAGCAAAAGAAAACAAAACATTTTTATGAGGTTGTCTGTCTGTATCGACAACCTCATGAAAATGTTTATCCCAACTAATATTATAAATGCGAAAGTGAGTTTGTTTGTTACGCTTTCACACCGTATCTTCTGAACCGATCATCATGAAATTTTGCATACACATATGGTAGGGTAGGACGAGAAGGACATAGGCTATATATTACGCGGGCGAAGCCGCGGGTAACAGCTAGTGTTTTCTATAAAGGCCGACAATGCTCTTGTCACGGCTCTAGTGTTGCAGTTGTCCATGGGCAGGGGTGATCACCTTCCAATTGATCACTTACCATCAGTTGACCCGCATGCTCGCTTGCCGTCCTTTATCATAAAAAATGTAGAGTTACTTAAGTTCGTAAGGAATCATCTTTATGTTTGTTTTAGTTTATTGCAATTATATTAGCGACGAAAATCAGAAACACCGATGACTAAAACTTCTCTGATCATCTATTTTGACCTAGGTGCATTGGGCCACTCACCTACACGTCTGTGCAACCTTGTCGCATTGCATTGCATACGTCACCGGCGGCCGGCCGCTTCCGGCGCGGGGTTTACTCTGATTCATTGATCAATGAAATTCGACGGGCACAATAGTGCTGACCACAGAATAGGAAGGTTTAGGGCTATCAACTCTTGTTTTCAATATAAATTTCTTAATTAAATAAAAGTTTAACAGAAAAGCATTGTGTAAAAATACATATCTTTAAAAAACCGGTCAAGTGCGTGTCAGGCCACGCGCAGTGTAGGGTTCCGTAGTTGCGAATGACAACTTTGAGTTCACACTGTTCACACTCGCACCTCACCTCGTTGGTTGCCTATAACTTTTTAGTTTGGACTTTGTACTCAACTCTGATAGTTTTCCTTTAAACTTCAGTATATATACTCTGCTGTAATTTTTTATACGTTCTTCTTTTTCTTCTTCCTTGCCTTTTTTCCCTATTTGGGGTCGGCTCTGTATGTCAACTCTCTCCAAAGTTTCCTGTTACCAACCATATCGGCACTTGCTCCCCGTTCCTTCATATCATTCCTCACACATTCCCTCCACGACTTTCTCGGCCTTCCCTTTCCTTTTTGTCCTGGCACATTTAAGTGCAGCATCCTTTTAGCCAGGTGATCGGCATCCCTTCTCTCGATATGGCCATACCAGGTTAAACGATGGCTCTTTATTTTTTCCACTATTGGAGCGACTTTCAAACTTCCTCTTATATATTCATTTCGAATCTTGTCCATCTTTGTTACTCCACACATCCATCTCAGCATCCTCATTTCCGCCACATGCATCTTATGTTCTTCCTTCTTTTTGGTTGCCCAACATTCCGCTCCATACAATAAAGCTGGTCTTATGACAGTCTTATAAATCTTGCCCTTCAGCTTACACGGAATACGCTTATCGCACGTCACACCTGTCACCTGTTTCCACTTAAGCCATCCAGTATTGATTCTTTTTGCGATGTCCCGATCCACATTGCCATTGCTCTGTAAAAGTGATCCCAGGTACTTGAACTCAGTGCAAACTGGCAGCGGAGTATCGCAGATGTTCACGGAAACAGCGCTGGAAGTTCCTCCAAAATCACAAAACATATACTCCGTCTTCGATCGGCTGATTTTTAGTCCGGCATCTTCCAGCGCTTTCTGCCATTCATTAAGTTTATAAATTCATTTTAATTTCAGTAATTTTTAGGGTTCCGTACAAAAGTTGAAAAACGGAACCCTTATAAGATCACTCGAGCGTCTGTCTGTCCGTCCGTCCGTCTGTCACAGCCGATTTTCTCCGAATCTACTGAACCAAATTAGATGAAATTTGGTAAGATAGTGTAATCCTATGACCCAAACACGGATGTACAAAGTAAATAAAGATTTTTTTGAAATAAGGGTCGTTTTGAGGGGCCCAATTACAAAATTAAAAAAAAAAGTTTTGCAAACCTTACTGTGTCATATATCAAATGAAAGGGCTCATTATGGGGATCTCAAAAATATTTTTTTTTGTTCGGGTAAAATCAATACTTTTGATTTTATTCACGAAAGAAGGCAAAAATTGACCATTCCCCCCCCCCTGATCTCCGAAACTACTGGGCCGAAAATTTTGAAAAAATTACAAAATGTAGTTCATTCCTTGAAGATTACAGGAAAAATAATAAGAATTCTATCACTTGAAAATTAAGTTGTAAACTCACAATAATAAGTTCATCTAGGGAAATAGTTCACTAAAACACCACTAGGTGGCGCTAGTCATTTGAATAAAACATTTTTTGCACATTGTGTGTGTGTTCACGAAGCATATTGTACGGAACCCTCATTGCGTGAGTTTGACTCACACTTGGCCGGTTTTTTTTATACGTATCCATATATAATCGTTTAGCAGATAGAGGGGGGGGGGGGACACTTACCTCTAAAAAAATTTGCAAAACCAAATATTTCGGAAACGGATCCCTAAATCAAAAAATGATGTTCTCAACCTCACAATACTTTTTAAAAGACCTATTTAACAATACCAAACACGGTGGGTTTATGATTTATACATATCCCTAGTAGCATTTTCCGTTGGCTTTCATATGCCAACAGTTGGAAACGTATTGGCAGATGGTTAGTTACTCCGCCAACCTCAACTTAAAGTAGGCCCACTGTCATAAACATGCACTACTTACCCAACGGGTAGCCAACAACGGGCCTACTACTACTATTGCTACTGTTGGGTGATTTTTGTAGGGATTTAAGTTATTAAACAACATCGGCCCAACTAATAAAATCTTTCATTGGGCCTGTTAGTGCTACTCCTACCGTTGGGTTATTATTGTAGGGATTTAAGTTATGGTTGTAACATCGGGCCAACTAATTAAATCCTTCATCGGGCCTGTTAGTCTTACTCCTACCGTTGGGTGATTTTTGTAGGGAAAGACCTTCGAAAGACAATTAATATAATACTAACGTAACATTGCGTTTGTATAGTACACTGAATAAAAAAACTGCGAGTGAGTAATGTACTTTCTAGTACCTTTTGCCTACCTACATTAAATATCATCTTGAGTCTGTCAAACGAAAGCTAGTCTCATCATCATCATCATCATCATCAGTTCTTTTATAATCTCCACTGCTGGAGCACAATTCTCTTTGTAATACCATTTTAGCCAGAGCAGTCAGAGGATTTGGCCTTTACTCTCCACGCTGGCCAGACGGGTTGGAGAGGTCTCTTTGATATTTATATTTATAAGCTTGTGTTTCCTAAGTTGCATTTTACTATATCCACGGAAAAACTTGTAGTGGCCCTACTCTTCTTTGGCAGGCAGGAACTACCCGGCAAAACTGGTTTAAAAGGAGTTTTTTTGTATAATTATTTATTTAGTCAATAGATGGCGTAAGGCGTATGTTAGAACGCGCTATTAACATTTTTTTACTTTTGGCTATATACTTCGAGCCAAAATTTTAAAACAAGTCTGCGTGAAAGTACGCTAGTTAGGAGTGCACTGCACTTTAAAGGGTGATTGGTATTTGAGGTAGACCAGTCACATCCTGGAGATGGTAGTTACCCTACTAGATGGTACGGTAACTGTTAAAATTACGCAAAGAGGCACCATATTTTTTCAGCAGCCAATGGCCCTTCAGTGTCCAACCAACTTATTGCAACTGGCCCGACGAAATGCCAAAGATGGTAGGTACGTTGGCCCTATTACAAGTTGGGCCATCGTATTCAAATCCACGTTGGCCATTAGTTTTGGGCCCAACCGGAAAACTGCGCGCCAATTGTATGCATTTGCCAACTAACCACTGGTATGTGGCCCAAGCAAATGCCAACAATAAATGCTACTAGGGATACATACGCATACCACATTACAGACTGACATGGCGAAACTATAAAAGTCATGTTATATAAATGTCTGCCTGTGAAATCTTGATGTGAAGTTAAATTTAACAGACTTCCCGGTGTCCAAAGCTGAAATTATGCTTAGCCATGTAAATTGGATTTGGATGTCAATGTAATAAAATAATGACAACGAGTTGGTTTGGTTAAGAAAAACTTCTCTGAAAACACTAAAAAGCTCCAGTCACCAAATTTATAGCCTCTTAATAAAAGCTTGTTCCGAAAACCTTTTTTACACCAAGTTAATTTCCGTTAATATGATAATATTTTTGGCAACCCTAGTCAGATAGTACTATACCGGACCGGACCTACGGGGTGCCAGTCGAGTGAGTCACCGCTAGTGAATGTGATAGGAAGTACCGGTGCATTCCGGATGTCCGCCGGTGAGGAATGGTGACAGGTAATACCTGTTCGTGAGTGAATTTGTTTCATTGTACCTTTGATTTTCTATAGATCATCATTATCATCATATAAGACATCTCATATCTTAGGTTAGCTTACCTTATCAAGTTATCTATCAACCCTAGCTGCCTAGTTACTCAGCACCTCCATGGTTACGGTATAGTGCCAGGTAAAGCTATACCGGACTCCCTAGGTCCGGTATAGTACCAGATAGTACCATACCGGACCTGCGAAGTGCCGTATTCCGGATGTCCGCCGATAAGGAACGGTAATATACCTGTTCGTGAGTCAGAATAAGTCATGGTTTCATTGCTTTTTTGATTTTCTACAGATATCTCATACCCTAGATGTTAAATTATCTATCAAGTGGATCTATGGGGGTTTGACCTGTAGAAGTGCCGCATTCCGGATGTCACTATCCCAACATCATATCTATAAATAGTTTCATCAATCAACATACTACTTAAAAGAGCTCTTTTAGTATAAAGCAATTATGCAACATGCTACTTGTAGAATATTGGTATAACTGCATTGCGACTGACGTAAAAACTGATGTAAGCAAGGCTGTTTGAGCATCCAGTTAGGAAAGTGGAGCGGCGTGAAGGATGCGAACTGCAAACAAACGCGTTATGCAAGTACTCAAGTGCTTGCACAGTTTTAGGCTCATCAATTATCGAACGATACGGATTTTAGCACTAGGAGTCATTGGACGAAGTTTCTTAACGCGGGTTTACAGTGATTTTTCATTTTTATTTATTTAGATCTTTATGTGTACAGAAATACGAATATCGATTATGCAATAAAGATGAATAATTTCAATAGCTACCATAACAATCCAATTGAATGCCTTCTATATAGTTACTATAGGTCGAGGCTATTGGCGATTGTGATTTTGGTCCCTTTTTTGAAATAATTTAATGAGACAAAGATACTGTAACTGTTATTCTAAAACTATTCTTTTACCCAACATGTTATAAAACCAACATACTTTTGATACTTCTTATTATTTTTGATACACACTCCTCACATTTTTATAAAGGACCTTACCCCACTGCTGCTAAAAATGCTCATCATCATCAACAGCCAAGTATAATAGCATAGACAAAATCGTAAACCGTCGTAGCTGGTCAAACTTCACCGATTACTATAATGACTTCCGTGCATGCGGGACCATCAATGGAGGCAGCGACGTGAATGGACTCACGGCGACAAAGCGGCGATCAAAGCCCGAGAGCTTGGAATCTTATGCAGTTAGCTTTGAGACAATCTTGAAAAAGAGCTCGTCCATTTTGACAGTTTAACCTGATATAAAATTTGATTTTCTAGAGATGCATTTTTACGATGGTTGTAAAATATGTGGGCTAATCAATCAGAAGAAAGCTTAATGATTTGTGCTACTGACACATAGTTTTTGAAAGGAAAGCATTCATCTAGTAATTTTTTTGACACAACCGGTAAATCCAATTTAAAAAAAAAAACTACTTATTCAACTAGGATAGGTTGCAAGTCATGAGATTTTTTTTTCTCAAGCTATACAATAAACTGTTTCGAGTATCAAACAAATAATAATTATGCAAATATCGATTCTCGTTTAACAAATATTTTTTTATAGTGAAATCTTCTTTAGGTGCGTTACGCATTTTTGAGATGGGAAAAACCATTAAAATCGCGATTCCGATACCTCTGTTTATACATATAAAAGTGCAGGAAATCCTACATTATAATACCTACATCGTGACGGTTTTAAAAAATGCAGTGGCAATCCGGGAGTGCCACTCTATATTTTTTGCTTCACAATTACCTAAGTATAAATGCAGACCACATTTGGTTCTCAGGTCCGGCCGGCGGCCGAAACAATAACAATGGTACGCGTGCGCAGCGTACGCAAGTGCATGAATTGTTTCACATGGCGGGTGCTGTCATATAAACTGCTTAGTACGTGGCTGATAGGCTGTTGATAAATGTTCCACTTGGTGATGGTGAATGATGTCGTGATGAGATGGCACGATCATATTGATAAGTGTTCTAAGAAACCTATATTAAACAAACTTCTTGAATTGTTTCACATGGCGGGTGCTGTCATATCAACTACTAAGGACGTGAGGCGGCTGATAGGCTGTTGTTAAATGTTCCACTTGGTGAAAATTGCTTTAAATATTCATGATATAATGAATTTTAAAAGTAACAATTGCTTCGTACGACACATGTTTGTTTCAGAAGAAAACAAATATAATTTTGAGAAATACGGTAACAACTTTATAAAAAAAAATTTTTTTACTTATTATCATCATTTCATCTTTCATGGACACTTAAACAAGATGCAATACAAAGAACAACTTTGTAACGTTTACAAGAGGGGTGTCCCAGAAAGTGTTAAGAGCCTATAACAAGTATAACCCTGTAGCCCGTGGGAAGGTTGTCCAGTATTTGCGATTCACACCGGCGGCGCTACTTCGCACCCGGCCGCAGTTTCTGCCGAACTCTCTGTTAGCAGCTAGTAATTGCTCCCTCAAACAGCGCTTCTTTGTTGCTGTTTTACACTGCTGTGACTGGGGCTTCCCGTGACCTTTCGATAATTGCTATAATAAGTAAGCTCTACTTATTGATCATTAAATGTATTTCGACAGTTTCCCTGTCCAATGATAGACGCAAATTATGAATATGGTCGCTATTTTTTTTAATGTAGTGTTGGTTTTCAAAATAAGATATAATGTGCCTATGCATCGACATCATCACCAAGGGGTCTTTTTCATTTTAATTCATAAATGTCGTTTATAGTATAAACGACATTTATGAACTATTATAGTCCTTGCAAAATATAGGTACCTATGTGCTTATTTTTTATGGATTTATGTTTGTACGTATATATATGAATAAAATATGTTTTTTTACGTGATCATCAGACAGTTACAGTAGAGGTATGCTGTTAGATATTGTTTCTTGAGTTGCGACTATATAGGATCGTATAAGATCAGTGAATAAGTACTTAGGCAAAACTTATTTTTCATTACTTTATAACAATGAATCCGCGAAATGAAGCAAGAAGTTGGTCAATGGGCAAAAGCAACAATACAACATTCAGACAAAAGATAATTAAACAGTGTTGCAATGAAGTACCAGCCGGCGGCGTTGGCTGGGAGAATGGATCCCGAGATTGCGATGAGAGCCGGCGATGAACATCTTTATAAGATTTAAAAGGATTAAAAATATATTTTTTTTCCTACTTATTGTTAAATACTGAAGACGTATGAGAATGTTTCTATAAATAATTTTGGTTATTACAGATGCACATCCACAGATGGTCCAGGGATCCAGCAAACTTCTTGATAATTTGCTGTAACCTCTTATTTGAGTATTTATCCCGGTTGTATCCGCTATTATGAGAATGGTAATAAGATTTGGCAACATTTTACGGCTGGCCGCTTGTTTAATGGACACCTTCCTTTTGCAACTACCAAACCGACGGCCGATATTCTGATTATCCTGATGCGTATATTTTATGAAATATTATTTCTTCTTTATGATCATATATTTGTTTAATTATCCTTATATTACCTAATTATCATTTAAGAATCTATAAATACCTTTGAAAAAGAAGTAGGTATAAGTATTTTTCTGCGCTGCGAAACGGAGGCCGGCTGTGGAGATTACTCTGACTGAATAGAAAAAATGCCCAGTGCGACGTACGACTGATACTTTTTTATATTTTTTTTTTCTGTTTGAATAAGAGGGAGTTAAACTACGCCTACATCTGAAATGCGATACAACAAACAAAACTCTGTCACTCGTTCTATCGTTTATACGAGTGCTTACATACAACAACGCAGTCAAATATTCAAACAAAGTGATCCTGAGGGTATGATCCGAGCCGTGGGAATCAGCGCCCACTAAATTATTAACAAAAATATTTACCCGCTGCCTACTTAAAAGATTTGACCAGTGAGTTTGGACACACAAATACGAGTAAATACTCGAAGGCGGGCGCGGGCGTGCGGACGGCTGTTTTTCAAAGTTTATGGGAAAACTTGGCTGCTCGCGCAGGGTGAATCAACATGGCGTGTTTGATCTAAGAGCACACACATTGGTCTAGCTGACTGGCCGATGAGTTGATTGATTTAAGAAAGTAGAATACATGATAACATGACTGTTGTTTCAGCGAGCAGTTCAATGAAATTACAAAGAACAATATAAAAGTAGAAAAAATATAAGCAAATCATCGAAATAACAAAGACAAATATGAAAGCAGTTTCAAGAAAATATTTTACGGAAGAAGATTAAAAAAAATGGAATGTCAAAATGATTGATTTTCGTAAGAATGCGGAAGGTAAATATGTTTTAATTATTTAATGTTTCGGTTAAATTAAAAATTTTTGATGATAGCGTTAACGTGTCTCAAGAACGTCAAATTTCAGAAGCATATTATTTATGAGATGAGCAAACAAAGAAATTCAATGTATATCGATCTTTTCGTGATCAAAGCTCAATTTTGGGAATACGTGGGATAAAATTTATTTATTATTAATTTACTAGCTTGTTAAATGGAAAGCAGAGAGGGAGTCCTTGGCGCAGCGGTGGGATTGAATCAAAATAATTAGACGCGGCTCAACTCGCCACAATATTGACTAATGTGAAGCTTCTCTCCGATGTTCTCTTTAGCGATCAGAGTTGCGTTGATGTTTGCTGAACTGTAAGTTTTACAGGTCGCCTTCCCACTGCTCAGATTTTATCGTAATTGCGTTGCGACGGCTGAATGATAGAACTTGGGAATATCTGCTTACAATGATGAAAGTTGTTATTATATATTATATTTTATCTTGGAAACGCTGTCTGCGTTCAATATTATTGTTGTCAAGTTGCGGGAAAATCAACTGAGAAAGAAAACCTTCGCGTGTCTTTTATATACACTTGAGTGACTTGACATTAGCTAGGGAGTGTGAAAGAGAGTGTGTTGGATACATGTAAACCAAAAATCATATGTAAGATAATGACGAGACGATGATAACGAGAGTGAGGATAAATTACCTTCATTTATCGATTAATATTTATTATATTATTTTAGGTTATTGTTTTAAGATTATAGAAGTAGACAATTTTTTTTTATCTGTGATTTCAATACTTTAGTTGTTATACCTCCTATCGCAAGTTAATATGATACTTTATGCCATAAAGATGATGTGAATTCAATTGCCGCTAATCTTCTCACGCAAAAATAACCGCATCGAGCAATCCGTCAGCTATCTATTAATTATCATTATATCTTAACCTGAACACCCAATTAGGAAAGTTCTCGAAGCTATGAGAGGCTTCAGAAAATGCGGAAAAACGGCGCACTTCGTTACGGGCGGAATTTGATGGGAGAAACAAATTGCCGGGGCGCTACTTTCGTCATTGTCTGTTAGTTAAGTAAACGGTGGAACTGTTTTTCTACGGTGTTTGATATAGTAACGTAAGTTTTATCTACTTTCTGACGTAGGACACTTTTCGTAGGTACTCTGAACATTTTTGTTGATTGATAAGTGAACAATTAACGTATAAATGCTTAACGTAAAACGTAAAGTATACTTAGTACGAGGTCTAATCGATATAGCTACCGACTTTTTTCAAAGAAATTTGATTTTTCTTTAATATACTTTCTTATAACACAACAAATATTACGAAAAGGAGTAGCCTTTACGTACGAGTAATATTTGTTGCCTTAGTAGGTACAGAGGGAACAAATATTACCTACGTAGTACATATTATGTAGGAAAGCAAAACACGGTTTAATTTCAGAGAATTGTAATCAAATGATAGGAGACGACCTCGATTATGCTGCAAAATTATTCAATTATTATGATGTTTATAGGCATGTTAGTTCTCGGTAACATAATCGATTATTATTTTATTGCGAAGAATTGTTCTTTATACTTATAACCTAAAACTAGGGTTGCCCGATTATATTTTGAATATAATATGAGAAAGAAGTGGCATTAATTTTTAACCAACAATACAAAATAGAGAAAAAACCGTTAAAAAATATTTGTTATCCTGTATGTACGAAGATACTCTACGACATCGATGATCAATTCTTCAAACCAATCTACATTTTTTATAACACCACTACTATTTTAAAATTCAATAATAAGGTAAAGTACCCTATTACAGACCTAGTCAAAATCGGCTCCAATTACGGTCCTATTTTTATTTTCGTGTTTATTTCTCGTTACAGTATAATTATATACAATTAAATTAAATTTACTCATTTATAGTCTATTACTACAACACCTGCCGAAAGTTTACATGTATGACATAGACACAAGTTACTAAAAATCACCAGTCAATGCCGAGACGGCGACGCGGCCGGGTTTTTCATACAAACACGGAACGGCTCAGGTAGGTGTAGTCATATTTAATATCTAAGATTTTTAATATTTATGTGACGTTTAACTTCGTAAATATGTAATACTTAGTTTTTTATGTCATTATAGTTTCCATAGATTTGTGTTTTATTCTATTTATGAGAGTTTTTATATATTTAAATTAAAAAACAAAATAGATCCGTATTAGGCTTCGAAATTTATAGGTTGCTCCTTATATGGCGCTAGAGTCCGTAATAAGAGTAATACTTAGTCATGTTTATTTGCTTATACATTTCAGTATAATCGCTTAAGAAGTATGTTCTTAGTGGATTTAAAATAATTATTAATATTAAAAGCTGGTTACCTATTTCTGTGCTATAAAATATTACCTAGGAATCTTATTTTATTACCAAAATTGTTGATACAAAACTGACAGTTTCTTAGAAGAGCATAAAAATGTATGTATATTTTAGTTCATCAAAAATCAATCATATTATATAGCTGTTGACGTAAGTAATATATATTTGAACGAGAATATCGTTCTTGTTTGATTAAGTTGTCCACAGTACTCATGTATCAAAAATTTCATGGGTCAGAATAAGGATAATTAAAATACGATCTGTACTCCTATTACTGATCTAGGATTTTTAGGTCGCACCGTAACAGGCTCTACGAGCTCCTAAATCGGTGTCTATGGCTCTGTAATACAAACTCCATAGTACCCATTACGGAGTGATTTCTATTTACTTTTAGGGTCCCGTATTTTGGTGTAGTCGTGAAAATAGTTAAGACGTAGTGTAAAGTACCCACGTTAGCAGGCTGCTAAAATGTAAGAATTAGGTTACAAAGCACTACTTAGTTTCCGCTCACGGCTTGGTCAGTATATGTCGCTTATCGCGACCAAAGTTCATTTTTCATTAACCGACTCCAAAAACAGGAGGTTATCAATTGATTCCGTATTTATGTAGATAATTTTTCCATGACTGCCAGTTTTCGTAATTGTTAGTCTATATCAACTTCTGAACAAGTGTGCCAAATTTCAAAAGTATATGTAAGTTTGTCCTCGCATATTTCCAGAACTATAAGTTTGATTTAAATAACTCCTTTTTACTTGAACTAGGTAATATTCAATTTAGGATATACTATAAGTGTCTTCACAAGCGGTTCAGTAATTTTTGAGATAGGGAAAGTTATGATTATGAATACGGTAAATTTTTTTAATATCTTGTTTCATAAAATATGGTTACAAAAAAACGCAAATGTTATACCTACAGATGCCCAGGTGGCTGAAGCACTGTCATCAATTAGACAAGGGATGAGTATTTATCAAGCCTCAAAACAATATAATGTGCCAAAGACTGTCGGCATGTTGGCCTGTAGCTGACTTCATACGTGACTGACCCGTATTTTACATATTCACAATACGTAATAACGGTAAATATCCCGAAATATTTAATTCTAAGGATAAGAAATGCACGTTAATTTCAATTTTATTTTTCACTCTTAATTGTTGGAATTTTGTATGTATAATAAATATAATAAAGTGATTTTTTAAAAGATTTTAGGCAGTATTATTTCTTCCTATAACAATATAATATTAGTTTAATAGTTTCACTTGCATAATACTCAAAATCTTTTTTTTTTGTATAATGTATGTTATTTCATTTTGCTATATCGATTTTCAAACAACACACTAAAATTTCAATAAAATCGATCTTAAAGTTACGATTAAAGTTTGATACATATAAATTTTCGCTTATATATACTTTATTAGAATATTGTAAGGAACCACTATACATTGAAGTAGCCAGCACTCCGTATTAGGAGTCGACTAGCGCCGTATTAGGATTTACCATTCATCATAGATCCGTAATAGGGAAAATCTACATGAGTGTTAAAATATTTTTTTTCATCTATAATTCCTATAATATTAAACAATGTGTCTTTAGAAATATAAAATAGAATGTATATTATTACACTAAAAAACAAATAATGTCAGTTTTGATGCTTACAAATGCATAATTTTCTGCCTTATTTTCAAATGTTGTCATTTAACTCCGTAATAGGAGCGTTTACCTTAATATTCTTTAACAAAAAGGTTAACGCAAACCAATAGTACTTATAAAGCCAATAGTATAAAAGTGCTAATTAATCATCTTAATGTGACTGACAACCATGAAGAGCCGCGCGAAGACTATGACGATTGCCGACTGGCAGCAATCATTCAATTGATCGGCCGCCGCGAGATTGGCTCATTATCCAATAAACACATTGGCGCCGACGTCAACCCTATTATGAATAATATCCTCCATAGATTTAAGAATGTAGAGGTATATAGAGTAGTTTTAAGGGAGGTGTCAACGAGGCTTTTTAAAAGCCATTATTAAATTTAGACTAAATGTAAAAATATTTATTTATAATATAACGAGAATAGTAATACATAGTACAGACTTAATGTAGATACCTGATAATTTCCGGATAACTCCAATAAAACCTTATTACTTATTCGTAGAATAAAACGTAGAAAAAGCGATTCATATTTATTACTTCAATAATCAAATATGAATCGCTTGAGATGCTATGTAAATCGGCAGTTTCAAAAATCTGAAGAACGAAGCAACTAGAGTAGAGAAGAAAACCATCGTCTTCTGCTTCTTCTTCCTCGCCTTTTCCTTATTTGGGGGCGGGCTCTGTTTGTCAACTCTCTCCAAATTTTTCTGTTACCAACCAAATCGGCACTAGCTCCCTGTTCCTTCATACAATTCCTCTCACATAGAGAAGAAAACCATATACGCTATAGATCATTAAGTATATCGTAGAAAATATTTAAATTTAAGTTTGTGGTTATTGCAGGTTAGCGGGCATTGCGCTACGCAGTAAGACAAATAAAAGAGTATCTTTCCAAAAGAAATTAATTATACGGAAAGATGTATTCCTATCTCATTGTGATTTTTATTCATCATCATCAGGTCTTTATCGTCTCTCCTGCAAGAGCATGAACCTCTCTGTACTACTAGAGCCATATATTAGCCAGAGCAGTCAGAGGAATTGGCCTACAGTCTCCACGCTGGCCAGATCACACAGGTCTCTATGACGTTATATTTATCTCTATGAGGCTTTGTTAATCTTGTGTTTCCTCAGTCACCTGCTACGACATCCACGGGAAGACTTGGAGTGGTCCTATTCTGTTCTGCATTTTTACCACACGGCATTTTTACTACGTCGCTTCTATTGTTTCATAGGTGCATGGTCGTGGCGCCGCCAGCCGCCGCACGGCAGCGAAAGGAGCGAGCAATTTGCTCATCATTCGCGGAGCATCACGTCCCGAGCCCCGTGTCCTCGTACCTCGTTGTATCTAATAGATTGACCGGAGATGAGTCAACTAACTACTTCTTACGTACAATCAGTTTGTTGAGGTGCCCGATGTGCCTAGTGAGCGTGAGCATTATTAGCGCTTTCGCATGTTAAGCAACCCCGGGCGCAGTCTCCACTTGGATGACCGCAAGTAGCATAAACATATTACGAGCTCCTCCGTGCTTCGGAAGGCACGTAAAGCCGTTGGTCCAGCTGTCATTATTGATGGCAGTCGTTAATCTATGCCTTTAGGTAGCTTGAAAACCAGTGTTGGCCACATACACACACGAAAAAAAAAGTATGTTCAAAGATGGACTGACGACAATATACTCGTATTTCGTATTTTACTTCTTACGAGTTAATCTGCCTGCGCGGGGAAAACAGCTGGCATTTTAATTTTATCTTAGCTGCCATAACAACTAGTAAATACTTTACAACTTGTAAAACAAGGTTGGTATGTCTGGAAAACTTGATTGCCACGGTAATAGTTGAAAGAAAGTAAAAATAAAGCCAAACACGAAATGGCGCGACCCTAGTTTAGATGTCTCTTAGCGATAGTCTGTCCACTAGGTGATTCAGTCTACAATTTACTAGTTTACTTCAAATTAAACATCAAAATATTGGACGAAGATAAAACTTTCATTAAGTTACAATTGAACAAAAGTAAAAATATTTCTTTCACTTTCTTTTTAAGTGGTTACTTTTTCTAAAACTGGCCTAAACTTAGCCATAAGTAATTATTGACGTCAACAAAAATTTTTTGTTGTAAAAATTGTAAACACAAATATGACAATTAATAAGTGTTCAAAGAAACCTATATTAAATAAACGATTGAATCTTGAATATTTCTTTATTCCGAACCATAGGACGTATTATTATTATTCATCGCCAGCATTTTATTTATTTCGATCCCAACTAATATTATAAATGCGTAAGTGAGTTATCTACTGAATCGACCATCATGAAATTATCCATACACATAGGCCGGTACTGAGAACGACATAGGCATATCAAGCGGGTGAAACCGCGGGCAACAGCTAGTTTTCATATACAATCAAATAGATGTCAATATAATTGTCAAAAAAAGGTTTTCACTGAACGGAAAGCCGGTAAAAACGTACAATTCCCGGGCTGGAATGCGATGCATTACGTTGCAGTTGCAGGCCTCGCGTGTCATTTGTCGCCGGCCATCCCCGGCATTTCCTCATCGTCGCACGCGCCGCTTTTTGCGACTTTCATTACTGCAAGATATTGCATTAATGGCCGATCGTGGCGTTGAAACATAGTAACGTTTTATTCCTTAATCAAGATCATTTCATCACATCGAATATTAATTTAATGTCAAATCGAACAATCTTGTAAAAATAGTTCTCATCCTTAAAAGTGTGGGTAAATCGTACATTGAGGCGTGCGTGACTTTGCAAAACGTGCTTATGTTGGTAACGGACTTTTAATACTGCAACTTGACAACCATCCCAACTATCCCAATCCCAACTAATATTATAAATGTGAAAGTGAGTTTGTTTGTTACGCTTTCACGCCGTATCTACTGAACCGATCATCATGAAATTTTGCATACACATAGGTTACGGTACTGAGAAGGACATAGGCTATATATCACGCGGGCGAAGCCGCGGGTAACAGCTAGTTATGTATATAGATCAAATAGGATAACCTATACTCCGCAATAAAGTTGATTGATAATGATATTGACAGGCGAATAGAAATACTTATCTGTTGTCTTCCTACCCAACACATAGTAAATATTTACAATCACAATAATTTTATTTGCTCCCATACAACTAGTCAAAATTATCGTGAGTTGTTTCATTAAAACAACAACTCGAGACACAGTAAAGTACACAGAGCTAAGTATGTCCAGAACGTGGGCTGAATCATACCGATTACTTAGTGGTCAACTAGCTCGTCCGGTCCGATCCTCATTACCTTTGTCCTGTCTCGCTACCTAACACTGACCCACATTCCTAGAACTGGGATAATCGGGTCGATAGTCAATCAAAAGGTATTGGCCCAGCATATGTGGACTAGATCAGCCATTATCCACATTCCAGCATTCAATTGCCAATGGTAACAGACGTACTCTCAAACCAATAATCCTTATTTTTTCCGAACGATATAACCTTATTTGTCGATTCATATCGGCATTGCTAAATACAGGGGAGACATTGTGAAGCATTTTTTGCGGAGCTATTGAATCAATTTTGTGTTTTTTGCGCACGAATTCGGAAGCCGCAGGTAGATGGTAGATCCGGGTCGCCTTTGTGTCGAATTATTGTGATTTACAATGTTTACAAATTCGCGATTTGGAGCAATAACTGTCGGTTCGCATCAGCTGCTTTTCGACCAATTGGGTTACACGCATGTTACGCTTGACGTTATTTCTATTTGCTTTGTTAACAATTTGTTGGCAAACACTAAACTTCAAAGAAGTATTTGCACTTTAAATAGCAGTGAAATGAATTTTGGGCTCAAATCATAAGAAAAAATGTAAACAATATTCAAATACTTTCGAATTGTAGGTTTTTGGGTTGGGTTGACCGTATTGATTTATACTGCGTTTACATACTCGTAGGCCTGGGCTACGGATTTATATTTGCTACGGATTGTGCTACGACGATCTAGGACGTTTTTTCAATGGTACATACTCAAATTGAGACTAATAAATTTGTAAATATCGGTAAAGCTCCCGAGATTTTTAAATATCAATGAAAATTCGTCAGTTATATGAGATACAAAGCCACACGAAAACGATGTTACCAAAAAAAAGAATAAATCTGAAGGAGAGCTTGTCAGACAAAGGCAAACGGCAAAATCGCGATGCATTGTGAAACGGACCGTTTTTGCTACAATTTCATACATCAATTAGCACTAACTGTATCATGTACGTTCAGTTACATTCTAATAGAGCAACAAGTTATTTAATTTAAAAAATCTAAAGAACCCGGCTGACCATTAGCAATATTTACGTCTGGGATTTTACGGTTAAAAATGTTGAAATACTGGACTGGAGATTCGGCTTTCCATTTGGATAATTCACAAGATGGTAAATTTGCTGATATAAAAATTTATATTTTTGCCAAAACATCTATTTGCTTATAGGTGTAATTCTTAACATAACCAACAATGTGCCTGGATCCTTATGAGTAGGTAATCGGGCTATGGGTGTTGCCAAATGAATTGAGTGTTGGAAAGACTTATGCTCTATCAACCATCGATTTTTCGCAATGTAACTGGCACTTTAAAGAGCTAATCCGCTGAACTATGTCAATAAAAGATATGAACACTATACACATGCGTGAGTGTTTAACTTTCAAAATTACCGAATTTGATATAATTTGTAATTATCATTACTTTTTCAGTTCATTTCATTCGTACGTTTATACTAAACGTTCGATTTGTAATTGCCAAGGTATTTCATGGAAGATTGTAAAGCTATTGTAAAGTGTAGAAATTCTTGCATTGATTCACAGTTCAAAGTACTTGCATGAATGAAATGGAGCCCAGTGGCCTTCCAAGGAAATTCAATGACGTTATATGGTATGAATTCCATTCATTCGTTCATTATTATAAGAATCTGGCAAATTGCGCATTACAAAACAACTGTAATCCATGCAGGCGTCAATGTCCGGTAAAAAATGGAAACAAACAACGTAGACAAGAAGCTCACTGCAGCTTATATGTCCATATGCTTTTCTTAAAAGATATTTCTTTTAGTTAGGTGTGTGTAAAGCGAATAATATCTTTTAATCACAATTAATTACAAAATATGGATACTCACTACTTTTATGCATTAGTCTTATGCTCTCTAATGTATCCTCATTATTGCATTTTAATATACTAATAAAATTATATATAATTACATTGTTCAACGTAACATGATTACATTATATTTTAGCATAGATATCCTACAACCTCAATATACCGTTCCTTAAACGTTCGAGCAAATTAGTTATGGCAAAGGCACTATCAGAAAGGCAGTTGCCTCAAGATAAGTAAAACAATCAAAATTTTATTTTCATCAAAAAAGCGCGTGCGCCTATTTTCATGCAGACGGCTCCTGTACTACTAGTAGTTAGAAGTCGTCAAGCGTGTCCGGTCCGGCAGCGGCCGGCGGGAGCGGCCGGCGGCATGTGGCGGAACTAACAAGCGCCGCTTGCATTTTACCGTAAAACCGTAAAGTAAAGTACCGCCACGCACGCGGGTCACAATCACTATATGCAGATTTGGTTCCTGTATCCGTGACAGCTACAGCTACAGTGTTGGCGCAGTCGGTAGGACATACGTTCAACAACGTACCTACATTACATATATGGCAACTGATTAATCTGAAAACTCACCTTATGTAGATTTGATGCGTATTTCCGTAATAATACAGAAGGTTTCAATTAGGGTGGCGCCTTAGGTGGCGCCATCAGTGCACTGGGTTGGCTTATCTGATGATACGAAGATTGTCGATATTGCGCATCTAACGATCATTTTCTTTTTTGAACGCTATTGATACCGTCTTACCAAATACGGTCAATACAATGTACCTAAAACTTGGTACTAGATATTTTGGTTAATCGATCTCATAGACATACATTACGCCAGTCGATAATTCCGCCCAATAAAAGCAAACTAAATAAAAAATAGTATAAATTAGAAGAACTAACACACTGATTAAGTTTTTCTCAATGTTTTTCATCAACTGCTTGCATGGTCTACTTTTTTCAAGGTCGCTATTTTTAGCATACCTACTGATATTGTCCCCACAGCAAAAAGAACGACTCGCGTCCATATCCTGCACCTAATTAATAGAATCGCGATGGCTCGTTGCCCGCGCTAATTGATTATCTGTGAACGAGTTCAATCACTGAAGAAATCGCGTGCGACCTGTGGATTAATCTAAGTTTTTAGGGTTCCGTATCCAAAGGGTGCAAACGGAACCCTATTCATACCATCGGTGTCTCAGTAAGTGTCTGCAATTTTACAGACTTTGCTTTCTCTGCTATAACAACAAGTTAAGAGGCCTCTTTGTAGATAAATGTTGTGATTATTGGTACGGAACCCTTATTATGCGATTCTGATTCGCCCTAGGCGGCTTATGTATAATTATGCTTAATGATTTTTCTATTACCTACAGCGCCTATCTTAAGGAAATAAATCACAATTAAGGTGGGGAGTATTTACACTGAAACTTTTTTGTTGTTGTAGATATATATCTATAAAAAAGCTTTTGGGTAAGTTTAGTATTTTGGGCAGCAGGTAATAATGTATACTTATTTTTTATTTATTTTAGGCTACTATCTCTTTTTAAGTTCCCACTATTATAAAAGGGGAATGTATGACTAAACAGAACAACATATAAAAAATAAACAACTATTGAGACAAGTTTCTCAATTTTGGGTGTTCGTTATCTACGTAAGCGTATAGTTTCCATGCAAAAAGATTTCAAAAGATTTAACGATTTCACTGCAAATTTAATTAATATTCCGTTCTCAAAATTTTAGCACGTTGACTTCAATTACAAAAACATTTAAATTAATAACAGCACGCAATCGAGTCAGTAACCCGTGGTATAACTGTAGCCCATCCTTATCTTTAATAACAATTGTTATACTTACCACGTGTGAAAGTCATTAAAGTTGTGCAAATGAGCAATTCGAGAGCAACTTTATGTGGCCAGGATGAGCCATTTGCTCTGATTAGCCGCCGTCTAATGTGGGAGAGACGACCGCCATTGTTTAACTTTAATTAATTTAGAAATCGCCGCAAATCGTGTGGCTTAAACTTTGAGGAACTTAATCAAGAGTTACGGCGGATGGTGGATGGCGCGGTTTAAATTGGAATAACTTTTGCAATTTAATTCCTGGCTGTACCTCGCACGGAGTAACTAAGTTTTACTTCGTTAGTTAAAATTTTAACGGGTAGACATTTATAACGACTGTAATTATGTTGATCATCATCATCATTATCAAGACTTTTTTAGTCTCTAATGCAGGAGCATGACCCTCACTGTACTACCAGAGCCATACCTATATATTAGCCAGAGCAATCAGAGGATGTGGCCTACATTCTCTACGCTGGCCAGACGGGTTGGAGAGGTTATGTTGATAGTTGATCTTAAATAAATAGTGTTGTCAGCTGTCCCGATTTGCGCGAGATGTCCCGATTTACAGGAGCTTAGGGGCGCGTCCCGATTTGCATATCTTCGGGACGCTTTGTGTCCCGATAAACCAATAAAGGAGATTGCCCTTTCCTGGGCCCACGCTTATATACCGTAAATGTCCATGACATAAAATTTAATTTATTATTTAATAGTAAATGTTTTTTATTTGTACTCTCTAATAGATTTTTGTATTTTCTATCCTGATTTTATCTCAACTATGTACACAAATGTGGTAAGATGGATGCCAAATATATTTATTTACTGAATCCATTACTACTTTTTCCTGAATCTCTGCGCTCGCTACCGCCACCAGAGATTTATTGTTCAATTACCACTAATTGAGAAGAGCTGCTATTAAATAACAAAAGAAATTCCAGTGCTCTGATCGGCCTCTCAGCGTCATCAAGCTTATAAAATCAGGAGCATCTCAAAGCGTGCCGCAAATTGAGGATTCAGGACAGAATTAGGTCGCAAATAATCGTTGCCTCTTCGTCCCCTATTAGCAGGTAGAGTGTGAAAAGGAAAGCGAGATATCAAACCATCGAGCAAAAAAGTCGTAGGTGGTCATCTGGTCAATTATCGCTCATCGTGTAGCCGATGCCGTGAGCGACGGTGGTAATGTTTACTTTGTCTCTTGCGGCACGCTCCCTATAATCCGGAATAACAAATTATGAAATGGATGAAAAACCCCGGTTAAGCTGTCGGCGACCCCTAAACATAATGTTTGATTGTGCCCTAATGACAAGGCGCGGACTCGAATCCATCTTTTGTGTAATGCCGACTGACATTACGGAGAGAGACGAGTGAAAAGCGTTTATTTATAGAGTCGTAAGGTTCAGAATGATGGCAGGGAGATTCGCCGTTAGTGTTTCTACTAAGGAGGTCCTGGTAATTGAGCAATCATCTACTCTAGCCCGTTGCGGTGAGCTACGCATCGAAAATAAATGAAGTTTACTATTTGTTTTATTTTTTGTAATGCTTGCGTTACGTGTTTGCTTGAAGATGCTATGTTGTGGAGAAATTGGTTCAAACTTTAAATATGTTCTTTGTTTCTCTTAGAGCAGCAAATGACAAGAGTTAAATCTATCATCATATAGGTATTTAGCTTGTTTTATATGACCATTTTTATACTGTATTGTACAGCGTGGCACAATCTTTCTTTTTGTATGTGTCTCTACCCACGAGATATTAAAAATATGAATTAAAATGCCATATGCATTTTGGGAAGGCAAAGCTAGTGACAAAACAAAAAAAAAACAATGTGTTAAGTAGTCAACACTAAGCTGCCTACAGACTTCTAATATAGCTTGACACTTGCCATCTAATGCGGACAGCCAACGGCTTACCGTACCTTCCGAAGGACGCATAAACTTTAATATTTTTATTGCCACTTGCGATCCTACTCAATCCCAGTGGGAGGGAATTAGGTATATGCCCGGGGTACAGAATAGTGTATCTATCAAACAATTCCTACGTATGCGCCACTAAACCTAACCATATCGACATTGCATAACCACCAATACTGTTAATAATCTAGAACACACCGGTTGTTATTGTGAGCCAATTTGTCGGTAGGTGACTCGCAGTCATTCATCTGGTGTCATGATGATGATGATTTTGATTTTTAATACCATGCACTTATGTTCGTTCCCAATCCCAGTGGGAGGGAGGGTTACATTGAGCCATCGACTTCCTCAGAATAGCGTATCTATCAAACACTACCTACGTCTGCGCCACTAAACCTATCCATATCAACATTGCATAACCACCAATACTGTGTTAGACCATAGATAATATAATTCTACTGGAATAGATGTCTGGTTAGACTATCGCCGTGCCACAGTGACCCTCAATGCAGCCAATTGCCTAATAACACACCGGTTGTTATTGTGAGCCAATTGGCTGGTAGGTGACTCGCGGTCCAGCGTTGAATCCGCACGTGGGCGCCGTGATTGAGGCGCCAGAACCGAGCGTGCTCAATCAAATCATGTGTGACCTTATACAGATACACGTATACTTCGCAAGAGATTGCAAGATAAAAGGCTAGATTAGCAAGATAGTAGAAGTAAAGTAAGCTCAAGATAGAATTAATAAATCCATTTCTAACTCAAAATGTACGTCCATTCCCTACGTAGATACTTATATACAACGCACCTATAAATGTAATAACCACGTCAACATGATAAATGTCCTACAACTTAGACTGTTATGATATTGTTTGGTGACATGCAGGATATAGGTTAGTGGGGTCATTGCCTCGACCTTGTTAATGTCACTTGACTCACGTACCTACGCGGCTTGCCATGAATCACAATCAAACCACGCCAAAATCACACCCATCCATCATATATCCCTATCTCACCTGTTCGAAAGTATCAGTGCCTTAAAAATAACACAAACGTTCGATTGGAAGATCAAGGAAGCGTTTAAATAACTCACGACTAAATTAAACACAATCCCCAGGATAAAAGTTAGTTATGTAAAGTTGGTCATGTTACATTGCAGCTTTTGCTTAGGAACGTTTTTTATTACCGTAGCTTAGCGAGCAATGAATTTTCTCGTGTAGATGTGAGTAGGTGGTGTACTGAAGTGGCAGGACGTGAGCGAGTAACAAAGGAGCTCGTCTAAACAGGCCATTAATAAGGAGCGGCCGCGAGATCCGCCGGGACTTCCGCCGGTTCCGAGAAGCCGGGACAAGACAGGAATAGCAGCGATACTCCGGGACACCGGCAATCAAAGCTACTTACAGTAACAGATCGAACGCCAGATAAATAACTGGGAGCAATTAATATTTTAATGATTCATGATGAACACAGAAATCTGGGCAGGGCTAGGAAGGTGTGATGACGTTATGAATGTTGAAATGAAACGTTCCGAAGTAGCATAGAGCTGAGGAAGTAAGTCCATCAATGGGACAGGGACATATATAGGAAACGATTCGCTGATCACTTTCTTTTTATAACAGAATTATGTGAAAACTTACAATCCAGTGACTTTTAAGCTTACAGACTAGTGTGACTGTTAAGCAACTATAGTTACGCATAGAATAAAGAAAGAAAAGGTCCATCATTCAAGTTTTCAAAAACTATGGGTAAGTTTCACTCCTGAAAAAGACCATAAAGGCAATTTGCAATGAGCTTAACGCAGACAGACTTAGCCCTAAGTATGAGATTTTCTTGAAAAAGGTGTTTCGAAAAAAAAATCAGGCGCGAGCTGGACTTGCGCCCAGAGTGTTTCGTACAAAGAGTAGTTTTTTATTAGTTGTAAATATTCGATATATTCCTTTATCAAAAATATTAAAATTTTACGAGATGTTTTATACACAGCTTCAAGGAACTATTAGATGTGAGCATTTAATTTTTACTTCATACGTTATGCGTTCCTGAGAAATAAGGTTACTCAGAGGGACAACCGAGTGATCCTATAACGGTTCCTTTATACCTTTTCAGGCACGAAACTCTAGAAATTAGACCTCCGACATAAAAACAGTAATCAATGGATCGGCCAGACTTTATGAGCTAGGTTTATCCTTTGCTGAATGCGAATTGACGGTGGTCGATAATGATAATAAACAGATATCAAGTGTAATAAATTACGCTCAAACACAACTAAAAGTCACAACGAATTAATTAAACTCAGGAAGCTAATGAAATGCTAAGGTTTACTTTACTGCCCATCTTATCGGCTATAAAACAGAACTTAATAACATCTTTATGGATGCCGAGAGGCGTATTCAAAATTTGGTGTCTGTAAATGACCCGCGTTACTTTTGCCACCCTTTGATAATTTAGAGGTAATTGTGCTCAATTAAGATAGTTAATATGAACGCAATAATATGAATATGAATGCAATTCGAATGCTTGTTATTCAATCACGCCAAAACTTAACGTACAAATTAGGAACACAAAATAGATTTATGTCCTACGTAGGTAATAATAGTACATTGTGTAGCAAGGGCGGGATAGAAGACATTACGTCAAACGAGCGACTACTAACAAGCACGAGGCGAAGCCGAGTGTTTTTAGTAGTCCGAGTTTGTAATGTCTAATACCGGCCGTGAAACACACAATGTTTTTTATCTTACCGAGTAAATAGTAGAGTAAAAAAAAATATTTTTCATATTATATTGGTTGAAATTGTATAGTATGAATATTCTATATAGTTTACCTTGAAAATTAATATTTATGCGTCTGCAAGCTGGCTGATTATATTATCTATATCAACATTATTGACCATGTATTCATTTGTCATAGGGAATGTATTTCATGCAAATTAATGAAAATTACGATTACTTATAAATATTATGCCTAAAAATAAATAGCGGCAAACAGTTAACAGAAAATGCATCCGAGGATTACACAGATAACGAAAATGTTTTATCCAAAAAGTGGAAGTCAAAGATCGATGAATACAAACAGCCAGCCACGCACGGCCATTTACAATTCCAAATTTGAATTAAGGACAAAAATCTCGCAGAATAGTTCAAATGTTTTTTTCGTCGGGTTCACTGGCAATTCCAAATTTGAATATTCGACTAGAAAACTTTTTGGATGTAGTAGATTTGACGCTTGTGCATGGTATAGTGCCCTATTAAATTTAAAAAAATACTTTATGCGCTCTCGGGCTTTATGGAATTTGTATGAAATCTTATAGCCCGCGGTCGTAATAGCGACCATCCAGCCCACTTTGCTTGCATTTAATGACACTGTTTAAGGGTAGGTGAGATGAAAAGTATTTTAAAGCTTTCATGGACAAACGCAAACAGAGTCACGGTAAAAAGTGATTTATCCCTAACGAGTAAGAAAGAGCAAAAGGTCTCCAAAACATAGTACAGATTTTGAAAAATGGCAGAAAGCGCTGAGAACTAGAAATAGTGAGTAAACAAATTATAACCCAAAAGAACTACCATCACTTATAAGGCCTGAAAGTAAGGTTTTATTTCAAATTTACGCGTTTGTAACAGCTCAAGCGCTCGTGAAGTTAACACTCCCAGCGACCAGAGATCATGATAGAGAGATCTTGAGGTTCATCAAAAAGGCCGTGAAAAGATTTTAGGGTGCTCCTGGTGTTGCCGGCGTTCATATAGGCTACGGTAAAACTAGCCTACCCAACCGGTAGTGAGGTGAGTATTGAAAAGTCGAGAGTGAATGCGTAACCTCAAACGCTCCAGATTATGAGGTGTTGAAAATGTTTGTTGGGTTAACTTTAAAGCTTGAGGGGCTTACTCCTCATTAAAAACAAAACGTCATTATAACGAAATTTAATTGTTCCTTTAATTAAAACCTCCTCTTGTAGCTCTTCCAACCTGTCCATGGCTATATGTAAATACGCCCCTAAATATGCTCACTAAATATGTAATAGGTATGATCTGGAAATACCGCGCCTTATTTGCGAGGCTGTTTTAAAGGCTAATTTGATGAGCTAATCCGCGGACATGCCTGACATTATTACGTCATAATGGGTAATAAACTTCGTTGTTAGTCATCGACACACCTCTGGCAACAATCTCGAAGAACTTGGAAATTGCCATTTCGTCCCAATAATTATTAGTTAGGTCGCTGCCCATTTAGATGACGTACTTAATCAGAATCGATTGCTATTGCATCATACAAGACATGATCAATTTTATTATCTACTAGCAGTTTTTCCGCGACTTCATATGCGTAAATTATAGCCTATGTCATCCGCAGATAAATGATCTGTAGTTTCGGGGCCTATTCAATGCAAACAAACAAAAAATATAATATTCACTCTATATAATATAAAATATAGTCCATACTCATTATGGACTTATATTTTGCCTGCAGCTTATCTCGCTCATTTTTTTTTGACTGGATGATTCCCGTAACTGTTTCGGTTAACCCTGGACCCTGGATTTCAGGCCCGGAACTATCTCATATATACGATACGAGATAAATATCATTGATAGTTTTCACAGCACTCGCTCTATGTCATATTTTGGGTACGGATATGGGTTCAATTTCCGTCATCATCATTATTAATTCAAGAACAATGTATTGCCATTTTTTTCGATCTGTTCCCTATCTTCCGCTATTTCTTTCACCTCTCTATACGACACGACTTTTGCCTTCTCTTTTATATCTATACTATGTTGCCAAGTTGCAATATTTATAGGAATATCTATTGATGAAACTGAATAACTTTTCCCTTGGATAGTGAAACACGAAATAATTTCTCATAAAACACCTATTTTAACCAAACTCCGAATCGTACCTCATAATTTTGATATAATTTCTTTCGTTTACCGTATATTTGAAAGTGTAATCCTCTGTTGCTTTCAGTGTATTGATTCTTTTTCATAAAACAAAAAGCTTTGGATGATACTTACTCATATATTTATTGAGTGACAAATTCTTAATTGTCCTGACAATAATACATAGTTTTCTTACAGAAATTGAATGGTAAAAATGATAAAATGATTACCATTCAATTTCTAAAAGAAAAATATGTCTAAATGAAAAGGAAAGACCCATACCAATTTATATCGTCAAACCGAAATATTTTATACAAAGCACAATCGTCTACGCGGCATTCCAAAAACATTAAAGAGCCACCAACAAATGCAGGGACACTCGGAGTGACACCTTTATTTTGAAATCGTCTGAAGGTGGCAATCTTTTGAACGCATAATATGTGTTTACATTTTATCATCACGTTCGTAAGAAAGGAACAACGATATGGCTAATATTTAAGATGAAAGAAGACAGTGAATCAGAACAGACCACCTTGTTAGTATAATCGGTTTACGGACCTTGTCAAAAAATTAACTTATAAATTATAAATGGGGCTTTGTAAAGAAGAGACGTGGACATCACAATTGGTTGTATATTCGATATTGTGAGAACATTATTTCGATATGATGCTCATACTAATGTATTATTTTCTTGAAAATAATTTAACAAAAAATAAATCGTTTTTCAATACTTTTACCACAATTTTCTAACTCGCCACAGATGTCGCACGACACGTGTTGCTCGGGGTTGTATTTTGAGTTAGGTACCGCGTAACTTTATGGCAAAAGTTACGTTTGCGATTTTCTGTGATTTCCAACATAATTTATTCATATTTAGATTTATTTTTTACGTAAGCACACCGTACTTGGTAAGACACGCTTGTCGCGGGTAGTTCCCGCCGCCATGTGTTTCCCGGTGGAGTAGAAAGTAGAATAGGATCATTCCAAGTCTTCCCGTGGATATTGTAGAAGGCGACTCAGGTAACACAAGCTAAACAAAGCTTATAAGCATCAAAGAGACCTCTCCAACCTCCAACAAGTCTGGCCTGCGTAGGAAAGCCAAATTATCTGAGTGCTCTGGCTAATATATGATTCTGGTAGTACAGAAAGGGTATGCAGGGGAGACTAAAAATGACCTGATAAAAAAGAAAGAAGAAGAAACGCGACATTTGCCGCGCGACACCTTACGATGTCGCCGTACTTTAAAGCGTATCTTTCTTATATATCGATAAGACAGTTACGAGCCGTCTCCTCACTCTCTGACTACCTGCCCGTGATTTTGTGATTTATAAGCGGGCGAAGGCTTCGCAATGCTCGCTGAATACTGATGTGCGGCGTGAATAAGATATTAACTCCTCTTAACTCATAAAAGGTGACAGCCTAACGACCGCAATTGATTACAAGTTTAACATTCGCAATGTTTGTAGAACTTTTATTTGAAATAAATATATTATTATTAGTAGGAACAGCCAAGACAAGACTGATGACCGGGCAGTATTGATCTCTAGTGATGATCTCTGTAGATTTAACTCCTTATTGTCACCTTTTAGTGATCGCAATAAGCTGCTATGTATGCAAATCCATACGTCAGGTATTGAACTTTATTCAGTAAAATATTATTTTGCACGTCTGGTGACAAAGCATATTAGTTTACAGGAGTCAGAATGCTGAAAACGGGCACAAAAGATATTAAACCGCCATGATAGAAATTATTTATATGATCATCAGATAGACCAGATTTTATACAGATGTACATTGTACAGACTAATTCATTTACAAAAACAGCTAGTCAGAAAATCTAAATTTTTTGAAAGAGCATATTATCTTGAAATGCCGGATAGAGTTCTCACCACGACCGCGTTCGGATAACGTACATAATTATAAATCGTCGCACTTTCCGCACGACTTCCAAATTGATTTTTTGGTAATAGACGTGACCTGGCCGCGGGGTCCGAGATCTAAGTAGTGAGTTATTTGTAAATAATCGATCAAGTGGGTTATTCTCTTACTAGATATTACAGAGCTAGCCACTGATGAATCCAGCTTTACTTAGCTGGAATTTAACTAATTAGTTTCCGCCGTAATTATTTTTCTTTTTCATTGAAATATTTAAGTTTCTTTTAAGTGTAAACTTCTTTAGCGAAGCTAAAAACTTTTTGGAAAAAAATGATAATCTTACGAGAGGTCACGTGACCGACCGATTCGTCAGATTGAAAATTCGTAAGACGGACCCGTGACCTGATCGAAAATCAACGTTAATATTCACATAGTTTCACTTTTGACGGCACTCCCGGAGTGCAAAACGCAGTAGATATGTTTGATTTTATAGACAAAAGGATAAAGGAAAACCTTTTTTTACTCGACTGACCCACTCTCACCATCAGCTGATTCTGGGGTCGGAGCCATATTGGCTGGATTTTAAATTGTAAATAGGTATGTAAGTACGTATTTTGGAAAATTTCGCCGGTATCCCTTCAATGCTTGTGCTTTAAAGTAATTTAAATATTATTTTCTTTTTAGTTCCAGCTTGTACACTATGTACTTACTTATAGTGTCGAAGTCGGCGTGTTTGTTTATTTGAGAATATTTTTGTAGATACAATAACTGTATCTACTTACTCATAAAGCAACATTCAACTCCCTGACATAATTATGAGCCGGTTTTTTATTTATTAAAGAATATTTTTGTAGATACAAAAACTGTAACTACTTACGACGAAGCGACGTCCACCTCATAATATTGTGAATAACCCTCTCAAAGGGATCGAAGATCGCATAGCCGATTGCTACCGATCCGGAGCGAGTAGCGACAGCATATTCCCGCGCACCTGTCACGAACTCGCCGGTAGATCACATTGTTTGGTCGATGACGAATCGATTCATTCTCGACGACTTTATCGGAATTGTGTCGTCATACCGATTTGGATGATACGGATTTTATATTACAAAACTATCGATTCGCCGAAATTTGGAAACTTTCCTGGTTCAATTTGGACTTTACCGAGCAAATAATCTTTTCATAATTAATTACCTAGTTACCTTCTTTTTTCACCTTAACTTCAGGACATAAAATTCATCCAGCTTAGTAATATGTTTTTTTTTATAAGATAATGAACGTACCTACTGTTATCATATAACTTAAATTTATTTGATAATTAAAAGTATTCTTGTATCACTAAAATTTTAATCCTGATAAAATATAAATGAAAGTACTAAAACTATCTAAACTTACGCAACTATCTAGATATTTTAACTCAAGTTTGTATAAGAAAATAAAACCCATAGAAACGAAACCATCCAAATATTATTATAATAATAAAAGGCTAAGTACCATCAATAACGCCATTGAGTCACAAAAAGTAGAAAATTACTAAATGGGCGGCCGTAACTAGCGGGGATCCTTTATTTGTCTAGGCCGAATGCGAGGTTCCGTGAAATATCACGTCCAATGAGACATTGACCAGCATCATTCAGTTATACGATGTAGGAGCCATTCTTACCTTTTGTGAAAAGATAAGAGCTAAAATAAAAATCGGAAAATTTGTCGGGTATAGTCAAACGTCATTGATACATCTGAAAAATCCTAAATTGAATTTTTAGCAAATAGTTGCAAAACAGCTTTTTATTACGAAGGTTTAACGTTGTCAAATATATTTTTAATATATTTTCTTACATCCCATGAAGCTTAAGCTAATGTAGATTCGTCGAGGCTTTTTATGAGAACTAACAAAATATATTTAATAATAAAAAATATTGTCTGCTTTCTTCATTTACGTATTTGTGAAATGAACCCGCATTTAAATCTGTATTATATACACTGATATTTAATTTTAATATTAGATATGTACTTACAGAAAATATGTCTTTACACCATGACCTAGAACAAGTATATTACATCTTGGGGATCTAAGGTATAATAAATAGTTTGGTTAGGTAAGCTGCACTTAACTTAGTGTTGTGCAAAGCATTTTTTTATTACAATATTAGATTAGAAGTAGTAACAATACCGAAAATACGACTTCCGATTAGATTGCAGTGTTGGTTGGCTTTAATAAAAATTGAATGTTTAAGTGAACGATTTTTCACGTAAGGAGGTAACCGGCGGGGGGCACCGACAAAGCCCCCAGGGGGCGCCACCGCCGCCCTGCGTGCGCGCATACCTCCGTAATTTGGTAATAACATGACACTTCAGGATCGATGGTGTTACATCTTTATAAGTCGAGGATACCCCACGCTGGTCGCATTTGAATTATAGGCTCGTACTTTTACCTCCTAAGTCCCTTTTAAGTAGACCATATGCTAAGTTCTTTCATGGTGGTTTGGGATAATAGGAAAAACATAGAATAAATCAGCTACTTTTTCTCCCGCGGAGACCGTTAAAGCCGGTCAAAGGATTGGGCGAAATTTCTTACGAATCACGTCAAAAGGTGATGCGGCTAGCAACCCATCACTATTTTGATTCCACTTTTCACCTTAACTGAAGATGGAAATAGGTTTTGGTCGCGATAAACGACATCCACGCGGGCGAATCCGCAGGGGAAACTACCTAGTAATTAAATAACTAATACGAACAATTTTAATTATTAAATTTGAATAAATGAAATAAAAAAACCTAAAACCTCAGAAAACCAAAAAAAGTTAACCACAATAAATTTACTTAGTGTAAATAGCTATCCAGATTGGCTTGTAGCAAGGCAGGATTGGTGCGTGCGAACAAAGTTTCGTGTTAGACGAATATTCAATTAAAAATAGTCAGAATCGTACAACATCAGTCATCACCTGTACGTACGTACACCAGTGTAGGTAGGTCAAAGTAGCGTGATGCGGAGATTAGGCTAGTTTTGTGGGGGTGAACGACCAAAAATACGCCACAACATAAAAAGAAAACGTAAATCTGGCCCATAATCTTGATTTCTTGGTGAAATAATGTTAATTAATCAATAAAGTACCTATAATAAAAGCACGTAACACGCACGCAGACTTTGCAGGTTCACGAAGGGAAATAAAATACATTGTTAATACACGTACTCGGATAACAACATCTAGATATACCTATGCGATTGGGGTAGTTAATGCAGTAAGATAAGAGTAAGGAAGTACTAGAAAGCTGTAATTTGGTATGGGTTGTATATTAATCACGCCAAAAAAGTGGTAGAAAAAATTTTGACTAAAAATTTTTTTTAGGGTAGCGCCCATACAAGTAAAGAGGGAGTATAATATTTTTAGGGTTCTGTACAAGAATTGAAAAACGGAACCCTTATAGGATCACTCGTGCGTCTGTCTGTCCGTCCGTCCGTCTGTCACAGCCGATTTTCTCCGAATCTACTGAACCAAATTAGGTGAAATTTGGTAAGATGGTGTAATCCTATGACCCAAACACGGATGTGCAAAGTAAATAAAGATTTTTTTTAAATAAGGGTAATTTTCAGGGGCCCAATTACAAAACTGAAAAAAAAAGTTTTGCAAACCTTACTGTGTCATATATCAAATGAAAGGGCTCATTATGAGGATCTCAAAAATATTTTTTTTGTTCGGGTTAACTCAATACTTTTGATTTTATTCACGAAAGAAGGCAAAAATTGACCATTTCCCCGAAAAATATTGTGAGGTTCAGAACACCATTTTTCCTATCATTTTTGTTTTAAAGTGCAAATTTTTGTTAGAGGTAAGTGGCTCCCCCTTTTTGTACTAAACGGTTATATATGGATACGTGAAAAACAGTATTACAGCAGTAGTATGTATACTGAAGTTGAAAGGAAAACTATCAGAGCTGAGTACTTAGTACTAAAAAGTTATAGGCAAGCAACTTATAAAATGAACTCGAAAATGTAAAATTTCATACAATTTTCATTGTTAGATGTTTTTGGTCGTTAAACTGTGAGGTGCGAGTGTGAACAGTGTGAACTCAAAGTTGTCATTCGCAACTACGGAACTACGGAACCCTACACTGCGCGTGGCCTGACACGCACTTTGCCGGTATTTTTTTATTGTGTTCTCAATATTGATCAGACAGCAATTTTGTTCATATTGGCGGTTGGAGTGGAGTCACCCTTTTCAGAAAATATCTAGGTCTAATTTACTCAACAGTATTTCAAACAACAATACTCAGTTTGGTTGCAAAAAGTAGTATCTCTTGTATATTTTTGCGTGCAGAGTGGTTCCCGGCAGAGTAGAATAGGACCACTTCAAGTAGTACGTGGATGTCGTACAGGGCAACTTAGGAAACACAAGCTAAACAAAACTTAAAAACATCAAAGAGACCTCTCCAATCCGTCTGGCCAGCGTGGAGAGTGTAGGCCTAATCCTCTGAATGCTCAGGCTAATAAATATAAATATAAGATATAAATATATAGGGACATATCACACAAATTGAGCTAGCCCCACAGTAAGTTGTGAACTTGTGTCGCAGGATACTAACTCAACGATACTATATTTTATAACATATATAGATAAACATCCAAGACCCAGGTCATTATGAAAAAGATCGTTTTCCATCATGACCTGACCGGGGATCGAACCCGGGACCCCCGTGTCGCAGGCTGGCGTGTTGACCGCTGCGCTCTGGTAGTTCAGAGAGGGTCATGCTTCTGCAGTGGAAACTAAAAAAGAACCTGATGATGATGATGAATATTCAAATCGTGTTTAAACAAGCTTAATCTGTTTTGGCAACCCTACCCGGGGTCAGGGCGGCCCCGTGACCGCGTAGGCTCGCGTTTTGGGCCGCCCGCCCACGCCGCGCATAACCTATTGTCTACCCACATGGCCGGCCGAGACGACGCGGAGACGTGATGTCACGTCATCTACAGATATATGTAATTAGGAAAATATCATTCATCGCTTTGGCATGACTACTTCAATAACCCAAAAGCTTCCTACAATTTTGATCAACTACTACATTTTTGTGCTGTTACTAATTTGTATCGCACAAACTCTACGATTGAGTTATTCATAACGGCTGGACGACTCTGCTGATGTTTGCGTTGCCTAACTGATAATATATATACGTATCTATGTTTTGTGTAATGATAAGTGAAATATATATTGTTTATTTTTGTTTGTTTTTACATGTTTTATAATAAATTAATGCTAATTTTACAAACTTATATAAACTAAATGTGAACTAAAAATTAACCATTAATTAATTCTACCAATAAAATAGAATTGCCTATAAATAAAAACTTCCTATAAATAATCCCTACGTATGAATATTAAACGTCCCGCAAGTTATTGCCCTGCGGTAATGAGCCCAGATGACTGGCAGCATTGCCATGTTGAATGGCATAATGCTTGTCCTTTGGGCAAGATCCACGCTGGTCATTCGACACCTCGACCAGTCTTTTTCTCAGCTGACAAATTTATCAAGTTTTTGAGCTGAGGGACCCCATTAACCCGGTTTCTCAACCCTAAACGGCTAGAAAATACACATATTTGTGCCGTTATTTAATGAAATGTAGTATGTAGTAGTAATTAATTAATTGAGGTAACGGAATTATGTTATTGTTATTCTGTAATAGATATTTTATTGAAGTTGTATTTATTACCTTATTAGTTATAAGATGTTATTATTATACTCAGTTGTTATATCATACCTAAATGAAATAAATAAACAGTGGTTGTCTACCGACATATGAATAATAATTACGTAAATAACATAAAATTGAGCTACTAACTAGCGCTATAGAACCGTGTATCTGATAGATACGAGTTACCTATTTATCTCGGCCGTTAGTCATAAGTTCATCTCTACATTAAGACGGCCAGCTTTTGTAGCGAACTTCCTCTTTTATACTGCAACATCCTTTTCTCACCAGATTTACAGTATTATCGGATTACGACCGGACCACACGGTATTTAGCACGCTTAGTAAAATACAATTAAATTTGCGAGCATCAAAGGCATCTATTTCTGTAGCGGCCTTAATGTAGGGTAAACAACACATTAGTGGTCAGTCACAATTGTCGTCCGGCGTCTGTGCTTATTTCAGCCATTCCCGGGAACTGGGGATTAAGAGAAAGGAACTTCTTGTGTGGCGACTTAGTAAGGGTGCGTGCGTTAAGCTTAGTTCCGTTCGCCTGTAAAGACAGCCAACAACTTTAAAATAGTTTTAGTACAAACACCAATGTTTCCCACTTCTACGGAAATCTAAGCAATCGCTAAAGAGTACATAGATATTTTAGTAAGAATAATGAATGCCTTAAATAGCTTTGGTAAAGTAACATCAACAAAGTAATACATATGAATATGAAAGGAGACTTTCGATTATTCTTCTTTATACGAAAAAGTTACAACCACATTCTTTAAAATATTTTCTCCTTCCACGAAGCAAAAGCTAACGCTTTAATTAAATATTTATAGAGCAAATAAGTCAGATTAAGCAAAAGGATTCAATTAACTACTGGTAAAGCAAAAATGGTACAATCCACGAGAACTTGGAGTTAAAAATAATTGCGTTGTAAGTATTATGAATTTCTATATTAATGTATTAACAACAATAGCAGAGAGCCGAGCAATAAAGAAAAGGCTCGTGGGCGTGAGAAAGAAGCGCGGGCGGCAGCGGCGCGGGCGCTGCACTAATGTATACTAGTCAAACACGTCTGTCTGTGTGTCTGCTCCACTACCATTGTCTGCGATACCTTCTCTGTGCTTCGTCCGATTTAGCATTAATATTGCTGTTTACTCAGACATATAGAAAGGTGCAAGATTACATATTGCTCATTTTTGTTTATGTGTGACTATGGTATAATATTTCAATCGATATTTTTATACAAAAGAGCTCATCCGCCCGGGCAATTAGTATGGGAAATTCGAAAGTTTCCTCGAGCCCCCAGCATTGGTTCCATAGGAAAAAATGTTTATATTGACGGGCTGAGTCACCTCCTTCTAGACATGTCGAGGGTCAATTTACCCGCTGTATTCAAGATTTTGCGTTCCATCAGGTTCCACCCTTTATGTGTTAAAATTACTAGGTATCTTTTGTAAATTATCATGTGAGATCTATATAGGTCGATGAAAAGACAAGAGCTGCTTACGAAGTAGCGGTCCCATGAGAACCGTCGCCTCTAGGCCAGAAGCCCCCAGTGTGTGACCGACTACCAGAGAGGCAGCTGATCCCTATCGCGCCTTTCACTCCTCTCACGTCGCTCTGACTAATTGCCCTTGCTCACCACCCATGAAATTACACCATTTAAATACATATATTTCAAAACAATAACCAAGAATTCTGATAACAACTAAGATTACAATTCATTTAATAACTTTTGAATTCAATTTCTTATGTAATTGTTTTATTATTCTAACATAACCCTTCACGGGTTACAAGTACTTACAAGCGAAACGGCTTAGGAGTGATTAAGTTCTAGTACTTCTGACAAAGCGGTCAAGTGACCGTGACAAATAACTGGCTTTGGCTCCATCGGTGTATTATTTCCTAGCTGCCATCATATTTCGATGGATAGCTTTAGGGTCGAGGATCGGCTACCCTGCGCCTTCTAATTGGCTGCTCTTGAGAACACCAGCTTTAATTGTCAGGTAGGTCGCGACACCTGTTATTAACTGGACGTCAAGTGCACGCCAGCGCCACTATTACGTGCTTTTACCCTATATTTCCACGTGCATACCTATGAATGATAATTCGCGCTGTGTGAGCATTCCCACTGATGTCAGATTTAATAAAGGCCGGGCTTTCTTTTTAATCGTTATTTGTGTTGGTATAATTTTGTTACAATTGACGTACTTGTTCCCAATCTCATTCCTGGAAACGTTAATACACGTTCAATTTCCCTGTTTATGTCATTATTTCTTATTTGTAATCAGGGTTTATTGTCCAGGATATTTGGGCTGATCCGCGATTCTAAGCCTGCGCCCCCCGGGGCAGCATGACGAATCCAATTAACAGCTAACGAACACTGTCGGACGTACACTATTTATGTTTCCTCACAGTCGCACTGTAAATATTTAGTTCGAGAGGCGTCTGGCACCGGCCTTGTCTTATCTCATCATCGAGCGAGAACATTTCATGGGCAACCCTGTTTGCGGCGCTGACATGTAAATAACTAGAAAGTGGCAAGCGAGCCTGTGAAGATACCGTCGGGATTTATTTATTTAGCGTCGATGGTAGATAATAGTCACGTGCTACCAATATGATAGCCGAGAAGATTGCGCCGTAAATCAAGAGGCGCGGCGCGGGCGCAGCGCGAGCGGTGGCGGCGGTCGCGTGGGCTTCGACAGGTGATGTCGGTCGATTATCTGCTAATATATACGCGCCGCTCAACTTCTGTTCTCTCATATTATATTATTCATTTCGACACAACGCAAACGAGCTCGCTAAATATAGAGAGCGGCATTCCATGCGCAGCGCGTTGTTCTTAACTGTTGGATTGTTTTATTATCCTTTTTCGATTGCAATTTCTTATTTTAAATGGCACTTGTCCACGGCGAGGTGGGATGCCAGCTCCTATTTGGAGCACTGTTTATTGTCATTGGTGATGTCACCGCGGTGCCATCATCGCAGGGGGCCCGTTTTGGAGCCTTTATGACCGCCACCTCCACATATTCGCAGCGGTTCATTCACCGTAGATACGAATGTGAATGTCATTGTCAACTCGGATCTATCCGCGATCAAGATCAATGGCACCGCAACTCCTTCATGTGGATTCGATGATCCGATTACGTTTGACTTATTAAGTTAAGTATCATCCTTTCTTGATTATTTTGTTAGCCCAGTCTACCATTTTCGTATAAATAAAAGCAAAAAATATATGGTAACACTTTCATGCAGATATAGATCTTTATTTATATCTTAAATAATCAAAGTTTAAAGTATAACCAAATCCATACATTCGTTTCTTTGATTGTAAGATTCGTTTTTAATATTAGTACTCAGTTTAAACGAAATTAAAAATATATACATACATATAATATATTAGCTTCCTGATCTAACAGTTCCGAGTGCTTTATTAACTTTAAGCTAATGTATTTACGTTTATTTATAATATTTACATATCTTTCAGTTGTTATTATTTGGTAATACCTTGTTGCCTAGGAAATAAGTATTAGTATGATGATGTATTACACCCAGCGTAATGTTTGTTAATATGTAAGTAATGTAACTATTAGGTCGCTATATTGTCGTTGTAAAATAGTATTATACTAAGTATCTTTTCTAAGGGTTAGTCGGTGTAGTTACAACTCAAAACAACAACTCAAACACACTCCTAGTCTACCTAATTGCCATTTTCCGAAGGATATAACGCTACATTTCAAGCACACCTTCAGCAAGACCACATCTTACTTTATTTCTAAATGATGGCCTATAAATTTAAAATGAGATCATCAAATTAAATATACTAACAACATTTTAATTATCTTCATTTGAATGATCACTAAAAGCATTTATGCCAGTGGTAATCGATTGATTAAAAATGATGTAAGCAGGCTGACATGACAACAATACTTGATCATCCGTGACAGCTAAACAATTAAATTCGAAGCCGTTTACCAACTTGGCTTCGTGATATCATCTCGGTCAGTAACGTGTTGTGTATGACATAACCCTAGGCCAGTCCTTACTTACATTATAATAGCTAATTAAAATTAGGCTGTGTAAAATGTGCCAGGGACGTTTGATATTAGAATAATGGAACATTAGAGAATTCGATTGTGTCAGACTTTTATTTGAGCAATATTGATAATTGAAAAATTTAATTTTTTTAATGGCTACTAGACATACACAACAAACATGAATTAAAGAGTACCTACTTCTTGCTAACTATTCTACATACAAGGTAGTTCACCTTGTATGGGCTAGTTTAGTTAGTTCACATACAGCTAGAACTTTAGCAGCAGTACGAAACTACTTATACATTCACCTGCTAAAGCCCTAGCTGAGTACTAGGTACTAGGGTCAGACTATCTACAAGATCCTATATAAGATTAAAGAGAAGGATTAAATAATGGGTTTTATTGCTCCTTACTTTTAATCTCACAGACCAGTTGTCCTAATCTGAGGTAGGTCAATAACTAAAATCTTCACCTCATGATATTCTAAAGGACTAATCTTAGTATTGAATCTAGACAATCTAAAAAAGGCACTGGCACTCGTTCGTTACACAAAGGACGCAGGTGCGTGTGAATCTAAGATCCCTTAGTTAGTGTGAATGTTGCATGAAATCACTGTTTTACTTCGGTGTGGTCTAAGAAAAAATGCTAGCACGATTACACAAGCCATCAACCCCTGGATGATTCGCCACGGGGTCCTCAGCCATCATCATTTGTCCCTCCGGATCACTCGCTGTGGAGGGATGCCGCCCTTTTTTGTGGGACCAAAATGTGTGGTGTCAGAAGGTAATGTTATGGCAAATTATGTCACCTTTTATGTTTTACGAGTTTGTATAATCAAGTAAAATTATGTATATTGTGTGTAAGAAAAACCAGGGAGCTTTTAATAAATTCAGACTTTATAATTTTTTGTTACTTAAGTACTTATAACAAAAAAAAAAAAAACTCTAATGCGAACGTAACTCAAACACCTATTCATGCTTCTTTGTAGGTCTTTCAAGTAACATTATAAACTTGAATTATATTATAATAGAAGAAAACGAAAGCTCAAGAAAACCAGAAACTTCGCCTTTAGTTTCGTCATCTCGCGGTATTGAATCATTCGAACGGATTGCTTCAAAATAAATGGAAATCATACAAAAGCAAGTTTAGAAACACGTTTCTAAATTGAGTATCCTCGCTTTTGTATGGTAATTTTTATTATTGGTACATTATTGAGATGGCGATCAGTGGAAAGAAAAAATATATAAGAATCTCTATAGCCTGCACCGAAATGCCTGGCATTGTGCACAGAGAGACAATAGCCGATATAGATATTAATGTTGGGATGGATGTCATGATTGCTTTGGAAACCGTTTTTCTTCTTAACCATTTTGATAGCTGTGCTGTTTGTAAGCCCCAGATATGGCAATCAAGCGTCTTTATGTTTTTACAGAGTTGAGTCGGTCAGCTGGTCTCACACAGCTAAGATCCTTTTAAATTTAATTACCACTATGTTCTATACCCGTGGCATCTTTATTTCATTTTCTACCAAGACTTTTGTCTTTGGTAGATAAGTTAGAATTTTAATACTCCCATGTTTTTATGGAACACATTTTTATGCAGCACCCTTCTATGGAACATAGTCCCTAAAGCAAATTGCAGATTTAGGTGCAAAAACTGTCAGTCTGAAATAAAGTTGGGCAGGAGACGTTTGTCCAATGCGACCAGAAAGGTGGGCAAAACTTGCCACTTTCTGGGTAGGTAGTGGGAAGCCACTGTGGAAGAGACAGACCAAGAAGGAGATGGCAAGACGGATGGCCAGATATAGTGAAGTATTAAACTGAGTATAGAGACCAGCTATTGCCCATCAGTGGCAAGACTAGGAAAATATAAAAATACTTAATAAAATATAAATTATAATTAAATAAACAAAGAGTAAGAATATTTTTGGTAAACTCAATATTGTTCAGATATAGTTACTTAACACAATTTGAATTGATCGTCCTTTTGTATATTTTCTTAAAACATCCGGATATTCTGCAGTTTATGTAAAAAATACTCAATTGTAAGTAAATAAAGAGCCTTTCTACCAGAGACAATATCTGTGTCGTTTTGAAAATCAAAACATCAGGGGTGGGATCAAAGAGGCGGCGCGCGGCGGGCCGGCGCGGGCGCGGGCGCCAAGATCGCAACGATACCCGCTAGAACAGTAATCGTCAATAAAATCTCAATTTAGATGGCACCGATACCGAGTGAGTTACGAACGGACAGTCCGGCTACACGAAAACCTACTCCACGAAGGAATGCGCCCAGTGACAGGACCTGCTAACGAATTAGGTGCTTACACGGAATCCTTTGATTTCTTTTGTTTTGTCAGCTTTAATTTTTGTCGTAGAAAAGATGAGAAGTGCTATGATGATTAGGTCCATGGGAGTATTAAAAGTATCTCTGCCGTCTCTCTTATGCTCCTTTCCTTACGATTGCATAAAGGTACCTAGATATTTATGGTTTTCATTCGCACTTTATGATTGCCCCTAGATGGGTAAATTGTTGATTTGCAGAATGACACATATTTTCCACATTTTAAACAACATTATTACGGCTATCATCTGGCACAGTTCAAATGACTATGGCTATGCGTGCCTGCTCTAGGCCTTAGTCCTGAGCCAACTTAACTGCCACTTCGGATTATTGACGGCTTGACGCCTACCGACAGCCGACAGCGACACGCCTACGACTATTTATAATCCCTTTTTGTCTTTTTGCCCCCACCTTACCACCACAGATAAGAAGGACGTCGAAGTGGGCATTTAAAAATAAATTTGTCGAAAGTGATAAATGATGGATATAACTTTTATTATTTCAAATTAAATTAACGATCCGAACGGAGCGTCTACCTTTTCTCACATTAGTGGACCTTATCTGGAATGATTGCTTCCATTACCTCGGAGACGGACACGTTGTTTTGTAGGTGGAAGATAAAGAGATTAATGCGTAAAGCAATTAATTTTGATTGAGGTGTGTTTTATTAAGTAATTGTTTTTGTTCCCAATGTAGATTAGGGACGCACCGTGAAGTTTCAATCTGAAAATTACGAATATGGTAGAGCTTAGCAGTGTTAGCTCGATACTAGGCCTGCCTGCTGTTAAGAAATGTTACTACTTCATATACAATTTGAGGCAGATAGAATGGAACAGGTCCTCCTCTTTAGTCAAAAACCTTTTCATGCATCACGATTTAAAAGATTAGAAGTAAACAAAACTTTGAGTGGCTCGCTGCTCTGAAAATCTCTGGTTTGAAACTTAATTAGCATTTCGATTGGGTAAGTTATAATGTGATACTAGATTCAGAAAAATATGATCGTACTGAATGCTGAGCATTATCAATTCAGCAAAAAAGCTTTAGGATTGGTACCATCTACTTTAATGATAATTTGATACCGACTTCGAATGTTATCTCTTACCTTAAGATCCCAAAGATAGAGACGCGAGGTCGTAAATGTTATTAAGGTTTATAATATAGCATTAGGAGAAGGAGTTTGGCGTGTGTCGTTCCCACACGGGCTTTAATACATTTTCCATGTTCCAGTTAGCGCCCCATAAATTGATTAAGGCCTTGCGGCGCTGCTCAAAAGTTTTTTATGTGCGGCACAGGTAATACTTAAGGTGCTCTTCCACCGGAGCAAGACGAGGCGACGAGATCATGCAGATCATTTCCACTAAAACTAAATCCGTCTAAGTAGGTTTCATCCACGAGAAACTTTTCAGTTACGAGTACATACTATTAGTTATTTACACTTGTAACTAACCATGTGTCAAAGTTTTATCGATATCTTACGTGGGTGGACATAATACTATTCTTATTTTTGTACTCTACTTATTTGCTTTGAAATATGGATCAATCGTACCTATATAGTGACTCGTTTGAAATAAAAATAAATATAATAGATAAGTATCTATTATATTCATTTTTATTTAAAACCAGCAAAGGCACGAGCGCTGATATGTATAAAATCTGTGAAAGGCAAATATCGGTATCACACAAATTTTACTTTGCTTTTTCTCGCTTCACCTCGCTGGTCTGGTGGAAAAGCACCATTACCTGCTGCCACAATGATCGGCTATGCATGGCGTTTTAAAATCGATAAACATTTTATTTATCTGTGCCAACCAACATATTTTGTTTGTTCACTGATTAAAAGTTACCAATAGCTACTGGAGTACCGTAAGCCTTGATTTACGTACCTATGTAAGTATCTAGATAGGAACATATTTCTAAGCATCGTCGTCTTTGTTATTAATCTTTTAAAATATTTTACCCTCAATGTCATAGATATGATCATGTTTGTTTAAATTATATCCATGATAAATAATAACATCCATAACTTCCACACCCAGGATTAACAGAGAAATTGGCGAAATTCGTAAAAACGAACTACGTTTTTTATAATGAAATACTTAACATCACTAAATGTACGACTCGTGTATATCTAATGTTCATACTTTTTAAATGTAGGGCTACTTTTTATGTTATTATTTAAAAGCATTCGGTGGCGTGGGCTCGGAGCATTACTACTTTATCTATACGTATTTATCCTTTTGTATCTACCTATGCATGAAAAGTTTAAATAAACTGATCTTTAGCAAATGACCGATCATCGAACTTTCTCACCATTTATAAAACTGCCAATCATAATCTATACATATAATAAAACAGTAATAATATTTTGTCTGTACATTTTGTATTTTTGACTGAAATGGATAGAATAATAGAAAGCAAAAAAATTTTTTTTTAATTTCTTGTCTGTCTGTCTATCTGTATGTATGATCACGTTTATCTCTGGAAATATTGGACGGATTCGAATGAAACTTTTTTTTCTATATAGCTATTAAGCCGTGGCAACATATAAGGTAGAAATGATTTTGAAAAATGGAACACCTGATGCAGCATCATAATGATCCAGCTGAACTATAAGAAATATAAAAGTGGAGCCTTAGCAAAAGTTGTTAAGCCTGATGAACATTTTTGTTGAGGTATAAAAAATCTGGGATTTGGAACACCTCATGCAGAACCGTAATGGTCCAGGTAAACTATAATAAATATATAAATGACGCCTTAGCAAAAGTTATTCAACCTGATGAGTATTTTTTTGTTGAGGTATTAAATTTGAAGATATGGAACACCTGACGCAGAACCATAATGGTCCAGGTAAACTATAGTAAATATAAAAATGACGCTGTAGCAAAAGTTGTTTAGCCTGATTAGTATTTATTGTTGATTTATTGTTGAGGTGAAAAAATCGAAGGTTTAGAACATCTGATACACTAAGTACCATGTTAAATTTTATATCGACAATTTTACTGAGTCACACTCTCTTCTGGGATAGAGTGCGTAGAGTACGATTAGCTCATACTACTGGTCATCGCCCAGCGGTCCCCCTTTTGGCAACGTGGTTTTCAGCGCATACGGCAAAACAAGAGAGTTTGCTGTCTGTCCAAGCCTTGAACACACCTTGAACCGAAGGCCCTTTGGAGATGTGCGATAGGTTGAAGGCGCTCTGCCCATACCTCAAAGTCTGGTAAAGTAGCGCAAGCTCACTTGGAGCTTGCTATATAGCCTTCTTCTCATCGTGTCGGTGTATCAAAAAGTCTAAAAGAATCCTATATTTTATCCCTGCAGTATTTAGCAACAGCCAATGCAATGCCAAACAATTTTATAACACTGCTACTAGTATTTTCTTATGTATGTTTAGTTCGTATTAAGGTATTTTAATATGCCGGAGTCATATAGTCCACGCAAACGAAGTTGCGGGCATCAGCTAGTCCTTATATAAATCGATGCCGTGTGGTTCCCGGCAGAGTAGAATAGGGCCACTCCAAGTCTCCCCGTGGATGTCGTAGAAGTCGACTAAGGAAACAAAAGCTAAACAAAACTACAAACATCAAACAGACCTCTCCAACCCGTCTGGCCAGCGTGGTGAGTGTAGGCCAAATCCTCTGACCACCCTGGCTAACACATGGCTCTGGTAGAACAGAAAAACAAACTTTAAGAAGGATCAGATAGTAGTTAATCTTCATAAGAACATGGTACCTAAAACAGCGTAATGGAGTGAACTAATTTCCTGTTAGGAAATTGCTTCACTGAATGTGTACGATTTCCCTAAAAGCTTTCTGTAACAGTCATCGTCCGAACATCAATCACTTGCAATGGACCGATATAAAACATATTTTCATAACAATAGACGACATGTCGTTTTTGTTAGAAAACCAAACATTAAGTTTAAATGATTATTATATAGTGCGTTTGTTTACTTCGCCTTAACCAAATTAAATTTGGTTTTATATTTAAAAACGGGTCACTCACGTGCTACTTTGTCGGGATTGCCGACTATAAATTTGGTTTTGTCAAAATTCCTAGCCTCTGAAACTTGGGTCTACATGACTTTTGTGGCCTACACCGTACTTTTGAGCGAATCGCTCAATTTTGTAAAACAAAAATCTCTATTATAGGGCCTTTGTTACACACTGAACAATGATATAGCTATGTCCCCAACATTAGTGCTATAGCGTTGCTTTGATTCTAATAAAGCAAAGTATATAATTTTTATCATATTATACATATTTATGAGGGTTCTGATTTTATTTTTAATTAGATTATTTCATGATCTTGAAAGTTTGTACGCAAATAAATAAATAAATAATAAATAAATAATAAATATATAGGGACATATCACACAAATTGAGCTAGCCCCACAGTAAGTTGTGAACTTGTGTCGCAGGATACTAACTCAACGATACTATATTTTATAATATATACTTATATAGATAAACATCCAAGACCCAGGTCAATATGAAAAAGAACTTTTTTCCATCTTGACCTGACCGGGGATCGAACCCGGGACCCCCGTGTCGCAGGCTAGCGTGTTGACCGCTGCGCCACGGAGCTCGACAAAATCTAACAGCTAATTAAAGGGATGGCAGATCTTTTGAAAATATCTTACTAATAAATTCATCAAGCTCCTGTTTAAGAGACGATTTTGGTTAGGTAAATATTTACTACTTTATATGTACTACTATTTTCAAAATTCTATGGATTAAATATAGATGTGACGACCTCCTTTATTTATTTTTAGCAAAATGTTACTGGTCATTATTTAGGATTAACAAATCAACTCGAAAACTTCTAAATTCAAAAAGTTTAAGCGGTGCAATGAAGACGGCCAGCAATTTAGCGCGGGAGTTCGAACAAAAAAGCGCGAGGTGACAATATAAATAACAATTTGGCCCACCCCGTTCGAATGTGGTTCGTCGGATTAGCATAAGAATGCCGCATCATGGACGCCCACGACCCTATACTGTCCCTCGTTGTCTCTTTATACGTCGAATTTAATTTTGATTTACGACTATCCACACAATTGTACGCAAAACATTCTTCGGCACCAAGAACGTACCTACTCCCGAAGTTTTCAACAGCCATTGTGCCCGTAAGCCGTCAGTTAGTATCTTATTTACAGTAATCTTTCTTTTAGCTTGTGTTTTTACATTAGGTATACTTGGTATATAAATATAGTTGTCTGGCATCTAGCTTAACGACTTTCATCTAACGAAGCAACTGAACGAACAGAACAGGAAAAGAACCAAAACTACCTTCTGAGGCAATAATTGCACTCACTGGTATTCAAATTAGGGAGCTCCGTTGTTCGTGTGACACTTTAATTTTGACCATGCCATGAGCACCACACATAAAATGAGTCGATCTTAGTTTAGAAGTTACAAGCATATTTTAGTAACCATGGCTTGGTTTCTGGCGTGCACAAGCTTAGAAAGCTTAGAACACAGATCTGTATATCCTCTGAATCTCCAAACTATAACACCCAGCGACGATCTGTTTTCTCCCAGATTTAGTAAGCGTGCTTTCGAGCTTGGCCACTAAAAACATGCTTGTAACATAGAAACTACAGACCGACTCATTTTTAGGCGTAGTAAACTAGGAACCCTATTAGTTTTGCCATGTCTGTCTGTCTGTCTGTCCGTCCGCGGTTTTACTTAGAGACTATAAGTACTAGAAAGCTGTAATTTGGTATGAGTATGTATATTAATCATGCCAAAATAGTGGTAGATAAAAATCTTGCAAAAAAAAATTTTTTTTTGGGTAATTCTCATACAAGTAAAGAGGGAGTAATATTTTTTTTAGGGATCCGTTTCCGAAATATTTGGTTTAAAAGTGCAAATTTTTGTTAGAGGTAAGTGTCCCCCCCCCCCCCCCCTCTAATACGTGAAAAAAATTACAGCAGTAGTATATATACTGAAGTTGAAAGGAAAACTATCAGAGCTGAGTATTTAGTACGAACTAAAAAGTTATAGACAACCAACTTATAAAATGTACTCGAAAATGTAAAATTTCATACAATTTTCATTGTTAGATGTTTTTGGTCGTTAAAATATGAGGTGCGGTGCGAGTGTGAACAGTGTGAACTCAAAGTTGTCATTCGCAACTACGGAACCCTACACTGCGCGTGGCCTGACACGCACTTGGCCGGTTTTTTATATTTAGCGAATAATTTCGACTAATTTTAGAATATGGAAAGAATTTACATCGGTGATAGTGGCCAAGCCAGAAAGAGTCACCCTATGTTCTCCGATAGCAAGTACTGCTTGATATTATGAATATTAAATTTGCTGTTATCGTTTTTCATGACAAATCTTAACTGCCTATGTTCGGCATCGTAAAGACCTTAGGTACAGTCGGGAACAGATAAATCTGACCCCTATGAGCAGATTTTAAATTGTCAGGTTTATCTGCCCCCGACTGTTCATTTTTATTTTCACTCAAAACTCAGGATTTAATCTGAGTTTTGATTCATTTGATAATTATTGGGTACTTAAGGTAAAATTGCTCATTAAATGGCCATAACTTCTTCCTTAAAAATAATTAATAACTTAATTAATAAAAGCACGACCGTTGTCATATATCACAACCCGCATTAAAGTCGATACATAATGCTTCTTAAGATCCCTTTATGCAAATATCAGTAAAAATATCCCACCTCCGGAAATAATTAATTGGGGGCTCCCCAGTGCTGGACATGTTCGAGCATTAAAGTGATGTATGGCGGTTGATCAGATAGTCTAATTATTTTAAGCAGCCCATAAATTCTGTTTATTTTTCGGCAATGCGAAGTTGCTTTGCGATTTCGGGACTACCGACTATACGAACACAGATACAGCATTAAACGTTTTATGATACATCATTAAAAAAGTTATACACGTTGCTTTTATTTTGGCGATACTTTATAAATTACTAGCCCATTCGGTGTTCGTCCATTAAATAAATAAACATAAACAACACTAAAGTTACAGTGAGTAGGTAAGAAGTAAGATTAATTATTTTCAAATAAAATAAATCAAACCAAAAGCAATTGATTTGTTTCTGATGAATAAGTATGAACTAAATAATGATATAGGAAACAAGTACCTATACACCGTGTTAATCTGTAACCTTGCTTTATTCTCGAAAGAACTCTATCGATCATGCTCAACAACTTTCCCCAAATAACATAAGTAAAATTATAAAAAAGAATTGGAATACTCATACATACTTAATCGATCAGGTGATTAGTAGTGTTGTATGGGGAATCATATAACGACCTATGTACGGTTGGAAAAGTTCTTCAGAATGATCAGTATTGGTACGTGGCATGGCGAGGTATATAGATTTACATGGTATATAGAAATTTGGTATCGAATCTCCATTATTATGTCCAACACCACATGAGTAAATAATCACTAGAATTGTGATAGTAGCTAAACTCCAATGAATGCTTTAAGTAAACAGAACGATATCTTAATTCAAAATAAATATGCCCAATAAAAATAAAATAAATAATAAACGACGTGCTCAGTGTTAATACGCATTTAAGATAATATATTTTTACCACACAAAAATAAATGTCCTCCTAATAAATCGTGCCGGACCTTATCGGTTTTCGAGAGGCGACAGTAAAACCCGATAAGGACGTAGGTCCCTACGGAACGAGAGTTTTGAGCGAGTTAACTTGTTTGTTTGCGTTCGGTTGGCCATACATTTCGTTAAGGGATACTTTTGAATGTGTTCTTTAGTGTTTACGGACTTGGATCGTATGGAGAGGCGCGCGACTGGAGCGTAATCGGCGTTGCATCTTAATTTAGTTGTCTTGTACGGTGGGAGGCGGCGCTGTGGGACATTACAGCCTTACCCACTGCGAAGGCTCGGCAAAGGACGCCGGGCTCGTCTGACGCATATATCGCCGTATTTATTACAAGACAGTTAAAAAGAATTTATGGATTTAATTGGGTAGATCTTACTCTAGATTGATTTTGCTGTTCTACTTACCACATTGACGAACTCCTGAAACGTGATCGCGTCGCTGGTCGCACTGCGGGCTTTGTCTAATAGAATCTGAAAGAATTAAATAATTAATTCGTTAATATTTTTTACATTTGATGTGCAGAATGGTTTAAGTACATCTGCTTAATGTTTTCATGCTGAAGTCACAACAAGAACAAATAAGTATAGTGACAATTCCCAATCAAGATAAACGTAGCTTGGTAAGAAATAACGATAAAGGTGGCTAGATATAATACAATCCTTAATTAAGCATGTATAGGATAATTTAAAATAAAAAATAAGCCAAATGCGGGTCGGATTCCCGCACGAAGGGTTCCGTACCATCTTACAATTTTAAAGGGAACTAAACTAAATGTTCTGTGAATATTTCAAGCGTCTACCTGTTGCCGTTATTAAAATCGAGCAAAAACTAGCATTAAAATGTGAGCTACCCTTAAATGTTAATTTTATTCTGTAAAAATTTCAACTGTCTAGCTATCACGGTTCGGTGAGATACAGCTTGCAGACAGACAGACGGACGTACAGTGAAGTCTCGTTAGTAGGGTCCCGTTTTTACCCTAAAAATTGAGTATCTTTTTAAAGACGTGAGAGGGTAGTTAATTATACCAGTTAACAGTTGACTAAAACTAGCGAATTTCCTCACCTCGCGTTTATGGGGAGGCACTTGAGCAATAAAGTCTGGGTTCTGCAGCGTCTGCAAGAAGTCAGGCCACGGGATCTCGCCGAAGCCTTCGGGGTCGAACTAAAACAAAGCACAGGGGGTACTATTTTAGAACGGATGACTTCACAAGACAAGCGACTTTTCGAAACAAAGATCATGCGTTTTCGAATAGTCGCCTGCACATAGGAATAGCGCCTCAGCAATTTAACGGTCACGTAGCTTTTACGATTGTCAACAAAAAATAAATAATAGGAATATCATAACCGACCTCTTTTTACGACTTCACACATGTTTAATATTTTCATTTCCAAAAAGACAGGAATAAAAAATGTAAGCGCCCTATCATCTCCTACCTCGTATTATCTGAATGTTCGCTACGTGACGACACATCGTTTGTGCCGGCGCTACCGCCTCTCTTTATCTGCTTTTAAAACATTTTACACTGCGCTTCTGTACATTTTAATCAGCCAAAAGCAAATAATATTCTACGAATTTTGTTTTTGTATCGTAAAACGACAGTTTTTATGATTTAAGGTTATTTAACCACATTTATTGGGATATAACCCGGCCTTTTACTAATTTTGTACTGCTTTGTCTAAATACGAATCGATTCAATTTATTTATTTTGTGACAATAGGTAGGTGTACATGAGATAAATAAAAATATTGGGCTTCTATGTCCCGCCAAAAAGCCTACAAAATCAAAAAAGTTTTTATAGCACGTAAATATGTACTCGTGCCCATATACTATATAGCTAGCAATTTCCCGCGACTTTATCCGCATTAATTATATAGCCTATATCACTCGCAGATAAATTAGCTGTGTATAGGTGAAAGAATTTTGAAAATGGACCGACCATTAGTTTCGGAGCCTGTTCAGTGTTCAATGCAACAAACAATCAAATCTTTCCTCTTTATATATATATATATATATATATATATATATATATATATATAATTATTATTATTAGTAGAGATAGGCATGGAAAAGTTAACGAGTGTTTCTCGAGCCAACGCATTTACAAAAACAGTCATAAAATTGGCCTTATGGGAAAACAGGTAGTTAAATAAAATAAAGTTATCGCACATGGAATCAGCGGAGAGATGAACGCTTATTTATTTTATTTTTTTTTTTATTTTTATTTTATTTATTTATTAACAAAATTGTACAGCATTACAGTTATACCAAAGCACTGCACAACTTAACCTAGGACTACGGATTCATCCATCCTTTTCACAAAATATTAACAATTTATTCATCAAATGTACAAACCCATCAGCAAAAATATCACATTCCCTTCCTTTTAATGATGCCAGGAATTCGTTGAGTTCAGAAAGACCTCGCAAAAGAGGGGACTTTGCACGAGCGATTGTGTTTGAGGGAGGTATTGCAAGTAGCCTGTGTCGGCGAGCACGCAAGTAGTTGTTTGGTGCAAATAGTCTTAAAACGCACGACACAAGCTCCGGACAATCCGATTCACCTCGGAGACACCGACTGACAAATATAAGTAACTGCCATTTTCGGCGTACCCGTAACGAATTATAACCCAAACTACCCAACAAAAATTGGGTTGGATACAAAAATGGGTAGTAACTATAAAATTTCTTATATAAGAATCTCAAAAATGCTTTCTGTACCTTCTCGACAGTAAGAATATATGTAGCCTCATGTGGGCTCCAAATTTTGGAACTAGTTTCTAGTTTGCTCCGTACAAGAGCTGAGTATAATAATTTTATTACATTTACATTCAAAAATCAAAAAAAAAAAATCAAAACGTTTATTCAGAAAATAGGCCTTTGCAGGCACTTTTTCACGTCATATCATATTTAAAATTATCTTATTAGATAATATGTATTTATTAATTGTTCAAAAGCTACAGACTACTAGCGTTTCGGAACCGACCACTGCAGAGAAGAAACGCTTTAGTAAAGTCCCTGCAGTTGCGTACCACAAAGCCAAGCTGTCTAAAGCAACTTGATGCTAGCTTTTGCACGTGATCATGGAAGTTCAGCTTCGGATCAAAAATAACTCCCAAGTCCTTAACTGAAAAAACACGAGTTATGTCACTAGAGCCTAAAGAATACTGAAAATAAGACGGATTTCTCGCTCGGGTAAAAGTCATGACACAACATTTGACATTATTGAATAGAAGTTTATTTCTTATACTCCAATTGAAAACGGCATCGATGTCGGCCTGTAGCCGGTGATGATCCGAAGCGTCATTGATGTCCAAAATAATCTTCAGATCATCAGCAAAAAGGAGACATTTAGCATGCCGTAAGACTTGTGGAAGATCATTAATCATCAGCAGAAACAAAAGAGGTCCAAGCACGGAACCCTGGCTGACTCCAGAACGAGTATTATATGGTTCAGATTCAAAGCAACCATGACGAACAAACTGTTTACGGTTTCGTAAATAGTCAGCAAAAAATTTAACAAGCTTTGGAGAAAAGCCAAGTAAAGACAGTTTCCCCAAAAGAATGTCGTTATCGACACGATCGAAGGCTTTTTCGAAATCGAAATAAATGACATCCACCTGCGCACCCTTATCCATACAAGACGAGATAATGTCGACAAGAGTCAGCAAATTGGTATCGACTGAGCGACTGCTCCTGAAGCCGTGCTGAGCGTCATGGAGGTATGGTTTAACTTGCTGGCTAATTTTGCTATGAAGAATAGTTTCCTTAAGCTTTGGGAGTGCTGATAAGTTAGCTATGGGGCGGTGGAGTTCCACTGCAAGAACATTGCTGGATTTTGGGATCGGGGTGACACGACTCAATTTCCAGAGAGACGGATAAGTACCCGTATTTAAACACACATTAAACAAGAAAGAAATAGGCTCAATTAAAAAATCTTTGCATGCCTTTAACACAAAGGCCGGGACGCTGTCAGGACCGATTCCAACAGGTTTGAGTTGTTTTAAACCATTCAGGACGTCATCATGCGACACACTGACTATGTTTATGTACGCAGCGGAAGGAGTGACTTCGTGTGTTTGAACTACATTTGCATCTAACAAAGGTGAATCAGGTAGGAAAACATTGGAGAAAAATTGTGCAAAGGCATTCGCGGCTCCCTGACCTATATGGTCAGTACCACCATAGCTAACACATGGTTCAAAGCCCCCTTTTGACTTCAAATTAGATATATGCTGCCAAAATAATCTAGGATTGCTATTTAAACTATATTCGACATTATGCCTATATGCGTCATATGCTGCGGTGATACGCGATTTTATGCTCGATCGGAGATCACTAAACGCCTTATAAACAGTGCGGTTATTGGTAGTTTTCCACTTTCGATGAAGGACAGATTTCACTTTAAGATCCTTAATAATATCAGCGGTAAACCAAACTGGATACCGCCTAGCTCCTGCCGATGATCTAACTTTCCTAGGTATACACAGGTCAAAAATACCGTAAATTATATTATAGAAATTATTTACAGCTTCTTCAGTGGTTTGAGCTTGGTAAACAGACAGCCACGATACTTCAGAGATATATTTATAGAGCATATCATAGTTACCTTTAGGGAAGTTCCAATCCCGGCTAGCCACTATATTGCTAGGCGGTAGTTTATGGACGGTGAGATTCTTTTTAATTGAAACTGTTAACGATAGGGGCGGATGATATGCATCCTGGAGAGCCACCAATCCCTCATCCGATAATTTTACTGTGGCTGAAGTTTCAAAGAATTCTGGCACCAATACGACATCTAATTTCCCTCCATGCGAATTAAAAACATTATTCATATCTTTCATACAACAAACACTTAGGAAATAACAATAGTAATTTTTGATGTTTTCTGAAGAGCTGTTAAGATTAAGGTCACCAGTAATAACAATAAGACCTTTCAGATCATTGATCTTGCTTTCAACATTACAAAAAAAGGACATATATACATCGTCTTTAGAACTAGGAGGAATATAGAATACACATAAAGTTAAATTGACACCACGCACTTTACATGAAACCCATAGGTCCTCACCACTTTTAGAATCAAGCTCAACTCTTCGATACAAGGTAATTCCTGGCCGAGCTGCAACCAAGACCCCACCGCCACACCCAACGCGATCACGTCGCATGACACTCCAACCGCCAGACTGAAGCTCTGCGTCGTACACCGTAGAATCAAGGTTGGTCTCTGTGACGGTCACGAAGTCATGTTCCAGGAGATGTAGGTTTTCTCGCCAAAACCGCAACTTTGTTTTAAGGCCACGAACATTTTGGTATATAATTTGGAGTGAGGTTCGAGAAGAAAGGGATCCTGAGTCCGTACAGGTGCTAGGAAGACTGCCTCTGGGCTTGGACACGAGGCCTCTGCTCCCGTATGGCACGAAAGTTAACCCAAGGTTTAAACTTAGCATTTACAGGCCATAGGTTCGGAGAAAAACAATCATCATAGTACTTCTCCAGTACTCCAATCTTGTATGACTTGTAGTCACCCCTCGCGGTGAGCTCGTGTATAGTACAAGCTCCGTCAGGGCAGATCTGATTGACGTAATCACGAACATCATCAAGGTCTGATGCCATGTTCCATAAGTGAAGGTACTTTCTACATTCTGCAGCTTTCAATGTGGTCACACCTGGACCCGCGGTACCTGTGACTGAACGCCGTGTCCTTCGACTTACAACATTCCAGCGATGCTGACCCTGGTCCTCCTCAGTTTTGTCAATCACGTTTTCGACCCCTTCATCCTCCAAAACAGGGGCAGAAATAATAGTAGCAGCAACTGACTTACAGAAATGTTCGCCCGCGGTTTCCTGAGCTCGAGCGTGCACTATGCCGTGACTAGTGCTAGCACGCTGGGTATCTAAGTTGCGCTTTTTCTTTGATGATTTGTTGGACCCTTTGGCGGTACGCAGTCCAGTAATGTTAACTCCAGCATTGCTGGTTTTAGTCACAATTGACGTAGGCACAGCACAAGATTCGGCACCCACTGAACCAGCTTTATCAAGGGATTTCGCTGCATTATTCACAGGAGAAACAGAACGAGGTAAATGCATAGACGAGTCCACAACTAATAACCGTTTTTCGCATTCCTCCATCTTTGCCTGGCAAAACTTTACTGCATCAACAGCCTCTTGTAGGCGACTAGTCAAGACGGATACATCCACACGAAGTTGGCGAACCTCCAGCATGACATCAGAAATAGAATATATTTCACTTACATTAAGGTCAACTGGGGGAGGTTTTCTTCTCAACGTGATATTTGGCTCAACACCTCTCTTAGCGGCACTCACCGGTGTACTGTCATTTTGACCACCCTTTTTAGCTGAGCACAGGCATTCCGGACAGGTCCAATTTGTTTGCTGGTCGATATCCAAGTTAAATACATTAAGGCATTGAGAGTGGTAGCACTTAAGGCAATGATCATTTACACACCTAAGGTAGGCATCACATCCTTCGATAGCCGCACGGCACGCAGAACAATCCATTTCAACAGCAGCTTCAATATTCGGTTGCAATATCTGAACAGCTCCGCACTCCAAACCTTAATCTGATTACCTTATATCTGATTACTCGTCACGTAGAGCTACTGACTGAAATATTTGTGCATTTCTTTAAGTAAAACTTACCCTATCGAAAAGAAGGCGCCATTTCTGAAACAAAATATTTCACATTAGAAATAAACTTAAATAGATAGGTATAAACGAAGATGATATTATAAGGTTATTATATACTTACTTATTAAGTAATTATGAGGCAAGATTGTGTTTTCATGTACCTGTGCCATGTACTTATTAAGTAATTATAAGGCAAGATTGTGTTTTTATTTGTGGTAGAGCCTCGCTACCGGCGAAAATCACTTTTGCTGGTAGCATGAGTGGGCCGGCTTTTCCGGGGAAGTACCACACTCTCACTTTTGAGTAAGTAGCTTTACCGCTGCTATTATTCGTTCGGTGAGTGAGAGAGCCGGAGGCCCATCTCCCTCTCCCCTCTGGGGAGGGAAAAGAGAAAGGCCGGCTATGCTTCTGTGACACCCTTGGTGTTGTAGTTGTCCATGGGCAGCGGTGATCACTTACCATCAGGTGACCGGTTTGCTCGTTTGCCGTCCTATGACATATAAAAAGAAAAAACTAATCTTGTAAGTAAAACGAAGCTAATAGTACATTACGTTTATGATACAAGAACGGTAAGCTGGATATTATAGAGGTGTTTTTAGGCACGAGGCGAAGCTGAGTGCTTATAATAAACCGATGACTATAATAGACACTGAGTACGGGCATCATACGACGTTTTTCAATACACTAGCAATTGAGTACCTACCATAAAATAAAACAAGATTCAATTCAGCAGATATGGAAATATTAGGTATTAAAGTTAAGAATAATGCCGTGTGGTTCCCGGCAGAGTAGAATAGGACCACTCCAAGTTTTCCCTTGAACGTCGTAGAAGGCGACTTAAAAAACCACGAGCTAAAACAAGCTTATAAATATTAAAGAGACCTCTCCAACATGACTAGCCAGTGTGGAGAGTGTTGGCCAAATCATTTGACTGCTCTAGTTAATATATTGCTCTGAGAGTTAGTGATCGTGCTCCTGCAGTGAAGACAAAAAAAGACCTTTTAACTCACATCATGCATTAGCTCCCTCCTGATTTCCGCCTCATCCAACTCCGACCCAAGATCAGTGTGGTCCGTGTCGTACAGCGGCTCCGCGGCCCGGGACAGCGACCCCAGCGAGTCCCGCGCCGACGCCAGGGACCCCGTGACCGTCGGCAAGACCCCGGCTTCGATGCCCGACTCCATAGACGTGTTGGTGGACAGCAGCGTGGTGGCGGCGGCGGCTGGCGCGCGCAACTCGCCGCCGCCCCCGCACCCGCTCCGCACCCAGACGGACATCCCAACAACACCATCCACCCAGCAGTAAACAATGCTTATGCCAATCTTTTCATTAGCTCTTCATAAAGCCAATGATCTGTGCGAGACAGTATCAAAAATACATTTCTAAAACTGGACAGATTTGTGGGACTGTTTTCTTAGCTTTTGCACGCCTTTTGGACTCGTGGTTTTGGACAGAAATATTTACGTAGTTAGAAATATAGAAAGAGTAGAGGAAGAATTTAAGGCACGTATGTTTTTTGGCGGTTTGTGGAACACCTGGAACAAACAACAGGTAATGTAGGACAAAAGCAATGAAGTCAAATTAAACCCCCTGTACTCTTAAAGCATTGTTTGACTTCTTAAACGGTTTCTAACGGCGGGAATTATAATAATAATAAACTCAATTTGACAATTATACGACCCTCTGTATTCCAAAAATCTTTTGTGAAGGCTGAGAGGTACGATTATAGAGTTCCGCGAATACGCGTAGGTACATATTTAATTTACTTAGTAGGTATATGTACTTTCCCAATACTACGAAGATATTTTCAATAAACGATTTTATAAAGCCTTTACAAATCTAAGTATTAACCTGCATATTAATTTTTAACCGACTTCAAAAAAGGTGGAGGTTCTCAATTCGTCTGTATGTTTTTTTTTTTGTAAGTATGTTTGTTACGCGATTACTCAATCAGTTATGGATCAATTTTAGTGATTCTTTTTTTGTTCGATAGGTAATGCTCCAGAGGTGGTTCCATAAAATTTTTGTCACAATGTATTAATAAATTGAGCACTTTTGAAAAATAAAAAAAAAGCCAAAAAAATTGTCAAAGTATGCCGTTCGGTTTAAACTTATTTGCATTTTATTCATATGCGAATCAAGACAAATTGATGAGAACGTTACTTCTCTGTTTTGACTAAACTTCGAAAGATTTAAATTTTTTTTTTACGAAATGTATCCAGTGCTTTTAGAAAAAATCAACAAAAACCAGTAAAATTGTACGAGTATGCTGTTTGGTTTAATTTTATTTCTGTTTATTTTTTTCGCGAATCAAGACTAGTTGATGACGACATTGTTTCTCTCACAGGTTTCTCTATTTTGATTGAACTACCAGACCCACTAAAACCTAACTTTTTGTTCCAGTATGTACATTTACGTATAGGGTTAACGTAAGTCGGTTTTACTTTTTGTTAAAAATAATTATTGAGGTGCTATTTGAAATAGCGTCAATTATAAATTATACTTTGATAAACACAGAATGACAGATACTATATGTTAATAGAACCCTGCCTGATCCTTAGGATCCTGACTCAGACCGTCAATATAAACCACTTTTCCATCCATCTTCATTCAATACATCCATAATCCATATTAAAAATATAAAAAAACAGTAAAAAAATGTGTCAGTACATTAAATATATTTTCAAAAAAATTATTGCGCCGATGGAGACATAGTAATAGTAAGAATTTAAAAATAATGTTTGCCTGTTTATACTGGCTAATCTCCGGAAATACTGGACGGATCTGAATAAAACTTTTTTGTTATACTTATACCTAGCCTTAGAACATTAAACTATATAGGTAGCTGTTAACCCTGGACAACATAAAGAGAAAAATTTCAGAAAAATAAAAACATCTGATGCAGGACCATAAAGGTTTAGGAAAACTATAAGATATAATATATTCTTAGGTATTAAGGACGTCTTAGCGAATGTTGTTCAACCGAGCATTTTTATTGAGGTATAAAAATCGAAAAATTCTAACGCCAGATGCAGAACGAAGTAAAATAATTATATTGGCACTAACATAATATAGTCCACGCGAATGAAGTCGCAGACATCAGTTAGGCAAGAAATAAGAAGTTATTGTTACCTTAGAGTTAAATTATATCAAAGAATGCAAATTGGAAGAAATAATTTTCCGATACCAAACAAGGCAATTACGTGTAGAGGGCAACGCTAGCGATCCGCTTGCACCAGAGGGCTTCTACCCTCTTGACGTTGCCCTGGCAACGGGCGCAATTTCATACTCCACTTAACTAGTGCTAACTTGCTCACGTGCATACAATGGAACAGTATTCGATTAACTTTATACTAATTATATTAAATAAAATTTACTTTCTCATGATCAGCGATCAAACTTTTATAACTTTGGTCCAGTGTTATGCGATATATCTCCTATTATGTATGTGTCTTTAGAGTTGTAATAACCTTTTTCCATATTGTATTTTTTGTAACGTTCTATTGACGTAGGATATGTGTATACATGGGTATACCTATGTTTTTTTGTCTTATAAGAACTTAGAACAGCGACTATCTCCCTACTCTCTAGTCTACTCTCTACCATTTATTGCAAATCACTCTACATTTATATACTTACTTCTTTAACAAAGCACATTTTATTTGTTTACATCTTTTTTTATGCCTTCACTGTATGTAAAATTTAATGAATATGTGTAGGTATTTTTTTAATGGAACAATAAGTATAAATTTACCTACCTTTAGTCAAATAGCAAGTCTGCCTTCTAATTTCAAGACTATAAGCTTTATACATATCTTACTTGTCTTATTTGTTGGTGCTACCTACTTAGGGAACCAGTAACTACTTAGTATATAGGTACCTACGTAGGCAGAATTGTAAACTAACAAAAAACTATATATAAATACCTATATTGTCATCATAAAATATAAGAGTTCTTGTAAATCCGTATATAGAGCTCTTGTGTTGTTTTTTCATTCCTCTCTTGCTTGAGAGAAAATTCTATACAGGTAGTCACAAAATCTATAAATTGAAGACGTCTTCAATTTATAGACAGTTAATATTACAATATTACAACAATAATATTACAGCTTCCTAGCTATTATTATTCCTACCTAAATAGTACCTAAATCATTAATTAAAGATAGTATGACGCTAAGACTAAATGATAACGACGTTTGTTTACATTCCTAAACAGCCCATCAATGAGCTGCCGATAGCAACATAACCAAAGTCTCCACTTACCTTGGCAATTTGACTAATCGTTGCACTTCACTATCATAAGGGCAGTTTCACACCGTTCTTCATTTCCCGAATATAGCGCATTTCGTGTCAAGAACACATTATCGGCCGGCGGAATAGGTGGACATTTATCTACACGTCAAAACACGTTGTTTGTGTTGCAGAAGTGGGAATGGCGTCAGGGTTTCAGCGCATGCGTCCATGCAAGCAGCCACGAGGGTGCATGCTTTGAAATATTAATGTGAGGGACCCTTTAGCGAGTCCCGCTAAACCAACTCTAGTGATAGGAGCTACATAATAAGCTCAAGGGAATGCTTACTGTGTCCCTAGATTACAGTATACGTAGGGTAGGTGCTTACTTACCTGCGTCCACTATACAGCACACCAAAACGTTTAAACTTTAAACGATCACTTTTACTGGGTGGATATGTTATTTAAGTAGCCGAATGAGTACTTATATGAGTAACTGGGAGGTAATTCATTATACGAGTATGTTGATAGTTTAACCCCATTTTAACCTTTACCACCCCAACTACAACACTGTCTGTGAAATACCTTGTGGCGGGTGAGTTTGGTTCCTGTCCTGGTAGAGACTTAGATAATATCATGAGATGCCTTACTGCTTAATTTGATTTTGAATTTGCACTTTCTGATTCTGCTGAGTCTGGGTTCAATAATGTATGTGTTCGCGTGATTATTGATTTAATTTCTCTTATATGGCTATTTCTATTACTATACATTTTCAATAATGTTGATCTGCGGCTTTCTTTTCCGCAGTTCTCAGTTACAATGGGCTGAGCAATATGCTATGCTTTAGGTCTGCAGCGCCTACTCGTAAGAAATAGCAATATTATTCATATCTGCACTTTAAGAGTAACATACTTGAAAGGTTTTTGATTACGTTGATGAAATATTGCAATAAGTTCTATTACAAATACACATTGATCATTTAGGTAATAAAAATACTTTGACTCTAAGTAAAAATATTATTTCTTATTTAGTATGTAATTAGTTGGTAATTAGGCAACACTAAAAAGGAAAAAATCAAGTGTCACTGTCACATGAAGTTTGACAATAGTAAAAAAAACATCAATCAAAATATTTTCGTCGACGTAATATTTCTAATCTACAATTTGCTGCTAAATTTAAAGCAAATTCCATGTTCTGAGCAAAGTTATTTTGTTAAACCATATTATTATGCCTACTGGCCGTGCCGTGTTGTTGTTGCGGCGTCTGTCGACTGGTGACAATAGATTGAAGAACATCAATTTGAATCAAAGCCCGAATAAAGAGCCCCTAGTCGGTCACCCGGTGTGTGTCCATCGCGATATAAGCTTGCCAAAAAGGTATTTATAGCCCTCCAAACGATATTTCACATACTCCTACTTATCTATCTTGTAACTACGCATGTCTGCTAATAACGACACCATCGCAAGTTAAATGAAATAAAATCATGCATGACCTTGTTTTGTTTACATGTATGTTTATGTACAAAAGAGAAAGGAATTCTATAAAACGGCATGTCATTAATTATTCAATGAGGTGCACGACCCCAAAACTATAGGTACTTTGTTGCATAATTAAATATTAAGGTGCTATCAATACTGTTACATAGGTACTTAAATATTTAAGGTACACCCTAACGTGTATTGTAGGCAATATATAGGTTGTTGGTTAGGTGTGAAGTATTATAAAAATATAAGTACTTATAAAAATTATAAAGTTCTTGCCGTGTGGTTCCCGGCAGAGTAGAATAGGACCACTCCAAGTCTCCTTGTGGATGTCGTAGAAGTCGACTAAGGAAATAAAAGCTAAACAAAGCTATAAACATCAAAGAGACCTCTCCAACCCGTCTGGCGAGCGTAGAGAGTGTAGGCCAAATCCTCTGACTGCCCTGGCTAATACATGGCTCTGGTAGTGCAGAGAGGGTTGTGCTCCTGCAGTGGAGACTAACAAAGACCTGTTGATGAAGTAATTATAAAAAAAAAACACTAGTCAACACTAAAACTATTCGGAAAAATTACATACTTTGTTCTCATAGTTTCACCCACTTCCATCACCCTAAAAATTTTAATTTTGTTGTATCACATCTCAGATTGGAAATATATTTAGAAGAAACATATATTGGAATTTAAGCATTGAGTTAAGTCTTGCACCAATAGTGTAATAAAATCCATTGATCACTATACATCACAACATGTAGGTATTGCATTTTAACAAATTCACTTGACAAGCTATTATCAACAAAGGCCCAAATTATAACCTGGGCCTTATTATACTCATTGAAAGAAATATTTCCATCCCGCGAAGACTAAATTTCAGAGGGAATATTTGTTATATCAAGAAATTAAAAAAACTTCAGCATTTATTTCCAGCTTAAATAATGTTAAAAATGAAGCCTGGACATCTTTCATTGCAGTCATGGATTTTTTTAAGGAAATATAAATCCCTGCAATATGTTCACAATGTAGAAAATATGCTGCAAGCATTATCATAAAAACATGTCTTTACAAATACATTTTTGGACTTAATTTTGGTTTCTTCCGTGAAAATATGGGTGAAGTTAGGACAAGTAGTTTTTTTGGTTGAGTAGTGTTATTTTCCTAGTTTTGTAATCTTGTTAATAATTATATAACTTTTTCCGGAGAACAAGTTTGTTTATGGTGATTATTAAGTGGGTTGGGTAACTTCAGAACCTCTTACAAACAATTATGAAAATTAAGTACGGTATTTGCTCATGCTGAGAATGGAATCTAGAGCCCCATGTTGCATACATACATACTATCACCTCTTTTTCCCTGGCGGGATAGACTCAGTCTAGTACTTTTAAACCTAAAGGCCACATTTAGCATGTTGGCTGGTTGCAGGTTGTTATATAAAAAATAACCGGCCAAGAGTCAAACTCGCGCAATGAGGGTTCCGTACAATATGCTTCACGAACACACACACACAATGTCCAAAAATGTTTTATTCAATTGACTAGCGCTATCTAGTGGTGTTTTAGTGAACTATTTCCCTAGGTGAACTTATTATAGTGAATTTACCACTTTATTTTCAACAGATAGAATTCTTATTATTTTTCCTGTTATCTTCAAGCAATGAACTATATATTGTAATATTTTCGAAATTTTAGGCCCAGTAGTTTCGGAGATCAGGCGGGGGGGGGGGGGGGGGAATGGTCAAATTTCGCCTTCTTTCGTAAATAAAATCAAAAGTATTGATTTTTCCCGAACAAAAAGATATTTTTGAAATCCTCTTTACAAGCCCTTTCATTTGATATATAACACGGTAAGGTTTGCAAAACTCTTTTTAAACATTTTCTATTTGGACCCCATAAACTGACCCTTATTTCAAAAATATATATATTTACTTTGCACATCCGTGTTTGGGTCATAGGTTTCCACCATCTTACCAAATTTCATTTAATTTGGTTCTGAAGATTCGGAGAAAATCGACTGTGACAGATGGACGGACGGACAGACAGACGCACGAGTGATCCTATAAGGGTTCCGTTTTTCATTTTTTGTACGGAACCCTAAAAATAACATGCAGTAGAAAACTGCTTGTTATTAGTTTACAATTGACTATAAAACAGACCATGTGTACTTTTCAGGGATATTGTTATTTCTGAACTTCTGTAATCAAGCTTATATTAATAAATAACATATTATTTATTAAATTATTCAAGGTAACAATTTAACACCTATTTTAAGTTTATGAAAAAGTGAAATAAAATGCTGTTATCTGTTATTTTTTTTTTTACTGGAAATATGTTTCATTGTTTTCCCTTTGACATTTACAGGCTCTCAACATTTGGCCATAACAGTATCACAACACCCCAGCTATCTAGGAGCATCAGTGACAATATTATAAAGATGGCTACGCCCAGTGCTGACTCCAGTTCAGTTGAAAAACCAAAACACACCAATAGCCTGATATCTGAGAAATCACCATATTTGTTGCAGCATGCTCATAATCCTGTGCAATGGTATCCATGGTGTCAAGAAGCCATAGACAAAGCTAAGGCTGAAAACAAACTTATTTTCCTCTCGGTTGGCTACTCTACCTGCCATTGGTGCCATGTCATGGAGAAAGAATCCTTTGAAAATGAAAGTGTTGCAAAGATAATGAATGAACACTTTGTTAACATTAAAGTAGACAGAGAAGAACGCCCAGATATTGATAGAGTCTATATGCTCTTTGTCATGGCTACTACTGGAGGTGGTGGCTGGCCCATGTCTGTCTTCCTTACACCAGATTTGACGCCTGTTACTGGTGGTACTTATTTTCCACCAGAAGACAACTGGGGCCGTCCAGGTTTTAAGACCGTTCTCCTGTCGCTTGCCAAAAAATGGAAAGAAAACCGTGAACAGTTTCTCGAGGCTACTACCAGTATAATGGATGCACTAAAAAGGATTTCTATTGTTGACTCCGAAACTTCTACCTCCGTACCTGGTGAAGCAACCTGGGACAAATGTGTTAAGAGATACATTACAAACTATGAACCAGACTTTGGTGGCTTTGGTACAGCTCCTAAATTTCCACAAGCATCTATTTTCAATTTTCTATTTCACTATTACGCCCGTGATAAAACTCATCCTGAAGGAAAGAAATGTCTTGACATGTGCCTGTACACACTGACCAAAATTGCCAAAGGAGGTATCCATGATCATGTGTCGAGCGGTTTCGCCCGATACTCTGTAGATAATGACTGGCATGTGCCTCATTTTGAAAAAATGCTGTATGACCAAGCACAGCTCGTCGTCGCATACACAGATGCATTTCTTGCTACTAAAGAAGACTTTTATGCTGAAGTAGTACGTGACATTATCAAGTATGTTAACCGGGATCTGAGACATGGATCTGGTGGCTACTATAGCGCTGAAGATGCAGACTCGTATCCTACTTTTGGAGCTCCGCACAAAAAGGAGGGAGCTTTTTGTGTGTGGGAATACAGCGAATTAAAAGATCTGTTAGGTGACAAAAAACTGGACGCAATTCCATACCTGGACGTCTTTTGCGATTATTTTAGTGTGGAAGAAGATGGCAACATTTCACATGCAAGTGACCCACATGGTGAACTGACCAATAAAAATGTTTTAATCATTTACGGCAGCAAGGAGGAGTCTGCCACGAAGTTCGGGTTGACCATGGATCAGTTCAATCAAGTCATATCGGAATGCGTTGATGTGCTGTACCAAGCTCGCCAGAAGAGGCCGCGCCCACATCTGGATACAAAAATCCTTTGTTCTTGGAATGGTCTCATGATCGCTGGCCTGGCCCAAGCTGGACAAGGTTTAGGGGACAAGGATTATGTTGAAGATGCCATAAAAACCGCTGATTTTATCAGGAAACATTTGTATGATGAGTCAACAAAGACACTTTTGCATTCTTGCTACAGAGATGAAAATGATTCAATCTCACAAACGTAAGTTTTATATTATCAAAGAATACTTTATTAAAAAAGCTTATTCCATGCTCCGAATCCAGAGAAAAATCTAAAAAAGAACAGTTTTAAATATTTTGTAGCAGTACTAATAACAAGCAAAAGTTTTTTTTTATGAAACATCAAATCTCAATATTGAAACCTTTATATTTAGTTTGTATACACAATATTGTAGGGAGCAGCCTATCAAAGGTTTCCTGGACGACTATGCATTCCTCATCAAGGGACTGCTTGACCTATACGAGGCGTCGCTCGACCTCTGCTGGCTTAACTGGGCGCGCGAGCTCCAGAACACACAAAACGCGTTGTTCTGGGACGCTAGCAGCGGCGGCTACTTCACCTGCTCTGCTGAGGATGAGACAGTGGTCCTGCGACTCAAAGAGGGTATGTCAAAGTTATAAATTTACTACTTTTAAGGAGCCCCAAAAATAATTATAGAAAACAAACTATAAAAGGAGTGTAGTCGTAGGACGCTTTTTCTACAACTCAAGTAAAATCTGTACACCTATTTAGTTTTTTATACATATACCTAGTGAAACCAAATAATCAGACAAAACATTACATTGTAGTAGTAATTATAAATTATTCTCATGACATGAGGTTTGAAGAACTCTAGTCCTCAAACTCGAGTTAAGTTCTCATTGATGATAAAGTTATCTTTCTATAATGCCTATTCTATTGTACATTTATGCACTGCGAATGCTGGCGAAGATCGTTACTGACTGTCACGTGTCATTTTCTGGGAGAACACTGTACTTGCTAGCCCCATAACTTCGTTCCAAACAATTTATTATATGAGTAAAAAAGAATTCGTCCAACATTTATGTAAGCTCTTTGTTTTCACAAATAAGCTCGTTAACTTAGGAAGACAACCTATTCGTCATCAGTTTAGACTTGAACTACTTACTACGATTGAACCTGGAAACTAAAGATATCGTAATTGCGTATTATTAACCGTAATGATGCGTATAAAGTAAACAAAACCTGCATGTTGTACGGGACCCGAGATAATTGGTTCAAGCTGGGAAATAATCGTGCAACGATATCAGTAAGTCGCGCGACTTGTCGGCGACTATTTGTGCAAATAGATATGACATACCCATTTGGTTATATTTTCCTTATTTGCCTATACAGGCAATTAAGGAAAATAAAACAATATCCTACCTACTTTTCATATACATGAAGAGACATTGTTAAGTGATTATAGGGTGAGATTTGGAGTAAGACGCCAAATTGTTTGTAGGAAATTTACTGGTCTTGCTACTCGTCGAATGGTCAATTAGTAAAGAACTTGGTTTACTGGTACGTGCTAAGGTCCTACAAATAAATCATTGTTTACTACTCGAGATAAACGTTACTTAAACTTGCAGGCAAATGATTCTTGACTTTTTATTTGATTCATGCTCCGTAAATCCCTTATACACTGTGTTTCTAGCAAGTTTTATATACTTCCAAGTTCAGACAGCCAAACTACTCTAAAACAGATAGCGGTATAAAATATATAAGGACAAATCACACATATTTAAGCTGACTTATGTCACGCAACAATGAAATAATGAATGATACATATATAGGTATACATATTAGCTACACATTAAACATCCAATACCCAGGTCAATCTGAAAAAGATCGTTTTCCATGTTGCCCTGAACGGGGATCGAACTACTGAGCTCACTATGCTCATTCCAGATCAAGACGGTGCCGAGCCGTCAGGCAACAGCGTGTCGTGTCACAACCTCCAGCGCCTGGCCGCGTACGCTGACAAGAGTGCGGCGCCGGAGGGCGGCGAGAACGAGCGCGAGATGGCCAAGAAACTACTGCTGACCTTCTCAAAACGGCTTAATGATTCGCCTACCTCATTGCCCGAAATGATGTCTGCGCTCATTTTCTACAATGACTCGCCCACTCAGGTAAGTGCGTTAAACACGGTTGTATGTGTATAGAATCCTATAGAGCCGCGTCCGCCGACACAACAAGAGCTCATTGAACACGACCGGGAGATGGCCAAGAAACTGCTGCTGGCCTTCTCAAAACGGCTCATTGATGCGCCTACCTCGTTGCTAATAAAAAAATATAATATTTATGAGTTGAATAGTTAGAAAGAGAAGGAGTAGTGTGTTGGAGTGAAACGGGAATATAACTTATTTTTAATTAATAAGTGGTCTAAGAACCTATATTAAATAAACAATTCAAATTTGGCAGGTGCTGATCGCGGGCGGGTGCTCGGACCCGCGCACGCTGGAGCTGGTGCGCGTGGTGCGCTCGCGGCTGCTGCCCGGCCGCGTGCTGGCCGTGGCCGACCCGGCCGCCGACTCGCCCGCCGGTATGTCCGACATACGTGAGTCTCGTGCTCTCATATCACTCACTCTATAAAGCTTTCTTAGGTAAATCATATATACACTACACGAAAAGAAACGACACTTAAGCATGTGTGCACTTAACATCGCTTGCGGGTATGTGGGTATCTGGACGTATGCGGAGGCAGTGAGAGCGGGGCGTTGAACGGTTCGCCACGGAACTGGCTTGGTCGAGGACTGTCTGAGTTGTGTTAGGCGCCTAATAAAAGTTTTCTCTACAAAAATTCCAGTGCTAAGCCGCATCCGGTCGGCGGGCGACGTGCCGACGGCGTACGTGTGTCGGCGCTACGCGTGCTCGCTGCCCGTCACCGACTCCAAGCAGCTCGAGTCGCTACTGGACGAGCCGCCCCAAGCTGGACCCAAGCCCAAATAAAAACTGACAGTTTTAAAACAGAAAAACAGCATAAATTATTTTTCAGAAATTCTAACAAAATTTATATGAGATATACAGGTGGATGACTTTATTCGTGAGAAACTAGTATGTCACATTTTGGTAGTGTTCGTTTCTCATTTTAGAAAGCTGAGCGACGCCGTTTCTATGCATCCACACACCTACAATTGTGCATAGTATTAACATTTTCTTACAAATTGCGAAATTTATCATACTCGTATGTTTTGTATGAGTATTACGTGCCCTGTGTATAAGCGTTAAAACATGTAACAAAATGTAACAATTGTTAGTCGATGTAGCGTTATGTTGCCCGTATTCAAAAACAGCTTGTAATAACAGTGTGGACGCACCATTAGATCTAACAAATTTTAGTGGTTGGATACGATTCTGAAAGTAATATTATCTAGTTTCCCGAATCTGATTTCAATGTTGCCGCTTGTTTTACTCAAAATCTCAATGTCAGAGTGTGTGCTCTTTTACTAATATCTGTTTTCCTCTGACGGGCCGGGAGTATGGATTTACAATACATTAAAGAGATTCATTCTTAAATATAGCAGATAATTTTTATGGAAATAGTGTCAGCTCAAGGCGGACGTTGACGGTGGCGTAAGCCACCACGCCATTCAAATATGAAATTATCGACTAAGAAATAAGATCCACTTTCCTCCGGATATATATTACAACACTTTTGCATTATAAATCCGATTCTGCCCGGATACATCAGTGGAAATCATACATAAAATGGTTTATGCAACGAATACATATCTTGCGTTGTGCTTTCTGTTACCTTGAAGTTGAGGTAAAATTACTTACTAACTAATGCGATCATTGATTTATGTTAAACCTTGGTCATTTAAAAAAAGGGATCGAATCATTAAGGTATATATCGGTAACTTACCTTAGAACCGAACTTGAAGGACCCAGCTCGAAAATAAAAACATGTAGTCACATAATTTCTTTTAGATATTTGCGTTATTGCATTGCAATCTCATTTGAATGTCTGTCTACGAATAGTTTTAGCTTGTTAATAATTAATTTAGAGCTATTTCGTCGTAAATCGTTCGTATGGTTCTTGTTATATACATAAGGTATTAATATTTGGTAGATACCAGAAAGATCCAGGGACTGTTAATGTCACAATATCTATCTTTATAGTCTAGTGTAGTACTAGCGGTAGCTATTAATTACTGGTGGCTCGTATTCTTGGCTTGCGATATTTTGTAGTCTGTTACGTAGATTGTTCGTATAGTGCTTTTTGCTGGTTGTGTATGGTAGAAAGTTCTCGTATTACGTAAGAGATCTGAGATATATTGAAAAATCCACATTTACATGTTCATACGAATGATAAAAACTAAGGGTTGAGCTACATCTGGTAGCATTGAATCACATTTTGCCTATCATGTCTTTCCCACAGAACTGTTATTTACCAAAGCGAGAAAGAGAGAGGGTGTGCAACAGCACGAGGTGGAATCATCAAGGCGCTGGGTAATACCTTCGAGCAACACGGCCTCCGTACCGGACGGAGGGAGTGGGCAAAGCGACAATTTACTATGACAATTTTTCTGGCGTTTTTTGCGGGGGGAAATGTGCACACAAGTTTAGTTCCGCACACCTACATACAAAACTTAAACTGTCACTTGATAGTAATTATGACATTGTCACAAAAAATGACATAAAAAGAAAAAATAATTTGTGTACAGATGAGTCACACACAACTAACACATAGACATGCATATGCCTAATTTTGGCTTGTACCTTGACAGAGGGGAATGCAGCGTATGGCTACTCCCTTCCGTGTTGCTCGAAGGGTAATACGGATAAAATACGATGGCATGCAAGCCGGTGGCGAAATGCTGACACGCGCGTCATACATAACTCTGGAGCATCATCCGCTCTCTTTGTTCGTCTAGTAAATAACGGTTGAGTGATAGAAAAGGATATTTGTCAAAAGAACTCGACAGCTTGCTGTAGCACACTGGCGCATGCGGCCGCATTCCGTGCGACCGCTCGCGATAGCATAGGCGGAACAAATGCGATTCTTGGTTACCAGGTGGCTAGCTCAACCCTCCCCCTATGATTAAAGGTATGAATTGTTAAGATAGAGTTACATAATAAGTTAAAGCATTTTCTTGAACAGTATCCATCCCTGTTATCTTAGCACTAAGTCAGCATATGCATTATATTCAGCCCATAGTTATCGTCTTTTGTGTTTCAGAACAACTATTTATTGATCAAAATAAAAAAAAATTAAGTATCCTGATTTTGACTGCTATGTTGTAGTGGCAAAGAGATTTGGAAAATATTAGTCTGATTGAGATGTGATAGCTAACATTATTTTTGCGTAGAAATAAAAAGTATATATTTTGTTATTATATAATATGTTTATAATAAACGTCATTAAATGGCTTTTTGTTTAAAAATTATACACATAATAATTAGACATAGATCGTTTAGAATTGTTGCTAGAAGCAAAATTTCTAGTTTGTATCGTGATATTTAAAATAAATGATAGTTAAAATTTGATGTGTTTTGACTATGTACCTACCCTTGAGAGTAAATACGCCAAGCCAGAAAATCTGCCAATGGACTGTCTGGCTTACTATTTCCGTTTAGGGCCGCGCTACACTGTATTGGCATGGGATGGGATCGGAAGCGACGGGTCATTTCAAAACAAGCTGATATTTTTATGTCTAAGTGAAATAAGCTGTATAACCGCTTGAACGCCGCAGCGAGCGCGCGAGTGCTGGACCTAGGTCGAGTCTGATCGTGGGTTATCTTTGAGACGAGTTTTCTCTTTGTGACGAATTAATGTTCTGAGCCTATGACATACAAAGTCCATATCTGAGCATGATATTTATTTCTGTACTTTTATAATGTTAGATGCCTGAATTACACCAGGGAATCTTTTCCCTGGCCAAATAAGTTTTTTTACGAATTTCTCAACAATTACAAATTTCATTCATCGATAAACATATTCTAGTATAGTCAACATTTATTTACCGTCACTTTTGCGCTGGGGAAGTGCACACAACCAAAAACACTATTCCATCCAATATTAACTAGAACCAAAACTTGTAGTACAACCTAATTTTGGTTAGCCAGATTTAGTGGAAATTCCACTCAGTGGCAACACTGCATGTACGTCGTGCGTGCGTCCGCCGCGTGTCGCGATGCGCGGCGACGCGAGCAGTCGCTTCCGCTGCCATGCCATACCATACCATGCCAATTTAATGTAGCGCGGCCCTTAGAAGAGGCCAATCAACTGACTAACTGGCCAGGCTATTGGCCTTGTGAAGAGGCCCATGACAATGTTATCCTAAAATGACCAACGCTAAATAGATGTGTGTCGTACCGTAGCATTGTACATACTTTATTAATGTCACCGCTTTATGTTTCAAACAGAAATGCCGATGGTAAAAAAGAATACTCAAAGGACCATAATATTTTTTATTTCTTAATTCATACAAGACATGTATGATGATATCCAAACCGAAATCGGTACAGAAACTGCAAGTACGGTACAAATAATTTGGATGTGAATAATCATGTAGCCAGAAGTTGCCATAGACTTGATTGCGACGAATGACAGATATGGGTAACAGCTCAATTCAGATTATATGCTGAACTTACAGGAATATTATCTTATTAATTACTGCAAATTCCACTATATTTTTGTTAACACTGAACAATTATCATTATAGAACATTTAATAATGAAGATAAGATACATCCATATTCGCCAGGCGCCGCGTACTCCAGTAATATAATATGTGACATTTATACGTATTGATATCATTACACGACATAAATTAACATTTATCATGATTATTTAAATTTAAATACATCAACAGAATAATTTACATTTTGAATATACCTGTATTGTTACATCGAAAAAATGTTGCATAACCCCCTTGTAATTCCTAAACCAATTTTTTTAGAATAGTATACACATAATTATTTTTTTTTTATTTTCTATTTATATTTGATTAAAACATTCTCAAATAAAAATGATACATAATAGCGACTTTTATCACATTTTTATATAATATATGGACTAAATAGTCAGATTTTTGATTAGGCTCGGATCAAAATTACTAAATTTATTAAATGCAAATAAAATTGTCACGCAACAGGGACTAGCCAACGGTGATATAAATCCCTTTAAATTAAACTATATCTTGTAAATCAGAGGTATGAGTTATATTTTCCCCACATACCTACATATAAATCTGAATTGTGACACAAAAAAGTGGTGGGTAGCAACTCTGAGCTTGTCTTCTAACTGAATAAATTTTATTAAACTTTCATATTCCACGAAGAACGTATCGCAATCACGCCTACGTCACCGTCCGAACAGGACAAGCCTAAATACGTAATTCTCTTTTATGTTTCTCGCTCTTTTATATGTTCTGTGGTGGTAGATTTGTTTGAGAAACAAAATACTTAACAGTGATTTAAATTCGTTATCCTTAGTCGCTGGTGTTGTCACCAATTCAATTATTTTTAACATAAAAAAAACTCAATTTAAAATTAAAGAGCGTAACAATCTTCACCGTTGGCCAGCCCCAAATTAAAGCAAATCAACAAAACAAAATACTCCCAGAAATGTAATTCCGTACAACTAACTACATTTTAATACAATTCATAAATATTAAATATCACATTAAGCTAATTTCAGTCCAGTCATAGGTTACGAACTACTTAAACTCAACTACGGTACACACGTGAGCTAAAAGTAAACATACTTATCGCATATGTTAGTATACAAACAGATTGATCAACTTATCAACTAGAAGTTTAAGAAACTCCTGTTAAGAAGCTGACAAGAGCCGACTAAAGCCACCCGTCATTTTATTTCTGTTACTCCAAAATCAGATCAATTAATAAATTATCTAAAACTAAACTGCACTAATGAATTGTTAACTACAATTCTTAATTTACCAAATACAAAATAATGAACAATAATACAATTAATTTACTAATGATGTTAGATTTAAGTTTTTGAAATTTAAACGATTTGAAGGAGTAAAAGAAATGATGGCTGTCGCGCTAGTTGGCTCTCGTCTGCACTTTAATAAAATCTCACAAAAATATCCGAAAATGCGTTTCAACTAAGAGTAAGAATGTTAAACGGCCACGGTACTGACTTCAAAACCTTAGTTGAATAGGTAGTGGCTCAAAGGTCAGAGCCTGACCGATGAAAGAAGGGTCCTGGATTCAAGCCTGGGCTAGGTTAAGGCTGGATTAAAGCCAAGCTCAATATCAGAGTTGAAACGCATAGCACCAATAGTGCCATTAACAAAAACTTGTCCCTCTTTGTAATAACTTACAGTACGAATATTTGGACAACTACCTGCCTCACGGTCGAATACTCAAAGACTTTAGAAGAATCTCAACTAAGAACGTTCTCAAATCTCGATCTGTCAATGTCTAGACTATAAGCAAGATAAGACAAAGGCAGACTGAGATTTAAGAATGTAATAAGTATGGCATTGAATTGCTGACGCCTTGCTACCTCTTGGTGCGACTTATGTGGCTTAGTCAGCTTCAGGAGAAACATCCTCTATGTTCGCGGGGTTCACCACAAAACAGTGACGAGGACGCATCTTCGTGAATGGCACTATCTTTATTTTGCGGACTATTTAGGCCTTAATTCACCAAAAATCATGTACAATGAAAAACGTTATTAATTATGATGCATTGGTGGGATTGGCAAAACTATACTAAGACATAGCTCGCGCGTATACCAACCTCCCTAAAGTACATTCCAAGCAGTATACACAATTCAAGAGTTCAGAATAATCCATTACTAGGCTTGTGAGAAATGCAAACGAAAGATAAAACAGCGAGGTAGATTGTAATTGTTCTGCGAACTAAACACTAAGCCTACTTTCACATTACACACTTTTATCGTCCGATAGTTAAGTTACACAGTCCTTTTCTTTGTTAATAGTAAAAACTAGTGTTAGATTTGCTGTCAGCTGTAGAAGTTTAAACAGCTAGAGATAATAATGTCATTTTGAGGTACGTCTAAGAGCAATCAATGCATAGATACTGCCACACTGCCACACAGCCTGTCATCGTTACACTACAACGAAGCTTTAATTTACGAAGTAGGGCGGGATTTACTAATGGTAAATACCTACGTACCTATCTGTCTGTATACATATATTTGTCACAGTGTGCATTAGATTTAAAGCGGATATGGTTAGCTTAAAAATTAATCAAAATTAATGTCAATTCAAATACTTCACGTACTTTTTTGACGCGCTGTCATTGCTTAGTTTACGCACACAATGTAGTGGTTATTTGTTGTGTGATTTACACTACTGCAATAACGGCATGTCACTCGCCTTGGTGAATGGCAAGGACTGTACCTTCAAATTAACATATCGGACGACAATAGTTTGTAGTCAGCGAGTTTTCTAAACGTAACTCTTTTTAGGAATGAACACGCTCAGAACTTGTATAGTATTAATTATAGTATTTATCAATAGTCATTCATTACATTACAAATTGATTTTCATTCATCGCCGAATACAAAGCGGGACTATAAATAAGAATGTCAATATTTAAAATAACCCGAATAAAAACTTAAACGAATCTTTTCAGGCTCAAAAAAGCGCACGGAAATCAAAGTCGAAGTCCTTGTCAATATCGTTAAAACATTTCAAACATTTAATATGGAGAGTCTAATTATAATTACATTAAAGCTTAACTCTAACAAATTCGTGAATAATCCCGCGAAAATTCAGACAAGACGATCGAGAATCCTTCAGTATTCTAAGCACTAATATCACGAGGGAACATGACTTTTTCTTACATTTCAACACATTCAAATGTATGTTTTTAATATCTACCTACTTAAAAGCAAACTGAATATCTGATAGACGATACTGAATACAATTTTACGAGACAGTTACCACGTTCCATATTCATTCAGCCATCTTAAGATACTTCACACTCGTACTCCAAAACAGTCTTGTGGTAGAAGAGAAGATACCTGTAAGATAAAAACGTAATATGTTTTATTCCATCCGCCAAAGTCATACACTATAAGAACTAGTATAAGGTTTTCTATCATAAGATGTTTTGTATAAAAAGAATCTAAGCAATTCCATGCATATAGGTACGTATAAAGTAACATTATGTTTTCATTTACAGAAAATTTAAAAGCTTAATATACCCATACTATCTTACCCTTCGCTATCTAAAACTTCGCGGAGCGAGGCGCGGGTGATCATGTGGTCATCACACTTGAACCAGCTGCCCTTCATCTGGCGCACGTAGGCCGTGTAGTGGCCCGCGTCCAGAGACCCCAAGTGGTTCACCACAGCGAATAGGGAATAGCGATTATCCTCGAATATTCCCTCAGGAGCGTTGTTATTATCGGTAGCTCCACCATCCACAGAGCGGCGGTGCGACGACATGAAAGGAGTCATGTCTAACTCTGCCGGGAACGATACAAAGGCTGATATTTTCCTGTCGATCTGTGACGAGTGCTCGAAGCGTTTCAGGTGGAAGCTTGCGACTATAGGCAGCGTTTCAAGCGTCAACTGTTTGGTGGACTCCCGGTACGCTCGGCAGTTCGAGCACTTTATCTTGGCCCCCGATCCGAGATGTTCGGCTCGAGTGAATCTTTCCAGGCAGGCCTGTAAGGATCCCGGGCCGGCTACGTCCAAGCTTATGTCCCAGAACGGATCAATAGTGGTGGAAACTCCAGAACAGGAAGTGCAAACGACGTCGCTTTGCAAGCCGCCGGTGAAGATCTGATCAATGATGCAGTTGCATCGGGTGTTTTCTTTCTTATCGACTGTCTCTTCAACGCCGTTCATGCAGTGCCTGACGAGTAAAAAAATAAATAATTGTAAATAAAACCCTGTGTGTGAATTTAACGTAGATGTACGATAATATATACGTACCTAAATTATGTGAGTTATATACCTGTGCAAGACATCCAGAGTGGCGATGAAAAACTCGTGGGCGTCCTGTTGCTCGTAGCCGGCCAGGTGTCGCGCATGCGTCCAGATCAGGTGGAGCAGGCGGTGGAGAGTCAGGGGGGTCTTGGCGCCAGAGTAGAACTCCTGGAAACAATGTGTAAAAACATGTTTTAAGCCTCTATACAGACTCACGTCACCCACACAATACAGAATTTGTTCCATAAAGGATAGGGTAGACTAATAAGTAATAACTAATCATATGAACTTGATATGATTTTTTTAATAACATATTATGGGTCGAAAGGTTGCCTTCTACTTCAACATGTCTTCTGACAATTGTATCAAAATATAGGCAGAGACATAACACATGAGAATATCACCTCAAAATATATGGAATCCTGGAAAGTGTACAAAGTAGAAAAACCGAGGAGCAGTCTGTATGTACACAAATGAAAATTGCAGCATCAAACTTGATAATTGAGTGAATAATATTTTCTGTTTTTATCTACAAAGCTATAAAGTAATTTTAAAGCAATAAATAATAAAACACATTTCAAAGCAACAGAACTCTCAAAGCTCTGTTTTCATCAAATAATGTTTGCTGTTATTAAAACGGGTTGCAATTCCCAGAAATTGGAAAACCTTGTGCACAGACACAGCAGCGAGTAAATAACAATATGTACTACGCAGTACATAACAGAGTGGATTGCAGCGAACCGGTCGATATGAAACATGAAATATTACAGTAAATTCCGCAAATGATTTCATTTCAGTGCTCGCAGGTCACAAGTTATATCAAAGTGAACTTTGCTTTGTAACAGTGATGCATATCGGTACACAAACGCATACATCAGTTGCATAGGATCAATGCCGTTGCTATGCAGGGGGCGCGGGCCTCGCGTCCGCCCCGCCCGGGGAGAATCACCTGTTGTAACTCCCGATATTCCCCCTAACCACCCCGCGCCACCCGTTACGTCATGTTTATTATTTCAAAGGGACTGTAGGTACTGGCTACTCAATAAAGCTGTTTCGCAACGCTGGGTCTGTAAAGATTTCTTTCTTAGAAAGAAGTTCTAACAAGAAAACCTAAAAAATATGGGCAGCAACGAAGTTTTGAAATACGTCTTAATTTTTACAAGTAACATTTTATTTTTATCATTTCTTTTCTACGTTCACAAATATAAGACGTTTTACGGTTCAGAAATGAGAGAACGACGTTTTGGCGTTTCTTTACATGAAAATGCTTTCAGTGGGATAAACATAATTTTAAATTAAATTTATAAACAAGTCTTCAAGATTAATATTACAAAAAAGAAACATTTAATTTTGATTGCTTATTTTTGTTAGTAATAGTTAGTAATGGATAAACCTCAAAACTACTTTTAAAATTATTTCTCCAAAAGAAAGCTACATTATCAGGTAGTATATAGTAAATAGGTAGGTTAGAAAATTAAGAAGCTTACCTACATCAGCGAAACCAGCGACACCCGTAATTTTTACTCCTGAATAAGATCAAATTGAAAAAAATCTACGTAAGTTCTTCGATAGTATATTACGTCATGTAGTCTTTTTAATAAGTTTTCATTATTTTTATGTGTATAGTTATTATGTGTAAAGTGTGCATGGGCGACTGACCGTGTCACCTACACGAAATGATGATGATTATTTTTATTTGCTTTTGAATTATTATATAATTTAGTTGGCTGGTCTAAGCCCCTAAAGTATTAAGTTTATTAATCAATCACAAGGACGGAAGGAAGTTTCTTTTTCATTTGTTATATTTTCCATAATTAATTAAGCTTGTACACACACACACACTTCACAGCTCTTACTACGATGAGTTTTCTAGCTCATGAAGGTTGAAACCCTGAAGAGGCGGTAAACAAATAACTGAGAAATGAGAATTCAATCCTCCGGGCACTGTGTAAAGCCGGGCCTCACCGGCAAATTGCATTGCATATGGATATGGCAAATCTGATGGAGTCCGGTCACGTTGCTGTCAATACCGCCCGCCCATCGTTAATATACATAAACATACGCATACATCTACATTCTATATAACTCTCACTGACTAATATAAAGTTTAATGAAAAAGCGCAAGACCTTAGGCACCCCAACTTATTTGTGTTATAAAAGAATTACATAAATAAATTATTTAATTTAATTTTCGCGGTTTTATTTATGATAATATTAGCTTTTTTGTTTTCTTGTTTGTTGCAAATTGAAAGTCTATGGTAATTACGCGTGATATAGGGTGACTATGCCGTTTTGCGTGCCCCCGCATGATAAAGTAGGTAATAATCAAAGTATTTTTTGGTTAAATATACCTAACCCCTATTTTTTATTTGTGGAATCGATCCTACTCTCGATTCTGGACAAACTAATATCAGGTTTTGCGCTTTTTCATTAACACGTTTTATACAAACTTATACGAAACATACTTATGAGTATATTCATTTTGTACTTTATTGAGGAGGAATTGAGAGACTTTGAGAACAATTTCAGTTGAGATTTTAAATGCAGCCTTTTTCATTTGGTAAAACACTCAGTATCTTTAATAATTATAATTTTTTTATATAAAAACAGCCTTCAACCCAAGTAATGAACCGATTTTTAATAAAATTTAAATGGGGTCAATTAGGAAATATAGCCTTATACTTACTCTAATTCTAAGTACAATTTTTCTAATCTGTCTAGGCGGCTTCGTCCTTTTTTTGAAGTCGGTAAAAAAGAGAAAACCTATATGTAAATATGGCAGCAGTAAATACATTACGGACAATTCAATTTGGCCGGCCACAGCGTCACTGCGCAAATTGCATATGGCAAATCTGCCGGAGTCCGATCACGTCGCTGTCAATAATGCCCACCCATCCCTCTCGATGTCTGCAGGCGAATGTACAATATTTTATAAAAATCAACATGTATTAATGAACAAAGCGGCGGGATTGGTTCGTATATTCTTTATTTGAACATAATTAAAGGAAATTTGATGTCTAGTGAATAAGCCCGCCAAGTGCGAGTTGGCCTCCGCCGACGTTATAATCGATGCTTAGAGAATTACAGACCGAAGATTGCATTTTTGCTTTTCTTCAAAAGTTGAGTTAAGTAATGATTAGATGTTAAAGATTTTAAATGTTTAGATGTTGTTTTTTTACTTTTGTCATGTGACAATTTTGATTAAATTACAGTGAGTGCACAAACCTTGCCACTGCCGCAGAGTTTCTACCACTATTACGTGCTTACCCTTGAAAGTTCAGTGCTTATGTAAATTTAAATCTTATCGTATTAGTTGTTTTGTTCATCTTATAGAAGTCTCAACAAAATAGTACAAAGATGGGATGGGAAAGGGAAGATGAAAGATGTAAACATAAAGTTAAACTTATGCTTATACATAGTGAACTAAGTCAAAAAATATTACTCAAAATTGGATACAATCTTTTTTACTACATTCTTACATTAGTATATATTTAATAAAAAAAATTGAAAATCTCCTAACGTTTAACGACCACTGGTGAGAAGAATACGCCAAAAGCAACTCCATCCAGACTTGCAAGTAGCAAATAACAAAACAAAATGAACAGCAAACTGGTAAATAAGATCCCAGCTAAATCTAGCCTTTGTTTGCTGCAATGCATTAATTAAACCGTTGTAAACAGGCGCTCATCAGCGCTGCGTGCTCTTTTTACGGAGCCCGAGACAAGAGATGAACACCTGAAAACTGCGATTTTATTTGCGATGGGAGTTTCAGAAGAGTTTCAAATAATAACATTATTCAAAGATCAATGAAGAAGAACTGTAATAAATTAGAGGCTTGAGTAGAACAGATTTAAATGTCTCAATGTAAGAAACTCTTGTTTGCTTTACAGTGCAAAGCAGGCACTCATCAGAGTTCTCTTTACGAGGAACCGAGACGAGCAAGACTTTTAGACCTGTGCAACTTATAGTTTTTAAGATATGCGCAGACAAACAAACAGACATACAAATATAATAGAACCTATACACTTATGAAATTTGACACATGTGTTTAGAGACTAGCATATATAAAAACGGTGTTATTCCGACAATATTACACTGGTCAAATATCTAACCTCCTTTTTTTAAGGCGGTTGAAAACAGATGTTATTAAAACAGTCGGCCAGCCTACATAGTAAAGAAGTATTTACGTCTGAATACTTATAATTTGACTATACATAACTACAAATATGGCAAAATCCCAATCTCAGCTTCCCAACTATAATATAACAAGTGCGACACTGAGTTTGTAACGCTTTCACGGCCTATCTACTGAACATATCGTCATGAAATTTTGCATACACGTTGTCTGAAGTACAGAGAAGGACCTAGGCTACCTTTCATCCCGAAGAAAAGTACTGTTCCCGAGGGATCGAAACTAACGCGAGCGAAGCCGCGGGCGAAAGGTAGTCTAACATAAACCTTAATCGTGCTCGCAACCAGTGGCGGCTCGTGACTCAAAGACCTGGTGGTGCACATCATAAAACATGCCTAAACAATATGGATAATTTCTATATGCAGAAATAATTCTCTCTTTTATTTAGATAGGCATTTTTTACTTACATTACTTAATGTATGATACCTAATAAGATTAATAAGTAAAACAAAACATAAAAACAGCTAAAGTAAAACATGAACACATACAAACGTATGACAATTTACGCGAAAACTACCTAATCCGAACATTTCCGAACGTCGGCGTTCGTCCCGGGTCGGGCCCCGTGCGGCGCACGAGATTTCGCTAAACTTCCATACTAATCTTCCGTCTCACGCGCCAGGCGTTTCGTCGCCTTCTCAATAGTAGCTGTATGGGCTCGCTGTGTGCGCTAGGAGCGGGCGCACGGCAAAATATTTTATCAAGCGAAAATAATACTTATAATGTTACATACATGACTGATTATCATTTGACAAAAAACTAATTTTTACGTAAAACTGCTTATTTATTTTTATATCTATGTAATATTTTTGTATTAAACTGGTAGTGCGCCGCACGAGTGCACTTAAGGGGGAGCCGCCACTGCTCGCAACATTACAAATTCAAGAATACGCCAAATTAGGTACCTACATTCAAACAAGTTGAACTAAGTGCTGCACCTTAGCAGATATAAATAACTTAGCTGGAGACGAATCGATACAGCTAGATATTTACGTAACGTGATTATAAAGCTTACCTGGACGAGGCTGGTGTAAACTTTGCAGGGCATTTCAAAGACATTTTGACATTGGCATTTGTGTCTGGCGCGGGATAGAGGGTATGTCATTTCAATATCATATAAATAGTAAAAAATAAAGGCAAGAATTATGATAATATAGCATTATCCTAATCCTAACTAATATTATAAATGCGAAAGTGAGTTTGTTTGTTTGTTTGTTACGCTTTCACGTCGTATGTACTGAACTAATCATCATGAAATTTTGCATACACATAGGTTAGGGTACTGGCAAGGACATAGGCTATATACCACGCGGGCGAAGCCGCGGATAAAAGCTAGTATTATATAAAAATGAATCACTAAATGAGTTGCTAAGCGCAAATCTCGAGAGCAGACGAACCGATTTTGCTAATGCTTTTTTTAAAATACTATTCCTTGAAGGGCGAGGTTGGTTCTTACGGAGAGAAAAATTTATATGTACTATGGGCGAAGCCGGGGCGAACAGCTAGTTAGTTATGTAATTCAAATGCAGTTTGAGTCGTTCTTTGACAAACAAGGTATATAAAAACAATTAAAAAAAAAAATAAGTTTCCGACACTAAAATCGCTCCATCTTGTTAACGGCTAAACTGATTTTGATAAAACATCTTAAAACCATCGCAACAAAACCTGCTTTCAAATAAAAAATACCGGATCCAAATCAGTTCACTTTTTTTAGGGTTCCGTAGTAAACAAGGAACCCTTATAGTTTCGCCATGTCTGTCTGTCTGTCCGTCCGCGGTTTTACTCAGAGACTATAAGTAAAGTACTAGAAAGCTGTAATCTGGTAAGGGTATGTATATTATTCATGCCAAAAAAGTAATGAATAAAATCTTGAAAAAAATTTTTGTTTAGTGTAGCTCCCATACAATTAAAGTGGGGGAGTAATTTTATTTTATCTACTTACCCATCGTGTGGGGTATCGTTAAAAAGGTCTTTGAAAAATATAGTAAGGTTGAGACCACTATTTTTCGATTTAGGGATCCGTTCCCGAAATATTTGGTTTAAAGTGAAAATTTTTGTTAGAGGTAAGTGTCCCCCCCTCTATCTGCTAAACGGTTATACATATATGGATCCGTGAAAAATATTACAGCAGTAGTATATATACTGAAGTTGAAAGGAAAACTATCAGAGCTGAGTACTAAGTGCAAACTAAAAAGTTATAGGCAACCAACTTATAAAATGTACTGGAAAATGTAAAATTTCATACAATTTTCATTGTTAGATGTTTTTGGTCGTTAAACTGTGAGGTGCGAGTGTGAACAGTGTGAACTCAAAGTTGTCATTCGCAACTACGGAACCCTACACTGCGCGTGGCTCGACACGCACTTGGCCGGTTTTTATTAAGTTATAACACCCCTCTTTTGCGGGGTTATAATGGGATGGTCCTTGTTTTTTTGTGTTCATTATACATAAACACTACACGTATTTTAAAAGTGGCAATAGAAATACAATGTTTAACAAACGGATTGACGTTGTACACAATTAAGGTACAGAAAACTAAACTACGGATTACAGCATAACTTTTGATCTCAAATAGAATAATCCACAAGAATATACGAGTACCTATACTATCATGTCCACGTAAAATTATGGAGCTTACCTGGAACAGCTTGGAAACTTCACAAACGAGGCACTTCACGGAACTCTGCGCTTTGCATTTGTGCCTCTCGCCCAGGAAGTAATCCCGCAGCAATGGAGTGTGGATTAGTGTCTGCGAACGGGAAATTCAATTACTACCTTGTAACTTTTGAACGTATTAGCACAACAAAATCAACTGGTGGCGTACAAAAAAAGTATTTCGGACTCATTGAGATATAATACTAAACCTTATATATTGGATTGATCTATTCCTCGAAATTTAAAATTTAAGCGCTGCAGCGCTAATACAATAACGAATCGTCCAATCATACATAACTCAATACCCCAGCGCTATATTTGATACTCTCACATGTTTCCATAGCAACATCTCAATACACACCAAGGCATTTTTTATGATTTTTACCAAGTTTTTGTTTATTAACAACCGACTGAGTGAGTTGTGGCGCGATGGCTACAGTTGAACGGGACAAAGTAAGGATTTGCGGTGTCTTCTCTAGTAGTTATATCTCAATGTTCGTTATTTATTTCGATTTATTTTTCATATCAATTTGTTTTATCGCATATTCGCGCAGACCGCAAAAGCCGGAATGGGGAGAAAATCTAAGGAATCTCATCAATAGGCGATGCGGCTAGCAGCCCAACACTATTTTGATTCCGCTTTCCATCTTAACGCCCACTAACACGCTTTGGGGTTTATGAATTATGGCTCTGTCGATCCCGGAAGGGATAAAGACGATGTATTTAGTTCATAGAACACTGCAGAGTATAATGTATGGACCAGTATATGTAAGTACAGTAAGTAAGCTGCCTGGTTGACCTCTGTGGCCCAGTGGTATACCGCAACTACCGCAAGTGCCTTAGAGTCACAGTCTTCCGGGTTCGATTCCCGGGCAGGTCATGGAAAACGATCTTTTAAAGATTGGTTTCGGTCTTGGAAGCTTATCTTAATAAATATAATTTCTTATATATCACTCTTCTGGAGTACTCTACTGTTGCAGCGATATTCCCGCGAGTTTGTCCGGGTACAAACAAACATTCAAATCTTTCTCTTTCTCTCTCTTTATAATATTAGTATAGATATTACGAAATATAGTATCTTTGAGTTAGTATCCTACTACTTACTTGTTTTTATATATTTATATTAATTTCTTATGTATCATGTGTCTATCGTCTGACTCTTCTGGAGTACTCTACTTTAGCAGTCATCATCATCATTTCGAGTAGATGCCATGGTCAGTCGACCATGCACACCCTGGTGTCAGAGTTCTTTGGAACCGCCTCTCGGCCTCTGACGTGATTCCTTTAACGACTACCAGATGGCAGCCGGGACCAACGGCTTAACGTGCCTTCCGAAGCACGGAATCATCTTTCTTATAAGACAATCAGGTGATTCATGCCTGCATTGTCCTAACCAAACTGGAAACAACTTAACAAAGTATGCTTCCCGTGGGAATCGAACCCACGACCCCCGGGTCAGTAAAGCAAACGCCTTAACCACTGGATCACAGAGGCTGTTAAACTTTAGCAGTGACTAGACCCAAATAAATAGTTCTAAGATTAGACGTAATGGTAGAATCAAGAATAATCTCACAGATATTGTTTTTTATATACCACAAATATTGTGACTTCTACTAAGTAAAAGTTTACATCTTTATTATTATTAAAAGTTACAAGACTTTGATGAAACAAAATCAATACAGCAAATTGCAGTAGGTAAGCATTAAGTACGTATGTACCAAGGCCTGTTAGTTCAATAATAGATGAGCCTGACATTTCTATAAATAAGAACCTAAGCTAGGGAAAATGTATTTTTTTTTAAGTATACACGAATCTTGCTAAGTTTATTCAGTTTTATAAAGTTGTAGAAACAACGTCCTATCAAGTCTTCCGATGTACGGAAAAACACACCGATGGCTAATGATCTCCTAAAATATATTCGACTAGAAAAAATGAATATCACGCAAATATATATTGTGGATATTATTCTCCTCTTGGCCCTCTTAAATATCAAGTACCAGTCGTATGGATCAACAGGAAAACTCCTGACAAAGGAAGGAAAACATAGGGACCGTATAAATATAACTCATCAAGTCATTTGAAAAAAAAATACAGTAGCAATTCGGGAGTGCCGATAAAAGTGAAAACTTGAACAATTCCTTTTTTTTAACCGTCGGGAAATATTATATTGTGCAGAAAATACTTTTATATCCATACTAATATTATAACTAATTATAACTAATAACTAATTATTAATATTATTAATTATTATTATTAATATTATAAATGTGAAAGTAACTCTGTCTGTCTGTCTCGCTTTCACACCAAAACTACTGAACCGATTTAAATGAAATAAGGTACGCAGATAGTCTAGACCCTAAGAAAGGACATAGGCTACTTTTTTCCACGCGGACGAAGTCGCGGGCACAGCTAGTATTTATATACAGGTCGGTTTTTAGGTAGGTAATGGTATCGCGACTTCAATGGATTTTTCACATCTCAGAAATGCCAACGAGCAAGGTTTCACTTTAAAAATATAAAATAAAATATACAAATAATGCTGTAAGCCTGACACTTTTTCGATTAAGTGAATGCAGCGGTGGCAGTCGAGTGGTATCGCATAGATTAGATAGATAGATAGATAGATGCACCAAAAAAACGTAACTAATATCTCGGCAAATAAATGCAGTGATAACAAGAGAAACCGAAATTAGAGCGACCTTACGCAACTGCAACGCTAAACAAAGAATCAACTTCATTCCACTTTTCCACAAAGCAAGTAACAACCAAGGCTCAGGTGCGATCTTTTTAGAGTTCCCTAGCTCAAAAGAAACCTTTGCCGCTGGGCTTAGATCACAGAGCAAGGAACATCTCGTCGGCGGGCGCGAGCTACATTGAACTTCCTTGTTCTGTGGCTTAGATAAACTATAAGTATAGTCGCCCCTCGTTTTATTTTTTTTTAATAAGATCAAATAGACAAAAGGTAGTAAATTACTTTTTGTTATAACTTCTCATCAATATTATCGTCTCAAATTAAGGGAACTACACGTTGAGTAAAGAAATGTTTGTTTTTCGCGTGTGTAAGTGGCCATCACTGGTGTCAGATTTATCAAGCTGCCTAAAAGCATATGACATAGCTTAACGACTGCCATAAATGATGACAGCCGGGACCAACAACTTAACGTGCCTTCCGTAGCACGGAGGAGCTCGAGATATTTTTATGCCGCTTGCGGTCACTTATTTAAGTGGGGGCTGCGCCTGGGGTTGCTTAACATACGAAAGCGCTAGTAATGCTCACGCCCACTAGGCCATCGGGCTGCTCAGAGTAAAGAAATGAGTAAGTAGTTAACCTTATTTACCAAATGCAAAATAATGAAAAAGTAATAGTTAAATACTACAAGAATTCACTACATCTACTGAAGTAGAGTTTTTCAATTTGACATGATTTAGGAGTACAACAATATGGCGGGTGGCGCTAGTCGGCGGGTGGCGGGTAGAGCTGATCTAATCCTATATTTTATAGGTATTTTTTTGCATTCACGATGCTATTTTGATATTCACTTATTAAATTAAAGAATAAGATGTAGTTAAAACATACGAGTAACGCCTTACCAATCTAAACTTCTCAATAACCTTTACCGGAACGGGACGATTCGTTGGAAAACGTTGAGTGACCCGATATTTTCACACGAGCAACCAAAACCTTTGTCGTATTTGGCTTGGCAGCAGCTCGGGTAAAATAAGTCGTTTAATCCGATTTAACCGTGAAAACCATTCAAATGTACCTCATATGCTCAATCGTTTAATCCTTAGATCGTTGGAGCCTGGGTCCGCTACTATGCCAGCATTCAAGTAATATATTATGCCGCAATATTTAGTAATAGTAATAATTCATACAGTTATAATTGGCAGTTTTTAAAAAGCGGTTTGAATGACTGACAGCACCCCTCCTTGGGTGGCTCCAGAACCAGACAATGAAATACAAGCATTTGCCCTCGTTGGGAATCGAACCCAGAGACGTTTTAACCACTGTGCCACGATCATCGGAGCAGGTTAAAATGGTTCAATGTCAAAGACTAAACTTGTCCTTAATAAGGTGTCCTTATTCTTAAAACCTGACGCATATTGGATATTTGTTTCATACAATCTACTAAGTAATGAAGCTCAATTGAAATAAATTGGACTGTGGACTCATTGTCTTGATGTATACCTATGTAAATCAATATCAAATATATGGTACTCTTAGTAGCGAAATTCGATATCCCACTAAGAGCATTAGTTCATAGAATAATGAATAGAATAGAAAAACAACAAAGGCTAGAATCCAAAGGATCCCACGTCAGCACTAATGGTTCTCTCGTCAATACAATAATACGCTGTAGTGTGGGCGTAACGAAGGCTCTTACTTGCTAAGAGCTTATTTATAAAGCTACGAGGAATATTCCACATTTTGCTAGCAAAATTTATTTTATTAATATTTGAATAATAAAGGACGTTTTCTATAAATCTTAACGAAGAATTATTTATGAGACTTAATGCATTTGACGATTCAAAAGTCAGCGTACATTACTGCTAATATTATTTTGAAATGTCACAGGTCGAATATAATAAATCTTTGTTTACTTGAATGTTAATTGAAAAAATATATATATTATTGCGTTAATAACCGACCGACTAGTTAATATTGATACTCTAAGCCGACGACTGAACAGACCAACCAGTCAGTGGCGTAACAATAGGGTGGCAGGGCTGGCAAAATGCCACGGGCCCCCAACCCAAAAGGGCGGCCCAAGAGACCGCGAGATCAAAAATATTTTAGAAGAAATAGAAAAAGTTATTATGTTCTATGGATGAACGTGAAGTCTCCAATACGCATTGGGCTAGCGTGGGGACTACAGACCATTCCCTCTTGCCTAACAGAGGAGGCCTATGGCCATTAGAGGGACAAATACAACGTAATTGAGTACGCTGAATCTCAAAGTTTATTAAAATTAAACTGAGTACAACGTGACGATTTGTACTGATGGGGCCCCATCAAAAGAATTTGCCACGGGCCCCAGATGGTATAGTTACGCCACAGCAACCAGTGGTAGCCCATATCATCTTCCGCGCCTTTTCATTTCAGCCGAAAACAAGAATAATAGAGGTCAATGCAAACAGTGCAAGATAATTGAAATAGATTTATGTTGATCTATTTGTAAAAATTGTAAGTCAAGGAATAAATATTTAAATAACAAAGAAGATACAGACGGAGTTGATTTCTAATAAGACTGTCACCCATGGAGATATATGTACTACGTACTCTGTCACCTCATAACTTCGTCAATTATGTTATGAACCTATTTGGATTTTTTCAAGCGCTTTCTCTAGATTGGTCCTATAATAATTTCATCAGAAGTGACGTCCCGGTGGGATTCGATGGAACCCGTTGCTACCCGATGGCATCCTTTGATATTACGTACGTACCCATCTTTGAGTCACAGGTGGTCTCGTGCGACCATTAAGAAAACCCATTCGAATAATGGTTAAAATATAGAGCCAATTAAAATTCACCATGCGGAAGCTTGACAACAAGAGGCGGATCGATTCTATCAGTTAATAATTATTTTTAACAAAAAAGTAAAACCGTGTCCACGGTCGGTGTTAACCCGGCCGAAACGTCTGGAGAATAAAAACGGCCAAGTGCGTGTCGGGCCACGCGCAGTGTAGGGTTCCGTAGTTGCGAATGACAACTTTGAGGTCACACTGTTTAAACTCACACCTCACAGTCTAACGACCAAAAACATCTAACAATGAAGATTGTATGAAATTTTACATTTTCCAGTACATTTTATAAGTTGGTTGCCTATAACTTTTTAGTTTGCACTTAGTACCCAGCTCTGATAGTTTTCCTTTCAACGTCAGTATATATACTATTGCTGTAATTTTTTTCACGTATCCATATATAACCGTTTAGCAGATAGAGGGGGGGGACACGTACCTCTAACAAAATTTTGCACTTTAAAACCAAATATTTCGGAAACGGATCCCTAAATCGAAAAATGGTGTTCTTAACCTCACAATATTTTTGAAAGACCTTTTTAACGATACCCCACACGATGGGTAAATAGAGAAAAAAAAATTACTCCCCCACTTTACTTGTATGGGAGCTACCCAAAAAAAAATATTTTTTCAAGGTTTTTTTCTACGACTTTTTTGCCATGATTAATATACACACTCATACCAAATTACAGCTTTCTAGTACTTATAGTCTCTGAGTAAAACCGCGGACGGACGGACAGACAGACAGACAGACATGGCGAAACTATAAGGGTTCCTAGTTTACTACGGAACCCTAAAAACGGTATGTTTCGCGTTAATTCCCGATATTGCATTTAATAATCATGCAACGCGAAAGTTTAAAAGTAGTTAAAGTAAAACCGACTTCAACCCTGTACGTAAATGTATAAACTGGAACTTAAAATTAGGTTTTAGTGGGTGTGGTAGTTCAATCAAAATAGAGAAACAAAGTCGTCATCAACTTGTCTTGATTCGCGAAAGAATTAAACAGAAATAAAATTAAACCAAACGCCATACATACTTGTATATAACTTTTTTTGGTTTATGTTGATTTTTTCTAAAAGCACTGGATACATTTCGTTAAAAATATTATAGGACCACCATTGAAATTCAGTCAAAACAGAGGAGTAAAGTTCTCATCATCGTCGTCTTGATTCGCATAAGAATAAAATACAAATAAGTTTAAACCGAACGGCATACGCTTACAATTTTTTGGGTACAATTTTGTTTATTATTTCAAAAAGCGCTCAATACATTGCGACAAAAAGTTTATGGGACCACCTCTGAAGCATCACCTATCGAACAAAAAAAGAATTACTAAAATCGATCTATAATTGACAGAGCAATCGCGTAACATACATACATACAAAAAAAACATACAGACTAATTGAGAACCTCCTCCTTTTTTGAAGTCGGTTAATAAATTAAGCTCGAGCGCAGCTTGAAGACCACACCACATGTATATGAGACTCAACTCTAAGCCAGGTCGGACCGAGAGCTATGTCGAGCTTGAGATCCTAGGGTAATCCACTTCTAGTTAGGTATGCCATTTTTTAGGGTTCCGTAGTAAACAAGGAACCCTTATAGTTTCGCCATGTCTGTCTGTCTGTCTGTCCGTCCGCGGTTTTACTCAGAGACTATAAGTACTAGAAAGCTGTAATTTGGCATGGGATGTATATTAATCATGGCAAAAGTGGTAGAAAAAAATCTTGAAAAAAAAACTTTTTTAGGGTAGCTCCCATACAAGTAAAGGGGGGAGTAATTTTTTTTCTCTACTTACTCATCATGTGGGTTATCGTTAAATAGGTCTTTAAAAATATTGTAAGGTTGAGAACACCATTTTTCGATTTAGGGATCCGTTTCCAAAATATTAGCTGAGTACTAAGAGCAAACTATTATAGGCAACCAACTTATAAAATGTCCTGGAAAATGGAAAATTTCATACAATTTTCATTGTATGAAATGTTTTGGTCGTTAAATACTATGAGGTGAGAGTGTAAACAGTGTGAACTCAAAGTTGTCATTCGTAACTACGGAACCCTACACTGCGCGTGGCCGCCTACACGCACTTGGCCGGTTTTTTACGAGTAAAGGCTGGGCAAAGAAAAGGAACAGCAAAAAAACACAGAAAAGTAAACATTGTTTAATTTCCTTTGAAAGCATAGATATCAGAATATTTGGCTTGTATAAAATTTTAGAATTTGTTGCACAATGTTATACTTCATTATTTTATAAAATATTGTAGTCCTTCCTTATTCCAGTTACGTTTATTTAATATTAAAATAAACGAGAAGCTCATTTATTATTAAATAAAATAAAAGCTACATTTTTGCCATCCCGTCACTTTTCATTAGGGTTGGCAGTTCCAAAAGTCAGCAGTCTAAAATCCTGAGCTAAAATCAGTATTTTACGTTACATATATCTCCATGGTATTTTGTGTTCTTTTTGTCATTGAACAGTAAAAAGTATAAACGAGCGAAAAAGTATAATAGGTACTGTTTTTTAAGAGTATGTCATCAATACCTATGACATGACCACAACATGACAATGACTATGAAAGCTCAAGTCCAGATGGTCCAGATATTTAGTTCTAAGAGTACGTAGTACATATATCTCCATGGTTCTAAGACGTAGTGATTGCTTATATGCTCTTTGATTCTAACTTCTAAGTAACTAAGACGTAGATTGTAAGATGACTTCATTTGGAGAAAAATGCGCTGTGCAGTTTGTTGCCGCTTCTTCTGCACTCCGCTTTGGAAGCGGTATTAAACTTAGCTGTAAGTAAATTATTGATGTCAACAATAATTGTCTTGTAGTCAATAATATGTAATTAAACTTAACGTTCAACAAATGATATTGAAATATCTTACGATTAATAAAATATTTGACTATTGTTGTGGAAAGTCGCCTGATGTATTCGTCACAATTTGTATTGCACCATCCCATTCCGTGCCACCACAATAGAAAATAAATAAATAAATATATACGGACAAATCACACAGATTGAGCTATAGCCCCAAAGTAAATTCGAGACTTGTGTTATGGGATACTAACTCAACAATACTGTATTTTATAATAGATACACATATAGATAAACATCCAAGACCCAGGTCAATCTGAAGAAGATCATTTTCCATCTTGACCTGACCGGGGATCGAACCCGGGACCACCCGTGTCGCAGGCAGGCGTGTTGACCGCTGCGCCACGGAACTCGAAGGCAGCAATGACTGCATGATTTGCACTGGATTCATTAACATTGGGACCTTTTACATCCACGAAGCCTTTGTGAAAATCCGCCCCTAGTGATAAGCTTTATTTACCTAGGTTATACATTGTAGAAAAAGTAAATAAATAGCCGATGTATATAAAATGAAGCAGACGGTTTCCACAAAGTAAATGGAATTCTGCGAACAACCCCCTTTCATCCCGTCCCACGCTTTTCACGTTCAAACTCAATACCACGGAATCCTTGCAACTGGTATTTAATTTAATATTACGAGAATCGAGCTTTTCCGATGAAAATGAAATAAGCTGCTGTGGAAACTGTTTTATTTTATCCCCAGTAATATTCAGTTGTGAAAACAATTCTGTGAAACATGGTATATTATGTATTATTTATTCAAGTGTTTACAGGAGCTTTTATTGATTTTTAATTGGCAGCCTGATGTCTCTCTCAGTCTTACAGTCTGGAGACGCAACTTTTAGTCTGTGATTATTGATTTTGAAATGTTGATAGATTTGAGGCGACAAATCCTTTTAAACTGAGTATAAAAAGAATTGAAACTGCCGTCCTAAAGTGTTGTGCTTGTAAACATACGCGGAACTCTGGCTATGCTTATGATCATTTCTTGCGTAAAAGCAAATATCTCAATTTTTTGCGTATATTATAAAATAGGGGTGGGAACAATTTTATTTCAAGTTATATCATTTCCATTTCAGTAAATTCAAAATACATTATTGTCAACGAATAAATAATAAATAGAAGATCTATTTTTACGTACGTCTATCGATGGGCATAAATTAAATGTGCTGTGTTTTTATACTTTATTTTAATGTTAACAAACATAAATGATAAGCCATAATATTTTAGTAAGAAAACAATTAATAATCAGCCTACCGCGAGTCGGACTCGTGCACGAAGGGTTGCGTACCATTATCTGTAGTTACAACATTAAATTATCAAGCAAAAAACGACAAAAAAATCACTTTCGGGTATGGGAGCCCCCTCAAATATACATTTTATTTTGCCTTTAGTATTTTTTGTAATAGCGGCAACAGAAATACATCATCTGTGAAAAATCTCAACTATCTAGCTATCATGGTTCATGAAATACAAACACACAGGTGGAAAGACGGACATCGAAGTCTCAGTAACAGAGCGGGACTCTACCCTTTTCCCATCTTTTTATCCTTGGGGTATGGAATTCTAAAAATATCTACAGCTAGGGGATGGTGCACCCCCCCTTGGGCGGTGCAGCGCGATCTCAGCACCCGGGACAAAACAGAGATTTTAATAGCTTGACTTGCGTCAAGTTATCAACAAATCTTACACAGTAACAAAATAAAACTGACTGAACTATAAGTGTAGGGCAGGGGATCATCTCGGGCTTTTGTGCGATGAATAAAGGAGTATAATGCACTTGATTTATTATGAAAGCATCTGTCAATTGTATACCACAGCATGACCACATCTAATAAAACGCCTCGATAGCTAGTCACGTAGCTTTTAGCAGTCACTGCCAAGTCAAAACAGGTCTTACTGGGAGGGTATCACCTGAAACTCTTGTGAGAGTGAATTGATACGAGCGTTTTTGATAAATAACAGCTGTTGAGCGAGTTTTATTACATAAAACCAATATTCGATTATCCTGCCAAAAAATCAGAAATGGACCTCAATAGCAATGGCAGCTTCCCATAATCATTTTAGTTAATAATCAAAGTTAGTGTCTATGAATGATATATACCTACCTTGTTTTAAAGAACATATACTGCTGATTCTAAAGGTAAATAATTTAAGATATTTTTAACAAAAACCAAAAAACCGGCCAAGTGCGTGTCGGCCCACGCGCAGTGTAGGGTTCCGTAGTTGCGAATGACAACTTTGAGTTAACACTGTTTACACTCGCACCTCACAGTTTAACGACCAATAACATCTAACAATGAAATTTGTATGAAATTTTACATTTTCCAGTACATTTTATAAGTTGGTTGCCTATAACTTTTTAATTTGTACTTAGTACTCAGCTCTGATAGTTTTCCTTTCAACTTCAGTATATATACTACTGCTGTAATTTTTTTCACCTATCCATATATAACCGTTTAGCAGATAGAGGGGGATACACTTACCTCTAACAAAAATTTTCACTTTAATACCAAATATTTCGGAAACGGATCCCTAAATCGAAAAATGGTGATCTTAACCTTACAATATTTTTCAAAGACCTTTTTAACGATACCCCACACGATGGGTAAATAAAGAAAAAAAATTACTCCCCCACTTTACTTGTATGGGAGCTACCCTAAAAAAAATTTTTTTCAAATTTTTTTTTACCACTTTTTTTCCATAATTAATATACATACCCATACCAAATTAGAGCTTTTTAGTACTTATAGTTTCTGAGTAAAACCGCGGACGGACAGACAGACAGACAGACATGGCGAAACTATAAGGGTTCCTAGTTTACTACGGAACCCTAAAAACCGACTTCAACCCTATCAATTTGTTTAAATAAGCGTAAGAATAAAATTTAAAAAAAGTGTAAACCGAACGGCATACGAGTAAAAAAATTATGGTTTTTGTGTATTTTTTCAAAAAGCTCTCGTCGTTTTTCGGTAAAAATTTAATGGGACCATCTGTAATTATAGTAATTATTACCTATCGAACAAAAAAAGAATTCCTTAAATTGGTCCAGGCGTCTTCGAGAAATCGGGGAACAAACATAAAAAAAATAAAGATTATGACGAATTGAAAACCTCCTCCTTTTTTGAAGTCGGTTAAAAAATCATAATTATAAAACTCCAGATTTTTTATAGGTTATGTCAGTATTACGAGTAAACATAATTATGTATTTAGTATAAACGAATTATATTTTTTTATTACTCTCTAAAACTTAAAATGAAAATAATAATAAAGAATAAAACTAAAAAGCGTATTAAAATATTATATGCTTTTTGGTTGCAATGAGTTTTTAAGACGCTTTTGGTGCCCCGAGCTAAAATTCTGCCATAGCTCTTTGTTTGTAAAAGCTGCACCTTATATTTTCACTAGTGTAAATTTTAACTCCACTTCGATCACATATATACTCCCCAAATCAATGCATTTTCGACTCAGTCTTTTAGCAATTAAATTTTACAGGTTCCTATTCATGTGTGCGTAACTGTATGCGAAACTATTACAGACAAATAAAGCTCCTTTCTCAAGTCATCTTTTATGTAGTACACAAAAACAAAATTAAATTCGTATTTTACTAAATTTTAGCCTTATTTATGTATGAAGTAACACAAATATACGTATACCTACTAAGTACCAAATAAACCAACCAAAATAGCATTTCAATTAATCATACGCAATGCTCGTAACTAAGTAAACAAGTGATATTGTATTGCGTCGTTGCAACCATCTCTGGAAAATATTTACATCAATTTTCCTGGAAGGTCGCGATGCGATGTATTGATTTTACGGCGGGAGCTCAAATGCTGCGTCTATTAATATGACATGCAGCTTCCCACAATGTCATCCAAGTGGGTGAATATTGGGCAGGCATAATGTACTTTAAAACATTGATTGTACAGAGGGATTCAACCCTTCGGGCAATATTTTAATCTCGGATTTAGAATCCTAATACAATCACAAGAAAAAAAATCTGAAATAATCGAATCACAAAACAAAGAGAAGAAAATCTAATAAAAATACTTTCCGTGGAAATTGAAGCAGCTGTTTGGTTAATTTTATAGATCTAGTCCCTTTTTTAGTTTTTAAGGAATTCCGTTCCTAAAAAGTTAAAAAAGCATTTAGGGATTAGGTTAATTCTCGGTTTTCCGTCTGTGTATCGGTCCCGATTCTTTTTCTCGGGAAACTGCTAACATATCAAGTTGAAATTAAGATTTGCGACAAAATAATTGAATGCTATCAAAAGATATATAGCCGTTTATCTCGCTTACTTTGCACATCTTTGCCCATTTGCAAGAAAATCAAAGACTGTGGGGCTGTTTATGAAAAAGCGCTATATGTATCCCAAAAACTACTAATTATATCTGGTTCAAACCAATTTTTGTTTAAAGTGATTGCGATCTACAGCATACATTTTTTCATAGGTTGTTTACTATCTTATTTTAAAAGTTAGAGGGGGCACATTTTACCACTTCAGAAGTGCCAATCTTTCAAACTATGTATTGACTTTGAGAAAAAATTTAAACCCAATGTCAGTTTACAAGTATCTATAGACACCTCGTAGGTATATGTTGTATGAAAAAAATAGTTTCTTTTTCATGTATGGGAAGCCCAACCGCATCCCCCTTAACCTTTTATTTTTATATTTGTATAAGAATCGTAAAGCGATTCACGGAATACATCTACTAAGTTCCAACTCTCAACATACGCGACAGACAGACAGACATACATGACGAATCTATAAGGGTTCCGTTTTTTGCCATTCTGCTACGGATCCCTAAAAACCGGTATATTTACTAGCACTTGTTATATTGACAGGTCGAGAAGCGGATGGGTATGGGGGCACGGCCCAGCCAATCAAAAAGAAACACTGAAATTTTTAAATAGCACACGTCATACTCAAACCCCAAAAAAGGAGGGGTTCTCGGGACCCGCAGGCACTAATCAAAGAACAGACTGATACCTTTGTTTAAATAGAACATGATATAAAGCTCAATTAATATTTACCAAACGAATGGGAAAACAAGCACTGCTTGGAAACAATATGTGAAAATTTAAGCCATATATCTCTTACTGCTCATGTATAAAGCTAAATGATAAACAGATAAATGGACCTTAGCAGAGCACTTACCTACATGCCACAGATGCCAAAAATTGAAATTTAATTACCACAAATTCTGTAATACCTTTAGCTACTTACCTGCACAATGCAGTTCATAACATATGTATGTATTTAGCAGATTGTCTGCATGCCATTGTGGTCTAACGTTGTGATTTGATTAGTACAAAATTATTCCTTACCTGCACTATGCAATTCATACCATATATGTGTACTTCGCAGATGCATGCCATTGAAGCCTAAACTTGTGATTTGATATGCACAAAATTTTTCCCAGAATACTTTAAGATAAGTACTTACCTGCACTATGCAATTCATACCATATGTGTGTACTTTACAGATGCAGCCAATGAAGCCTAAAATCGTGATTTTATTGGCACAAAATCGGTCCCAGAGTATCTTTAGATACTTACCTGCACTATGCAGTTCATGAAGCAGGTAGAGCCAAGGTTCTGCAAGCCTCGGAGGCCAATGGTTGTGTGAGGACTGACGAGGCGGCGCTTGCGCAGGCGGCGGAGCGCCTGGGCTTCATTGGTATTTGGCAACCACGGCATGTATGGCACGCTGATTCCTAGAGATCTAGGACAAATAACACAAAGGTTTGATTTGCTTATAAATTAAAACATTCTTAATTATATTCAAATCAGTGAAGCAAACTAATAATACAAATGAAACTACCAAAAGCTTCTTCATAAAAAAGTCAAAAATTAATTAAAAGAAATAGCTATAATAATAATTCAATAGCAATCAGATGATAATTTCAGTGCAACTCTGTGGCAAGTTTCACTGTTGTGTTTTTATGTGACTACCATAGTGTATTTTAGTAGAGCAGAGAACATTTAGATTCCTATAATAATACTTACTTGGCTTGTTGTATTCGGTGGGACACAGTAATTTCAGTCAATTCACGGTCGTAGATATAATCCTGGCATTGAGCACAGAATACATTTCCATAATTCAAGTCAACATATAGGAAGTGTTTTTTACTTTTAGAATGTTCTTGTATATGCCCCGCATAGCAAGCGAAATAGATGCAATGCAGGCAAGAGTGCATCCGTGGTCCTGGTTGCCGGCAGACAAAGCATAGGCATGCTGTGGCCTGTAACAAAACGGAATGTTAAGCCAGATGGCCTACTAAGATGAGAGATAGCAAATCACTGTCTACTGAATAACTATTTTGAATAGTGAATAGAATAGTTAATAGCTTCAACTCTTAGATGCACTTTTGTGATAATTTGCTTTGTATACTTAATGCATAGGTGCATAAATTGAATTTAATTATGTATGTACCAAGACTGTACTTAAAGTAAAAGCTATGTCCTTCAAACAAATAGATATATACCCATGTCCGGAACTTCGAGCAACACAGCTTTTTGCTCGAAGGTCAGGAAGTATAGACAAAGAATGAAGAATATAGAATGACCATTCAATATTGCTTACTTTTACAACTTGAGCTTGGTACAAATGTGATAAAAAAATAGAATAGGTACAGGGATTCCCTGAAAAACACCATAATTAGCAATAATTTTAGAGATAAAAGTTAGAAATTTTCATTCGCATTCCTTTGTGTGAGCTAAGCAACTGTTGTGTAACTGGTATTTTTTTTTTATTTATTTCAATTTATCCTACAAGTCTATTTTATAAAGCAAGCAGAAAACATATAACAGTTTAGAATCTTTCAAAATCTTACATATTATAAAAATGCTTGGGAGGCTAGATTGAAGCTTTGTTTATTTTTGTTGTTATCTTATCATTTTATTTTGTAGATTGACCAACTTCAGACAAAATTGGATGTGTTTACCAAGTATAATAAAACTATTGGATGGGTGACCGATCACATCGATCGCAACTAACACATCAATTATATATTGAGTGTACAACAATCACGCCATAATGCGAAACACTTGATTCGTGCGGCGGACAGCTGTTACGAGGTCAAAGATCATTAATCAGCTGATTACTAACACAGTTGAGTCACAAACTTACTTAAAACGACATAATCTTATCAAAACCTTAATTTATTTCGTTCGGTACATGACGAGAACGCTCGTATGCTATCTGGCATTCGCTGTGTGCGTCTTCCTAGATCACAAAGCAATTGCTTAAATAGACTCAGTACCACTACTCTAACTAAGCTACATACCTTGTATCTTCTGGCATCATAAGATGTGCATGCCACGAAAAATGCATGGACCACTTTATAGGGATTAGTTCCCTTCGCAGCTTTAAAATTATTCAAGTGTATGCAACCACTGTCATTCATTATTTCGCCCGTGGAAAAGCAGCACCGGCAACGAAATTCACGTCTTCTGTAACGACAATTTAAACATTGGCATTTATTAATCGCTTAGACCACTTATTTTATTATAAATAAACCTTGTTCACCAAAATATAAATAAACCTGAATAAATGTAAGCAAGTCAAAAAAGGGACTCCAGGGGGCGTGTTCTTGAATGTGTACTTTGTTAGGCAGGGCTAGATGAAAAGCCGTAGGGCTACGCAAACACAACAACGCCAGCCCCCACTAGAGATGTTACTTCAACCAAATACCAGACTCGCGGCGGAACAGCTCGACAGCACGCGAGCAAACGACAAGACCAAATGAAATGAACGAATGAAAAGAATGAAAAATTAGCTTTCGCGAGTTTTGATCGATTCGACTCGTGTCAGTTTATAATCGATTATTTTGACATTAATAAATTAATGTTGCCATGCCATTAGCACATGCTTTTATAACCACAGAGCATAGATATTAATCACCAATGTGCTAACCTCTACAATATCTATGCGACAGTAATGCTACGGTTTCCTAGACTGAACGACCGTAATCGTTCTCTCGCGCCTTTGGTTCTTAGGGTGCGGTACTTGCGGTGCCGCATTCTACGTCCGTCTAAGTAGGGCAGAGCTCTATACTTAAACGAGAAAGATGACAATTTTATGTATATAGGTCTGTCCCACTCGAAAGAACGTCAAGTGCGGCACCGCAACCCTAGTAACCCAAGGCATAAATAGTAACACTGATGGTCCCGGATTAAATGCACCATGAGCTTCGGACCGCGGATCACGAAACAGCAGAAACTGATCAAGCAAAACCATCTTCACATCGGCCGCAGAGGATAGGGAGAGTGGTGCATCGCGATACTGACACTCCTCAAAATCAAAATCAAATCAAAATCAAAACGTTTATTCAGAAAATAGGCCTTTGCAGGCACTTTTCACGTCATATTATATTTAAAATTATCTTATTAGATAATATGTATTTATTAATTGTTCAAAAGCTACAGACTACTAGCGTTTCGGAACCGACCACTGCAGAGAAGAAACGCCGAAAGAAACTCTTATCAACAGTTTTGGTCGCCCACTCGCCTGAAGGGCTTTGTCGCGAAGGGTCGCGATAAGTATTTGTACATAGCAAAATTGAATATAACAAGAAGGATGAAACATCTATCTATGTGATCTATGGTAAGCTTCATTTTTATGTTGACCAGGGCAACGGATAAACAGGAACGTTATTTCGGATAATATAAAAGTAATCTAGAAAAATATGGAAAGCTAAGTATTTAGATCTAAGTTTATTAATTTAATTCTGTTACTTTAATTTATATTTGTATAATTTCGTTTCCTTCACTTGAAACTCACTGAGCTAATGAATCCTCTGGAACCGAAATGATATAAAGTACTCTGTCGTTTCCCATATCTAAAAGAGAGGGAAAAGGGTGTTATTTGTCATCCCCTACACAACTGACCTTCGGGGTGCGAAGTATTCAGGTGCTGAATCATAGCCGGTGTAGTGTAATAAGATTGTGGGTTAGACGGACTTACAAAATAGTCTGGAATTGTAACCCACAGGAGATTTTATAAAGACGTGGCTACGACTAAATCTGTAGCACGTTTTGATGTGCGAACGGTCTGTTTAGAATACGCGCACATGGGCTGTTAACCTAATTAATAGACAACCATACGTATGGATTGTAATGCTTGCAGTCTGGTAACGTGAACAGATGCATTGGTGGTAATAATGATGATCATATGGATTGTAATGCTTGCAGTCTGGTAATGTGAACAGATGCTTTGGTGGTTAAAACCACTATAAGGATGACTTTTAACACAGTGACACGACGTAATTTATCTGTATAACAAATGTTCATATTGATATTTCATATGTTAATTATAATATAGTAAATATAAGGATCTAAATACTTGGTGATTTATGCAGTTTAAATCATATGACACTTTTACCACAGGTGGGGGCAATTGGATTGATAGAACAACTATATGAGGCAATCATTACAGAAAGGAGGATTAGCACAACATTAGGAGGTAAGATCATTGACTCATATTGCTGACTTTCATTGATAGATAATTGGAATTCTATATTAAACACCTTTGTTCAGATTTGTGAAGTAAACATGATTTAATAAAAGCGAAGCAGATTAATTAGTATGTATGAATAAATTGAGGCCCAGGTGCTTGTATGAGTGTACTTTGAGAAGAAGTATTATCATGCGGTATCAAATTAATGATACGTCCCTATTAGTACTTTGTGTGCAGCCTAGTTTGGTCTGTGTAGCATACGACACGATGTAGAGACATATTAGGTTGCCCACAAATTTGGTGGAGATGCTGGGATAAGATTTGACGATTACACATAGGACATGTGTAAAAATATTAAATAACATCTGTTCAAAGGGTCATTAAGGATGTAACAAAATTGAGAATCTATGAGTCAGTGATCTTTCTGCTGATGGCACACATATGCCATAAACAATTTATAAAAATGAAACCTTTAAAAAAGATTGATTTTTAAAACTCTTTTGTTTCAGTGATTTGAAATATCGAATTAGACATTTAAGACATTGTGACATTTTCTACAAGTTTAAATTTGAAAATGGCGAATTGCGAATTGGTTTATTTATTGTGTGAATAAAAGTTACTTACTTGTTTCTTTGTGAAATTAGTGTGGGTTATCAAGTAAACAGTGACATTGTTCTACTTACCATATTATTATAAACGAATAGTGCTAAACAAGAATTAACCTCATTAGACGACGTCAGCGTACGCCGTAAAAATAAGATATCTTATTGTTTATTATCTCAAAAACTGGAAGGTGCGTATACAAATGTTTACTAGGTACAACTTGTGGCACAAAGAATTGTAATTTATCAATTCTGGTAAATAATTACTAGTTACCATAGAAATATAATTGTATCAAAGATAGCATAGAAGGTTTTACCAAGCTTTACTTTCATCAAGTAAAATTGAACTTATTGGTTCTGCAGTACCATTTACTTACAAACAAACTTTATTTTTTGAGACAAAGTTGAAACCGGGAATGCTTACAAAATATTTCTTCGTTCATTAGTAAATCTAAGCATCTAAAATGTCTCTCTACATTTTATTTGACATACAATTTTATGATTGTCTTTGTCTGAAATTGAGTCTACAGAAATATCAGGATAAACATAAAAACTGAAAATAAGTAGATTAATCTGTCATGAAGCAATAAGAGACAAGTCAGAATTGTTTTCTTTTACTTTGAGAATGTCATAGTCAACTTATATGGGCAAAAATATATTAAAATGTTTCGGCTGAAACACTGATGGACTGATCATTCCTATGTTTATAGACTAGTATAGTATATATAGTATACTATAATAGTAAGTATTACTAGACACCTCAGGTGTAGTAATCAGACTCATTGAAATATGATTAATTACTGACAGTTGTGTCTGATGGAATTCTCGTAATTAGCATGTCAAGCAAACCAGTTTTATGGTAAAATTAACTTACATTATTCATGATTATTATAATGTTTATGATCTTTATTCTTGAAAGTCACATGTATATGTGTGAAATTAAAATAATTAGGACGGCATGGATAATAATTTTAAGGAGTTGCCTATGTGTCTATTTCAGACACCAATTAACTTTGATGTCATGGAAGAGATATATTTGGATAGATTAACTAAATTTGTCAGAAATATAAAGAGCTTCACCAGCAGCTCTCGTGTTCTCTGCGTGTTAAATTCGTGGTCTGATGATGATTTAGAACAAGCAAGAATTTTGTCATCAAAACTACAAGCAATACTTACCAGATTCAATAATGAATTATATCAGTATTTTAACACTTCCACATGTCCTGATGCAGATAAAATATCTGACATGACAGCTGTTCAGCTTGAAGGAGAAGAAGTACTAGCTGAATTGAAAGCTCGAATTCTGGTTAAGAAAGATGATAACTTCAAAGGGAGATTTAAGAGTGGAAATTCTAACAGTTCTAGATTTCCAAATAAACGTTATAAGATTTTAACCGCTTTCAATAAAGCTCAAATTATAAAAAGAAATTTCAATGAAGATAAAGGATCGAGCTGGAAAAAGAAAAAGATCTGCTGCATTTTCTGTCAAGGAAATCATTTTAATGATAAATGTACAAATTATAAATCGATATATCAAAGAAAATTGAAATTAAAAGACAGCAAAAGGTGCTTTAAATGTTTTTGCCTTGGACACACCATGAGAGATTGTAGTAAGAATGACATTGTATGTCCACATTGCAAAACGAAGGATCTGCATAATAGAGCACTCTGTCCTAAAATGGAACATTCTAAGGAGGACACCTCTACTTTACATTAATAGTAAAACAAGATTATTTAATATGTCAATTCTGAATTTGGTTGGATACTTTTGGTTAGACAAGAGATAAAATTAAGGATTAAATTGTCAGTTCCTATGTACTTTCAAGCATCATATGAAACCAAGTCGACTTATTAAATATGTTCTCAGATTCTTACGTTTGAACATAACTCATCTGATACTATGGACATTTATAGCCAGATAATCATCAATTGGTATCACTCAAACAAACTAGGTACTTGAACCGTATCTAGAAGACTTGAAGAAATAAAACAGAATAAAAATCTAGTTGTCAGATATGTTCCATCTGAAATTAATCCTGCGGATATTGCAACACGGCCGATATTTCACGAAGATGATCGAATTTTGTGGTTATCTGGAACTAAGTTTTTAATGCAAAACTGAGACAGCTATCCGACTCATCCGAAACTTACTTAATACTTACTTACTTCCGATACTTCTCTTCTGATGGGGGAGGGTCTGTTGAATACAGATGGAAGTAAAGGAGTAAAAACATTTCTATCCGTTAACTTAAGATTATTCAAAGATATTAATGGCATTTCAAGATGTCTTTGGATCAACGGACAGAGATGGGTCAAAAGAAGAGATGGATTTGTCTTTTTACGTGCCTTGTTATAAGGGTGATTCATTTAGAGGTAGTAAAGGATTTAACAACCGATGAATGTCTGATGGCATTCAGACGCTTTATAGCGTCGAGAGGAATTCCGTCACTTATATTATCTGACAACGCACCACAGTTTAGACTACTAGCTGAAGTCATGACAGGAGAGGGAGTATTAACAGAAAAGATAAAATGGAAGTTTATTCCTCAGCTTGCACCTTGGCATGGAGGTGCATATGAAAGACTTGTAGCAGTGGCAAAGCATTGTTTAAAGCGAACGCTTGAGAAACATATGCTTGGTGACAATCAACTTTTAACTATCATCAAAGAAGTTGAAGCAGTAGCTAACACACGACCACTTACCTACGTCGGAGCTCAAATAGATCTCATTCTGAAACCAGCTGATTTTCTAACACCAGGGAAATGTTTGAATATTCGAGTACTCATCGAAAACTTACCGCTCTCTGGCTCAGTTATAAAACAACAACTCATCGAAGGTTGGAAACGGGGCAACATGATAATGGATAAATATAAAGAGATGTTTATCAACCGATATTTGTTGAGTCTGAGAGAAAGATATAGAAACTCGCCTAAGCAAACAAGGGTAAGAAATCATAAGACTCCTCAGCTCGGAGAGGTAGTACAGATTAAAGGTGACACGAGAAATCGAGAAAGCTGGAAAGTTGGAAAAATTGTTGAATTAATCAAAGGTAAAGACAACCTTTGCAGAATAGCCAAAATTAAAGTTGGCACAAGTGTCTTTACAAGGTCTATTGCTCATCTTTATCCTCGTGAAGTAGAGGAGAAAGAGTCTGAGCAAATAACTGATAAAATAGATGAACAAGATACGCTTAATGAAAAGTATGTTATGAGTACTGATGAAGCATTGCTTTCAACACTGTCTATAGATACTGATAATGTTAGTATCTATCGGTCATCTGAAATCAGCAATAAACAAGTTGATAACATTGAGTTGGAGACCACGGAAGAACAAGTCTCAGCACGGGACACGAGAGATAAGCTGGAGAACATGAGTTCAACACACGACACTGAGCTCATAAGAGAAGGAAACTCTTGTAGTGTCAACTCAGAGACACAAGACACTGATAGAAACCAAATACCTGCTGAGAGACAGCGTCGAGCCGCTGCAGTCCAAGCTATGGAAAAAATTCACAAATGGACTCGCGACTTGATGAAAAAATTAGATTAGCTTGCGAGGCGGGAGTGTCGCGAAGGGTCGCGATAAGTATTTGTACATAGCAAAATTGAATATAACAAGAAGGATGAAACATCTATCTATGTGATCTATGGTAAGCTTCATTTTTATGTTGACCAGGGCAACGGATAAACAGGAACGTTATTTCGGATAATATAAAAGTAATCTAGAAAAATATGGAAAGCTAAGTATTTAGATCTAAGTTTATTAATTTAATTCTGTTACTTTAATTTATATTTGTATAATTTCGTTTCCTTCACTTGAAACTCACTGAGCTAATGAATCCTCTGGAACCGAAATGATATAAAGTACTCTGTCGTTTCCCATATCTAAAAGAGAGGGAAAAGGGTGTTATTTGTCATCCCCTACACAACTGACCTTCGGGGTGCGAAGTATTCAGGTGCTGAATCATAGCCGGTGTAGTGTAATAAGATTGTGGGTTAGACGGACTTACAAAATAGTCTGGAATTGTAACCCACAGGAGATTTTATAAAGACGTGGCTACGACTAAATCTGTAGCACGTTTTGATGTGCGAACGGTCTGTTTAGAATACGCGCACATGGGCTGTTAACCTAATTAATAGACAACCATACGTATGGATTGTAATGCTTGCAGTCTGGTAACGTGAACAGATGCATTGGTGGTAATAATGATGATCATATGGATTGTAATGCTTGCAGTCTGGTAATGTGAACAGATGCTTTGGTGGTTAAAACCACTATAAGGATGACTTTTAACACAGTGACACGACGTAATTTATCTGTATAACAAATGTTCATATTGATATTTCATATGTTAATTATAATATAGTAAATATAAGGATCTAAATACTTGGTGATTTATGCAGTTTAAATCATATGACACTTTTACCACAGGTGGGGGCAATTGGATTGATAGAACAACTATATGAGGCAATCATTACAGAAAGGAGGATTAGCACAACATTAGGAGGTAAGATCATTGACTCATATTGCTGACTTTCATTGATAGATAATTGGAATTCTATATTAAACACCTTTGTTCAGATTTGTGAAGTAAACATGATTTAATAAAAGCGAAGCAGATTAATTAGTATGTATGAATAAATTGAGGCCCAGGTGCTTGTATGAGTGTACTTTGAGAAGAAGTATTATCATGCGGTATCAAATTAATGATACGTCCCTATTAGTACTTTGTGTGCAGCCTAGTTTGGTCTGTGTAGCATACGACACGATGTAGAGACATATTAGGTTGCCCACAGGCTTTATATGATTACGAATATTTATTCCTTATTGTCTTTTTCTTTCTTTACTTTTTTCTTTCTTTTTTCTGTTTTCATGTTACAATTTCAATATACATAGCGATTTATTATTTTTGTTTGCAAAGATAATAAACAACATATGATACTTAAAGTAGTCTCAAAGAGGCCGAGCAGACCAGTCCCCCCTGACAGCACCCGTTCACGAGTTGACGTGTGGATCAGCCATCGCTAAACTCAACCATCCAACCTCCTCCCCTACGGCCCCACCGATGCGGTGCGTGCCTCACTTGGTCGCGGAGGACTGGGATATCGGCGCACCTAACCCCCGACACTCCTCTTCCCCCGCGACCCCTAATATGTCTGTAAGTGTAGGGAGAGTTCACTCCCTTCACCCACAGCAAGGCCACTTAAATAAGAGCGCGGTTGGTTGACCAGATCCTTCTCAAGCCCCTTCTGCCTGACCTAAAGGTACAAAAAATCAAAACCCACCAATAACCAACCAAAAGCTCCTTATACTACTAAAAACCACTGCAAATCACCAACAGGGATGGTTGGACGCGGACGAAATACGGACAAATTTCTTAAGGAATCAAAAATTACCAACGATAACCAACAACTCCTGAAAACTATTTAAGACAACTCCAATCACCGCAAAAACCCTCCCAATCAAATATCTCTCAAATGATTAAATTTAAATCCACCTCAAAAGGCACTAAACAATCACGAACAACTCCCACTGACAGCCTCTAAAAGCACGTAAAACTAACAACAACTACCGAGAATAACCAGCAACCGTCAATAACCACCAATTACCATCCTTATGAACCACAAAAAGAACTTATAACTACGTTGAACCATGTTTGTTAATTTTATGCGCCAAATATATATGTTTCTTTCTTTCTACATGTATGCGCACATTATCCCGGGCCGCATAGCAAAAATCCGCATGTGCTTCAATCCGCTAAAGCGCTCGTGTTTATTTTGTATGAAAATCAAAATCAAAACGTTTATTCAGAAAATAGGCCTTTGCAGGCACTTTTTCACGTCATATCATATTTAAAATTATCTTATTAGATAATATGTATTTATTAATTGTTCAAAAGCTACAGACTACTAGCGTTTTGGAACCGACCACTGCAGAGAAGAAACGCCGAAAGAAACTCTTATCAACAGTTTTGGTCGCCTACTCGCCTGAAGGGTTTTATATGATTACGAATATTTGTTCCTTATTGTCTTTTTCTTTCTTTTGTTTCTCTTTTTTCTCTTTTCTCTTCTGTATGAAAATATACACGAGCACTTCAGCGGATTGAAGCGGATGATGCGGATTTTTGCAATGCGGCCCGGCATAATGTGTGCGTACCATAACAATCCTAAATACCAACAACAACCCCGTATACCTTGAGATGGCAACACTGCGCTGCGTCAGTCAACTGCTTTCTTGATGAGACTTCAATCAAATAGTAAATAAATATGGCTGCCAGCCAAGTAACAACGATGTAAACTAAACTTTTGTTTGAATATTTTGTAAAATATTAAAGAAATGATAAGTGAATTTGAAAATCTATCCCTTGGAGGAAATAATGCTGCGAGTAATCATGGAGATCCTTTCACTCATGCCGGTAAGAATAGTGCTTTCTTGCATTGTATACGTAGAACAAGTTGTTTTCCAATTATAACATGACCTCAATGGCTTGTTTTAACGATCTTATAAATGGACAATATACCGTTGTTTCCAGAGTTGACGCCTGAGCAGCAAAAGACTTTGATTGATATTCGTCGGCGGAAAACAGAATTGCTGTTAGAAATACAGGTGAGCCATAGAAATACCTACGTATTGGCAGTCACGATCCACGAATCAGCTTGTTTCTTATGAAAAATCTAATGATTCTGTATGTATCGTGTCAGCAATAACACGAAGGTATTTTTTATTTGTATATATTTCGATGTAGTTACAGTATGCATAAACATGAATTGATGTACTGACGCTGACGCAAGTACTTATAAGCACGAAAGTCGTCACTGTTATTGTTTCCTAATCATGAAACAGTGAAACAGTACAATGATTATACTAGTTATAGGATTGTTCTTAGGGTGTCGTAGCCGAATTACAAAATACTTAACGGAAATCGGTTTTTATTAAATATGGGAAAAATTCCATGTGGACAGGAGTTGTTCCTGCTTTTTAGTCTTTGTACAACTAATACCTTAACAACTTGGCCACCAAAGTTCGATCCTGCACCACGAATATCTTCACCATATTCCATTACCCTTTTGTTGTCAATGTCCCTGGACACATGAAGAGTGACACCAGTATGTGTAGCAGTGTAACTTGATTATGGTGGAGCAACTATTGCGAGTGTGTTGGATGACTATATGCTACACCATGATGCTGTTCTTAGTAGTAAGTAGATGACAATATTCGGCTTGAGCTTGGCACAGTCATTGCATAATTCTGTATACATATACCATTGTGTGAGTGGTACAATCTGTACATAATATTTTAAAAGATGTCATTTTTATTCATTTACAATATTTACTTTAAATCAATAATATGACGTATTTAACAATAAAATTTAATCAGAACAATTCATAGGTACTCAATCCACATATCTAAGGTTTGACGTCGCTTAGAGAAAATGCGCTGGGCAGTTTCATGCCGCTTCTTCTGCATTCTGCTTTGGAAGCGGCCTAAACTTAGCCATAAGCAAATTATTGAGTCAATAACAAAAAAAAAATTGTTGTATAAATTGTAAACCCAGGTATGACAATTACTAAGTGTCCAAAGAAACCTATATTAAATCTTAGTTGGAATATTATTTATTTAACATGTATACATGTTAATCATGACTATGCTTGACAGGGTAGACAGAGCCTAAGGCTTTTAGTCTCAAGCAAAGGCCAGATTTATGAGATCTATTTATATATATAAGTTAGAGAGTGCTTAGTTCAGCCAAGCAGCAAAAACCTTGTTCCTTAATTCTATGAAATTATTTTTTGTATTAGACTTTGTTTGGGTTCATAAGCTAAGAATGTACATACATCGTACATGCTTAAGATGACAGAAGCTAATTAAAATGCTAAAGGGTCCTGGCTGAAAATTCAACTATTTGTATAAGAAAATGTTTAAATTTTTAGTCAGAATCAGATATATTTATAAGTTTTTAAGTCATGATAAAAATATGCACTTAATAAAGTGCATATTGTTACCATAATCATCATGATGATGAGTGCATATTTCATATCTGGTTATGTATGAGTAACACCTAGAAACCAGGCATGCTATTTAATCACCCACATAGAATAGTTTTCCTACAACTGTAACTGTTGCCGCTAATAACAAATAATAAACAAAAAGCGTGTTTTTGACCATTTTTGTCTATTTAATATTGTGTGGTGGTGATATTTTTTATTTATTTACCACCACACTGGTGTTGTAATAGTAAATTATGATACAAGTACGGTAAGCTGGATATTATAGTCGAGGTGTTTATAGGCAGGAGGCGAGTGCTTATAATTAAACCGACGACTATAATAGATAGCTTACCGTAAGAGTATCATATGACGTTTTTCAATACATTTGCGATTACCATAAACTAAAACAAGATTGCAATTCCGCAAATAAGTAATTTATAAAGGTTAGGAACTAAAGGAGTTTGTAAAAATACATTTATAATAATCAGTTACATTTACTCAGGTTTAATTTTGTCCAAAAAAGTACACTGATAACCTCCTTTTCGAAGTCGGTTAAAAAATCACATCTCATGAATCAGAAAAAAGTTTTCATGCTGATCTTGAAAGTCTTTGCTCAGATTCTATGAAAAAGTTTAAATTTTGCATCTGTGGCATTGGGCTATTGAGCGGTTATGATTGGTGTAAAGGAAAAGCACAAGTGCCGTAAATACATCTTTACGATACAGATTTCGATGTCATAAGAACCGTATTATTAGCTAATGTATTGAAAAATCTGTTAAGTATGTATTCTTGTTTTCAGCAGTTACCGGATCGGTTCGATCCACACTACTGAGTTCGAGAAAAAGCTTAACTGGTTCTGTAGAAATGTCAATGCCTGATAATGCAAATTTGAATATTTATCACTCAGATTAAACTACACACCTAATTAAAACTCATAAATATGGAGGGCCAAGTGAAATTTCGACGATCAAGGTTGGAAATTCACATGAGTCTTAGAATTTGTAGTAGGTAATTGTGTAAATTGCGTTTCCGTTTGGAATTGCGGTTTGCAATATCTACGTTGATGGCTTCAGCGCCCCCGCTTTACCCCACCATGGGAGCATGACGTGATAAAGATACAAGAACCAGGTTGATCTATAAAAAAAAAAATTGCTACGCTGGAGATCGAACTCGGGATAACTCCCGTGTGCCAGCTAAAAAAATTTTTTATTTTGACTACGCTGGAGATCGAACCCGCGTTAAATCCCGTGAGCCAGCCTGGCATTTTGACACAGAGGTGGTCAAAGACAATAATGTAGATCTGTAAGATGGCTGTAATCGGCAAATTACGAAAGCCGATCAATAAAAGGGGCCGATCAATAAATATATACTCTAATTATTAAACAATAGACTAGAACCTTCTCTCTATTTTATTCTTTTCTTGATCCCGTTGAATGTGACCTTAGAGGTTTTGTTGATCCGTGAAGGTTAAAGACTAGAACTTCGAGCAACACGGCCTCCGTACTAGAAAGATCTATATCCTAACTATATTATGAATGTAAAAGTGAGTTTGTTTGTTGTTTTTGTTTCTATCTACGGAACCGATCATCATGAAATTTTGCATACACATAAGTTAGGGTATTGAGAAGGACCTATATATCACGCGGGCGAAGCCGCAGGTAACAGCTAGTGATATAAAAGGCAAAACTGACTGACTCCCTGACATAAACGCATAGCCGGACTGCTGTACCTAGAAACTTGTAATTTGGTTCAGGGGTTCCTTTCATGACGTAAGTAAGCCATAAAAAAAGGATCTTTAGAAATTCAACCTCTAAGGGAGAGAAGTAAGTGAAGTTTTATGCGGACGATGTCACGGGAAAATTTGCTAGGTTTATATACTTATATATCTCTCTCGTCTGGGCGTTTTCCCGGTTTAATTCTCAGCTGGAACACTTTGGAGCCCGGGGTCCATTATTCTGTATCTCTGTTCTTGTCAGTGTCACTAATTCTTTTTTGTGTCGTTGTATGGAACAAAAGTCACACGATGACAAATGGCAAGAAATATTGGAGTGGTTTGCCATTGCCTTCTATTTTTCATGTAACTACCGATGTTTTTTTTTTTATATCACACTCTATTTTGTTTTGTGTCAACATGTGTAATAATATGTGGATTATTTGAAAAAATATAGGTATAAAATCTAATCTAAAAAGCGTTCTTGACAGTTTATATTCATAAAAACATTACATGCCTTCTGGGTGGGTCAGTCGGGTAAAAATATTCAAAGTAGTGCGTTGCTGTGATTGCTCCAACGGTCAAAGGAAACCAATACTTTAAATTTTATCGCATCCTCGTTTAGTTTCACACGCATTTAACTTGCATGTGAATCATTCGTGAATCACTACTTGTCGCTCGATGATGAATGTGTTGTCTTCTAATTAAATTGTTTATTTAGTGTCTGTTAGCTTTGTGGCGGCTAGGGAGATATGCCTGTATCACAATCAAGGGCGCTGGAGACCTTACGAAGTGTATAAGATTGATTTCTTTTTTTTAAAAGAACCGCTTTCTAATCACCAGCTCGTTTAATACTAAAACCTTCTCATGAATGTAACAAATACTTTTCTTAAATTCGCGTCGAAATCGGTAAAGCCAAACGCGAGATAATCGCGGACAAACATACGGATCAAACTGATATACACCTTTTTTGTAGTCGGTTGATGAAGTCCATTAAATAGCCAGAAACAGGACCTTGGACTAGGCTCACACATGAGGATTCGACCAGATTCACGCTCTGATGAAAGAGAAAGATACGAACTCAGTCTAGTTTAATTCTCTCTAAAGAGTTACTTTATAAGCCATAGATTTAAAAAAAAAAAATTCGCATACTTCTGTGATATATGCGTTTTTTCTCGTGGTCGGTTCTGAAACTCGTTTGACAACTTTATGCTTCTAATTATGACTATTTTACATACATCGTGCCAGGAGTTAAAAAATGCACATCATTTAGAAAGGTACTGGATTAGAATACAGATAAGACTTCTCGTTACTCCGAGTTTAAAATAGTCTACAAGAATTCGTCTCAAACAATCAAAAAATAGAATTATATTTGAGACTTGGTTTTTCCCGCGACTTCGTCCGCGTAAATTATACCCTATGTCACCCGCAGATAAATTGGCTAACTAGAGGTAAAAGAATTTTGAAAATCGGTCCTAGTTTAGGCGGTTAAACAAACAAATCTTTCATCTTTATAATATAATAATATACATAAGTAGGTAATGTAGATTACATCGCATCCTACGTGATGTCATATATTTTTACACTAGTTAAGCATTAGCTCCTGCTTTTACTAAACTAGCGAATGAAAAGATATAAAATGTTCATAATCCAAAAGTTACAGTAATGTAACTTGAGCACACAATAAAATCTACGTACAAAACTACTCCTCGAAACCCGTGAATATTGTTTCATGAAGGCAAAACATGAAAAGTTGAAGATTATCTGCACAAACTGTTTATACATTTATCGACCGCCAGCATCCCTGATACGCTATCCGGCGTTTCACTGAAAACCACCCTTACAATTTTCATTCAATACTTGCCAGAGCGGTCTGACGTAAGCCTCCAATGCATACCAGCAGTTACTATAGTAGTAAGCAAGCCAGTCAGTGGCGGAGCGTGGTGCGGGCGTGCCGTGTTGCCTGCCACTTGCCGGTCTTTTATCATTGACTTTATTGTTGTGAACTCGAATCGTTTGACAGTGAAGTGTTTAATAAATAGCAAAAGAGGTTCATTCGTACGTCCCCACGTGGCACTTGTGGTCTTTATAGGCGTAAGTTCCCAAATGATAACGCGATAAGTGGAAATTGCTGTGACTGCGTCGCTGATTTAGGGTTAAATACTTGTTCTATTAGATATTATATGATATTGATTTTTTGACACAAAAATTTTATCTGCTTTTCTTAATTTGTATATTTTTATAATTATTTTCCTTGATGTTTTGCCATGCGTTTGTTTATTTCTGATAAATACCATGTCTTCACTAACAAGAATATAATTAATATTCTTTGATCCCTTGTCATTTAACCTTTATGAATTGCTAATTGTGATTGTATCTACTAGTCATACATTCTAAATTATTCTATGATATCAACCAGTTGAATAAACAATAACGCATAAACTTATAGGTTACTACTATGTGGACAGAGACATTGTTTGTTATTGAAATTGATCAAAGGAATCTGATCTTTACACAAAAAATTACTCCTGTAATTGACTTTATGTTATGAGTTGACCATACCATGCGTCATTGTTATACACCGTTATAAGGAAAATATATTACCGGGAACTACCTATGTAAAATAATTAATTTCAATGACATTTTAAATTGGTTACAAATGTCAAATGGCAATCCTAATGATATACGTATTACTATCAACCTAATGATTCATCTGTTCCTTAACGACCATTAGATTGGCCAGACAGATTCTCTTATCTACTGATAACAACTTTGTTATATCGATGACATGATAACTAATTTATGTTTGTAACAAGAATTTCGTCAATGTAGTAGTTCTACTTAACTCAAGAGTTTATCTTCTGTTGGCAAGGATATATTTTTATCAAGTTTCAAAGTTGATTCATAGTATCGATTATGTTTTGTGGGGTGCCCACAACCGGACAAAGTTCGCAATTCATCGGTTTTATCGCGTTTCCTTTGTCGCTTCCGCAGTGTGGCCGCCAACCATTGCCGATAACAAACTTGTCGAAGCTCAACAAAGCATTTCTGGCTAACTGCCTACTGCTACCCAATATTGCCTAAATCTAGTCCAATGCAGACCATTTCAAGTGACTGATTTCTTTTTTGTGATGCAGTCACCTATTATTTTCAACTTTCAAAATCGTGATTGATCTTTTACTGCTTTGAATTTAATAAAATTCATTCAGTAGATCTTTGCCACTATCATTTTCATTTGCGTAGATTTCTTTTATCATTCACACGCTACGTTTGACAACCTTGTCAAACTTGCAGAAAGATAAAGTGATTTTTACCTACGTGTGTATGTAATTGTCACTTTGCCAAACAAACTCAAGCGGCGCTCGCGCCTATCTTCAGTCGAGTGCGTTCCTTAGCGGGAAGTGTATGGCGCGCGATGTGTTTGCATTTTCGGCTGCTGTGTGGTGCTCTCTGGTGGCCGGTGCTGGTGCGGTGTGCCCGCGCCGCACGCAGCTACGACGACGGCTATGATCAGGTGTGTCATCGATGCAACTTTCTATGCACTTTGCGTATAAACTACGTTAGAAACAACCTTCTGTCGTAGCTTCACCTCTTTTGGCAATTACGTCGGTTCCGAAGATTCGTTTGGCGACAGGCAGTCATGCATTTTCCACTTTATTTGCTTTGTTATCTTTCTTCGCTTTGTTTTGATATAAATGTTGTGCGCTTTATAGGTGTGTGGCACTTAGTTTCACTAATAACGGTGTGATCGTGTGGTCAAGACCGGCGGTGTAGTGTGATGTGCGGTGAGCTAGCACTTGTGAAGTAATGTTCATCAAGGGCGGGCCGGGGGCGGCCGAGCCGGAGCGCCGAGGCTCTGTTTCCAACTGGTTCTCATCCCTGCGACGCGGGGCTGCGCGACGCAAACGTGAAGAGGCAGCTGTGCCTGCCAGTTACGGTTCATTAGGCAGGCGGAAGGATGGCACGCAGCCGCGTGGCAAGACGAGGTCTGCTTGGGACCTTACCACCGTCGCGAGACTGGTCTGTATCTCATTTTCAACATAGTTAACACAAAATAGTGTGTCACACTGCGCTGGAGACCACATTTGGCCGACTTCCAAATGCGCTGGATCGATCATGCCCTCTGCGTCTGCGTATAGAATGAATATTCAACATTTTTGTCATTTCAATTAAACTTCAAATTTAAAAATGTGTTATTGCTAAACGTTGGTTTTAGTTTATCACCAAAACCAACAAGCGTTATCAGAAGATATGACCGTGTTTGTTAACCCAACTGTATCTGAACAAAAACAATAATGATTCATCCATTTTATGTATACGTTTACGCTGTTATTGAATTATCATTAAATATCTGGAAGTCCATGTTGGTCTTCATACATAACATTGATATTCGCTCATTGACGTTGGCAAATAGATTCTCCAAACAAAACTCTCTTGACTGCCCTTCCATAACGAAAAATTGAACGTGGTCACAGTGCAATGTGCTTTCCACTTCTCTTTCCATTTAAGAGTTCCTTTACCCATAGGGTAAAAATTGATGGGCGAGTCGGATTCGCCCATGTAGGGAAAAGTAGCAAACATAGATTAGGGACCATTAAAGTAACGATTACTAACTACACCTAGCCAAAATACCACTATCATGTTTGGCCAGGCAAAATCTTTGTTTTTCATAGTTCATGAATGACAAAATATTTGCGGTTTATATAATTCTACTATATATAAAAACTGCTGATTATATTTATTATATGTTTTATTTCTATGTGTTTTATCTACAGCATATAGGAAGTTTACCTATCTTTCAAACGATTGACTTTTAGAAAAAATGGTTAATGAACATTTATGTCACTTATATGTGAAGTATGGACGTATAAATTTAAAGGAAAAAAATACTTTCATTTCCATGTTTAGGGAGCCCTTTACGCATATTTTTTTAAATTTTTCTAACAATCGTAAAAGCATTGTCAGAATACATCTACTTACCAAGTTTCAACAGTGTGGTCCTAATAGTTCCGCTTTTTGCTATTCGGCAACGGAACCCTTAAAAAAGCTGTTGGAAAAGAAAGTTACTTCACGGATTTCAGTAGTCTTATAATAATTTCTAGGGGAGAGACCTGACCCTCGTTTGTGTAACACAATATTACCAACTAGGTACTTAGAGGCGTTTGTGTGTTCAAAGATCACTCGAGATATCGAATGTTTGCGTATATTAAAAGCTTTGGTAAACTCGATAACGAGATCCTCTGCCGTAATGAAATATTTGTTTTACTATTATCGATCTGCGCCAAAGGAAATATAATTAAAGTCTTTCAGATATTTAAACATTACAAAGTCTCTTTGTCAATATTCTTAGCTTTTCTTTGTATTCATATACTATCTCCTTCGGGAACAGTATCTTTTTCCAGGATGATAGATCTATGTGCTTTCCCGGCTGTCTATCCGAACTATCTCCACACCAAATATCTATCGATTTGAGAGAGAAAGGTGACAGACAAAAAGAATAATTTTCGCATTTATTATATTACTACCTGTTACCCGCGGCTTCGCCCGCGTAATATATAGCCTATGTCGTTCTCGGTATTAAACCTATGTGTATGCAAAATTTCATGATGACCGGTTCAGTAGATACGGCGTGAAAGCGTAACAAATAAACAAACTCACTTTCGCATTTATAATATTAGTTGGGATAGGTGGGATTGGACTAGCTGTAACCCGTGGCTTCGCCCGCGTGATATATAGCCTATGTCCTTCTCAGTATCCTAACCTATGTGTATGCAAAAATTCATGATGATCGGTTCAGTAGAAAGGGCGTGAAAGCGTAACAAACAAACAAACTCACTTTCGCATTTATAATATTATAGTTGGGATAGTTGGGATTGGTACTAGCTGTTACCCGTGGCTTCGCCCGCGTGATATATAGCCTATGTCCTTCTCAGTATCCTGACCTATGTGTATGCAAAAATTCATGATGATCGGTTCAGTAGAAAGGGCGTGAAAACGTATAACAAACAAACTCAATTCGCATTTATAATATTAGTTAGGATTAGGATAGAATAGGTACAGTATATACGGATAGGTAAATTTTGAATAATTATTAATGGTGGTTATTAATGGTTCTGTTATCAAAATATCATGCACCAATGAGCTGTTAATTCCCGTCACGAGATAACCAGGATATTAAGAATAAATCACCGTTGTAAGATACAATTTTTTGATTGCAATTATCGTTGATAAGCATTTAGATTTTTTAATACGCAGAATACATTTTATTCACAACTAGCAATTTTCCTGCGACTTCGTCTGCATAAATCAATGTCACCCGCAGATAAATTAGCTTTCTATATGTAAAAGAACTTTGAAAATTGGGCCAGTACTTTCGGACTTTATTAATGTGCAAACAAACAATCAAATATTTCCTCTTTATACTTAATATCACTACATATTATAAAACAAAGTCCCCCGCCGCGTCTGTCTGTCTGTCTGTCTGTTCGCGATGAACTCCAAAACTACCGAATCGATTTTCATGCGGTTTTCTCCAATGGATAGCGTGGTTCTCGAGGAAGGTTTTAGTATATAGTTTGTTAAGTTTTTGTATACATTTTTGTATATACCAGCGATATTTGTTGGAGGTGTCGTAAAAAAATGAGCCGTTTGGGAGCTTTCAACGAAAACGCTGTCTAAACCCTTTGAGATATAACAAAACAATGTATGGTGGAATTGTGTATCTTATTTAGGTCTACAGAAAAGTCCGCGATGGCATATGTCTATATATTAAGGATAACATACTATATTCATTTTAATACTTTAAAAAATGGGCAATTATCAAAGATCACGCGCAGGCCAAACCCTTAGAGCTAGAAATTTGAAATTTTGCTCACGTATTCCTCTTATGACGTAAGCATCCACTAAGGAAGGATTTTTCCTAAGTTTAAGTCATCCCCTAAGGGGTTGAAATAGAGGATTAAAGTTAATATGAAACTTTTTATTCCTTGGACATATTTGTATGAAATTTCGTGTGAATTGAGAACGGCAAAAATAATGAGTAACATTTTTAATAGTTTACCGAAATTAAACCTCTAAGGGGGTAAATCGGGGTATATGTTTAGTTTACCGCTTTGTAGCGTCATATTTTATAATCCCCGCATTCCAAACCTGAAGTCACCGCGGACGAAGTCGCGGGTAACTGCTATAGTTAGTTTATAAATCTAGATAAATTTGGTAAGGTAAACGTTGTAGAGGTAAAAAGCACGTGTTCACATACAAAAAAATATATATATTTCCACAAATTCAGAATACCCAATAAGTAACTGTAAATCTTTTGTACATTTACTTGGGCTAGCACAGCTTATATCTGTACAACAGTAGGCAGCCTGAATACCGAATTGGTAAGTCGAAACGCAAATAAGTGTCTTCTTTCTAGCGCCAACGAAGGCTGTGCTAACAAACAACAAAGAGAGTATTTGTATGAACTGGTGCACTATTTGGACTACCTGGCCTGCCTGCAGTTGTCACCTCAATTGTTGGTAGAACAATGGTCCGCGCATGACACCGATATGACGTCGTGACTTGTTTATGTAACGTTGCTGTTATCGACTGCGACATTTAGCAATCTATTGCATTTGCAATTATTCAGATAATTGAATGACTTCAGGGATTTGTGACGGTAAAGAGACGGATAATATGGGAGATCATGATTTATTGATCTGAGGTCTCTTTTTGGCTCCACTGCAGGAGCATGACCCTCTCTGTACTACCAGAGCCATATAATAGCCAGAGCAGTCAGAAGATTTGGCCTACACTCTCCACGCTGGCCAGACGGGTTGGATATGGGAGATCGGAAGATAAAAAGATTCGTCATGAAGTATTTATGAGATTGATAGATAATGTGTGGATGGATATTGTGGCAATCAATTTAAAGTATTACTAGTAAACGATAACATTGAAGCTGGGTTAAATTATTGGACATGTGTGTATGTAAACAAGAAACACTATAAGTGCGATTGCATAGATATAAGGCGCTGTTTAAGGTATGGTTTACACACAGAGCCTTAAATAAATATTCGCACACAGAAGAAGATCAACAGTATTACCGTGATCTAACTCAGTAGAAAGCAAGGTAATAATAGGACGGGGAAGAAAGAAAGAAAAGAAATGAAGATGCCGAATTTCATGAAATTTTATCAAAATAGCCAGATCCAAGCTTGAACTCGTACCAACCAGAATAGTTTCACAACTATATTACAACGTAATAATAGTGAAATTTATTGATTCATAAATAAATAAAAACAAACAAGGTATATTTGTTATTGTAAACCTTATTGAGCTGTTGCGAAGCTGGTATTGTCATCGGTCATTGCATAGCAATGCGACTTTTACTTTTGAACCATGGTTTGTTCGATGTGTGTTGTGTGTGCCATTTGCATGAAAGTATTTCCGCATTGTTTTCAACTCAACACAATGCATGAGTCACTAAATATTAATACTTTTCTAAACTTTACTCACATTTACCGCAGCTTTATTTACCTGTAGTGTTACTAAATCTTTCGGAATTGTAAACATATCAGCCGCTATACGTTCCCTTTGTTTACATTTCTCTTTTTATTTTTTTCACACCGTGTAATACACATATAGTCTTTTAACACGAAACTTTATCTTCTAGTTTATGATTCGGCAGTTATTTTATTTTTTCTGTATGAGTATACTATCGTAGAGGGTTTCCCAAACTTGTTCCATAGGCCGAGCCAAAGTTATAACGAGAAGGGTGCGGAAAAAAAGTCTTAGCACTTGGAAAGTTCCACAAAGGGCCTTTATTAGGCGTTCGTACTTAAACTTAATAGACTTAATTAATGTAGCCCTTAAACCCTTTTGGGAAGTGATGAGTCCCTTTTGTGTGAAGATATTAATTTTGACGTCCGCAAAGTTCAGGCAATAACTTTGCAATGTCAAGTTACATTTCTCTCCGGTTTGGGGTCGTTTTGAATAATGTTTGGTTCTTGTTTGCTCACAGTTCACATCGCTATCGAACTAACGAACGGTAACTAATGTTTTGTGGTATTCTCCGATATGACTTGCTGGAATAAAGCCTACTCAAAATATCCGTTCATCCGTGACTCGCTGCTTTATTATATTCCGTGCCCTGGCTTTAATTTTTATTCAAAATTATTCTTTAAACGTCAGGGGTTTTATATACTTCGTAATCCAAACAGCTTTGTACTTTATTACAAAACGTTTTCCTTAATTACGAAGATTAATTGACTATATTTTAAATTGCTTTATCTGGTCATTCTACTCTGAAATTAATGATTCGTCTGTAATTAGGGAATTATTTATAATCATTAGTGGAACTGCAAAGAGATCGGAATCCGGATGGACATACTGGAGATTTTTTCAATATATGAGTATATAGTTAAAAAAATAATATCTTGGTTATTATGTTTTCCAGTTATGCCCAAAATTTATGCTAACATTATTAAGTTGTGTGCATGACAGTAAAAAAAATAAGAATTAAAGTATTATGTAGATACATATTATTAAAATATTCAATAATGTTTTCTTAAAATACCGAATTGATTTAGAATGTGATTCTTGCTTTATTTTCAGGGAAAGAAGTTGCACATTCATATTTCTTTTTGTATAACAGTTATTGTAATTAAAAGTAGATTGCACGAACATATACCATAGGCGCTATAAAATAAATAGCTATAGTAATAACACGTTTGGATTTTTTGACTCGGCTTTGATTGCTTTATGAGGGCGATTAACCTTACACTATTCCAAAATCTATGCAAACTTGCGGAAAACTTTACTGAGAAACTATCACCCCTTTGGGTTTAGGCTTTAAAAAGTAATCCCAATTCATGTCTAGATTTGTTATCTATCATTGCCCGCGACTTCGTACGCGTAAATTTCGGTTTTAATATAATTATTAAATTCTGCGAGCCCTCATAAAAGTCTTAAAGCACCTTTTTTGATAGTCTAAGTTAAGACATTGATTGTCTTGCCGGGAAATCGGAATTCATAAAGTACAGAGAGAAACGGTACAACCTTTAAAACAAGGTCTATTTAGTAAAACAAATAATAAATGCGATTTCTGCAGCCCGTTAAAAGAAGTTTATGACATCCTTATTCAGCAAAAGTCCGCAGTACTGTGTTCCTGGCAACTATTACGTAAATGATAATTTGCCAGTTAGTCTCGCTTCCAAACAGTTCCAGTTACTGCAGACGCTGGGAAAGTTAATCTAAAGTACACGTTACACTAATATCTGTGTTGGTTAAATGATAAGATAGCTAATACGAGGTTATTGAATTGATAAGCATGCTTGCTAATAACTTGATGTTATTTATTAACTTCTATAAGTATAACTCTTGCATTCTGGTCTGGAAGAAAAGAAAAAACTTAGTAAGTACCAGCTACTTATATTTCCAGACCGTAGAAACCGGCTAAGGAAATAGGCGCAAATTTAAGGAATTATGTGAATAGGCGGTGCGGCTAGCAACGCATCCGTCTTTAAGCCCATCAAAATGCTGAACGTGGCATTTCGGTCTTATCGCGTTGGGCTCCGTCTACCCCGTAAGGGATAAAGACATGACTACTACTATATACATACTATATATATACTCGTACTACGACGTCATAATTCCTCAGTTTAGTAAGTTTATTTTTTGGATGTTTTAACGTTAATCATTGACCTGAGTATGAGTAATAGATTTTGCACATTATAGCTGCGTGAAATAATTTATGAAAAACCTTTCCTGTCGTTTGTTTAGGGTATGACCTTTACACCTTGCGTAATTTACCGTAGTTGTGATAATGAGCTCGCTTAGCATTTCCGTGACACGAGCACATCACGCGTTGACACGCACTTGCAAATTCTACTGCTCCACATATTTGCTAACGTAATGCTTTTATTAGAGCATGCGATGTATTGTACACCAGAAATTACACTTCGACGCCGTGTCGTGGGAGCGTCTTTTCGCAACGTTACTCTGATTTAGACAATTGCACTGGAATTGGATTTGTAACTCGATTTGTTTAGGTTATGTCATCGCGATTGCCTTTTGAAAGAGATCTGCAACGGGTGTTTTAGTATTGAGACAAGGATTACTTAAAATTTTAGAAGTGTCTATTCTTGTTACGAGATTTACAATAATTGCTTACTATTATTTGTTCGCTTGAATCATACAAGTGTTACGATTTAAAACAAGCTGCTGAGCGCCTAAGGCGCATGATTTAAACCGTCGTCTCTACCTCTTAGAGCTACTACAGTAATTACTACAGATTAATTGCCTTAAAGTTTGGGCAGGAAGTAATAGCTCGTATATCAATAGCTAGAATCCTTTTCAGTACTAGAACTATACCAAACCGAATAAATAGATCTAATATTACTTTGTTCACCTAACGTGCTACATTTGCTTAGAGCTATGACAGTAATTACTACTGTTGAATTGCCTTAAAGTTTGGGCAGGTAGGTAATAAGTATATCGATAGGTAGACTTCTATTTGGCACTAGAACTCTACCAAACATAGAATGAATAGATCGAATATTACTTCGTTCCCCTAACGTAGTTATCAATAGAGTAGTAAATGGACTACAATCATTACGATTATCTAAAGTATTCCTCAAACATCAATGGTCTAGAAGACGTATGGGATCGGTTCGGAAATAGCATCCATCATGACGGGGGTTCCTGACCTTGCCGGGGGCGCGGGGGGCGCGGCACCACGAACCCAGCACGGTCACTGACTCGTCAGACTAGTTTTACTTGCATCGGTTTGTGATTGCGCTTTTATCTGCACTGGATGCGATGCGTCAACATTGAACCTCTTTGTTTGTTTTGTGCTTGCATTGTTTTCTTATACTTGCTTTGACATTTAATTTTGCATGTTGGTTTAGTTAGAGGGTCAGACTTTCATAGATAGTCTTAACAGAACCTGAAAATACTTCTGAAACATCGTTAGAAATATCAAATAAATAAGCTTATTCAGATATCAAATGTATTGGTCTAATATTATGTCTGCAATAAATAATTTGGTTCAAAGTACAAAGCAAATACAAACTTGAAAATTTTGTTTGTAATCACAACCTATAAGTGCCTACCTAGCCTTAGAAAACGATAAATAGAGCATGAATTCTAATTTGAATTGGATCACTTTTTTCAGTCAAATCGTATTTGTAAAATTGTACATGGGTTTTAAACCGTACTTATCTCGTACCTCAAAGCAATATCTAAAATAGGTCTGTGTTCTTAAAAGAAATCTGCATACGAGAGATATCACTGATAATAAAAAGTATCTATACACGTGATTTTATATGTAGGTCACATGTACAGTCGGGGGCAGATATGCCTGATCCCTTACGAATAGATTTTAAATTTTAGGAGGGTCACGTTAATCTGCCCTCGACTGTACTCCATAAAATCATTCATTAGATTATTCTGATATCCTAATGAAAATGGGTAGGAGGTTCATTAGTACAAGTAAACATTGCTAATTGCAAACAGCATGGCGCACTAATGCAAAATACATAAACCACAAACAGAGTCGACTAGCAGACAAGTTATTGTCGAGCTCTCGGGAACAGTAGTATTCTCCGGGATGAAAGGTATGTTCTTCTCTGTACTCCAGACAACGTGTATGCAAAATTTCATGATGATCGGTTCACTAGATACGGCGTGAAAGCGTAACAAACAAACTCACTTTCGCATTTATAATATTTGTTAGTATATATAACAATATACAGATTTTATTTTCCTAATATGCTTGGAACAAAGATGAAAAACGCCTACCATATTGCCCATGTCCATCCACACTAATCCAATATAGGATTTGTATTATGAAAGTTGGTATGGATGAAGTTTCAGGCTAGGGGAAGCCTAGTCCTATCATACTGAGAAAAAAGTTACTATTTCTGCTCCCGACGGATCAACATTCACAAGAGCGGTGCCGCGAGCAAAAGCTATTTAAATAAAATAAAAAAACACCCACTAACTTTAGTACCTGCTTTCATTAAACCTATATCCGAACCAATCCGAAATGTAAATGTGCACATTTACATTTATAATAGGTTAGTTACCAACAGTTTAAATTTTAACCAAGCCCTAACTTGATTATGAATGCTTGATGAAATGTTATAAATTACTAACCGACTTTTAGACGTGGAATAACCAAGGGTTTAGATTTCCTTTATCTCTGTGCACCTTATCGAAGCTCTAATACATTTTCTTTAAATGACATTTTCCAACCTTTTTAATGTATCACTAGTAATGTTCCAAGGTTGACACACCACTTTTTGAGCAAGTAAGCGATTTCTCATGTAGTTTCTCGTAAATGCTGTGGAACTGGCTCGTACATGAAGTAAACACGCAATGGTCAAGTGCTACCTTCTGTTCCGGGAAAAATGCTAGTTAGCGTCGGCTGTACAAGGTAACGGTTCACCAATTAGACGTACATAAACAATGTTACGGGTGAAAGTTTGTCCTTTTTACTCGGAATACATCTGGGGCGAAGAATTGACCTATTACACTGCCTGGCTCAGACCTCATTCTTTACGTTTTATATTTCGGTACTTTTCACTCTTTCTGTTTTCCGACGTAAAATAAGAAAGTTTATTTATGTTTACGCACGAAGAGAATATTCTGTCTGGAAATACGAAGATCGCATGAGGCAGCTATTATAGTAAAATTTGCTACAAGTAGCTGAATCCACGGAAGAATGCTTTGCAAAACACGTAGTATCTCGAATATATAAAAAGTACCGAGAACTCAGCAAGATTACAAAGCCAGCGCCGTCCTTTATATTAATAAGCTGCAAGTTTACGCATCGAGTCTCCAGCCACAGCCGCAGCTACTGTCCCCGTACGTGAGGAGAATTTCTATGCGGCTTCCACCTCGTCGGGATTGGGGGAATAAGATGATAAAATTATTTTACACCGCTCACACTGCCTCGTTTACAGCTATTGTTATCTCTTTCCTCAGTTTGTAATGTCTTGTCTACCACTTTAAAAGGGAAGCTAAGTTCTGTGTATTATTCATGTTATGAATCTTAAGGTTAGACCGTTCTATTTTTTAGCCGTCCTTAAAAAACATTCGTACATTTTATCAAAAGCGTTTCAGTTGTTTGGAGTAAGTCAGTGTTTTTTTATTTGAAAGATTTTTCCTTCATTTTGTCACAGTAGAATTTTATTTTTGTTTTATATTATGTATTTGAATATGTTGACATCAACGATTTGTTAACTTAATACCTTATTTAAAATTATTATTTATTTATAATATAATAAATAATACATTGACTCTATAAATTCGTTATTGACGTCATGAAACCCAGCAAGCAAGCCTCCCCGCAGTGAAAATGAGTGTGTAACTGTGTACTGGTAATATCAGCAAATTACTTTCATGTCACAAATGACATCGCCACCGACTCGAAGAAAATTGTTTTCTTACAATATTTAGCTTTATGTAGTCAATTTATTAGCTGTCACTTATTCCTTATTAACGAACAATTCTCTCGAATATTTCTAATTCAACTTTCAATTTTTTTTATCAATTTAGTTTATTAACTATCGGTTTTATAGTTTCAGTAAAATTAACATGTCAAGTTCATTTAATGTAATCATTTGTTTGTACGTTATGTTTTTAATAGATGAAAGTTTTGTCCCCTTGACATTTGCGGCTGTAACAAAAGAATGAATTTATCAACCATGCACAACTAAAGATCCACTTGAAATGCCAACCCAAGGGTGTAACAGCGACAGCGTAATACCCGCGGGGTTCACTAATGCCCCATTGAAAGCTCCACTAAAGACATAATTGCCCTTATTTTTTGGTGCTTCGAGCGTGTTTGTTCAGGGACGATGATTTATAGCTCCCCTTTTTGCACACTCCTCCCAGCCAGTGTTTTTATTGTAGCACATCAAAGTCGAAGCGGCCGAGGTGTTGACCGCTCCCCATTTGCCATATGATATGACAGGCGGAGAAAGTTTTAGTACTTTGTGAAAATTTTAGAATGCTCCCATTATTAAGTCTAGCTTTTTCTTTTTAGGAAGTTCTTTATTCTTTGCTTTGTGTCTAAACAAAACATTGCTTGTGTGTTTCTTCTTATTTTAAACTTCTTATATTTTGTTGTGTCTGCTTGAAGTATTTTTAGTCACATGTTTATTTTGACTGTGTTCAAAGTTAGGTGTCCCGATACTAAAATGAATTGTTTTGTTAACTAGAAAATATCTAGAAGGTTAATTGCATATTTAGATACGTCGAAGTTAATTTACTAAAATTAACACACAACCAAAGTTTTGCCATGTGTTTCATGCCTGCTCTATTTGTACCTAGCCTTGTATTTTTTTTTTCTCTTTTGAGCTCTTGCGACGACACTAAGTAAACACGTTAACTAAATGACCTGTTATGAATGTATTCTTACTTGTTTTTATTTCCTGGGAGCTTGGGGGTAGGGGTGAGGGACTCGGGCTTCGCCCTAGCTCGTGTTAGGCAGTTTGGCCGTAAGGGGCTTTGTAGCTCTTGTAATGTAAAAGAACATTTGTATTGTAAAATTATGAAATTAAATTCTTTATTTGTTTTATAGCCTTATTAGTGCAATAATTATAACTATTGATTATGTGTACTTATACACGAACATGCGTGCACACACGCATATTATTTATTGCCTTAGTTTGGGTTATTTTATTAGTCGTTCATCATCATAATCATCAGATTTCTTAAATTATTACCTACTTCTGGTATAACATGGAAAGTAATGAATATGGGTATTATTGTGAACCTTTTCAAGTTCAAGATTCACGGCCACGGCTACCGCCACGATCGGCTGATAGTTACACAACATGTGCTCGGGCATATGGCTTCTTTATCTATGACTACTTGAAGCAAACATCGGAGTACGCAAATAGACTAAATTGTTTTTCGAAACAGAAACGCTTGCAGTTTGTCACATTTGAAAACATACAACTTATAGCTCGCTATTTCCGTTTACTTTTACTCGTAGTTAATTTCATACTAGGTAATTCATTGTACTAATTATAGTACAATAAATTACCTGTGAATAAATAAATGTAAAAGGTTGTACGTTTTAATTTTAATTGATACAAGCACGGGAGCTGTTCGGATGTGAGTAAAATTCAGTACACACGTGTGCATATTTCATTACCTGTAATTTTTTAACATAGGACTTCTTTTCGATTCGATATGGTTATTTGTTTGAAAATCATTTTGATTTTAACATAGGTGAAGTCGCTGAAAGAAACCACCTCATTGCATAATGTTATATTAATCGCTGGCAACCAAACGTATCTGTCTATCTATATCATTCATTATAAACATTATAATTCCACTGTAATGTTTGGCATCCCAACGAACACAGTAGCAGTATATCAGAATAATGTTAATCGAATTACAGCCTAGAGTCACATTAGGGTTATATAATGGATTTTACGACGTGTTCTTGCTGTTTTATGGAATTTATCAAACTTATATAAGCGTTTGGCTGGATTACTGACTTTACGTCAATAATATCAAGCCATAAGCTCTACAAAAGTTTTAAAAAATTCAAATACCTAGATTAAAGCTGTATTGTTTACAGCCAAAACTCTTATTGTAGACTTATAGCTGCATAGTCTATAAAAACAAGGCTTAAGATGTAAAAGAGAATAAATATAATGCTTTTAAAAACTCTTAGATTGAGAATTGACTTTCAATAAACAATAAGCTGTTTAGTGGAATATTTCAAAACCGTAATAAGTACAGTTTTATAAGACCCTAGAGTAAAACTATATAACAGCTTTTTACTGTATTAGTGAGACAATGAAGATCGTTATTAAAATCTAGACTGTAGATAAAGTGAATTGTAAATTCTTATACAGAATACGTTTACAAATTTACAAGATCTTAAATCATGGAAATGCAGAAAAAAAAGTGATGCATTTAAGATAAAAGTGTTGAAAGAGTATCTAGATATCACAAAACAGACAATTGACGAAGAAAATTCGGATAAAGTGAATAAACAAACCACTGTGAACCAACCGGAATCCGGTCAAGCGTTGGCGTCAAATAACGCGGGTTCCGTATATTTAAAATCTCTCAATTCTGAAAACTCAAAGCTTCTAGCAAATTCATGAAAAATGTTACTTTCCGTAAAGAAATTAAAGGGTGGGTTATAGAAAAAAATATTTTACATGCTGTGCTGAAAAATTTAGAAGCAATTTTAAACAAACTATTTCCGTATATTTTACCTAATGATCCTAGATTAATTTGGAAGAATTTAGTAAGAAAATGAAAAAAGGACTAGAAGAAGGTAGGTATCAAAGATGTTGAAGTAAAAATCAGATGTATTATTTGTGATTCTCCCGCTCGGACTTATAGTATAAATGATATGTTTAATTAGGTGTAAAAAAAAACTAAATGGCATAGGTGTTCATGTAACTAAGTAAAAAACCGTTTTGAGTTTTAAGGATCAATTTATTAATACTATTATTCCTTAAGTTAAGTATATAAATACTTAATTAAGCTACTAAACTAGGTACTATTACAGTATGACAAGTATTGTCATACTGTAATAGTACCTAGTTTATGCAACTGATACATAATGAGCGGCATTAAAACATGAGTGTGGTTTTAGAAACGAGCCGGAGGCGAATTCTTAAAATTGAAAATATGTGATGAAAAAGAATTTGCCACAGATAGGATTCGAACCCACGAGTCTTAGGTCTGCGCCCTAAGTGTGTTACCAACTACACCACCGTGACTTCGAATCACCGCGCCAAATTCTCTCAACCAATCGAACTTGTTAGAGCTCGTGTAGCGTCTCGGCGATATCGTGCGACTTCGATCGCACCGGTTCTATTTAATGATTTTGTAATTGTTGACTATTTGAAATATGTAGTAAAGTCTGCTCAATGTTATTCTGTATATTATTTGGATCTTGTTCGCCAGAATCAATCCATTCAACACAACATATTCTTCTTGTACTGCATCGTTTGGGTCATGTTGTTGATTTATTACCTAAAATAAAGAAAAGAAAATGTAATTAAATTACTTACAAAAATCATAATGTGTACTGCGTACTCAGACCTAGTACTTAGCGTTTTTTTATTTTGTATATTATACCCTAAACCGATGCACCATCAAGCAATAATAGAGATTCTTGGAAGATTATCATACAGCCAGAACTTTACTAAAATCTCTCTTCCAGCCCTACACCAAACATAACCCTTCTTAGAGATTTTAGTAAAGGATTTAACATGCTTGATGCTTTTAAAGAACTGTTTTCAAATATTAATGCTGTATAATATTTTGACGCCATTAATTTCGTAATTATTGATTCAAAAATACTATTTTAACAAAAGTTTAGTATAATAATTGCTCTCAAAATGACTTATTAATATTCCACCAGATATTGTATGTTACGAATACCTATAAATAACCCAAACATTGGGTAAATAGTAACAATCATAATATAACCTATAATTATTTTATTAAATTTTTGCCCTTAAATGATCTATAATGGTGGGCGCTTGAAAATTTTAACTAAAATACATATATACTTACACAGTAAACTGATCCTCGCATCCGTGTTACTTTTAAATTAACCAAAAACACTCATGAATGTGAAATAAATAATAAACACTGCACTTTTACTTTTTTTGTTGGACATTATTTATATGTCGATGTCTTTTAATCCTTTGTACTTTCAAATAAACTAATATAAGTTGAATTTAAAACTAAAACTAGTATAAGAGATGTAATATGGCACAATTTTAGAATGAAATCTTTGTAAAAAGCCATTAACCAGCCTTACTCCAGCTAATAAATAGTTGTCATAAAGCCTTTAACCAGACTTTTGAAGGATTTGAGCTGTTTAAAATGGTCCTTTTTCACACTTAAAAGAGGTGCAGAAGCGCTTAGCCATACTTTAACCAGCAATTCAAACCAGCCTTAAGGATATGAAAATCTATTAACCAGCTCTTTTACAGCATTTTTTTGCTAGTTGGGATTGCATCGTTTGTTACTATTATTAGACCTGTATTTACCAGTAATTGAATATCAGTTTAGGTCAAAGGAAATTTTCGTTACATAAATACGATTGTTCTGTTACTTTATCTTACAAATTACATTTGCTCTATATAAATTAGGTAAGAATGTACCTAATTCTTGTTTGTTATTTTGACATTTTTGTTTCTGTTTAACGTTTAAGCATCTACAACGAATAAATTGTTTAATAGTCACTCTTTCTAATAACATTTTATTATTACTGTCTGTTCTGTCATAGGAATTCGTTGAGGATTTTATTATTTTATAAGCGTAACAAATCTCATCATGGCTAGATGTCAATGGCGTTGTTGAATTTTGTGGGGGCGATGCCCGTTCGCGCTCGCGTCTTTACATATGTGAAACAGGCGGCCGCTCCCATACAAACTGTCTCATTAGTTCCCTCTGCTGTTTTTTGCTCGCATTTTTGCCCGCTTGTTTGACCCTTCGTGCCTTATCGAAGTATGATACCGACGGACATAAAACTTTTTTATTTGTAGGAAGCTATGTTAGTTCGTTTGATTGAAATTAACTGTTGGCTTGGCTCTGAACATGACCATGGGAATGGGAGTGACTTTTTCTCGTGAAAGTCTGTCTTTTAATTAGTTAAAATGGTGGTGTATTCTTATCATAATGCTTGTACTATAGAATAAAACTTAATTTCATAAAATTAACTACTTAATATAATCTTATTACGTCCTTGCGTGTTTCGAGTCATGCATAGTAAAGTAATGAACCTTCTATTCTCAGAATTAATTGGTTTTAAAAGGTTGATGGCCTGTGTTATAGCATTTGGTGATTGATATGATAACTAACGATAGTAGGTATCTAACCTCCTTAAGATTCTATTGACGAAAGTACACGAACAATTCCGGAGAGTTTAATTTTCTCTAATGTATCTGTGTTCGTTTTTCATTTTTGGCTGTCTGCCAGATTTACAAGCGGCCTTAATTTACGCGGGGATTGTTGGAACCTCTGCCGAGCGAAATCTTTGGAGCTCCAAGCAGTACCAGTGCATGACCGCGGGCCGGAAATATGAACCCATTGTGTGCTTGCTTCATCTTTTTGTGTCCGTGTCGTTGGGTTTCAGTGTTATTATTAGTATGGTTTTTATCAACTTTCATTGCTGTTTCAGCTCAGACGCATTAAAAAAAAAAGTTAAAATGAAATGTACAAATACGTAGTGGGTTAATATGGAATGTGTAATATACAATTTTATTATAAATTGTATTACATCTACTATCAATTTAGTTACCCATGATATAATCTCATAATAACATTTTTATATTGTATCGTCATTCATCAACATGAATTTATTAAGCGTTTTGTTCTGGACGTAAATTAACGGTCCCAAATCTTTGCTCTTTTATATCACTATTGAAAGACGACACTCCTAGAAATTCATGCATAATCGCGTTCTGACTAAACCTGGAATTCCTAACTTCTACTTCATTTACAATCTCACCATACCAGTCACACCAGTATTCGTAAAATATTAATGTTTATTTTCTTTTTCCAGGTACGTATCTTGCGACATTAATATTTGGCGAGCCGGTAAGCCAACGTAATAAAATTTAAAAGGTATCTTATTGCGGCCTATCGTTACTTTTTCTTCCGTCATTATTTTTGTCAAGAGCGTGGGTCAAGAATGTGATTGCAACGTCACTCGAGTCGGGGCCGGGCCGTACTAGATTTTCTGCATTATTTATTTTACTTTTATCATTAGTAAGTTTGAAGTGTATGTATTTGAACTTTTCGTTTTAATCGAGGTTGCTGACTCTACACGATCGAGCATAAAATCCATCCAAACCTCTTTTTACAATGGAGCTAAATAAAAGGTAAAATACTTTCGGTTAAATTTATGTATTGCCATTCTCGGAACCGTTGAATGCTAGACGGCAACATTTTGCATTGTTGAGTCACCATAATTGAACATGCTTACTGACTGTTTTGCATGACTTCGTCAGTCGAACTCGACGTGCTACTCGTGACGTTTAACATCGGGCAAAATAAGTTTTGAATGCTTATTGAATTTATTTTGTATTTACGTTTACAAGTTAAACTATACTATTGTTAGTTGAACTATTAAAGTTATTACGAAGTTCTAGACATAGATACTTACACATACACAATACAGACTTAAAATTTATGAAGCATATTTTATTAATGTAGACAACATTAATAAAATATGCTTCAAAAATTCATCATTATGCAATCAGAACGGTAAGAAAAAAAACTATGTCGACATTGAACTCACAGGGTTCACTAATCTGCTCTTGCACATACTGCACAAAAATAACTGCGTATTTTACAAGGAACTATTAAAAGTATATTTTCTGTTAAAATTTTCTTGTGTCATTCCTTGAATAACAAAATTGTCTAATTGTCAATTTCTGTCGATTAGCGTCTGTCAGTTAAACTGCATATTGTGTAGTTAATTATTTAATAAGTACGATTTTTCATTTGAAAAGAATTGAGTGTCAGTTTTAGCTGTGTGTATTTCCCAGTATATTGTAGAGCTTATCCAAGAATTTGAGATTGTTTTTATTGCACAACACAACAACGTTCGCTGAACACCTGAAGGTCGCATCACCTCTCATCTCAATTATTACGACACAAAATCAGGAAATTCTCGAATCATGACGGCATCAGGTGCTAAGTAAATGTTTGTGATCTGAATTAAGATAACCAATCTTCCTAGTATGAGTATATCACGTTTGTGAAATAGATGTTTGCCTTATTGTCACAATCATGTACCTTGATAAAGTTAATCTGTAGACAAAGTTTCTTATGCCCGGAAGAGATTGCGAAAGTTATTACAGGATTGAGTCTCAAGAAGACGACATTTGGTATCAGAGCAACTTCTTGATTAAGTTTCTGTATTACTTAGATATAGTGATCTTTCCGTATAATATCAATTTTCTTTAGTATTTGCTTTGCTAACTTTCGTACTTATCAAATGTATTAGCATTACGACACATATAAGAAGTTTTACTTTTGGCTGTATTTTGAAATTTTACTTTTTATCGAAAGAACAAATAAGTGATTGACAATCTCGAATTTCTGAAAAATAAAACGTATTTGGCCTCCGTGGCGCAATGGTTAACACGCCTGCCTGCGACACGAGTAGTCCTGGGTTCGATCCCCGGTCAGCCAGGTCAACTCGGATGACAGGTGTCGATGCCTATCAATCTAGAATTTTTAATTACAATGCGGGTTTTGCTTGCTCGAACTTTTTAATTGAAATACAAAAACCGCATTGTAACAGCAAATCCTAGATTGATAGGCATCGACACCTGTCATCCGAGTTAGTAAATAGGCCGGCTGGTCATGATGGAAAACGATCTTTTCTAGGCCTTGGATATTTATATATAAAGTATCTGTTATTAAGTATAGTATCTTTGATTTAGTATCCTACGATACAAGTTCACAACTTACCGTGGGCCTATCTAAAATTCTATGTGATTAGTCCCTTACATATATTTATTTTTTACTAGCAGTCCTCATGAACCACACTTACAGCAGTTTTTGAGTTTATCGTGAACAGACAGGCAGAAAGACGCGGCGAAGGACTTTGTTTTATAATATTTAGTGATAGTGATTTATTTATAAAATAAAAATCCTTGTCGGAAAACGAAACTCGGGCTACAAAGGCTGTGGGATACAACCAGGAACACACTCGGGAGAGAGAGAGAGCGAGAGATTGCGCTTTTCAATTTATCTTGCCTTCGATCCATGATAAAGTTTATTAAAATATAATCAAAACAAAAGGTAGAATTAAAAAAAAAGTTTACATTTCCTCTTAAATTGTTCCGTTGCTGGTAAGATGCAGCCCTCGGACGTAGTAATGCAAGTTTTACTGATGCTGTAAATTCCTCCAAAATTGATGGGGTATAAAGTACGTATACTCCGGAAATGATGGTCCCCTTTCAAATGCTTTTTGAAGTATTCTGTGGTAGGTAACATCCATTTACGTAGGGACGATATTTCGTCGTAAAAAGACCCTAGATATTCCAATTTTATTTCTCGGATATCTAAAATGGCTACATAATAAAATGTTGCCTTTTATGAAAAAAATTCGTGGAGCTTCGGTTTATATTATACTAGCTGTTACCCGCGGCTTCGCCCGCGTGATTTATAGCCTATGTCCTTCTCAGTACCCTAACCTATGTGTATGCAAAATTTCATGATGATCGGTTCAGTAAATACGGCGTGAAAGCGTAACAAACAAATAAACAAACAAACAAACTCACTTTCGCATTTATTATATTAGTTAGGATTAGGATTACTTAATTCACGAACGTAGAGATGGGCCGCGGGAAGAAATGCAGGAAGGTAAAAATGGGAAGGAAAGGGAAGGAAGGGAAGAAATGAATTAATTCCCATTTATACCCGGTATTTTTAATAATACCCGGGTAGAAATTAATTTTGTTAAATTTACTTTAATATTGATACAATATTTTGATTTAGCAGCTTAGTTTAGTAAAATATCGTTCAGAAATAAAAGGCCTTTTAGTTAAATCATGTTTATTCTTTGATATACAAAAAAAAAATAGCAAATATAATGATTTCTATTTTAAACACAGCCGTATTATAAGAATAATTTTCCTTTCTTTTTACTACGTAAGAAATCTAAAATTTAAACATTTATACAACATATTGCTAGTATGCATGGCTTTAATCTACCCTGATCATTGATATATGTTAGTTAAGTAACTATAAGCACATATTTGCAAATAAATTTTAAACTTAAACAAATATTCGTCAAGTATAAGCACATTACTTACTTTATTTATAAAGTACGTTAGTATAACTATAACTGTTTATAAAAATCACAAAAATCAGTCGTATAACTTTAACTGTTTATAAAAATCATAAAAATCACAAAAATCAGTCTTATAATAGTCATATAAAATCAGCATCAAATACTATGTTCGTATTGACTCGAGTTTAATAATCACAGTTTGATTGACTTAATAATAACATGAGATACAAAGGTATGTATGTATATATGATAAACATATGTATCCCTACGTGCACTTAAAAATTAACAATTTATAATTTTTAATCATCATTACTGTCAGTTATACTATCACAGTTTAAAAATTCAACTTCAGGTCTACTCGGACCTGGTAAAATATTATATTCTTGCTGCTCTTCTTCAGTGAACACATTGCTTTCATAGTCTTCGCTATCATAAAATAAATCATCATGAGATTCATGTTCCTCAGATTCTTCGTCACTGTAATTGTATTTGTATTTGTTAAGAAGATCCCAGTTATACGACGCAAAGGCTATTTTAGCTGCTCTCTCGGGCATTAATCGATTTCTTTTTCTCGAGTGTATGTGGCCATGTTTGCTAAATGATCGCTCTGTTGCGGCGGATGTACAAGGAGCCGTTAGAATACGAACGGCAATTTTACTAAGAGCTTTAGCAGAACAAAGCCCTTTCCACCATGTTACGGGATTTATAGTATCTACTTTTTCCCATAGAAAGCGGCTCCTCCAAAATCCATCTCTTGCTTTATAATCGGCTATGTCAGATATTACAGAAAATTGAAGTGATTCGGCCATTTGTTCAATAAAACCCATGGCCTCGAGGTCTTCGTTTTCATTTAATTCAACGCCTTGAGTTCTTGGATCCAGAAGATAAGCTGCTAAATGTATAGGTTTTATGCAGTCGATGGTCCTTTTTTCAACTGCATCAAGAATATGTTGTTTGTGTTCGTGACTCAATATATTTATATCAGGCAATATGAATAATAGTTTAGATTTTATATCCTTGAATATCGTATAAACATTGTGAATATTGCATTTGTTGGACTCGAGTTGAAATATGGGACCAGTTGAAGGTTCTAAAATCAATAGGCAATTTTCAATCATAGTCCAAAAATTATCATCTAGAATAGTCGACTTAATTTCTTGTGGCAATTGTGTACTAGTTTCATCAATAGCTAAAGCCAAAAGAGCTGTTTTTGTATTTTTTATACTTCTCAAGGCTGCTACATGACTGCCCCAACGTGTCTTTGCTGGTAATTTTAATGTTTCTCCTGTTTTTTTTTCTTTTATAATTTTCTTTAATGATGCAGTCAAAACTTGGCTCTTTTTGATAGTTTTAATAACATCTACAGATAAATCAATAATTCCATTGATAACATCACATTTTATTATATCGTGAGTCAATAGATTCAGTGTATGAGCGATACAATTGAGAGGAACTATTTGTGGATATTTATTTTTTACAAGTTCAAATGCTTTCTGAAGATTTCTTGCATTGTCGCCAATTAGAGTAACAAACTTGGATTCTCCGTAAGTACGCATGATTTTGATTAGTTCTTCACTGAGATATAAGCTTGTATGTCTATTATCTGTGGTACACAAACTTTCGGCAAAATAAGGTTCGGGGTTTGAAATAATAAAATTAATGATTCCTTCGTTGTTTACATTTGTCCACGCATCACATTGAAGATGTAGATAGCTTGTACTTCTCAAATTTTCGGTGACATCTTTTTTGACTTGGTTGTGTACTTTGTCTAAAAGATTTGTAGACATATATTTCCGCGAAGGTATTGGAAACGAAGGCATACCAAATTTCAAAAAGTCCTTCCACAATGGGTGTTCTCCGATATTTAAAGGTGAACCTGAAATAATTACTGCTTTCGCAAATTTCAGCGTTAGTATTTCAATCTCTTCTTCATTTAATGATCGATAATGTGACGTTGAAGGCCGATTTATATTATCTTTGTCAACCTGTTTATTCAATGAATCATCAATAGAATCCCTTGCCATGGATATGTTGGCGTTAATATCATCAATCAAGCTCCGTTTATTTTGGTTGCTGCTTCCTGGTTCCAGGGTATTAATCTGATGGTTTGGAGTAGTTTCGTCTGGAATCTTAGTAGTTGTAATTGTAACATTTTTTTCGATTTTTGTCTTTATATCAAGTTTTATAATAGCTGGACATTTATCACAGTTTAATAAGTGATTTCCCATTTTAGTTACATTTGGTAACTTATATTTATGATCACAGTAATTACACATTACTGATTTGTCTGGACTTGATCGGTAGTGTTTCCAGACATATTCTTTTCTTTTTCTTCCATTAGGCATTATCTAAAACAAAAATATTATTTTTTGAGAAAACGTGGTTCATTTAATGAAATACTAGTATACATCTTAAAAAAAATATATGTGGTCATATGGATCTATATCTTACACATTTTTCCTTTTTATTTGTATAACAACATAATTAAAGATCTTCACGAAATTATTCAGTTTTTAATTAATCAATAATCATCAACAGATTACAGATCAGGTACCTAGTTACGTAGGGTAGTATTTGTACTAAGGTAGTTCTTTATTATACGATTGCAGTGGCGGTATGCAACAAATAAATCGGTAGAAGAGTAGCTTCAGTCGGCCAAAGACAGCAAAAAGCGCTGTAGCCACTTTTTATTCATGCCAATTTATGATGATGTAAAATGATAAATAAATAAGATGACTACTAAGACAGGAAAAAATATGTTGTTTATTTGGACTGACCGACACTTATGTAGTGTAACCATGTCGTCAAATACTGTCATTCTCTTGAAACGTTTACTTTCTACGTTTTCTTTAGCGGATATATTTAACACTGATTAAAAAAATATGTTGTTCGTTTTTTGTTGTTTACACAACAACAAAACCCTACATATTCCTAAATATTTTCCAAATGAACTAAACAATAAAATTTAGTTTGTACTTACCGATTCTGAAAAGGGACAATGGAAATAATCAAGCCGAGCGCGATCACTTGACGCGTACGCGCACTGGAACCAACTACACAAAATGGCGAGCTAACTGCGAAGCGCGAATTGCGCCCTCCCCGCTTCTCCCCCGTTTCACTCACCGTAATCGAATTGTAGGGAGTATGGTACATTACAAGACATAGAACTCGTAACGTAAGTATCATTCGCCTGTTGTGTACATAAACTCTTGCATTAATAACTTTAATATTTTTAATTAAATATTTAAATTTTACAGTTGAATATATAGAAATAAAAATTAATGCCTTTATAACATGTATTAAATAACACCTTCATTCGATTAAAACATTGTTTTTTAAATAAACTTAAAAATATTCCCATAAATAAAAAGCTTACCATTTCTTCCCGGAAGAAATTGAAATCGGGTGGGTAAAAATGGGTGTAAATGGAAATATTTCCAGAGGTTGGGTTTTTACCGGGTAGGCGCCCATCTCTCGAACGGCACTAGTCTTAGAATTAAAGTAGATGTTCTACAAAGGAAATATAAGTTTGATTATATTCATACTTTATACTAGGTATAATAACTCGTAGTCTAAAGTAAAATATGAGAAAGAATTCGAAACTGTCAGAGACTCGTTAATGTTTTAGAAGTTCATCTTCAAATTGCAGAGCCAGTAATAGTTCTGTTGGCAGACATAGCGCCGCCATTGCAAATATCACTGGGCCAGCAGAAAGACTAAAATACGCTCGGACATACTTTGGAGATAATAATACAGGCCGGCGACAAAAGGTCTTTACAAAAATCTACGACGTGACATGTACATAAAACGTTTTTATTATGCAGTTCTAGCTGTACGCCTTATGCCTATCCATAGGCATAGAGCCAACTTAGTAATGTTATTCAGTAAACTCGGATAAAAATGCAGAAAAAAGTATCTACCAAGGCTGGAATTTCGCGGATAATTGGTATTCTGTCAATCGAAACATTCCACGAAAATACCAACTGCTGAGATATTTGAAAGGGATGGCGTCGTATTGAGTGGGGCCTCGAAAGATCTTGTCTCAATTGAACCTTTTAATATTGTGCGACCTATGGCGTCATCGGCATCCGCGTATTTACTACGAGTTAATTGATAACTTTGATACACAATTTTGAACAGAAAAGTAGAGCCACTTCTATTCTTCAATCGTTAAACGAAACCTGCGGATTTATAGATATAATTATGAACATTGGATTTAAAAAAAAACGTTTGAAGTGCCGTGCACAGTAAGCGTTACATGCAATACAATAACACCTATGTTATTTGATTCTTAAACAATGGCTAAAAGCCGTCGGAAGATTAGTGGAATAAACTTCGTTTGCAGAAATCAAATAAATCTTTTCATAACTAGAACGGCCTGGGTTTGATTTGATTTTACGAGCAATGTACGGACTAGGACATAGTTAAATTTGCGGTGAAGGTCGAATGTCTCGTCTGTACTCCACCACCTACGATAGTATAATGTATTGGCTGGGCTGGGAAGACTGCCAGGTATTGTTTAATACTCTTTTGCCATAACTCATTTCGTTAGTTCAATACTCAGCCTGCACACAATTCCTTTTCTCATATTTAAATGTATTATACGAAAATGGATCATAATATTTAAGTTGGAAACAGTAAATTTTGGTCATAAATTTTCAAAGCTATAAAAGACTTGTTCAGTATTGATACTGCATACAGTAAATTACTTACTATTATATCTTGTCGATTAAAAATAATGATCGGGAAATGGCCCAGCCCTTATAAAATAGGTTGTATTATTTATAGCTCGGCATACATTAGCCAACCCATTAGGCCGATGGTCCGTCGTTAAAGGCTGAGTAATGACCTGGAACCTATTGTTAGAAATACTTGTACTTTACACAAGGTTACGTTTCAATTTCAAACACGAAGGGAAGTTTTTCTCGATATTTGTATTAGTGAAAAGCGTTCGCGTTTGACTATTCGTATGAATTCTTTGTTCTTTTTGTTTGAACTAGAGACGATTTGATAGCAGATAGCGGGGTTGCACAGAGTTGAAAAACAAACCGTTTGTCTGCGGCTGAACCGTACGGTAAATGGCATCGTTTTCTTTTGTTTTTTATCATCGACACTACAATTGTATAAAATGTCTTTGCTGCCATTATAAACACTTTGTGAATTAAATATTATACCGATTTGGCAATAATATCTATCATGTCATCATTTATGTAGTACTATTATATTATAATACAAAGCCCTTCGCCGCGTCTGACTGTCTGTTTGTTCGCGATAAACACAAAAACTACTGCACGGATTTTCATGTGGGTTTCAAATGATTCATGATGAAGGTTTAATACGTGCCCGGGTACAGCCGGGAAGTGCTGCTAGTAAAATATATAAAGTAAAAAGTACTGATGTCCGGCCGGATACAGCCCCATATATAAATATTGGGTATAAATATCGTCTACTATATCCATGTTTGTTTACTCAAGAAACAATTTTCGTCGCCGCTAAGACGTGTCGGGAAAGTTTGTAAACACGCATCGGGTTCAACAGTTTCAACAGTTTTCCTGCGAGGGTTCCGTACGTTTGTTTGTTCACGTGGACGGGCTTGTGGTAACTTGAGCGCTTTACTTAATACGGCTTGTTATGAACGAACTTAGTTTCGCTGTCACTAAGCGCCTGCCTTCATCATAACTAATTATACCTAATTCATACCATACAGGTACTGTTGGCCTTGATACTTTAAATATATTAATTTTGAGTGGTCACATTGCTAGCTCGAGGAATAAACAGTTAAGTATATAACTAATTTATTGCTCGAGACATTTCGTTTGCAGTCAAATTGTACCCGGTTCTTCATCATCATTTCGTGTAGGTGACACGGGCAGTCGACCATACCGACCCTGGTGTCTATAGCCGGTATATTTATTTATTTTAATATTTTTCATATAGTTATTTTTTTGATACAATATTGAAAATTCATATTGGGCCACGAGTGCGCTGATGAAATTGAATAAATTGAACATGCAGTCACGTGCCAGCGGTAATCATTCGCATATTGCATTTTAAGCTGTCCGGTCGGACGTTACAATAATTCTGCCGAACGTATGCGATATCCATTGTAAACTTAAATTTACAACAGCATGCGATCCACATCGCAAATTGATAATTTCTCTAGCTGATCGAAACGTTTAAAAATTACTGGCATGCCATACATTCTGGTTTACAACTCTATTAGTTAAATCGAAGAAAGAAATCAAGCCGTTTCACTTTCTTTGAATTTTGCAAACAACACACAGCTCTATTTAGATCTCGCTTCAGTTCCAAGGCAAACAACATCGGGAAAGTGAATTAAATAGGGGAAAGTCTCAAAGGATTCGCGTGCTCTCTCTTTACGTGCTGGTAATGTCTCATGAAGTTAGTGCCAGCTTAAAATCTTTAGCCAGATTGATAAGATAATCAATTGTTAGAAATAGGACACCCAAAGATGTTCACGTTAACTTCTTTGATTAAATAACTACGCAATTCCACAGATAAAAGGCCTATAACAAAATTGGCGATGAAATCGCAAATAGTGGTTTGCAGTTTGAATTGCATGATTGCTCGATGCATCGTTGTCCTAATGTAGATTTATGGTCCCCTCTCAATAGAAGTCTCGAAGGCGACTGTGAGATCAGAGATCGCTATTGAGCGAGTGAAGACGAATAAAAGCTGTTTGCTTTAACTTGACATTTGCATCAGGTCATGTTTTGCGAAGTTCGATAATGCATTCAAGGCGCATATTTGATTGATCTTCCTATTTATTGTAAAGAATGTGATCTTGCACGCACGTGAGTTACATTGTAATGCATCTTTGTAGTGGTCTCTATTCAACTAAGTGTAAGTTGACGGTGAATTTAATTGCTCCTTTATGGCTCCCTCGTGCTGTGGGGGAATTTACCGCCCTTTAAATATGTGGGTCACGTGCCTCGCCAATTTTGGCCCCTTGTATCGTACACAAAGACCATCGGCTATGTAGTATTGTTCACTCCATAAAAAGAATGTACACTTTAATACCCTCTCATAGACATTGTTATTGCCCGCATGAATCAGCATGACGTATTACTGCAAAAGTTACTTTGAAAATAATCGCTTGATTTGAAATTTATCCTATTAAAATTAATCAAATTCTATGTACCTGTTTTTTGTAAAAGTAGTTTCGTTTGAATTTTAACATTTAAATTCTGGTAGTTGATACAGAATTTAGGGTGATGTTTAATTTATAGTGCTATATGATACATGCGCGTAACGTAATGCCTCACGAGCAGCTAGTTCAATAAGTCGCTAATAGGTAACCGTTTCATCAGCTCAAATAACGGTTATAACATAACGAATAGTTTTAAAATAACATTCTATTTTGGTCTGATTGATACTAAGGCATGTATGTGTTAAGTGCACCACGTGTGGTGTTAAATTTTAAACAGATGGGGTTTTAAACTTCACAGTAACGAGTCGCAAATGCAGATGTAAGGGCACATGGCAAATTAAAATGATGGTAACGTCAGTAATAGAATCAGTCTATATATCAAACAAATATATGTGAATTAGTGTGAACGAAAAAAATATTAAAGCATCCCAATACTCGATTCACGAACATAGTCAGTCTTGACAGTGGTTCAATATTCATCAATTCATATGCAATACATCAATGATTATCAAATAAAACAGACTAAGGTATATTATAAAAACATGCAGCAATTTTCTTTTTATTTTACGCGCTATTGCCAAAAAAAATCTAAATTCAATAAAATGCCTCAACGAATTGATTTGAATATTTTTTTTTTGCTAAGCTAAGCTTTTATTATTGAAAAAAAAAAATTAGGTGCTCTTGTTTATCTTTTTTTGATCCACACCAGAAGTTTTCTATAGCGCTACCGTGTGTGCTTACTGGTACCAGAACACCACACCACTTAAAACAGGATATCCTTGTTTACAGATTCACAAAATGTATGTGAGAAATATGATAACTTGATAAGTCATTTAGAACTTCCGCTTTTATTTCGTATTTATGATTGATCACCGAATCTACCATTCTAAAATCGATCATATGTTTCACAGGTCATTGAATATTCTCCTTATATGTTTTCCATTTCTTCTTTCCGTTTTTGCTCTTGCTTTTATCGTTCAATACTAAAAACGTGTTTTCAATACAAGTATTAGTCTTTGTTTATGTGAAATGGCTTTCGGTTTCTATTACGTTTTGTAGTACCAGTAGCACAATATATTGTTCCCCAATATTGGGTCACAAGGGTCAATTGTAGTTCAATTTGACCCTTCAATTTAGGACAACGAGGGCTCTTTTTAACCGGCTTCATAAAGCTATCGATTGGTTGTCCTCTCTTTTGTAAATTAGTTTCCATTCATCTGAAAGTGATTGAAATTATTAGGTCAGATCTACTGAAGATTTTATGTTTACTTTACCTAGGTAATAATAACTTTAATTTGTCGCAGTTTTGTAATAAAAATACGTCGAGCCTTCGTGTAATCGGATTAGTTTTCTCGAATTCCGTTTTTGTATACGCTCTTCAGAAATTATGGCGTGACTGTTCCGTCTGAGGCAATCCAAATTACTGATAGAAAGTTTTGTTACCAAAATTATGATGTAATGATCAATAGCCGGGTCACACTTTACGGTAAACTTCATTGTTTATAATAACGGGTATGATGCAGTCGACCATCACGGAAATGGTTACGACTACATCTGGATAATTATGATATAACAGGTCAAAATTATCGCATATTTATTTGTGTATTAAGTCATATCATCTTTCTCTATCGGGTTTGTACAAATGACATGAGTCAACGATCTTGGCCTCAGGGCTTTGCTTGATGGCAAAATAATACATGTTTTATCTTAATCCTGCACGCTCTCTAGCTGATGATGCGTTTAAAATCTCCGCATTTCTTTCGTTTATCGTCGCGACAACCTATTCTTGTCGTTTTATTTATATTATACAATGCGAGTTAATCGCTGCCGCCAGCCCATTATCGTGTCCACTCGCATTGCATTCAAATCAGCGTCAGCGCAACGAATGGCGTTATTTATAATGGCGAGCAATAAATTAAAACCAAGGATGGATGAATCACGGAATGCTATAAAGCGCTAAGTTCTATCAATAAGATATAGCGATGAAATTGAGTGGTGGCGTCTAGACGAGATAAGGTATTTGACGGAATAGCTACTGGTTGCAATTAATCTTGTCTGGTCATATGAGTATGTGCTATCTTTCCCCGAACATTTTGTCGAGCACCGCAAACGGATGAGTTGCTGACGTTTACAAATGACGTTCATCTTAACCTTCGAGGAAAATTGATAGTTTGCATGCCTGAGACGAACTGTAGTAGACGGTTGATATGTTGCAGCGATGTTCTACGGTATGATAATTAGCCATAAATTCTAATGTTGTTTCAAAGTTTTCGTCTAGATATTCAGTAGCCATTTTCAGCCACTTGAGTATAGCAAGCAAGCATATTTCTTGGTGGGAATTCTGCACTGCAATAAAAATATTTAATTTTACCACGGTATATTTCGTGATCCTCTGATTTACCCATAATACTCGGACGTGAAAACGGGTTTACTTGGATTTAACATTAATATAATTTGTGCGAATATTGAAATCGATTGTATACGCACTCAGCGTATTCTGTTAGTGGAATACGAATTAATATTGGTTACCAGGAAATTCAAATGCATGAAAGCACTCTATTTAAGCGTAGTAATTAAAATCGTGACTCTCGAATTCTTCGATGGAATTGAGTATCTCGTGTGTTAAATCAAGTGGAATATGGTTTCGCATTAACGAAAGCGCATTTTTGCGAGACAGTAGCTAGGTTCACGATGGTGTTACGTCGTCGCCTTCTCTTCTCATTGAGACGACACCGGTGAAAGGTTCATTTACAAATGCATAAGCGAAAGCAAATAACAAACTGTTATTGATTGGAGATAGCTTATTATTGGACCTAGAATTGTAAATGGGATCGTTTAGATTGTATCTGATGAATCTGAATACGGGATATTTTTACTATTATTCACGCCATGCATCGCTGTGCCGAAATCGTTTATTTTATTTTTTATTGAAAGCTTGTGGGGAAAATGATGTACTTTGCATCATACCATCAACTGTACATATTATAAGGATTTACAGACGTTTGAGTCGGTTACCCAATTCTTGGAAGGACTAAGTCGCTTTATAATGGTAATGTTATGAAATCGCTTGTAGTAACGCTAAATTGTTTATGAAAGTAGATCATATGTCAGCGTCGTTTACAACAGGCAGGTAGATTGAACGTTATTCTATTGTGTTGAAACATGGATGTAGCAGTGCGGCACGGACGATACGTTTGGATCGGGATCATCACATACAGTGTTCCGATCCGATTCACAACATTCATGCATATTGCCTGCAGTTTATGTTCCATTACCCACTGCGTCACGAAGGTCATCACAGGACGTTACCAACTAAAATTAATTTACAGGTCCGATAAATTGTCTATTTTTATTTTGACATAGTATATGTAATAATTTAAAAAAAATACATCAAAATTGACCTAACATAGCAAAAAAAGAACTATTCCTACTGGAAATACGAACACCTGTTCTTTGTGAAAAACCCGTCTAGACAGCGGGTCCTAAACGTAACACAGAGCGCCTATGTTAGAGATTGCTCCGATAATTTAAAACTGCACTCAAGTGATTGTCGACCTTCGGGCTATGTGTGGAGTGCGACGTACAGGGTGTAGGGTGACATTCCTACTGGGTCGACGTCCGTAATAAGCCTCTGCAATAACTATGTAGTGCAGGTGCGATGCCACCTTTGTATTTATCTGTTTGATATCTTCCATCTTCGTAGCTAATGCTTACACTAATGACATCAAAGGAATTACATTTGCAATGTTATGAATACTAGGTCTAGGATGTTTTGTCTAGCAAGGAGAGTATAAGGATTGGTTAAATTATAGAGAAAAAATGTTTCTTCTCACGTAACACGAAATTTACATAACACTTTCTCTGAATCGTAGTTATTACTTGAATAGCTTTCCACGATTTGATAACTCTACGCACGATCGTTATCAATTAATTCAAATGGTATATTGCATTCTTATTGCTATATATTGCTTTCTTGATAAATGTTTCGGTGGTGAAAGCTACAACAATGAAGCGTAACGTTTTTGTCATTGCTTTATCGTCTAGACATGGAAGATTGGTATGGTTATCTCATGGGGAATCGTTGCGGTCTGCAGCGGCTCGTAAATTACGTTAGCTCTCACAGACCGAGGCTGGAGGCAGTGCCCGCCATGCGGTAGCGTTATAACAACTATCGTCGCGCGACTATTGTGTGCTTGTTTGAACAACCGCCTCTTATCTAATATCTAGTTGAGACGATACGCTTAAGTGGAAGATTACAGTAAGGTGATATTTTTAGCCAGTAGAAACTGTATCAAATTTTATTGCATTCGATATGATCCGTGAATCACACTCTTTCAATCCGCGTCGGGGTTTTACTTTTGACTCATTGTTGCTGACACTTCATTTGAGAGTAACCGCCGGAAGTTATCACAATTGGGCATGTATTTTTGAAAGTCATGGTTATTTTAAGAAACTAATTTTCTGTATTTCCGCGATTCATAAAAGTTTTCAATTTCATTTACATTCACATTAGAATCGAAACTTTATGAACTTGACGTCATTTTACAGCCGCGTTTTATTTTATCATTAATCTATAATTTATTAATTTGAACGTATGATGTCTACACTAAAGAAAATAAACAAGGTTAAATCACGGTTAGAAAAACTGCATCTAGAAATGACGTCAGAAAACACGAAATTCGTTTATTGAATATCACAGTACAAAATCCTGTTCGTTCTTAGGGTTCCGTTTTTTAACATTCGGCTACGGAATTATAGATTTGACAAGTTTGTCTGTCTTTTCATATTTCACAGCCATTTTATTCCAAAATTGTTAAGACTACAAACTTGAAACTTGGTAGGTTACACGCAAGGTTTGCGAACCCTTTAAACATTATTAAAGAAAAAATTATGCTGGTGAAAAATTAAAGGGTTATTTTGGTTAACATATGCTTGCGACAGTTGCGACTACCTTCCCCGTTTCATAGGCGAGTCTGACTCGCACTTGGTCACTTTATAATCTATTACAATATCGATTCTTCGATTTTGGCGTATGTCACGAAATTGTAGCTCAGCGAATTATTTATTGGCTTTACTAGAAACTGATGTGATTTTAATGACAATATTTATTGAAATTATACGGCCGTCCTTCTCAAAGTTCTTTAATATTCATGTGTATTATACTCGTAGAACTTGTTTTGTATTTGCTAAATCGTGAATTATAATGAGGTTTGGTTTATTATTCTTTGAACAACCGGTTTTGCGTTATGGGGTTAATAATCTAGAGATTATGACATAAAATTATTTTTAATGCTGCTTGTTGATAAATCGAATAATTTTACTATACGAAGAATAATACGATGAACTTATTTTATTATGCCATTGTTTTAAGTTTTATTGTATTTGTAATTATACCGCTAACATGTTTATCAAATTTCAATACTCAGTTTTGTTGTACGAAGTACATAATACATACTAATATTGATGTGAATTTGTAATCTACATATGTATATGATTTGATAGCATGTGTTATATTACAAACAAATATTTTTTTTTTACAAAATAAAATTATAATGTTGTACTAGAAGCCATTCATCATTAGGTTTTCATTCAAAACACGATATATGTACATGTATAACTTCACTCGAAAATAAAAATTCGAAATAAACTATGTTTCACATCATTGATGCATAGATGTGAAACATAGAATATTGAATTTTGCTTGAATAAATATGTACTTGTAAAATGTATACCAAAAAATAGGAAACTCTTTTGAGAAGAAGATTAATACCTATCAAGAAACTATTATTCCTTGTTTCTTGCAATAAATATGTTTCTCTGGGTATAATTTATTTCAGTGTCAGTAAAAACCTCGTTACGTTAGTATAAAATTTTGTTATTTGTCAGTCATAGAGGCTTCTGTTTTGTTGGCTCAGTTAACATATTCGAACGAGCAACCAAACGCCCGTTTCGGTCATTGTTCCCTAGGCTCATTGTGATTTTCAGCTAGTTCACTTTTGTTCCTCTGGTTTTGATATTCCCTTTCATTTTTTGTCTAAAATATGTGCCTTTATTTTATGACATGGTCCGCTAAAGCTGCTTTAACAATGGTCATTGGTTATACGTAGAAGTGGGTTCTTTTCTCGTTATGTCACAGTCGTTAATTTTGAGCCTAGTACATTTTTTGGAGGTCGTTTTTTTAACGACGGTAAAAGAGATTAAAGTAAAAAATAGATTTTAATAAAGTAAGAAGTATCTCGTTTTACACCACAAGATTTTCTCTGTATTTTACTAATCCAAGGCAAATTTGTTCGCGGGCTCTTAAAATTATTCCCCCTGCTTCCTGTTGCGTCTGACATTTTTCATTTATGCCGTATATTCTACCAGGCTTCGTTCTGTGTTTTTCTTTTAAAATGGTAAAGTAATTTAAAAGAAAAGAAGCGCATTATTAATACACATTATTTGAAGTGACCGAAAATCTGCTACGGTTTTTGGACACAGGAGGATGTGAAAATTATAGCTGGTCATCTAGTAGACTATAAATTGCTTCGAAATGGCTAACGACATGATGTTACTAGCTTTTTACTTACATTCCATTGGCCCAGGTGCCTCAGCCGGCGGTGTGGAATACCTGAGTTCACCCTCCGTGGGACTTGAACTTGTTCTACCGTAACGGACAATAACAACGTACCAAGTTAATTAAACTTCACCACGGACTCGTAAATATGAAACACAATCACAATGCCTGAGAGTCTGATTTAATACAGAAAGTTAGTGATGTATTTCAAACTAAAACATTTGAATTTCCATTAAAATAAGCTAGAAAAGTACATCTCTCTCATAAGTCTATCAAAAGTATATAATTGGAAACATTTGTATCCCTAGAATAACAGAGAAAATGCAAAATAAAAACGCGCTCAATAGTAATTAATAAAATACAAATATTGTATGAGACAAGACGGAAAGATAATAGAAATAACGCGAGTAAAATTGGTTCAAATTCGCATAATGCTGCTGATTCATGCATGAAACATGGTGGCTAAAATACTGCGATTTGATTAATATGTACAACAAGTAAACTTAGATCACGTTTGCTATCAATATGTATAAGGCGATATCTATGAAAATATTCATCGCATGCTTGCCAATGACATTTTAACCGAACAATCCAACGGTCTACCAAACGACCCGGGCGGCATACTGAATGCATTAGACTTCGAATACCTCCATGACTAGTGCAAAATGCGGTTTGCCTTGTGGTCACTCGTACTCGTAACCTACTGTTTTGTATAACGCCTTTAGTTTCAAAATTATTTGTATTTCTTTAGGTAGATATTTAATTCGTTATGGTTGATATTATTGATTTCCAGGTTAATGTGTATCCCCTTGAGCTACTTAATTTTAGTTTCTTAATTGCATTTCATATTACTCATACTCATTACATCGCTCTTACAATATTGACACTGCAAATATTATATTGGGTAGCTACAACAAAAAACCATATACAGCATTGTATAAATAACGTTTGGAGTAGCAAGCTGGTTTCATTCTATACGTTTATAAGATATTAAAAGCAATTTAAATGTTATTTTTCATATTAGCTATTCCTCCGTCCGATTACAAATAAGAATCACAAAAGAAAGAAGATTGAATTGATTACTTTTTGAATTCTCTTTTACTTGCAAACCATTTTACTCAATTTTATGTTTCCTTGTTCACAGCAACTCAAAGATGAACTCGGAGAAGTGGTTGCAGAGTTGGAGGCTCTGGACGGGCAAGAGGAGTGCAAGCAAAATAGTAAAGCCAAACAGATGAGCATAGGAAGGAAGAAATTTAACATGGACCCCAAGAAAGGTAAAATTTTAACAAGAAACTTACATTATTATCATGTCTTTTTTTAGTCTTTACTGCAAGAGCACGATACTCTCTGTACTACCAGAGCCATATATTAGCCAGAGCAGTCAGGTAGGTCAAATATGACCTATGCTCTTCGCGCTGGCCAGACGGGTTAGAGTTCTTTGATGTTCATAAGCTTTGTTTAACTTGTGTTTCCTAAGTCGCCTTCTACGACATCCACGGAAAGAATTGGAGTGGTCCTATTCTACTTTGCCGGGAACCACACGGCGTCGGATTTACTAGAAATCTTATAAAAGCTTTCTATATAGGTACTTTTCTATGAAGGTAGCTTAAAGATTGGAACCACGCTGCTTATATCCCTGAGCGATGATGTCGCCGGAATTTACACCTACGTCATCGAAAATCCTTTATCATTTACTGTTTATTTTTAGTCATCGTGGAAGTTATTAACCTCGTGGTCATTATCCACTTGCTTTCCAAAATTATCAGCTATACGCGTCAGAGTTCCAATGTTTACCTCGCTAATGTATTCGCACCTATCTGTTTTGGTACTATCGTAAGTAAGTAAATAGCGAATAGTGCGTGGGTGATTCTACAAAATTTGGGTAACTTCGACGGATAATTTCGTAATATATTAGGTCGGGGAAAAAGTAATTTCGTATTTTTATGTGTAAAGTTGTAATCAAATATCTTTGGTAATGTTGTATGTATCTGGCTGAATGAATCTGAAAGGTGCAATTTTCAAGAATTATATAGAAATGTACGAAATAGTTTCCCTTATTTTTTTAACCGTTTCTTTGTTTATTAAAACTGTATCAGATAGACGAAAAAAAATTAACATTTTAAAAAGTTAATTAAAAAATAAAGAAATTATGTAAAATACGCAGAAAGTATAAATTTTGGTTCCTATTTATGAAAATACCGCAGTCCCAGTAAGAATAGCACAAAGTTGGTTGAAGCGTTTTGTGTATGAGAATTTGGATGTCAAAGTTACACCTCTTTTGTATGGACGGATAAAATCTTCATACAAAATACGAAATTACTTTTTCCCCGACCTAATATGTCTATGACTGCTATCGATATTTAAGTTAATTGCGCTTAATTTCTAGTAATTAAATTCTTATTTACTATCTTATTTCCTTGTACACTTACGTATAGGGTTGAAGTCGGTTTTAGTTTTTATTTTTAACAAAAAATAATTTTCCAATAAATATGTACTTATAAAGATCCATCCAAGGACCAGGCCAATTGGAAAAAGATTTTTTTTCCATTTTGACCTGATTGGGGATCGAACCCCGACCCTACGATTTAAAGACCCACGCGTAACCACTGATCTATAATCGCCGATAAAGAAAATTTGATAGTTGAAATAAAATAAATGTTCAACAAAATATAATATAATAACTCTTCGTATGTATTTAAGTACTGGTGAGAAAAAGTTGCCCTTATTTTGTAGAATACTTGCCATTACTTATAGGGAGCTCGATAGTTTTATTTGCGTTTACGCCTAATATATGTATAGGTACGAGTATATTATTTTCTTGAATTCCTCCGTGGTGACTACAACACGAGCTGGTTCCAGCGGTTAAAACACTATTTACCGGTGGGTGGCTCTCTTTACCGAGTCGTCCGTCCATACCCCAGACAACGTGTATGCAAAATTTCTGACTCTGTAGTTAGGCCTAAAGACAAACAAACACATTTTCGTATAAACATATAATGTTAGTTAAAGGATAATATTCTTGAAAAAGCTGACACAAGGTTTGGCCATTCATTGGGATTTCCTCAATTTACTTCGGCATTTTGTTTTAAATCATGTTGTCACTAGTAATTGCTTTTATAAGGAGGGACGCGTCGTTTTGTGTGGCTGTCATGGAGTTGCACAGTACTCCGCGGCAGGTGCAGCGTTCTCACGCCATTCAGGCGACATACCTTTAGCCAGGGTTGGCTGACTCATCTACATTTTTGCTAATTCTGAAACAAAAAAGAAAAACAACGGTATTAATTTATTTTTTCAAATAATATTGTTTTAATCTCATTGTGTCTGCTAGAAGTGATCGACTGACAGACAAATCCTACTCCCATATTATGTGGCTTTATATGATCATGCCAATTCATCAATGTATTTTTCCTAATATTCATCTTTCCTGACTCAAGTACATTTGTGTATAAATTGTGACAAGTAGAGCGAAACAAATGTCTCTCCAATTCACGTATAAATTTGTCGAGATCGTTTTGGTTCCATCTCTTACTCGCCGAGCATCGGTATCCTGAATGAAGGTAGCTAAATTAGCTCACGTTTCCGAACTAGTACAGAAAACAATGTTGGCAACCCTGAGTCTACTCAGCAAATTGTTCTATTCCTGCGCTTTTATGCACCTGCTTGACGGACATACCCTGGACTGGAATGTTATAAATTAAACGTTATTATTTCTTTAATTGTTCCTCATTTACATAACTTTAAGGTAATTTTATTGTATTAATAATTAATTTTTCTTTATTTTAATAAGTATTTGTTACCCATTGTCATTTATTTGAATTGGGCATCCTAACTATTCTGAAACTAACTATTCTTAAACCTGAATGTAGAATTTTCTCCAAGTGACGTCATTTTGGAATAAGGGAGGAAATCAATATTCTTTTTAGTAATCTAATATCAAGAATGATGTCTATTATTTAAAAGAAAAAATATTTTTCGTACGAAATATCTGAAACAAGATATCGGGGTTGGAAAAAGTGCGTCCGCGAATGACGTCACAAAACCCGAATTGTATATCTTAAATATCGCAGTAATCCTTTATTTTTGAAACCTTTTTTTTTAAAATAGTTTGATTTTTGCAGTCATTCAGCCAGTTGAAAGATAACTTTGTAATGAAATATCGTAAAAAGTTATCTATATCGGTTTTACTTACGGTTCGTACATAGTAACGTATTTTTATTTCTTCAACACCGTACTAAAAGGGATAACAAATTTGATTTGGCTACCTTTTCCACTTTTATTATACAAGCTTTGTATGCCGACCCTTGTTAAGTCGACCGTAGAGGTATTGAACATCGCGTGGTCAAGGAGTAAAGGTCAATTTACGTATTTCAGAATTTTTTTTGCCGTTTGCTCTAGAAGCATTTTATTAGCAGAGTTTACGTAGTAACTGAATGTCAATAGGTATCTCTTGTATACTCACGACTTTTTATAGCCTAAACTATTATTTTCATATCGTGCCCCACGAGCGAATTATATCTTCCTAACTTATAAAAAAAAGAAGGCAATGCGGACGAAACTTATTTGTATCTGGTTTTCAATATGCTTTTTGAATAATTGCACACATGTCTTATTTTGAAGTATTTGTACCTATTATAAACAGTAATGCACATCTGTAAGCCATATATTTTAGAAAATGATCTCAATCTCTCACTAGAATAATATTACGGGTAGGGCTTGCGGACTTGCGGTCCCCGTCTTTGTAACCGAGGGCAAATAACATACGAGGGGAGGTCAATATATTCGCGGAATGGAGGGGATGGAGGGGGTTGATTTACTCGTCCAGGTAGTAACTTGTTCAGCACCTCATTAAGAGTATATATACCAAGTTTGAACCAAATCGGGTCATAAACTTTTGAGTTGTTGACCTACAAACAAGTGAATCGGGAAGAAGTCAGCGAGTATGGAGAAAATTGAACACCGCGCCGTTATAAAGTTCCTCACCAAGCAAGGAAAATCCGCTCAGACGATTTTTCAAGAGCTGTTAGCAGTTTACGCAGACTCTGCCCCTGGTAAAACCATGATTTACAAGTGGCATGGACTTTTCAAACAAGGAAGAGAGTCTATTGAAGATGACCCCCGCTCCGGACGACCAATTGAGGCCACCACACCGGAAATCGTCGCAAAAGTAGAAAAACTTGTATTGGAAGATGCCCGGTTGAAGAAGAAGCAGCTTGCAGCAATGGTTGGAGTATCCGAAACAAGCATTTTAAACATCCTACATGATCATCTTGGGATGACTAAGGTCAGTGCAAGATGGGTTCCAAGAATGCTCACGCCACTTCAAAAAAGCGAGCGTGTCGAGTGTTCTCGCCAGTTTTTGGAGCTCTGTGGAGAGAATAAGGAAGAAATTATGGACCGGATTGTTACTGGAGATGAAACCTGGGTTCACCACTATGAACCTGAGTCGAAGCAAGAGTCGATGCAGTGGCATAAAAAAGGCACACCCCCTCCAAAGAAGTTTAAAGTGTCTCAATCGGCCGGAAAGATCATGGCGACTGTCTTTTGGGATACAGAAGGTATTTTGTTGATCGATTACAAAGATCGTGGTGTGACTATAACGGGACAGTACTACGCTTCTTTACTGGATAGATTGAAAGAAGCTATTAAAGAAAAAAGAAGAGGAAAGCTGTCAAAAGGTGTGCTCCTTTTGCACGACAACGCACCCGTCCACACGTGCCATGTTGCGACGGCTGCCATTCACCGATGCGGGTTCGAAAAATTAAACCACCCACCTTACAGTCCAGACTTGGCCCCTAGTGACTATTATTTGTTTCCAAAAATGAAAAAGGAGCTGCGTGGAAAAAAATTTGGCGACGATGAAGAAGTCAAGTCTGCAATTTCGGCCTATTTTGATAGCCAAGATAAAACATTTTTTTTCGATGGTATAAATAAATTATTGGAAAGATCTGAAAAATGTATTAAGGTTAAGGGAGAATATATTGAAAAGGAAAAATAGTTTCGTGTTTAATTTCAACCCCCTTCCCCCTCATTCCGCGAATATATTGACCTCCCCTCGTATATCTTATTACATTTGAAGCAACGCAGTGCTGTAATTTTACATCCTAGAAGAAATTATTGATAGCACAATGAGTGCGAATGAATTCATGCGAAACGATAGAACCATTTTATTTATTGATATATTTAATTTACGATTAATGAAATAATTATAAATTTTAATGTATTTACAATATATTATGTGCGTGCTATGAAATCGCTTATTTTTTTTATTTAAGAATATATATTAAAAAGTTATTTGCAAGGCGCTTCAGTTTATTGCAAATGTTATAAGTAACTTTTAAAAGTTTTTTTATTCCAACTTATAAACTTTCTTTTTGTTATCAACTTGTATGGTGTAGCAAATTTCTTAATCGGTACTGTTATCTCTTAATACGATGTAGGTAGACGTAGCCGTACTACCAAATTATAATGTCTGTAATAAATTCTCATTGTAAATCTTATTGCGCTCTAGTAAATAAAATGCGATAAAATTATCATGAGTTACGAGAAATTTATAGTTTTTAACGATCTATAAAACATTCAGAAACAAATTGCGTTAAAGTTGTTATTATTAGCTACAGAAATATAGCAAAGACCTTAGAATGACTGTATGAATGATATCACTCTATGACAACTTAGATGTTTCAACGATTACATTATTGTTGTGTCTAAAAATAACTTATTGACGACTTATATTAGAATCAAGCAATGGTCTCTTCTCTCACTTTTGACATGATTGCAAAATATGTTACCAGTTTATTATTGTATTTAAATGTTTTTATTAAATAATCCAAACATTAAGTGGTTTTGGAGAATGGTGGGTTGTTAGACTGGTCATCATTCCAGTAATGTCATTAACTAGCAGTATTGTAGTTTAAAGTGTAAGAAATTAAACAACTAATTTAGCAGTCAGTTTTTAACTTGTAAATTAAAATTACTCGGTTCTTGTTGCTAGGCTGTTTAATTTCTTAGAGTATAATCTGCTACTAATACCGATAGACATATCTTATCTATGACAGCTTCCAGGTGATAACTAAAACGATCTTTGTTTATCATTAGCACTAACACTGGGTAATTAGGTCACGTTGACACTCGGATGCGGCTCAAGGGCTCGTTGGGAGTCGAGTTCTAGAGACGTGCCGACTTGGCGAGTACTAACCTGAATCCACTGTGTCATACATATGTGCCTGAGTCAGAAGTATAAACATTTACATATATGTAGAACTTGGAAGAATTAATTTACCAAATTATTGCAAAATGAAACGATGTAGGTACAAACAGTAGTAAATCTGGAGACTTTCTTGTGATCTTGGTGTGTACAGGTTGAGAGTATGTGTACCATAATCAATCACCGAAGAGGATTGGTATAAAAAAAATAAAAAGGAATTAGACAAAGTAGCTAGTAGGTACTTTGATTGAGCGCCCGGGAGCGAAAATCTTGCTGGCGCCCCTTGTTATAATGGAAATAAACTCTACTCAAATATGTATCACGCCTTAGTCGTTGTCTTTCACATACCAACCTTTACCGTACCCGGGTGTAAGACGACTATATATTCACGAGTCTCCACTAAAAATTGTCTCATATATTTTAGTAAAAAACACTTTTAAACAAAAAAAACCGGTCAAGTGTGAGTCAAACTCGCGCAATGAGGGTTCCGTACAGTATGCTTCGTGAACACACACACAATGTGCAAAAAATGTTTTATTCAATTGACTAGCGCCATCTAGTGGTGTTTTAGTGAACTATTTCCCTAGATGAACTTATTATTGTGAGTTTACCACTTAATTTTCAAGTGATAGAATTCTTATTATTTTTCCTGTAATCTTCAAGGAATGAACTATATTTTGTAATTTTTTCAAAATTTTCGGCTCAGTAGTTTCGGAGATCAGGGGGGGGGGAATGGTTAATTTTTGCCTTCTTTCGTGAATAAAATCAAAAGTATTGATTTTACCCGAACAAAAAAAAATATTTTTGAGATCCTCATAATAAGCCCTTTCATTTGATATATGACACAGTAAGGTTTGCAAAACTTTTTTTTTAAATTTTGTAATTGGGTCCCTAAAAATGACCCTTATTTCAAAAAAATCTTTATTTACTTTGCACATCCGTGTTTGGGTCATAAGATTACACTATCTTACCAAATTTCATCTAATTTGGTTAAGTACATTCGGAGATAATCGGCTGTGACAGACGGACGGACGGACAGACAGACGCTCGAGTGATCCTATAAGGGTTCCGTTTTTCAACTTTTGTACGGAACCCTAAAAATGAGATAAAATTGGATGTATGAGATGAATGAGAAGTGGATTGACGCGACGGACTGGAACTAGCCCAGATGCCAAGTGCTCCTCGCTTCAAGAATACTTACTGCTGTAAGCATAACGCTGTTGTATTCATTTGCTAATGATGTCACCATATTTCTTCTTTTCAAAGAGAGAGAAAACCATCCTATATGGTTTTAATAAAAGTAAAATTCAAGTTTGTTTTAGTTTTATGCGGCCTTTAGCTGTGAGTGCTGTGACGTAATGTTAGCTACGCCTATACGAAAAAGATCAAACATACCTAATACAAAAGTGTTGGCTTACCTTGGTTTAAAAAAATGTCCTTTGGATGGTTTCGGGGTATGGTATTTTAATAAAACGAGTTTGTACAAACGAAAACAATTCTTAATTCTCATAAATATCACTATGCACGAAACTATGTATATGGTATCTCGAATAAATAAACCCGTTGTAGGCTTTCCCGGATCGGAGGCGAGAAAAAAGTAACATACGCTTTGGGAATCGTAAACGTACGTCTCTGTTATAACAATCGTAAAGTTACATAGTATATTCGCCACCGATTGTCAAATTACTTACAAGTTACTACGTAACCCGAGCTTTCGTGCTTGAAATCTACCGTCGTTTTTGCTCTTGATTTTCATAGTGGCTGGCTGGCTTCACTCCAGGCTTTGCATGTACGAGTATGAGTGATTGATTTAAGTGACCTTCGTTATGCTGAAGGGTAATAGGACTTTCTATAGTTCTTTACTATAAAATATTCTTGTACTTCAATACTATGTAGACTTTTTTCAAGACAGTTAAAATCTAACGTACCTACGCGAGGGTCATACTGCTCAAAGACAGCTCTCGCGTACCAAATACAACTGTGGATTTTAGAGAACGAAGGGCTTTAACGAAACACGGTCTTTAGGCCGTATGTTTCTCAAATCTCCTTGAACGCGGAAGCACTATAAAATTGTCTATTTTAAAAGTTTCCTATAAAAGATATAAAATACGGCTTAAATACTTATTGACTCTTCTCCTTGATTATGATTATAACTTTTTATTTCATTACATACAAATTATTTTACTGACTGTACCGTTCAACTTGTTTTTGTATTGGTTTAACAGTGGTATCCGTTCGGAATAGAAAATAATTAAAAATTCAAAGTAATACCAGTGGTATTCGGTCGTGGTATTGGATTGGAATAAATCATAAATTCTACGTATTTCTCTTTCTCGCAGGCCACCATGAAAGCATCGAAGTTAACCGCAGATTTCTTGTAAAAAGCTGATATGAATGATCGATGTTAAATGCAGATGCATACGTTATGCGCCACCCAAGTGAGCTGAAAGCTTAGACGAGTGCACTCAGCGATATGCAAACTGCAGCGAGCGCGAGCGATGACCGGGCAAAACCATTTCCTCTGAAACGCTCCACCTCCTCTCGACAGAAACCTCCGTCAAACAATAACACGTACCTAATGGAACAAAAATACTTCTGGAGGCTTTTTCACCCGCCTGACCCGCCAGAAAGAGTATGTTTTTCGTGCGTGTGTAGTTTGTTCCATTGTCGCAAGTGTCGCATCCTGTAGCCAAAAAGGCCTTGACCGATTTTGAAGTTCGAGGTATCATTAAATTTGTATTCGGCGGGTGTAAACGGACAAAAAGGGCAGTGGGCACAAAATTTTAAATTATATATAGATCTGTGGCAGTGGGATTTTTTATTTCTTTGACAGAAAGAAATTTTATATGACCCAAATTTGCAGAATAGACCGGTTAATATGACTGATACCGAATGATAAATTTAGAGAGCACAACTCATCTTTCTTCAAATCATAAGCATTGGATTGAAATAAAATCTGAATAGATCGTTTCTCTAGGTGTTCAAATTAACAAGGGCAAAAAATATATGTTTATCTGATCTATTGAGGATAAAATTGCAATAAATTACACGGAAAAAAGACGAAATAAAAATGGAAAACCTACGCCTCTCAAATGAGGTTACACGCCCACGTTTTTCGACCTGAATGGAGCGTATTGCGTGGGACGAAAAGGACGAAGGACAATCCCAGGATAAACGCTTCAGATATAAAAAAATCTGACTAATCAGAGTTAGGATATGCGGTCCTCATTTGCCTGTACGGGAAAGCCGAATGCATTACAAGTTACAAAATGACCTAATTATCTAGTGCTTTTACAATGTTGTAATTATGCATATTTCAAATAGTCATCCGACAGATGAATATGCAAAAGTCTTAGGTTATCCGCAGGGGTCAAAATAAAATATACTGGTACTTAGAAAAAGTAAAACAAAAATCACTCGTTTAAAATAAGAGGAAAAAATACAACGTGTAATTAATTACAGAACAACGCCATATTTTTGTATTCCCATCGCATAATTCGAAAGAAGTACATATCCAGTGAATTCAAAGAAATTATACTAAGAACATACCATTTCGTTCCATTTCATTATTCCATTTACGATACATAATTGACCTTTGGATTCGTGACGGAAAGTACTTACACGCGCGAAATGTCTGCATCAAATACGTATAAAACTCGCGACATAAACAAATACTCTCAAGTTGCATTAACGATGATTATGCTCTTTGCTACTTCATTCCTCGAGTTGCGATTGGCTTTTTGCTACTACGTAAATCTGCGCGATCATTATCCTTGATATCGTTTGAAAACAAGCAATTTATCTTCCTCGCAGACGAGCCAAGATAGCGAGAAAAACTCGGTGGCATTGTTTGTACTAAATCCTCAGACTCGCGTTACTATAGAAAATTGCAGTATTTTAGCATAATAAACACTGTCGTATTCGTGTAACAAAGTACGAAGTAAGAGATGCGATGCGATATTATATTGTAAACAATACAAGTTACAACAAGAAGTAGCCAACAAGGACTCTCGGCTAGTGATAATATAAATATCCAAAGATCTTGAGAAATCAAATATTGGAATTCAAAAGACAGCTTCAAAACTTGGCACACATTTAGCTCTTAATTCTTTTGTCGGTGATATCGAAAACCACATCATGTGATAATATTGACTTGGCTCATCATCATCATCATCATCATCAGGTCTTTCTAGTCTCCACTGCAGGAGCACGACCCTCTCTGTACTACCAGAGCCATATAGGTAGCCTAAGTAGTCAGAGGATTTGGCCTACACTCTCCACGCTGGCCAGACGGGTTGGAGAGGTCTCTTTAATGTTAATAAGCTTTGTTTAGCTTGTGTTTCCTTAGTCGCCTTTTACGACATCCACGGGAAGACTTGGAGTGGTCCTATTCTACTCTGCCGGGAACCACACGGCGACTTGGCTCACATTTTCACATTTAAGTTTTTTCCTAAAGAACGAAAAGGCTCGTATAATCTGTCCAGCCCTCGCAATCTAAGGAATTACCGCCTAAAAGTGAAGTTAATTAATTACCGCCTTATACAAAGATGAATCTCTACATACCATATATTTTGACGTCAAAGACAAACAGCTTGTTAGCACCGTTGAAAGGCGACCGTCCTGCAACCGACGCGACGCGCTGAACAAATTGACAGGCTTTGTACTTTGTACACTCGCAGCCTCGTACACCTTGATTAATGGCGATAGATTGGCGCTGTACGTAATTAGGTTCCTACTTTATTGCCATCATTTTTCCTCGTCTCGCTGACGCACGGAAACTCAATTTTTTACCAAGCAAATTGGTAAGAAGACACCGTAAAAGAATATTCCCGAGGAAATTGTGGTCCCGGGCCAGATCCTATATTACTTGAATAATACATGACCGACCATGCATATGCAAAGGACCAAGTTGGAATTATGCAATATGACCGGGACCGTCATGTTTGTAGCGTGCCCATTTCGTATTGTGCGAATTCATAATAATAAATCTGCATACCGAATTACCTGTGCTCTAGATTCGATAAGACTGACTAATCATGAATCAGTACGTTTTATTGAAATGTTATGAGAAAATTTAGCTTGTATGTAGGAAATCTTTGAACATACCATACAAATAAGACTAGTAATTAAAATTATGCACATCGAAGAAATTTTTAAAAGAAGTTCTAGATATTTATTACCCTTCAGCATAATGGCGGTCAGCGGTCACTTAATCCGACATGCAAAGCCTGGATTGAAGCCTTACAAACAAATGTCAGCCACCATGAAAAGCTGAGCAAAAACGAAGATAGATTATTTCACACACGAAAGCTATATGGAAAATTACACTTTCATTCAACTAATCTACATATACTGGTCTGTAGTTTAAAATGAAAGCAACATTAAAAAAAATTAAAAACATGTACTTATAGGTACATATCTGTAAAACCGGCGCAGTAAAAGTAAATCCCAAGCAGCCCTTTTTTATGAATTCTACTTTCAACATTGATTAAGAGAAAGGGGAATCGCGAAGGAAAAGCCGTATGTTTGCGACGCAGCGTTGATGTCTCGATTTTACGACTATCGTATCGATTTTTTCAGGTATCGAGTACCTTTACGAGAATGGGCTGCTGCAGAGGACGCCGGAGGATGTGGCTCAATTCCTGCATAAAGGCGAGGGCCTGAGTAAAACAGCCATAGGGGATTACTTGGGCGAGAGGTCGGAATTCAACGAAGCCGTGCTGAGAGCCTTCGTGGAACTTCACGACTTCACGGATCTAATACTAGTTCAAGCACTAAGGTAAGTGACATTCTGAATTATTGGTTGTAAACATACATAATTTTCAATACCTTACAAGTAGTTCATGGCGAACTTGGACCTCGCTTGCAATTGCGAATTTTTTAAATATCTTATAAACTACTGAACCGATTTTGATGTCCAATGAACTTGAAAGTTGTACTTAATAGTAACTACTTACGTTTTAAATTTCGTCTTATTTGGAGCACCGGTTCGAGAGTTATTGCTGAACAAACATATCCACATACCTATATGTATATACTTACATACATAAAAGAAATGTATTTTCGCCACAACTCGACTTAAAGACCTTGCTTGCTCTATTCACTCGGTCAATAACTAAAATAAATTTTATAATTCTAATAAGTTTGACATATAAGCTATAACTTGAAATAATAATTGAGCTATATACACAACAACTCGATCTCTTAGTAAATAACCATATTTGTTTTTGTATAAAACACTACGTAATTAAAATCCTGTTTGCTCACAAATCTTATTTACACAGTCTTCGCATCTTCTTGGAAAAACGTTTAATCTCAAATAAGAGAGCAAATATTGTGTGAAATTACAGATTACCTTTGTGATTATTTCCGTTGGTTTATGTGCCAACGGCGTGCCAAAATGACGACGACAGTGACACTCATCATCATTATCATCAGATCTTTTTAAGTCTCCACTGCAGGAGCACGACCCTCTGTACTACCGAACTATATATTATATTAACCAGAGCAGTCAGAAGATTTGGCCTCCCTCTCCACGCTGGCCAGACGAGGAGAGGTTTCTTTGATGTTTATAAGCTTTGTTTAGCTTGTATTTCCTAACTCGACCTTCTACGACATCAACGGGAAGACTTAGAGTGGCCCTATTCTACTCTGCCGGGAAGCACACGGCTCTTGTGACACCGGGGAAAATTAACTCCATTCGAGAGATAATTACGTTTCCGATATAGCCTTTGACACGTCACTGTTCCCCCATTGGCAATCGGATTTTGAAACAATCCGGTGGGGAACTTTTATTGGCTTCGTGTTAACATCAGAATAAATTATGTTAAAAGTTACAAATTGGATACCAATACTTAGTGTAAGCTTCTTATTGAAACGTGTATTCGTGTAAGTTCGGAGTGTAACGAACTTATCGAGTAAGCGACCCGTTCAACTCATTTCACGTTTAATCACCTTTTGAAATAACGGAACTTCTTGTTTTTAGGGTTCTTATCCAAAGGGTAAAAGCCTCCGTCATCCTTCCGTTTGGTTCTTATCCAAAGGGTAAAAACGGGTCCCTGTTAAGCCTCCGTCGTCCTTCCGTTTGCTTGCATAGGGCTGTATCTTTAGAACCGCAATAGGCACATTCCACAAAATGTGTATATTTATTGCCTGTCAACAAATATTACAATTTAAGAGGTCACACACAAAAATAAGGTTCGTTTTTTTAGTTAAATGTAGTAAAGTGGTAGGTATTTCGACTCTCACTTGACCGGTTTTTTTTATTCATGTAATTGCAAAAAGTGACAACCGCCCGTCTAAAAAGCCACATGCATATTTCCCGTTCTCGTTTTTCATGAAATAATTCTCTTCACGAGATAATTACATTTCCCGTGCAGACTCTGACGTGTGTCGGTGTTTTTCCTGTTTGGCAGTCGAACTCACAAAACTTCACAATAAATTATGTTAAAACTTTGAGACCGGATTTTCATTTAAATAAATAGATACGGACAAATCACACGAATTGAGTTGGCCCCAAAGTAAGTTCGAGACTTGAGTTATGGGATACTAACTCAACATCCGGATGAGGTTGAAACATGTCGGCCTGTAGCTGACTTCATACGTGAGTGACCCGTATTTTACATATTAATAATAGATACTTATATAGATAAACATCCAAGACCCAGGTCAATTTGAAAAAGATCATTTTCCATCTTGACCTGTCCGGGGTCGAACCCGGGACCATCCGTGTCGCAGGCAGGCGTGTTGACCGCTGCGCCACGGAGCTCGTCGTTGAAATAAGAGTATAGTAAATTTTGGGTGTAGTAGAACTGAGTAGAAGTTATGTGCGGCGGATGTAAGTTGATGTAAAGTAGTGGAATGGAAGCTGGAGTTGAGAGTGCGGAGGAAGATTACCAAACAATCACCAGTTAGTTTTACTGTAATATATTAGTTAAATTCGTAAGTAAAATTAAAGGTTTGGCACTTCCGTTCCCTATGTGTCTGTGGCGTAGTAACTGCGAATGTATTCTGACTTAAAAATAATAAATTAAAAGTAGTTTACATCGCCTGTGGCTCCGCTCGCGTTGGTGTTGATCCCTCGGGAACAATATTCTTTTCTCCGGAATGAAAGGTAGCAGCATTATATCCTTCAGACAACGTGTATGCAAAATTTCATGCTGATTGGTTCAGTAGATATAGGGCTTGAAAGCGTAACATTAAAACTCACTTTCGCATTAATATTATTCGTTGGGAAGTTTGGATTGTGAAGCGCGACTGGAGAAGATTGCTGCATCAACAAATTCATGTGTAGTGAGACTGTACAGTGACCGTAGCTTAATAACAGTAACAAACTCGTTTTATATATCTCGATAGGCTAGGATCACGCCATGGGCATGGGAATCACAAAAACATGCTGTTGAAGTACAAACAATCTTTTAATTCATTGCAGCAATTCATGAAAAACTGCTTCTACATAAAAAGAGAGATATATGGCAAAGTATTTTTCTCACATTAAAGTTGTAGGTAATTTTATATTTTCTTGCTCATTGTTTCGTTCCTATGTTCATTAGTTGTGTTGTGGCTTATTATGGCCTGATTAACTGAACAAAGGAATAATGGGGCGCGAGTTGAATTACTCGTAATATCTATGGCCGCGATAACTTTTTATATAGCTGACATTATAAGGAAAAATTGTTATGAGTGGTTTTCTGGTTATTTAGGCATATACTTTTTCGCATATAGTCATTCGCTACATTTCGTTCAAACAAAAAAAGTCTAAACCCTTCATAAATTTGAATCGGTATAATTCAGAGATACCAATTAAAAAACACGTAAATAAATGTGTCTTATTAAAACAGGAATGTGTTAAAATTGTGAATTATCGACTCATTATTGTTATAGTCATTGCCAAAAATAGGGCAGGGCTGTTTTGTATAATATTATTGTTATTTATAGGAACCAAAAGTAATTTTTTTTCCTACAATTATCCTGAACAGAAAGTTTTGTGTGTTTTTTAATCGTGTGCCCTATTCCTGGTAGTCCCATCTAGCTGTGTTCGATTGCTTCTCTTCACACTAAAAAATAAACATATACCTTGTATCAATTCCAGACAATTCTTATGGAGCTTTCGATTACCCGGCGAGGCGCAGAAGATCGACCGGATGATGGAGTGTTTCGCGCAGCGGTACTGCCAACTGAACCCCGACATCTTCACCAACGCGGACACGTGCTACGTGCTCAGCTTCGCCATCATCATGCTCAACACCTCGCTGCACAACCCCAGTGTCAAGGAGAAACCCACGCCCGAACAGTTCGTAGCCATGAACAGGGGGATCAACAATGGCGGAGACCTCCCTCAGGAGTTGCTCTTGGTAAGTTAATCGTTTGGTGAATTATTTAACACGCGAAGCTTTTATTTAAATACTAGCTGTTACCCGCTTCTCCGCCCGCGTGATATATAGCCTATGTCCTTCTCAGTACTCTATGTATATGCAACATTTCATGATGATCGGTTCAGTAGATAGGGCGTGAAAGCGTAACAAACAAACTAACTTTCACATTTATAATATTAGTTAGGATTAGGATTTTCATTTGTGTTTACACTTATGCGCAAAAGAGGGTTCCAGTTTTAAGGATAATACAACAGTATTTTTAAGTCACCAAAACCTTGACCCTGCGATCACGAACTAGCTTGCTTCCTTATTATTGCCTCCATGGAAATCAAACATGCAAATATATTGTTGTCTAAGCTAAAGGCCAAGGCACTACAAAAAGGCTTTTGTTTATGTAAAACTCCGCGATTATGACTAATCGCATCTAGTTTTTTGCATGTTCTTTCTCTAAAGATTTAATTTAGAGCAGCCTAACTCATATGGTTACACATACATTGACCTGATCTGAAGAGTCGTCGTGACTCACTAAGTTATGCGGTGGCAACTTAAATATTAATGAAGAGAAAATATCTTTAAAATTGAAAGTAAAAAATACTTTGAAATGTAGTAAAGAGAAAAATGTTTTAGCTGTTGTTACTACATATTTTCTTTATTATTCATAAGACACTATTTCTTCACATTCGAGTACTTTTGACAGCATATTTGACCTCAATTGTCGACGCTTGAATGCTTAGGTATTGATTTCTGCGAATGCAAATCAACTTGCCTAAATTAAGAAATACAATACTCCATTGCGAAATGTATTTTGGAATACAGTCGGATAAGGACGTCGTTATTTTGCATGGAATTCGTAGATATTCAACACTGTTGACTTTATGATATCTTGTTCAGTGGGGTTTTAGAGATATCGGGTAACAGTATGTACTATTTCAATATTTGAATGGCCTTAGCTGGAGCGACGACTCAAAGTCAAACTTTCTTTTATAATATTGAAATAAATATTAGATTGCTACGTATTTTGCTGCAGTGTCTGTTACTTAATAGTATGACATTGATGTTAATTTTTTCTGGTTGTGGTAAAGCCAAAATTAAGTGATAAGTTTTTAAAGTGTGTCAGTTATTTACGTACAGTCCTCTCTTTCTTTTTGAGCATGGTACCATCCTCGATTGTGATGTCTGGCTTTTGCAACTACTGAGCTAATGAATGACTTTCACACGACAGTAACTTACTAACCTAACTAACTACTAACAATGACGCTACATTTTACTCGAAATTAATATGACAGTAGTTAATGTGCAAAATAAATCTGCGAGCTGATAATAAACCGATGACTATAATAGTTGAATGGTACGAGCATATTATACATATGTATATCGTTTTACAATACATTTGTGATTACCATAAAAAATTTTGAAATTGCGATTGGTGTAAAGAAGAGCGCCAAGTCCGTAAATTAAAACATATTAGATCCAAGTTTGGATATCGTAGGGACCATATAGTATATAGCAAATGTATTGAAAAAGGCTTAAATATTTTAAAGTCATTCGAAATCATTTCTAGTAAGCGAGCACTACGACGAGTATCACTTTACAAACAACATGAACAGTGGCCGCAAGCGTTATCTACTATTTAACGTATATTATCGAATGATCCCTGACTTCTGTGTCAGTTCTCTGCTCAGAGCGCATGTTATTCTCCATTTCGTTGTTCCTTTTGTCTAAAATCTTTTTCGGATGACCTGTGTTCACGATACTATAGAGGCTTCTCTCAAGTGGTTGAATAAATAAGGAAACTTAGCTTCGAGTGGAAATATACCGGTGTGTATCGAGTGATGTTGTTTGTGCCAGATAATGTGTTTGTGGAATGTTATGGAAATACATCAATACGTCTTTAATATTTTGTTGACATATCGTTACAGGCATGAGTCGTAAAGCCATTGTTAAATAGATATGGGCATGGGACAGTATACTATTTAACTACATATTTGCTTTACAATAGAAAATTTTCAATGACATTAATTGACTTACTCACGTTAAATTTCTTATAGAATGATTGCTCATTATTGCCTTCTTTAAGGAGTGATTTAGCCCAATGGGACCAATGCCGGGTACTAAATTTTATTTGTTTTTTTTTTATTAATTTGTATGTGTCATTTTTTTTGAGTTCCCATCATTGGCCTCAAAAGAAAATTTGTTCAAATTGACGGGCTGGATCACCGCTTATAGGGTCCGTAACGAGCAATATTTCGCCGTCTAGAAAAACTCATTGAGCACTTTATCATTTGTTAACAGTGATATTAGTTTATTTTTGTTTCCAGTCGTTATACGAGTCTATAAAGACAGAGCCTTTTAAGATACCTGAGGACGACGGGAACGACCTGATGCATACCTTCTTCAATCCGGACAAGGAGGGTTGGCTATGGAAGCAAGGTGGCAGGTATGGAAATGCATTTGATTGAATCCATGTTTTTAATTAACCTAAGTAGAATGAGCTTTCGCTACTTTAAAGGGCGTTTGAAGAGAGGGCAGAGTGCCCTCAACCTGTACAGGCAACATCACCAAAGGCCTCCCAGGACGGACAGACCTCGGCTTCGGACGTTGCCTTGGTTGGAGAGGTCTCTTTGGTGTTTGTAAGCTTTGTTTAGCTTATGTTTCCTAAGTCGCCTTCTACGACATTCACGGAAAGACTTAGAGTGGTTCGGAAACCACTCGGCATAACGTGACTTTAGTAATAAGTAGTACAAATAACAGTTTTTTACGGACCATTGCTTAGTCTATTTATTTTATTTATTACATTTTAGGAAGACTTACAGCTATAAATACATGTTAGAAAGAAATAATAAGAAATGAAGAGCCAATAAAAAGTCTACTAGGCACTTATTTGATATTAAAATACAGCAATAAAGTATAATAACTCACTACGTTAGTTTATTGTAAGATGTAAAAAACTAACATAATTCGATATTTTACTCTAAGCGTATAGACAAAGAAAGACTTAAATTTTTGACCTGTGTTGTGCTTGTTTATTCCAGGTATAAGTCCTGGAAGAGACGGTGGTTTATATTGAACGACAACTGCCTGTACTACTTCGAATACACGACGGACAAAGAGCCCAGGGGCATCATCCCGTTAGAGAACATATCCGTGAGTACATATGTGTATAATTATTAAGTATATTCTGTTTGTAATCGCGACTCCATTGTATGGGATGGGGCCATTCAAGTATTACGTAAGCAGAAAAAATTGCTATTTTTAACCATAAGCTTACGTAAACATTGGTATCATTGACGAGCTCCGTGGCGCAGCGGTCAACATACCTGCCTGCGACACGGATGGTCCCGGGTTCGATCCCCGGTCAGGTCAAGATGGAAAACGATCTTTTTCAGATTGACCTGGGTCTTGGATGTTTATCTATATAAGTATCTATTATAAAATATAGTATCGTTGAGTTAGTATCCCATAACACAAGTCTCGAACTTACATTGGGGCTAGCTCAATCTGTGTGATTTGTCCGTATATATTTTCACAAAAAATGTTAGTGTATTTTGCGAAAAATTGCTTATGTCCCCCATGTCATCAAAAATAAGCCAAGCCTGGACTCCCCCACCCCCTTTCACTGCTTACGTAATATTTGAATGACCCCAATGCGCATATTGCGCATACAGTACGAGTTACAAACAATAGTACCGAGCGACCATACTAAAGTGAAGTAGTTAAAATAAAACGTGCACACGGTCTTACTCGCTATCTGGCATGGCAATTGAAGATTATTATGTGTATTACGTTGTGTGCATAATCACTGTTTAATTTTTCCCTTCTGGTGGCAATTCTATTTGCGTAGTATTTTGTTCTCGCTTGTTTTCTGTGATTCCTTCGGCTACTCTTTTTTTCCAAATACGTTAAACCATGTACTATTTATTCATCATCATTGACAGCCACCTGTATCCCACTGCTGGCCTCTCTGAATGCATGCCATTCATTTCGGTCTTGTGCCTCACGAAACCACGTGGATAGGACTGAAGTGGAGTGGGCAGGACACCTGGCAAGACAAAGCGATGATAGATGGAGTAGAGTTTTAAGTAGATTGGTGACCAATAGATAGCAAGTGAAGCAAAAGTCGAGAGAGTGAGGTGGGTCGATGATATTAGGCAGAACGAATCTGGTTTCGTACTATTTATTCATCATCGTCATCGGGTCTTTTTTTGTCTCCATTGCAGGAGCACTACTCTCTCTGTACTACCAGAGCTATACATTAGCCAGATCAGTTAGAGGATTCCTACAATCTCCACGCTGGCCAGACGGGTTGGAGAGGTCTTACCTATGAAATGGCGTTTTCTATTGAGAGTTTCGAGTAAAGTGAATTTTATGCTATATAACTTTTTTAGTATTATTTCGGTTTTGATTATTTCAACAAAAGTGAAATTTTGCATGTAGTTACGGACAACAGTAAGCCTAATTTAGAAATTATTAAATTTACCAAAAGTTATAAAAATGACTAAGTACATTTTTTATTAAAACGGACAATACGGTAGTTGCCTAATGTTAAGATTATATAAAATTTGTTTCTAATGAGACTAATTTCTATCTAAAAACACTATAAAGAACACTTTTAATTTGATATCGATTCGTTAAGTGATCTTAAAGCTTCTTTAAAGTTGGGTGAATAGGACCATTTTTTAAAGTATGAAAATCTTTAATTACAATTATACTGTATTTTAGTCTGCAAAATTTATAACAACTTTTATTATGAAACCATTACCATAAACGAAATATTTCGTGTAGCTACCAAACAAGTTCTCACGCCACCCATACAAAATACAAGCTTGTGACGTCACAAATATGTGGGCATTTCAGCGGCGCGTTTTCACGTCTAAAAATTTACGTCTAAAAACATGTGTCTTTAAAACTTTTATAACTCAAAGAGTTTTTTGTTTAGAAATGTATTTCTGTCACTATTGTGTTTATTTTTGGCAGGTCTTTACATAGCAACATGAAAAAAATTTTAGTCAACATGCCTATTCTGAAACTAGTTCTATCCATGAGCATTTTTCAATAATTAAATTCACAATAACAAAAAGTTAATGCACGCAGAATGTTCATAATATACACCACTTTCATGTTTAAATAAAAAAAAAATGTGTGTAACTGTATATATGTATATTGTCGTTAGGATCAAAAGGGCAAGTGGGAAATAAACGCCAATTTCATAGGTAAGGACCTAATATCACTTTAAAAAAGGTATGTACGCCGGTTTTGACGCCTAATATAAATAATTTTAGGTTCGGCCGGCGAGCGATCGACAGCGTCCACATTGCCTGGAGTTGTACGCTAGCGGCGGCGCGGATCTCATCAAAGCCTGCAAGACGGACTCCGAAGGCAAGGTGGTGGAAGGAAAGCACACTGTTTACAGGTATACTTGCTTGCAAAATCTTCAGCAGGTCTGATTGCTTACTTTTCACAAATACGGTTTATGTTGTGATGGTTACTTCAACATCCATTACGGTTTATACAACCTGCATAAAAATAAGTAATCATACGAAAGCCGTAATGGATGTTGAGTGACCATCAAAACGTTGTACATTGTAGTTGTCACAAAATAGCAAATAGGCCTGCAGGGCGGTTAAAAAAACAAACCTATACGTGCGGGGTGTCGATCGATAGATTTTTGTTTAAAAGATGGACATTTTAAAATGTCAAATTGTGTGTCCTCTAACTTCTAAAAAGACTAGTATGGAGTCGAGTTTCTTAGTAGCGCTCGTGACGGAAATAGCCATCTAAGTAGTTCAAGGCACTTCAACTGTTAGTTTGCATACTGATATGTAGTACTACCACTTTAATAAGTTACATCGGCATTGTTCGATGGCGCAGAATAGCGCAACCTGCCGCCGACTCAAGCCGACTGAAAACATCAATCAAATAAAGGTTTTATTGCTACAAAATAAGACTTGAAATCCAAAAACAACAGGACTCGTGCTATCTCGCTCGCAATACTCGTACGACTGCCGTGAGTGGTCGAGACGCCACATGGCGCGTACACATCAGCCAATGGCGGACGGGTATTTTCGCGCCATGCAAAAATTTTACTTCTGCGCAGGTACATCGGTGTAACTTATAACATTGTAAAATTTCATTTAAATCTATACAGTTGTTTTGCTATGAAGGAGAAACAAACATTATGACAAACTTGCAAATTTATGATATTTGTATGATTGCTAATAGACTTGTATTCAAGAGCGCTTGTTGTCACAGTACTGTATCTAATAAAACGTAAAGGCATAACCTGATTTTTTACCGAATGTGTATATCTTTTGCCACTGCAAAAACAAACAATAAAATCAAAATTTTTTGTTTGCGGTTTCAACTCGTACTTAACGATTCATTTATAATTTTGCAGAATGTCGGCAGCTACAGTGGAAGAGCGGGACGAGTGGATCGAGTGCCTGCGCCGCTCCATCAGTCACAACCCCTTCTACGACATGCTCGCGCAGCGCAAGAAGAAAGCGCAACACAACCTGCACTCTGCACACTAGGTGCCCTCTGCTGAAGCTATATGGATAATGGAGCATAGAGTACGCGGTGGGAAATACACCATTCAAAGACTTTGTAAGGCCCCCCCCACTCTGGCGCCTGCTCAGCGTCGACGCAGCGCCAACGCGACGTCAACACCGAGTTTATGCAGCGCTGGCGTCCCGTCCGCGCAACGTTTTTTTCTGGACAAATACAATCGTAAACCCCTCGTCTTGCCCACCCGCGCATCGAGTCACACCAATGCGACGCCAGCGCTGCGTATACGACGACTCCAAGAAACAGATCATCTTGGTATCAATTCACACGAGCGCAGAGTCGAAGCGAAGCGAAAGTATGTTAATATGGCATACTCGCCTTTAAATCAAGACCGAAATGCTCATTTTTCTCTTGAGATTCAGAAGCACGTAATTGGCGTGCAAACTTCGCGTCATTTTTTCGATCTCAGTAGGAATATGAGCATTATGCTGTTAAGATAAGGCATAGCTTGCCTAGAGAAAACATAGGCAGTCGTCGTCGTAGATTGTCGCTGTTGGTCGCGAAATAAGAGGCGCACGAGGGTTTCTTACAAAGGTACATGGCAATACCATTTCAATCGAATATGATGAGAGCTCTTTTTGACACGAGTTAAAAATGTTATAAATTCGCCACTTAATACGGTTTTATCGCATTGATTACATAACTTTTTATATTGTTAATCATCAACAAATATTGTACATGGTAGTTTTGCATAGTTTTTGTAACATGCGAACATAAATAGGGTAAATAAAGTACTCGAAACGTTGGGTGTTAAAACTATGTAATAAACGCGATTTAACCGTACTGAATGTTTAATTTCGTTGTGTAACAATTGCGAAAACATACGAAAATATCATTTCAGAAAGGGCCGTGTTATACATTTTGCCCGTTGGTTATTCAGTAGCGATTATTGATCCTTGCGCAAGAACTCGAAAATTATTCGTGTCCATGTTAAAATCGTCTACAAATGAGCGAGAAAAAAGTACTCAATAAATGTCATACCATGGAATTGCTAGCTGGCAATATGTATATTCGAATGCAATCTTCTCTGTAAGCGCACCAGAATGAGGGTTTTATGAAATGATCACCATCAGATGGCAGCACTTAGTCGTCGACTTCGATAAACTGCTGTCATTGGATTATATTTGACGAGCAGCAATAATTTATCACATTATGGCCCAATCACAGCTTACCGGACTCGATGCCTCAGTGTTTCCGCCGCGTATTTCAGAACACCCTCATTGCGGCTACTACTGGGTCCTATAGATCAGTGGACAATGTTACTAGTGATAAATAATCACAGTCTCTTATTAGACATTTCGAATCGTCAGTAATACGTCATATCAAGTGATAACGCGTAGCTTGTGTTAACGTACTATGTACAGTTGGGGGCATATAAACCTGACACCCTTCAATTTAAGATCTGTTTGTATGGGGGTTAGGTTTGTCACCGCAGTACGTGTTAACATATTTCACTGTTCTCTTGGTACTGTCGACCAGCATTTGTAATAAAGTGTCAAAAAGATAGGACACGCTTTATTGCAGTCCAGTCTTTAGTGGATCGGCCATGACTTTCCTATTTAAATGGTTACGTTTTGAAATTATGAGGATAAGCCTACATCCTACTCGATCTCATTAGGGCAGTAGGGAAGGAAGTAAATTTTAATGAAATAGGAAACCACGCCTAAGTGGGTATCCCAGTAATGAAATCATCATAATTATAAAAAAAGTCTTAAATATATAACGATATATGAAAGATAATTGTTAATAATAAATATTTTAGTAGGCTGAACAGTTCCATGTCATCGGAGGAATTCGAAACACCAAATATTAAGTAGTTTTTAAGTTATATCTGTAACATCGAAAGCCTCAAAATATCAGTGATTATGCCAAGCATAGGTACAGTTTGTGCATGCGTGACGTTGTACTAAACAGTAGTCACAATCATCAACTTATATAGACGTCCAAATAAAGTCGAGTTTTTCATTATACGAAGTAAATTTACATTAATGTTGATGTCCAAAATATCTTTGGTAATACCTACCCAGCGCCCATTTATAATTAAAACAACAATCTGCCAAATATGTTTTTTGGTTGCTTTGATTTATCTATTGTTCATAAAAAGGTTAGACCATACTAAGTGTTCGGTCCGAACCTCGCATCGGACTGATTCAACCACGACGCCACTACGTGTAGTCTTCAACGCTTCATCGAAAACATCGACTGGGCATAGTTTGAACGACGTCATGTATTGTGGCCCTAATTTGCAACAAGACCTATTACTTTTGATCTTAAAATGGCGAAATTATCAATTTGCATTTTCTGCGGACATTAAACAAATGTATCGACAGATTCTTCTTGATGCCAAAGATCAAAGCTTTCAAAAAATTGTATGGAGAAACACTCCAAAAGACATGTTGCAGGAATATCAGCTCACTACTGTAACATATGGCACCAAATCAGCGCCTTTCTTAGCCATGATGACTCTCAAACAATTAGCAATTGACGAGGGCCACAAGTTCAGCAAAAGCTCAGCAGCTATCGTTCTTCAAGAACAATTCTTCATGGACGATGTCTTGAGCGGAGGTCACAGTTTGACCTTGACAAAGCAGCTACAAGCAGATCTCATAGCCCTTCTGAAACGAGGTGGATTCGACCTAAGGAAGTGGTCATCCAATAAACAAGAACTGCTAGAAGGTATGAGCACTACGCAAAAAACACAAGAGGCTTACGATTTTAAACACCAAGAATCGACAAAAACTTTAGGCCTGCGATGGTGCCCAAAGAGCGATAAATTTGAATTTAGATTAAACATTGACACTTCCCCGAGTCACAGAACATCAAAGAGAAAATTGTTATCCGATATTTCAAAGATATTCGACCCTCTAGGTTGGCTCTCTCCAGTTACTACGAGGCTAAAAATTTTATTCCAAAAAGTGTGGGTCTTCGACAATCTATCATGGGACGACACCCTGCCTGACAGTATCAACGAGGAATGGAATAAAATAAAATCAGATTTAGAAAACATCAATTCTATCACTGTACCAAGATGGCTTCAAACTCGTGGGGGCGGGCACTTAGAACTTCACGGTTTCTGTGACGCATCAATCAAGGCGTATGCATGCGTCATATATTGTAAAGTTCGTCAACAGAATTAAAAACATTCACTTGTAATAATAGCCGCGAAATCACGCCTGGTATCATCTTCAAACAAAGATAAGACGACATTGCCTAGGCTCGAATTACTTGCAGCCGAGCTTTTATCAAGGCTAATGGATAAGGTCATATCTTGTTTAAAGGACTACAATATCACTTGTTACTGTTGGTCAGATTCGACTGCGGTATTAGGATGGCTACAAGGCGACCCATCTCGGTGGCGTTCATTCGTAGCCAATCGAGTAAACAAAATAATATCAATAGTTCCTGCTAAAAGCTGGCGGTACGTCAAATCAGGCGATAACCCAGCTGATTGTGCAAGTCGGGGTATATCTGCAGAAGTCCTAAAACAGCATCCGATTTGGTGGAGTGGACCTACCTGGCTTCCTTCTTTCTCTGATCAAGGAGAAACAGAAATATTCATAACAGACGAGGAGCTGAAAAAATCAAAACAAACAAACGTAGCCACTACGTCGACGCGTGACGTAGACACAAGCGATGACATCATCGGTTCGCTTATCACAAAGTATAGCAGCTGGACGCGTGTAACCCGAGTACTCGCTTGGATATTACGTGTCGGGAATCGTAACAGTCGTTCCATTCCTTACCTTACGATCAATGAATTGAGAAATTCAAAATTGATGATCATTAAGTACGCTCAACAACTCGAATTTTGGAAGGAAATCAATGACCTGAAAAATAAACAATCTATTAGTACAAAAAGTAAGTTGCTACCTCTTAATCCGATCTTAGACAAAGACGGTTTACTGAGAGTTGGAGGCAGACTAAAAAACGCTAACATACATCCTGACATGATTCACCCATTGATACTTCCCCATGACAGTCAAACTACTAACTTATTAATAGATCATGCACACATACTTACCTTTCATGGAGGAGCGAAATTGACTCAGGCATGCCTTCGTCAACAATTCTGGATCGTAGGCGGGAACAGAGCTGTAAAGAAGCGTTTACTTACCTGTATCAAATGTCGAAAGCAGAATCCCATTAAGCAATCACAACTCATGGCTCCCTTACCTGAAGCAAGGGTAAATCTCATTCGTCCTTTTCTTAAATGTGGGGTCGATTATACGGGTTATGTAGAGGTCAAGGCTAGCAAAGGTCGTGGAATCAGATCATCGAAGGGGTACATCGCCGTGTTCGTCTGTATGGCGACGAAGGCCGTTCACCTCGAGTTAGTGTCAGACCTAACATCATCAGCATTTTTGGCGGCCCTTCGCCGCATGTCAGCAAGGCGTGGAGCACCGCGTCACATTTTCAGTGATAACGGCACGAACTTCGTTGGATCAAATAACATGTTACGGAAGGAATTTCTAGACCTCACTACCATCATTGATGAGGAATTCTTATCAGAGATAACCAACATGCAAATCGAGTGGCATTTCAATGCACCAACTTGGGCTAGCGCCGGAGGGCTATTTGAGGCGGCTGTGAAAAGCCTCAAGTATCATATGAAACGCGTAATTGGCGAACAGAAACTGACTTTCGAAGAGTTTTCTACCATATTAACACAGCTGGAAGCGTGTTTGAATACCAGACCTCTCTGCGCAATCACTGAAGACCCCGATGACTTCGATTACTTGACTCCATCACATTTTTTGGCGAGTGGTCCAGTTTTGAACATCATCGAAACTGAGACTGACGAACGTACCAGATGGTGTTTGACACAAAAATTATTTACCGACATATGGAAACGTTGGAAGGGTGAATACCTAACACAGTTATCAACAAGGACAAAGTGGCTGAGAAAGCAAAACAACATGGCATTAAACGACATCGTGCTCATCCATGACGCCAACTTGCCTGCCGGTAAGTGGGCTATGGGCAGGGTCATCGAGCTCCATCCCGGAGCTGACGGACTCGTAAGAGTGGTGACTCTAAAAACAAAGTCTGGAGTCTTGAAAAGACCCATAACAAAATTATCACCACTATTGCGCGACAAGGAAAACAATCCTACTCAGCAGAATATTGAGAAATCATCTCACGTCATCACTTCTCAACCACAAGTTCAAGGATCACCCCCGAAACGGAATTTTAGTTTCTATACCGTGTGTTTCATGTTACTCAGTATGCTAGTATCAACAGCAAGTGCTTCGTTCAATATCACTTCACTGAATAATAATCAATCTATGTATTTTGATAAAATTTCCAACATGTATTTGGTACGCGACGATTGGAAGCTGGTAGTGTACTACAACATGGATCCATACTGGCTTAGTACCGATCTTTTTGGCAAATACATAAATCATCTCGAAAACCTATGTAATGCATCATCGGAAAAGAATTTGTGTGACGTAGTCCTCCTCCAGTTACGCAACAGCTACGTAGAGCTTCAATATTACAATGACATGTTGCTCAATCAGCATTTTGGCGCCGCACCGACTCGCTTACGTCGCGGGCTTATCAACGGCATAGGTCATCTCGCTAACAGCCTTTTTGGAATTCTGGATGAAAATTTTGCGGAGCAATATAGCAAGGACATCAAGTTAATCCAAGAAAACCAAAAACACGTTATGTCATTGTGGAAAAATCAAACTTCTGTTGTTGAAGCCGAGTACAATCTTTTGAAAAGAGTGGAGAACAGCATGGAACGACAATACAAGATCTTCAATCAACACGTCAATAACTTAGAATCAGCAATAACGACTCTAAAAACACATATGGAGTTCACTATGTCCGCTATCTTAGCCAATGGATTAATAGTTCATTTGAAAAACATTCAAGACTGTTTCCTGGACACGATTGCAGACATATATCATGGAAAATTTGATATTCATCTGATCACCCCCGATCAGTTGAGAGAAGAACTTAGTATTATCTCGGGACAGTTGTCAAAGGACTTAGCTCTTCCTATCAATAATATTCACACCGATCTATCAAAAATATACCAATTACTGAAGGTTAAGGCCCGAGTCACCAAGGACTACTTAATCTTCGAAATCAAGATCCCTCTCGTCAACAGAGAAGGTTACGAAATCTTCAGAATGCTGCCCATACCTCATCAAAACGCAAAGAGCAAAATCGAAATAATTCCTATCTCTACCCATTTAGCCATCAATCTCCAAAAAGATACATACGTACCGATGACGACCACCGATTTTCTGAATTGTATACATTTTGAAGAAAACGGCTATCTGTGTGGATTGACTAGCCCTGTTTACCAAATGATGTCCGAAAACGACTTATGCGTAAAGGATCAGGAGACCAAACAATGTAAATATCATAAGGAAGAATGCACTAGCGTATGGCAACAGCTGACCGCTATTAATACCTACCTATATTTCTGCTGTAATCATTGTTCGTTCCGTTTCATATGCGGATATCAAGTTACAACTCAACAGGTGAGCGCGGCAGGTATCATTCTTCTCGGCAATGATTGCCTTATCAAAAGTGACTCATTCACTGTATATTCTCATAAACAACAATTCAACGAGATACATTCTCAATCCGATTTCATCAAGTTAGAGATACCCCCTATCAATAAGGTTCTCAACTTCTCAATCCCTCAAAATGTCAGTCAACCCGATTTTGGAACTCATCAGATGGAAATAGGACAGATAGGTGACCAAATTCAAGAACTCAAAAAGGCACAACCTCTGGTGGACAATATTTCCTACCACGACGTACATCATTACGTAGTCATCTACCTATTGTTGGGAGCTGCAGTTATGACGGGCGCAGCGTTGGCCTGGCGGGCGCGCCGAGCACGGCGCCGGCCCCGGGCAGCCTCGACGACGGAGCCCCCCAGCGCGGACACGGTCAGCAGTGAACGTCTCGCAAATATAAGTGTTAGTGTTCCGTGCGGGAGTGAAAAAGTGTGTGTCAGTGAGAATAATATTCCACGGGTGCTCAATCGGGCGACCTCCCCCGTGCTTACAAAATTCGACTTTAATGAAATCAAAAACAATTAGTATCATTTAGGGACATTAGTGAAAATTATCTATCATCTAACAATTAAGCAAATTGTTTTTCACCTTGTATTAGCATTCGCTCATCTTCCATCCTCATCTCTCTCGCCCCGCAGCATGTTCGGTCCGAACCTCGCATTGTTAGAATTTGTTGATTAAGCTATTCTACGCGCCGCGTGCATTTTACATTTTATAGCAAAAATCAGTTCACGTATCATCGCCGTCGTGTACTCACATATCATCCCTAAAATTGTATCAGTTTCCTATTGTTTCCAGTCGCAATAAACTTAATTATTATCAATACCATCTTTCAATCATATCAACTAAAGGTGTCCCAGACACTAAGAGACACCGTTGCGTTGCTCTGCGGCTTGGTCTTGCTCATTTTCCCCTTGATATTGACATAAGAAGTTAATCTACTTCGTTGATAAAAACTCGAGTAAGTGTATTTATTGATTTGACTTAGTGATTAGTGGTCAGACTTGAAAGAAATGTGATATTTACAGCCATAAGTAGTGACGATGCAATGGCGTCGTGCATATCGAACAATCAAAAATACATGAGCGCGGCGCTCGGCGTCGCTACCAGTCCATGTAAATAAAATGGTAAGACTGAAAACATTAAAATGTACATTTTCATACATTGTTTTCGATCCGGAGTGGAGAATTTCATTGCACATACCGTTGTTATTGATGGGATTTGTATATTCGAAACAAAACAAAGCGGATTTCACAGCGCCATGGTTAATTGATTTTATTTAATAAAAGTTGGTAGTGGTTTTACGAATAATCATGTCAAATATATCCATAATTCCTTAAACTTTTGAAGTTTTACATTATAGTTGTCAAATCTTGATCTTGATCCATGCGGCTAATTATTTCTAGCATTTTAATCATACTGTTTTATGTTGTAGAGCACCATATCAAGTTAAGCGATTTTTTATAGATGACTGCGTGTCGTAGTCATATGGTTTCGGTAGCATACTTTAATGCTACGTATAGTGCGGTTCTAGTTTTAAACTTACTACGCAGTGTTAGAAATAAATGGCCCATGCTTTTGTTTTGACGAATGACAGCAGTATGTGCGAATGAATGTGTGGCATAGCGTATGATTTGCGGATACTGCCAGATTTGATTTGCGAAGCTTTTAGTCCAATTTTTATTATATTATATCCAATAGCGGCAACACGCTTTCCATTGCCTCGACAATAATTAATTTACTCAATATTGTTTGGCCGTTTTGCGGCAAATATTTAGTTTTAACTACGTAGGTGGTTCGTATTCAATGAAAGTATTAATTTGGTAAAGTGTAAAAATGTAGTGTAAACTAATGTAAAAATACCATAGTTAATTGTAAGTCCATTGCCATTGCTTTTACTTTCTCTCGAGAGTGTAAATATGGCTTTATTAAATTTAAGTAAGTGTTTTGTTTTGTAAGAGGCACTCAAATATTAGATTGATTACATTCCTTCGTCTGGTCCTGTATTTATAATTTACTCTGTCTTTCTTAAAGCTCAGATAATACTTTTGTATCGAATATTCTGTATATAATGAATTTTCTTCATTATTCTACTTTTCATTATCATATCTCTGTTACTTATTTATGTCAAGAATATGGTGTGTCGCTATTTAATCTATATTCGATGTTAGTCATTCATGTTTACCGTAATTAGCAAAGTTTATGGTTCAACGATAGTCAACGTTGGTTAAAAGAAATCTTATACATACACATTTTACATACATAATTACTATGGGTATAAGTGTTGAGCTACGTCCGGCACCACGGAATCACACGTTCTTATCTTCTATACTTTTCCATCACTCAGTACAATCAGAAAGAGATCGGGATCGCAGTGGTTCCGTAATACCAGATGTTGCTCTACCTTTATGGGGTAGACCAACAGCTGGTATTTCCATTATTGAATACCCTAATTCTCCCCAATCTGTTTTGACTTAAATAGTAAATCTTAACCGTTTACCTTTGTTCTAAAATTTACCAACGTTGAGTATGTGACGTTGAACGTATCTTCGTCGTAGCTGGTGAAATTCTTAACGAAATGGGTTCATTTTGATCATTTTTAGATAAAGGTGCCTAAAATCGATCTGTAACTAGATTTAGAGCTTTAGTTAGTTTCCTAATGTAATTGAACGCTGTACATTCGCCTTGAAACGTTAATTTATCTCATTTTTAATGTTTTATATGACAATGGATATGTGCATAATAATTGTGTTGTAAATAATTTTGTAAGAAAATGAATATACATAAATATCTTTATTTACTGCCTTGTTTTTTTCCCCTTCTATCAAATGCCTACGAGAAACTGTAGTCATTATATTCTACAATATAATGTGACGACTGAATCGGTCAGATGAACATGAAACTGGATTATTGTTTACTTTTCATTACATAAAAATAAACGATAAAATTTATTACATTATAGAGCATACAAGTACATAAGGGGATGCCTATACCAAAATTATAAAGAAAAATTTAGCCAACAGAATCTCTAGTTCATTCATTATATACCCGTGTATAAAATAGCCATCTTTATCAGTACATATTCGTTTAGTAGGCTATTATTAAGTTTTGATTCTCTGTTCTGATCTGATCCGAAATGACAGAAAAATGTTATCGGATGTATATGACTGTGTGGTCTGTCTAAGGTCTTCTGCAATCAGATCTGGTTCCAAGTTTAATTTCCCCGACTTCCTTAATTTTTATGAACAGTCACCCGACTATTCAAAAAAATGTTACCGAGCAGCGGAGAACTCAACGTTTGATGTAGCATAAATTAAAAGTTAATTCCAGAAATATTTTTTTTTTTACTAATCTTGTGCAGAAAAGGAAAAGTGTATGACGTATTTGGTATCTTCTTATTCAACGAAGAATATTTCAGCCAGACAGGGCAAACACCATAATAAGAAAAAAAAGTTAACGTGACTTTCTCATTCCCTATTTTTATTACTTTCCACATTCACGCCTATTGCCTCGTAAATGTAATAAATATTATATCACAATCAATCGTAATAGAAAACAAAACAAACGTTATAAAATCAATATGAGTACTATTGTCAGTTGCACTAGTTACATGTATTTCAGCGAAGTATTTTTAAACCGTCGGAGCGTAACTTCGATCGACTTCCTTTTCCGACGTCGGTGAAACGTGGGTGTTGCGCAAATTACTGCTACTGAAATTATAATAGCGTAGAGGGTTCGTGTTGTGCGATATCAATCATGTAGGTACCATAACCTTTTGTAATTGCATTGATTTTCAACATTGTTCAACTCATGGTCAATGAGTTAGTGTAAAACACACTAACATACGCACTAAAATTTAAATTGTTGCTTGGAGACCATTACCAATTTAAATTTTGAGCATGTCCAAAAATAACTCCAGAAATCAAATATATAAAAATTTGTTAAGAAATTATAAGCATGTTTTAGTGGCCAAACCAGGACACTTTCTGTCGTGGACACCTCCGCACCTTTGAAACTTTAATATCCAGCGACGATTAGTTTTCTCCCAGATTTAATCGAGACTTAGTCGAAATCAGTCACCAAATCTCAGAATGGGTCGAGCTGTTCTATAGAAGTAATTTACAGTGATAGGCAATGCCAGGACGCACGCTTTGGCGTGGATACCTCTGGTTTTCAGTAAATATAAGATCTAGCGACGATTTATTTTCTTCCAGATTAAGTCGAAAATTTATCAAAATCAATCGTCAAATCTCAGAATTGATTGACTAGTAATTAAAAAGATATTGAGCATTCAATATTTAATAAATCGTTTTTAAAAATTTTGTCAGTCCAGCTATCACGCCGTTCATGAGATATAGCCTGCCGTTAGACGGACGGACGGACGGACAGTGAAGTCTCTTGAATAGGGTCCCGTTTTTACTTTTTGGATAGGTACGTAACCCTAAAAACGACTTGGTTCTTTGTAGACTTTATTTATTTTAGATACTTTAAAAAATATATTAGGTACATTGACTTCTTTAAACATCTACAAAAAGTAACTTTGACTAGCTAGGTTGATTTTGTAGTACTTCCTGTCTCGCATCCGGGTCACTAATGGATTACAAAATGGTATTATAAACACACTAAACGTGGCCTATAGGTCTTAGATGGCGGTCTTTGTCTACCCCGTTAGGGATAATGACGTGTTTGTATGAAATTTAAAAAAAATTACAGTTCGACAAATATTTTTATAGGGTCCACAGAATATCGATCCAAAGAATTTGTGTGAAAGGTCACAACATTGCTCATTTTTTTACCTTTTATAACTTTGTTTGTATGCTATTGGTGATTCTGATTCTGCGATTAATATATTGCTAGGGGGTTCGAAATCAACCTATCAATACTACTTAATGAAAATTTATGTATTAATGTATGTATGGCGGATGTAAACTATCAAAAACAGGAGTCAGGATTTTTATTGTTTTTTAAATGCAACTTGTTTATTGGCTCACCAACCAGCTAGCATTTGATGGCGGGAGAACAAACAGCATAGCATTGCACCACCAGCGGCGTTTATCGCCAGTTTTCACAGTTTCGACACTCTGAGCCAACCTCAAACGTTCCACTCTGTAGCTCTGCTTGACAAAGTCCTTACAAATGTGCAATTTATGATTTTTAACCAATGTCTGGATATTGTCGTGTTTGTATTCGGCCGTTTTGTACTTAGGCTCCAAAAGATTTCATATTTTTTATGGCATAGGTAGGACTACAAACGAGCAAGCGGGTAATCTGATGGTAAGTGATCACCGCTGCCCATGGACTAATACAACACCAGGGGTGTGACAAGAGCGCTGCCGGCCTTTTATTTTTCCCTCCCCAGAGGGGAAAGGGATGGGCCTCCGGCTCTCTCACTTAGCGAACGAAGCATAGAAGCTGTAAAGTTACTACTCAGACGACAAAAAACCGACGTTTGATTGGTGTAAATTCCCTGGAAGAGCCGGCCTATTCATGCTACTAGCAAAAGTGATTTTCGCCGGTAGCGTGGCTCTACCACAACTCATAGCATAATCATAAATTTTCCATACAAAGTTCGACCTGCTGCGATACTATTTTTGGCGGTTTCTATCAACAAGCGATTTTATATGCAAAGTACGATAAAAATGGTACCTGCGTTTTCAAACTGTCACCCATTCAAAAATAGCTAGTACCTATATTTTATACCCTATTGTTTAGGTAAAGTTGTAGGTCATAAGGGATCTTATGACCTACTTTAAGTTCTAGGGAGACATCAATAATCAATTTTGAAAAAAGTCAGCCAATATGACCAAAGCTATAACAAAAGCAAATGGTTAAAAAAAGATGTCTGTAAGATAAAAAGCAAGTACACTAAGTTAGTACGAATCGTCATGCTCTAGTGGTCGGTCAAATCTTTGTGTGGCATCGTTCAAACAAAACAACAGTAAATATTCAAAACACAAGCCTCCGGTGCACGCGTAGAGTAAGTGGTAGAGTACACTAGTTTACTAATTGGGGTAGTACCAGTTCGGGAAAACGTGATGTCTTCGCGTAAATTTGAATTTTGCTAGTACCTAAGTAGAGTTAGAACGCCGCAGATAAAAAAAAATGGTAGAGTAACAAAAAATTGGTACAGTATATGGTAGAGTGAAAGCAGAAGTAGTGGAGGAGGCAAGTGATAGAGTAGCATGACCACGTTGCTAGTCACTCTATTTTATAAATTTATTTTTCTAGTCCTCTACATATTCTGTTTATACCAGTTTTGGTAAGTAGCATAGAGTAATCTACTGTCTACTCTACCGTTTACTATACGCGTGTACCAAAAGCTTTATGAAGATATTATAAGGTAGAGCCTACACCGTTAGAACTTAGGTAGAGTCACCCTCTTGACAAAACTTTTATGCATGTGTAGAGCAAACTGGGTAATGAATTAGCGTACTTCTACCAGTTCTTTTTATGTAATCTATAAAACTTGACGATCTCGGGACGCATATTAGGTCTTCTATCGAGCATACCTCTAAGGAAAGAATCAGAGGAGTTAAGGATATCAAATAGAACAGTTGAATTGTAACTGAAGTGGTAGTAAGCCAGCGCTAGTATGAGTGAATCTACTATAATAGTAGACTTACTCAAATTAATAGGTTTTTAGTTTACGCTATTTTAGGTAGTAGTTTGTAATAAAATTAGTACTCTGCGTGTAAACTATCTAGTTGCCGTATACTATACTCCTATAGATGAGGATATCCTGTATAGAGGAAACTTGACTCAAATAGACATCACATGTTCATGCTATTTTAGTTAGTAGTTTGTAATAAAATTAGTACCTCCTCTGCATATAAAATATCTACCTATGTGTACGTACGTGGCTTTACCGATGGAGTAGGACCTCTCCTGAGCCGCGTACCTTCACGTATTTTCCCTAAGCTTTTTCTACTACAATTTTAATGAAGAGTGCTCTGATGTAATTTTCAATTTGGTACCTGCAGCGCCATTTCACTATCGGAACAGGGTTCACGCTCATCACCTCGAGACTTGGCGATCTATAATAACACAACACAACACGTTTATCTAGATCGTTTTTTCCTCGCGTGTGTAAATGGTAGAACTTTCTGCTTTCTCATACAATGGTTAATTTTCCGCCTTATTTTTCGTTCGATTGTATCGGATTTTATCCAAATTACTATATAAATAGGGTGCATATCTTTTCCATTTTATATTTAAATTTCTATTATCACTTCTGCCTTTTCTTTAGCTTATATACAAAATGCAATGAGGTACTTACGAACCAAATGATCTCTTGACGATCGACTAGAGTAAACTCTATTCTAACAGAGTCGCCAGTATTCGCAGAAACTGTAAAAAATTATATTAGACCGTCGTCCGTCCCACACGATTTTCGGATGTATAAATGTGTGATTTTGTTAAAATTCATTATAACCACGATCGAGAGTATTGTACCGAGTAATTTTGCGACGGTTTCCTTAAACCGTCCGTTAGGTCATGGCTCATGGTGGGAAATGATAAAGAAAGGGTTTTATTAAATATAGGTATGAAAATGTATTTCAATTGCTGAATGTAGTCACATCATACTTAAAATAAATTTTAGACAATTTGCAGACAGCCGAAAACCTAGTTTGGGCCAATGCTCCCTGAAACCGTGACAGAAATGGGTCTTTAAACTATTCGGAACAATACTGCCAAGAATTTTGACACAAACAATACAAATCATTTTTTTAAATTTTGAAATTGCCTTAATTTCTATTATGTTTTTTTATCTGGGTGTAAAATAATGGATATTATATAAGGATTGAAGTGATAGTCTCCAAAAATCTTATACTTACATTACATAATCGCGCTGGGACGACGACGGTCCATATTAAAGTTGAAAAATGTTGTCATAATTCGGACGGGGTTGTGGGCATACCATCGTTACTCATAATGCTGGATCCGCCCCTGTTTACAGAAATAAATAAATGATTAACAACATGAGATAAAATTGCAGCTCGCTGAGAATCAATTAATCGTGCTGTTTACTAAGAAATCAATTGTCTTTATTGGCTTTTTATGACTGCATTAACTGCACGGGGGCGTTTCCACGACCATTACAAGTGGAGTGAATAAACTGTTTATTTTTCTTCATCTTCTTTAATACGCGTGCAAGATAACACAACATTATTGCCTAGAACAATAGATCCATTATTTCTTTGGAATTAGATTCATGTATGGTTATTAAATTTTGTATTCACCTGAAAAGTACAGAGACAAAAATACTTTCTCTACGTGAAAATAGGTAGGTAAAAAGATAAAAGTATTAGGCAGCTTATCAAAATATTTAAAAAAAACTATGCAGTTATTGAAATCAGCAATGAAAGTCTTAAGACTCTCTTATTACGCTTTACAGACTATTTCTTATGTACCTACCTAAATTATTTTAGTCATTTTATTAACTACCTAGGTACTCAGCCGAAAGCTATATTAATAATATACCATAGAAATAAAGACGAGTCCAATAGCTTGGTACTTCATACAATTACATAACACCATATGCAAATGATATAGGAACCGGTCAGCTCAAAATGTGTCTGGTGGGTTGCAGTTGCAGGTTCAGTGATGTGATGTAACCATGTCATAACCATGCCAAGGGCGGTTATAGAGAACGCTCTGTGACCGCGGTCTGCGGTATTGACATTAGCCAGCAAGCAATCTAAGTATTCAGTATGGAATGTATAGGTATAGCTTTTTTGTTTGGAGACTTATAATATTAAATATGAATGGACCGCATTTAGCGAGGTAGGCAGGCAATATACGTTTTTGAGTAGACTAATGGATTAATGGTTAATTTCAAAATAAGTTAATTTAATATTAGTTAATTAAACCTTTAAATTCCAAAGGTTTACTTATTTCAAAATATTAATAATACGTTAGCGAAATGACCCTTTTTGTTGCATAATTGACACGTCTCCTCTAGGGCTGGGCAGTTTTTCCGAGGATGAACCTGTCCTCCGCAAAAAAAACATTTACGTTTTTGATAATTGACAGCAGCCACGCAGCTATCCTCTTTCTTCGTTTCAATTTTATCAGGCTCATTACGAATAGCATTCACAATAGGAGAATTGAAACACAGGGAGCTAGCCTCAGCTGTTTCCAAAGAAATTGCTTGGTTATATGCTTCTTCTAAGGTTAAACTTAAGTTTTCTAGAAGTCTTTGCCTGATTTTGTTTGATGCTAACCCAGCTATAAATGCATCTCGCACGTTATCATTCCTATTTGTTTCGGCATCTACGGCAGTGAAACCACAATCTTTGGATAGCTGTTTTAGTGCTTGAAGATATGCATCTATGTTTTCGTCAGGTCTTTGTTTCCTAATGGCCAATGAATGCCGAGCAAAAATAATATTTTTGGGTTTTACATACAGTTTGTCCAGTGAGGCAATTGCTTCATCGTAGTTCTTAGCTTCATTTATATATCCGTAAACAGTAGGTGAAATATGATTGATCAGTAGTTGGAGTTTCAGCTGTGCATCCTTTGTTTCGTTTGAAGGTGCGGCTGGTTGCCAGGTGATGAAACTTTCAAATGTCTTCCGCCAATGTTCCCATGCTTTTGCTGCAGAGCTATTAGACGGATCGATATCAAATCTTTCAGGCCTTAAGTATTTTTCCATATTTCATAACTATTAGTTAATTAAATTGAAATAAGTAAACCTTTGGAATTTAAAGGTTTAATTAACTAATAGAAATCGTCATACAAGAATACAATAACATACATTGACTGACAAGTGACAAATATAAAATTTATGGTGCGTGTAGTAAAGAGGTCTATATCACGTGTCTTCGCAACCGCATGCAGACACTGTCACTCTGCCCACCGTAGTGGGATATCCGCCTAGCACCATAAGTTATGTGGATTTGGTGCAGTGCGATGCTGTGATATAACCAATGACACTTTGCTTGCTATTAAAATCAATTATATTTACGGCTACGTGGCCACTTACAAACCTATGAAATCTTATTTTACTAATGTGATTGTGAAACTTTAAATCAAAAAGTTCTTGCACGCGAACGAAGTCGCGGTCAGAAGTTATTTTTGCATAAGAAATACGTTGTTATTATGTTTTGTCACTTATTTGTGTTGGATATAATAATACAGTGGACAATGCTAGGAATTTTACACAATAATTGTTATATTGTTGTGACAAAAGTCGCGTGACGCGGCGCATGCAACGCTTGCATACGGACGCTGCACCAAGGAACTGCATAGCTGATTGTTCGCCTTCAGTGCAAACTGTTCTATTGACTATTGACTTCATACATCAATAATTCAGTCACGTAGTTACACGAATGGCAATGAATACTTTGATTAAATGGTTATTATATCGACAATAGAATACTCCACCCTTTTGGTAGGAATGATCTAATGATAGAATAATATTCGGTAAAATATCATTTCATGATTTCATTGATTTATACATACATTATAACTAAATAAATATCTATATAGGTATCATCTCTCGCTCATAACAAAATTGCGAGATCGTTCCTTTTTTCTTACTTTCCCAGATAGTCCGGTAGACCTCACCTTAAAATTATTTTGAGAAGTTCTGCCCCTGATACTGCTGCCTTTTCTTAGGCTCTCTCAGTATAAGCCATCAGATTATGGAATGAACTGATATTGGAGCCAAGGAAATTGAAAATTTATCAAAATATCACCTACTCAAAACTGAAATAGCCAGACTATGGAATACTAAAGCGACAATAGTACCAATAGTTATAGGAGCAACCGGCATAGTAGCTTCCAGTCTACGAAGGTATTGTGACCTACTAGACTCCCAAATAGACATAACAATAGCCCAGAAACAAGCCGCATTCCATACTTCCAACATATGAAGTAAAGTGTTAGGAGACACAGTCTTTGTTCACGGGAACGCGGAAACTCCTTCTCCCTGAGGGTCTCAGGGCGGGATTTTTGTTGGATAACCAACCTCTTGCAGGTTGAGATTGGAAAAAAAAAATTAAAAACAAAAAAATGAAACAATGTAGTAAGTACTAGGTAATTGTAGATAAAGTGTAAGTTTTTGTAACAAACGACTTTGTTGACGTCATCTGACGTCATTCTTATTTAACATAATAATCAGGAATTCACGACCCACAGCGGCTAGGGTCAAATGTTACTAAGAAGAATACTTGAACTTGGAAGAACAATGATTTCAATTTTATTTCGCCTCGGGTCACACATAGATCACACATGTTCTACAATACTTATTTTTTCATTTCAAGCTACTTTTTGTTATTTTATGTCAATTAAAATCGGTTTTATTACAATAGATAGACTATTACCAAATTATTAAAATACCTGCCGTGTAAATTTAATTGGACTGGATTATTTGTATGATTCAGCTATTCTAATTCAGTTATATGGCGCAATATCAGCCCCTTTCCCTTTCACGATAAGCCCTTCTCGTTATAAGGGTCAGCCAATGCACGAGACTAGCGATCGTTAGGCTAACACGAAGTTTCACCTCAATTTTCGGGCCTTTTACGGATAAATGGGACTATCTCAGGGGCGGATCATCATAGGGGCTTTTTGGGCGGCAGCTCTGGGACCCGTGTTAATAATAAAGGGTCATCATTGTGAATCATCAACTAAACTTTCTGCCACTGCTGCCTTTTATTGTAGTAGCATGGAGTGGTATGGAGCTATGCAAATTGCCCCACACATCAGGCACCTATTACTCTAAGATATATAGAATCGGACAACTGTAGAGGGCGGTATAGTCAGCAAAATTAGTTGATTAATAAGGCGGCCCCTAAGTAGGTAAGCCTGGGGCTCATCAAGCTCTCTGAAAGCTGAGGAGCCCGATGGCCCAGCGGGCGTGAGCATTATTAGCGCTTTCGCATGTTAAGCAACCCCGGGCGCAGTCCCCACTTGGATGGGTGACCGCAAGTGGCATAAAAATATCTCGAGCTCCTCCGTGCTTCGGAAGGCACGTTAAGCCGTTGGTCCCGGCTGTCATCATTGATGGCAGTCGTTAAGCTAAGTCAGATGCCTTAACCCTAGAGTACTAACCTTTTTTTTACATCGCGTAATACTAACCATCGCCTGGGAGGCTACTTTTTACAAAAAAAATAAAAACAAAATTTATTCAAATGTTTTTATTAAAAAGAAAATACAACATAATAGGTCATCTTTTGCCCTTTTGAACTTAATAACAAAAACATGCAAAACTTAATAGGTAGTCTATCAAATTTAGCCTCAAACTCAACGTTAGTCACAAAAATTTTGACGTAGTAGTCCTTTGGAAACAATATGAAAAATAAAATAAAATTCAGACAATTGGCATAAAAAATGTACCTAATTCTTAGAATAGTAAGTAAATAATCAAATTCTGAGATCAAATAATTAAAATATAAAATATCATATTAATTAAAATAATTAAAAGAGAGACTCTGTCATTGTTTCTATTGCTGGTAATGTGGATCAATTTGACGTGCTGGGTGCACTGCTAGTAGGTGAAATATCATTCCGGAGGGACGGATGTGTAATAATGTGTAATGATTCGTCTTCTTCTAGGCTCGGGGGTAAAAATGAAGGGTCAACAACACTGTCATTCGAATCGTAATCTTCAGTTTCTAAATGATCTTCTATTTCACTTCCTGAGTCGCATTCTAGCAAAAACCTCTTTATTTCACTGTCTTCTAGGTTTATCTATAAAGAAAAAAATAATTTTTATTTATAATATGCAATAGTTTAGAAATAAATCCAAAAACAAAAAATTATGGGTAAATTATTTTTTTACCTTAAATACTAATGATCGCCTCCCAGGCGATCGGCAACTCTGTAACTCCGCAATGGTAAGAGCCCGCGGGACGCGTGTCTGCTACCTACCGTGTCGCGGGGTGAGCTGAGTTGGCACGGGCGCACGAGCAGTTATGGCCGCACGTATTCCAGAAAAATCCAGAAAATTACCGCCGCGCGGCCTCTCAGGCGATGGTTAGTACTCTAGGGTTAAGGCAGCTTGAAAAATCTGACACCAGTGTTGGCCACTTACACACACGAAAAAAAAAAACAATCAAGCTCTCGGTTCCTCCTCGGCCCTGGCCTTTTGATTCAATGGCTACTAAGTGTTAAGGGGGCACACTAGGCACAGTAGCGAAGCCAATCATTTTATTCCTAATACTTTACAAATAGAAAGAAATTCAAGAATGTAAATCATATAAGCACTAGTAAATCAGAATCAGTGAGAATTATGAGAATCAGATTAATATGATAGGATTGATAAGTAATCACGTTTTCTCTTAATGACTGATTCTCATAATATTAAACATGATTCCAAAAATACTTCAGGTTATTTACTAATGCTAATATGATTTACATTCTTGAATTTCTTTCTATTTGTAAAGTTAGGAATAAAATGACTGGACTACTGTGCCTAGTGTGCGGCCTTAAGCCAAATAAATGCTCTATTCAACACCAACTTTGTATTGACATGACTGATATGTACTTTGGAATAAATTAAAATAATATTGTGCTCCACCTGTAACAATATTCGTAAGGTATTAGCATTAAAACAACCATGCAGTGACTCACTGGTGACCTAATGAGCTGCGGTAGAAATATTTTAAACTTTGCAAAAAATGTTGATCAGTCGATCATCATTTATTTATTCATGAAAATTTTTACAATCGTTTCTGAAATATTGCATTATCTAAAGTTACATTGACTTGAACTAAGAATAGGTATAATAAAGGTTTGTCGCCGAAGATATATCTTATGCTTTTAACCTTTGTTCTTTTATAGATATTGTGAAGGCAATGATTGCATAAATTTTTCTTCTTCTTAGGAATACGTCAATTAGAAATAAAAACCGGCCAAGTGTGAGTCAAACTCGCGCAATGAGGGTTCCGTACAATATGCTTCGTGAACACACACACAATATGCAAAAAATGTTTTATTCAATTGACTAGCGCCATCTAGTGGTGTTTTAGTGAACTATTTCCCTAGATGAACTTATTATTGTGAGTTTACCACTAAATTTTCAAGTGATAGAATTCTTATTATTTTTCCTGTAATCTTCAAGGAATGAACTATATTTTGTAATTTTTTCAAAATTTTCGGCCCAGTAGTTTCGGAGATCAGGGGGGGGGGGAATGGTCAATTTTTGCCTTCTTTCGTGAATAAAATCAAAAGTATTGATTTTACCCGAACAAAAAAAAATATTTTTGAGATCCTCATAATGAGCCCTTTCATTTGATATATGACACAGTAAGGTTTGCAATACTTTTTTTTTTATTTTGTAATTGGGCCCCTCAAAATGACCCTTATTTCAAAAAAATCTTTATTTACTTTGCACATCCGTGTTTGGGTCATAGGATTACACTATCTTACCAAATTTCATCTAATTTGGTTCAGTAGATTCGGAGAAAATCGGCTGTGACAGACGGACGGACGGACAGACAGACGCTCGAGTGATCCTATAAGGGTTCCGTTTTTCAAATTTTGTACGGAACCCTAAAAAAAAACATAGAATCAACCAGCTACTTTTCTTCCCACGCAGACCGTAAAACTGGTCAAGGGATTGGGTGAAAATCCAATGAATCACGTCAATAGGAATGCGGCTATCAACCCCAATGCCCATCAACGCACTTAACGAGACCTTAGGGTCTTTTTACCTTGGGCTCCGTCCACAGACAACAAAACCCATGGGTTGTGTTGTCTGTGGCTCCGTCTAAGGCAGTCCCGCAAGGGTTAAAGACATGATAGTTTGTATGTATATCAGTCACCTAGCCGTGTTTTAGTCATGGCTATTTTTAAGTATATTCTTTACTAAACTACATACTGTGACATTTTGTTTACAAGTAAAATAAAATATCAAAATACTTAAACATTTTCTTTGGTAACCAACAATAACAATTTTACGGTTAAAGTACAAAACATTTTATTAATGCGAGAAGACATTTGAAGAAAAGATACATTTAGATTGCTGCTAAAAATATGTATGAAGATCCAAAAAAAAAAAAATTTAATTATGCCAGCAAGACCAGGGTCTTGCTGGCATAATAAAAGATTTTTTGAATTAAAGATTATAATTAAAGATTTTTCGGCCTATATCTCTTTAACTTATTCATCCTTATATTGAAATAAAAAGCCAAGGTAATCATGAAGTAGGTACAAATACACCGCTATAAAGCCATAATACTCCTGGTCTAAAGACCTTCAAACTGAGGAGGGTCCTGCTGGAAATATTTCAAGTTTACTCTTAACCCCATGTTACGTACCATGTTACGAGTATTTATTAAACTATCAGAGAGGTACAAAATGCTGTGGATGTAAATACTTAGCTGTCCATCGCATCATGCACAGGGTACTGCTAAATATAAGGACATGCTATTCGCTCGCGTTAAATACAAACTTTGGACCACTGGTTTTCCCAATTATAAGAGATGAATTTTTAATAATTCCTTTCGAACGAATGTGTACGTCATAATAACTCTCTATCAGCGTGCTAAATTTCAGTTGAGCGGAGCTTAGACCAGCCAACTAGCACCACTCCTCATTTTATTGCTACTTAATAGGACCAAATTGAAAAAATCTACGTAAGTACTTCATTAGTAAATGACTTGTAGTATTTTTGGTATTACTTTTCGTTATTTTGCATTTGGTAAACCAAGAGAATTACTTATTACCGCCAAAAGCGGCCACTTTTGGCATCAATGAGTAGATCTTTCAATCTGAAATGACGTAATAGATGAAAAGTTATAATAAAAATAAGTTAAGTAATTTACTAGTACAGAACTTACGTAGCTTTTTAGGGTTCCGTAGTAAACAAGGAACCCTTATAGTTTCGCCATGTCTGTCTGTCTGTCTGTCTGTCCGTCCGCGGTTTTACGCAGAGACTATAAGTACTAGAAAGCTGTAATTTGGTATGAGTATGTATATTAATCATGGCAAAAAAGTGGTAGAATAAAATTTTGAAAAAAATTTTTTTTTAGGGTAGCTCCCATACAAGTAAAGTGGGGGAGTAATTTTTTTTCACTATTTACCCATCGTGTGGGGTATCGTTAAATAGGTCTTTCAAAAATATTGTGAGTTTGAGAACACCATTTTTCGATTTAGGGATCCGTTTCCGAAATATTTGGTTTTAAAGTGCGAATTTTTGTTAGAGGTAAGTGTCCCCCCCCCCTCTATCTGCTAAACGGTCATATATAGATAAGTGAAAAAAATTACAGCAGTAGTATATATACTGAAGTTGAAAGGAAAACTATCAAAGCTGAGTACTAAGTACAAACTAAAAAGTTATAGGCAACCAACTTATAAACTGTAAAATTTCATACTATTTTCAGTGTTAGATGTTTTTGGTCGTTAAACTGTAAGGTGCGAGTGTGAATAGTGTGAACTCAAAGTTCTCATTCGCAACTACGGAACACTGCGCGTGGCCCGACACGCACTTGGCCGGTTTTTTCAATTTGTTCTTATTTCGGAGTACAAGAATTAATAATTGAAATTAAAATAGCGTTTACGTGTGTCGGAATAGTATGAAGAATATAGTATTTACTACTAAACAGGTCGAGGTTGATGGTAAACAAACGTATTCCTTGCGTCATGCCATTTATTAATATTCTGAGATGGATAAATAAATACGTAGCTAAGTATAGTTAAAATTAAACATCTGCGAGTATGGTTTCCAGAATTATTACTGATCGCGTTGTTTGTCTCTATGTCTTGTGGCTTTCGTTCTGTATACCCCGTAAAAAGTGGGATTGTTTGTATAGGTTACTGGTGATATGTTATTCATGAAAATACCGACGCAATGTCTTCATGTCCAAATATTCTTTGTGCAATTGTTCTTAACTATTTATGGTTTGACGTCATTTAGCAGTACCTTTGTCAGAATTAAGGAAAATGAACACGTTTCTTGTAACATGCTCCTTAAAAGATAAAGCAAAAAATCTAGTGTCTTTCTATCAATTACGGTTTAATAGACTCCGCCCTGTGACTGTGACAGACCCACGGACAACGGAGGCTTAGCATTACAGTCCCGTTGGCACCCTTTGAGCAAGGAACCCTGAAAAATAACAATTGACCAGTTTCTCTAGATACGTACAAAAAATATGAAAATGTACGTGAAAGTGATACAAACGAACAAAGCATTTATTCATTCCATCGATTTATATTAGGTATAATACTATGGTCAAACGTGTCTGCGCTACAGTCGTATATAGTTGTAATAACATTTTATTATTACACTAGCTGTTTTCTTGCGACTTCATCCGCTTTATTTATAGCCAATGTAACTCGCTGATGTAGCTTTCTACAGATGAAATAATTTTTGAAATTGGTTCAGTTGTTTTTGAGTTTATCCATTACAAACAAACTCAATCAAACCTTTTTATATTTATTATATAACAGGTACAGAATAGGAAAATCAAGATAAAGCTACGAATTAAGAGAGAGGTGGTTCACTTTTTATGCTGAGTGGTAGGTTTGTGGACTACTCTGACTCTACCGTGAAGATTGTGTATGAGGCAACTGATAGAATAATGCATTACCATCTTGTGCAAATCATACCGAGGGCTGGTGTCTGGCCTGGCCGATAAAACTATAATAATTGTCAAATTATTTTATGGTATGTTACACCTACACCTCTATGCGAAAAAAAAAACCAAGTGATATTGTTTAAAATTAAAAAAGATAAACCCTTTTGCCGTTTTCGATAGTTTAAGTCCGCTATAATGATTTTTGCTGACGTTACATAGCCTATGACACTTCGAGGAATAATCTTTTCAGTACGTCAAGCTGTTTAGGTTACAGGAGGCATCAATGGTTCAGACATTCCTTAATAAATATGATCGAAGAACATTCGCCTCCTTCTGGGTCAGTAAGGGTAAAAGAGTAGTAAGTGATTCTCCTTTCATTAAATTTAATGAAAACCAGCCCCATTTTGTGTTGGCGACTGTACACATAATTCATTCTGTTACTATACTCTCGCTACTTGCCACAATCGCGTGATTGTTAGGTACTTTTAACGTAATAACTACGTGTTACGCGATAAAAATACTCCCTACTCCTACAATATCGACTCAGTGGTGGGCTACTGTTATTTTTAGGTCGACACCATAGAACGCTTTGTAAATTTTCTTGGAAATAGTCAAACAAGTTTTATTTAAAGCTCTAGACGGAGTTACTAAGCTACTTACATTTTAATGCACTTCTTCATCACGTCGTTTTTAGTTTCCACTGCAGGAGCATGACTCTCTCTGTACTACTAAAGACATTATATAAGTATAAGCTAGAGGTCTACGTTAAATTTAATATGACTTACTTCTCAAATTACTAAAACATATTGCTACATCCGTTTAGAGTTCAAATGTTGGGTTAAATAAACGATAAAAGCCAGAGCAGTCAGAGGATTTGACCTTATCTCTATCCACGCTGGTCAGAAGGGTTAGAGGGGTCTCTTTGATGTTTTTAAGCTTTGTTTAGCTAGTGTTTTCTAAGTCGCCTTCTACGACATCCACGGGAAGAATTGGAGTGGCCCAATTCTACTCTGCCGGGAACCACACGGATGCACGTAGGTACACTTAGGTAATAAAATAAAGGCTTCCAAATTGATTGCTTTCTTTACTGTTTTCAAAGAAATAGGTACCGTGAAATAATGTGAGTCACAGAATGGCATAAAGAAAAATACCAGTATATTTAAGTAAATTAGTCGGTTCATTCTACTGCTAACATTCTGTCAAGTAGCATTACAATTGTACTATGTCACGGAATGACGGCACGCTATACTCATATAGCTTAAAAAACGATACATGTAGGTACATATTCTTCTAGACTACCGGCGTCGTAGGGTGGACCTTATCCTTGTGTTTTACTTACGAAAATTTTAAAAATGTATTTATTTTTACTTGCTTAATTTTATCGTCTTCATCATCAGGTCTTTTTTAGTCTCCACTGCAGGAGCGCGGACCTCTCTGTACTACTAGAGCCATATATTAGCCAGAGCAGTCAGGATTTGGCCTACACTCTTCACGCTGTCTTTGGACAAGTCTCTGATGTTAATAAGCTTTGTTTCGCTTGTTTTCTTTGTCGCCTTCTACAACATCTACAGAAAGACTGGGAATAGTCCTATTCTACTCTAATGGGAACCAAACGGCATATTTTATACCTACATAGTTATGTCATTCGAAAATCAATACACTCGTTTTTGGCAGTCGTTTGAAATATGGTTCCTAAAATCTAAAAGTTTATAAGCACCTATTCTGCGAAATACTAATATATTCTTCGTATATTGAGTACGAATTATTATATTTAGTCCCATCCAATGCTTTGACGAAAAAATCTTTTTCTCTGACTATCATCAGTCACCCTACAAATGACTTTGTTGATCCGCCCTGCATAATGAGATCCTATTATGACTCAATGAATTAACTCACATATTATAATAAATAGAAGTTTCCACACAGTAATAATAACTTTTATGTTGTAGAGTAAACATATGATTTTCAATACAACGATATTGTATTATCGAGTGACCGATGTAAATTAAATTAATCCTAAGAGTTTGTTACAGTCTTTTTTAGATGTAACACAGCTATTTCATGTCTTCTGATAATTTGATGATTTTTATTGATTGAAGTATAAGTATACTTATGATGTTGTTTACAGTGGGACCTTGGAGTCCTCAGGCCAGAACCCCAAGGTCCTAAAATCTCTACGCCAAACGGCTTTAAAATATAATGAGCTCCCCCAAACTAATTAGGTTCCCCTAAGGATTTCCATCATTGGGAGGGTTTTGCCATACCCACAACGCTTGGCAAACGGGTTTGTGTGAACGCAGTTTATTTGATTAATATGGGTTCCGACGCTGCTGCCTATCGAAACCGTTTTTCAGCAAGAGAATTGAAAGAGAGGGTTGGACTTTCGTTGGTAGACGGGAAAAAGGTAACTGGGATGTTACTTGCTCAGATTGATTGGGGATCAGAAAACAGCAAGCCATGCTATTTAATTAATATTTTTATTTTAAAAATTGTTCGAAACACGAATTTTACAGTATTTTGAACCTTAAGAACTCTCTTAAGAGTCTTTAAAAACCGTCATATTGAAAACGTAAGATATACCGCGTTCCTATCTCACAGCCATCACCGTGGACACCATCACTCAGGCAGAGTTAAATATGAAACATAATACACAATTTCCACGGACTAGCAAACAGTCCCACAATTCTGTTATGAACGGCTGTCGCTTCACGCTTCACGGTGCGATGTCATCGTCAATGTTAAGCACTTCTTTTAGCACTCACAAAGTAATTGGTCGACAACGACTCGCTTTTGTCGAGTTTCTAGGTCTCCGATCGTCGTGAGTATTTTGTTGTAACTAAGCAAAGTTTCTGTTAGATAATATTTCAATTTGTGACTATCAATTGAGACACATTTAAATAAAATTACTTTTTCAAACACTACACTATTCATAACTACCTGCCTGCATAGTAAGTAGCCTCTACATGCGAACATGAACACTGAAGATGTTCGAAACGTTAGGTGTATAAAAAATGTAATAAACATGATAAAACCGAATTAAAACTACTTTTATTTACAACTATACTATCGCGAATTTATCCCTTGCGGGATAGACAGAGCCTAAGGCCATAAGACCGAAAGGCCACATTTAATTAACATGTTGATGGAATTCGGAATCAAAATAGTAATGGGTTGCTAGTCACACCGCCTATTTACACGATTCCATAGATTTGCGCCCATTCGACAGGGCGGGATCGAAATAAATGCAAGCGGAGCCACAGGTAAAAGCTAGCAATGAATTTTTTTATAACTTGTGGTGGTTTTACTAGTTAATTAATAGTTAAAATAGCCACAAACCACGACATCAGATATTTATCCGCCAATTTATGACCTTGATGTTATCAATGCACTTTATATTCCTGCCCCAAATTCAACCCCATTTTAATACTAGCAGGTAAGGGTGACTCACTAGTGAAGAAAATCTTTCAGATGTGTCCTCTTTGTTTCGATACTGAAAATAAAGTATAAAAACTATATTAATAAATAATTACTGACTCAGGATATTAATTAATTAAATAGTACTTGGTGGTACAGTACCTACTTATATATTTATTTCCTTATATTTTTTATGACCTTTTCAAGAATTTTATTGTTGAAAAGGCTAGGGAGTGAAATTCTTTAAGCTTTTTTCTAATTTATAAGCATTTCATGGAGTTTATCTTATTCTTCTTGCGTGAAGGGTTTACAAACGTATCCATACATCTTTACAAAGTTACATGTTAGCTGTGGTCTATAATAAGGTTGCTAAAGGTGTAAAATCAAATGTACTCACTATCTTCACTAAAACTAACAAAGCCTATTTATATATATATATATATATATATATATATATATATATATATATATATATATTTATTATATATTTATCTTACTACTATAGAAATACAAATATAGTATCACGCATTTTTATGCTACCACATCTTCTTATAGTGACAAAAATAACCTAATAAAAGTATTTTATAGCTTAAATAATAAATAACTTCAGGCTAACTACGAATAAATTAAAATAAAATAATAAAATTAAACATAATACTGTTGCATTAATACTCATAGTTATATTTTAATACAAGTATTACAAAACCATTTGTAAAGTTGTGAAAATATTTTATTATTGTTGCTGTTCCGTAGTAACAGAGCTAAACTTAAGATTTTTGACCTCAAGCATGGTTCAATGATAGTTTGGCAATGTTAGTTTCGTGGCTCTACCTTGTAGCTCTACTAATATTTTGACGACACGTCACTTCTGTTAGGCAACATATTTTTGTTCACTGTTCTCGATTTCTATTCTTCGATACAATTATAGTTTAAAAGTGTATGGTTCACGGTGGTTATCCAAGCGTCAATAAATAGTGTTTATAAAGAATGCATACCTAATATTACGAGGCATTCTATGATGTGGCGATCCATGCAAATTGTTGTTTTACATAATGTTGCGTGGTGCATTCTAAAAATGGTTGATTTCAAAAGTACGCGCAGTTTTTAAATAAACAAATAATTTCGTATTTGTTTATTTAAAAACTGGGTGTAAATAATATACTATGACGCTGGGTATGCCGTGTGGTGCCCGGCAGAATAGAATAACTCCAAGTCTTCTCGTTGATGTCGTAGAAGCGGTGAATTAGGAAAAACAAGCTAAACAAAGCTTATAAACTTCAAAGTTACCTATTCAACTCGTCCTGGCTAGCGTGGTGAGTGTAGGTCAAATCCTCTGTTTGCTCTGGCTAATATATGGCTCTGGTAGGAAAGAAAAGGGTTATGCTGCTGCAGTGGAGACTAAAAAAGACCTGATAACGATGATGTAGCTCGGCGGTTCTGCGAGTTGAGGCTCTAAAGACTGGTGGTGGGTAACAAGAAAACTAATCGTAGGACAGTCCCATTCCCATAACGTAAATATGACATATCACCGTAAGAAAATGTCGTTACGAGCACATTACACCACATCATGGCAACCATTTCTTCGCGTTACTCAAGAACACATTAAACATTTTGTATTTATACGTTTGCAGTCAGCCCAATGGCTCCTAATTGAGTGTGAGAAACAGTGTTACAACGTGTAATAAACCTAATTTTATTTAGACGTTTCTATCCAAATATAAAACTGACTTACTTCTCTAAACTAGATGAGAATGCTCCAGACGTTCTATAATAATTAGGATCATGTCGAATTATAACCATGAAGGAGAAACTCATCCGGCAATTATGACGAAGCGATGTAATTATCTATGAAATCCAGCCGTACATATATATTGTCCAATTAAAGTACTGTACATATTATCTTATCCATTAGTACTTATGTGGAACGAATCCATACTCCTTTACATCCGCCCTTCCCTCTTTACTTCACTTTTTGTGTACAATTCCTTGCGTTCCTTGACTCTATTTTATTTTACTGTGTGGAATATTTCGGTTTTATCAAAGTTCATATATGTTTGTTAGTAAGTATGAAAAGATAGTTTGTTTATTCTTCCTTTATTTCTAAATGCCTCAGTCAGCGAATTTGGCCTGTGATATACAGGCATTTAGAAGCGGTATCCTTACCCGAGTGACAGGCCATAAGTTTTGGCAGGGCAGTCGTGTTTTTATTTTTCTTTGAAAAACTTTAGTAAATCTTATTAGACATGAAGTTACCAATCCGGAAGGGAGTTAACTATTTATTGCGTCAATACGTCAATGTCAATGTCCGCACCTGTAACGCGCGCGACTAATCGTACCACAATGCGATTTGTCTTGGACTCCCGTGGCCTGCGATCGCACTCATTGTTTTCAAGTACGATCGGTATTCAGGGCTGTCGCATCGGCAATTATTAGTCGAAGCAAAAACAACAATGGCTGACATTGAAACAAAACAATGCTATTGATTTTCACAGGCTTGATATTCTTTTTTATGTTATTAGAGGTTATTTGACAAAAAACTTATTACCTTTAATTCTGTTGATAGATTATTTATCAAAGTTGCTGCAGCCGTGGCATTTACTTGTATTTCACCCTCAACCACAAAGTACCTCCAAAGTAGGTATTTCTGTTTAGGTACATGTAGAACTGTTTTTAAATTATATTCTGTCTATTGCATGTTTTGTCGCAATAAGTTTTTAAAATATGGTATCGCCATGTTTTTATATAATCTAAGCACCATGTATTTTTTTTATTGTAATTTAACCTATGATATGATATATATGTTAGTATCTGAGGTTCTTTGCACAGTTAAATCTGAGTTTTAGTTTTAACTTAGGATAGTAGAAAAATAATCACGTTTTTATCCTTTAAGGGGTGGACAGAACCTTCATTTCTTTCTGTACAACATACGTTTTTAAGCCTACAATTAGCGTTGGTGGATGTTGATAGCAAAACGGATTCAAATTAGTGATGAATTGTACTCATAAGCCTCGTTCTACCGCGGCTTTTACAGTCAGCGCGAAAAGAGATGCAGAACGGATAAAACTTCGAAATATAGGTATCAGAAGTTCGTTTCACCCAGACCAGCATGCGAGAAAGGTTTATATCTTCTTGTTATAAGTTCCAGTTTACGTTAAGTTCATAATTTAGAACTTGGCTAAATTATACAATCAATCCACTCCCTAATGTAGGTACTTTCTCTGTATGCTTTTTCTGCTGAAGGACAGAGTGACATGATGCATTATAAACAAAAAATAATTACATTTTCCTACTTGAAACTTAAAAATGACGTAAATCTTAAAAAGAATGCTGTTGCAGATGTTCACACGCGTAATCTCTCTATTTATCTCAGCTCAGCAAAAGAAATCCGAACGAGAGCTAATTAATAAGACAATGACCAAGCACCTCCTAGACATTGGAAGACAATAGTATTGCAGAGAATACACAGTAATGCCATCTATTTCTATGTATACAAGTACAAAATTACATATCCGTAGTCTTTAAGAAAATATCAATAACACTTTTTTTGTTGTTCTATTACTTAAAAGGATCTCAAATAAAATAGCCCCTGAAGAAAAAAAACTTGTTAGTTCAAAAACTCTTCAAGGTATTGAAGTTTAACCTACAGATTTTTGATTAATCAAGACTCGTGAACATGGGTTGTTAAGTACCTGCTGCACACTGTTAAATAAAATTTTCTGCGTCTTATTAATCGTTGAGTATAATCGGTAGTTCGAGGCGGTTTGTAGGTAGAGTCCCGTTTTACAGCTACCATCTTGCTAGACGCCCTCCGTTCTTGCGATATGTGGCTCGATCTGCCCCGTAAAGCATAATGACGTTATACCAATACGTTTTTTTGTAACTGAAGAAATAATTAATCTTAGAAATCTGGTTTCATTCAGTTATCTCACTTTTGATGGCCAGCTCTCCTCTATACTGGTTTGAGATAAGAGAAAAATCATAGAATATCAGCGCTTTTCTTCCCGCGAAGACGTAAAAGCCGGTCAAGGGATTTTAAAAAAAAAAATTAAAAAATATTTAAAAAAAATTAAAAAAGGGATTGGGCGAAAATCGAAGGAATCACATCAATAGGCGATGCGGCTAGCAACCCATCACTATTTTGATTCCGCTGTCCTTTACGCCCACTACGATGCAAAATGTGGCCTTTGGGTCTGTCTACCCCGCAAGAGATAAAGACGTGATAGTATGTAAGTCGCCAGGCTTCCCTAAACAAAGCTTACAAACATTAAACAGATCTCTCCAACCCGTCTGGCCAGCGTGGCAAGCGAGAGTAGGCCAAATCCTCTGACTGCTTTAGTCTATGGGTCTGGTAGTACAGAGACATGCTCCTGCAGTGGAGACTAAACAGACAGACCTGATGATGATGAGTATGTATGTATGATGACTAACTCCTACTCGAGGTGCGTTAAACCCAGTTTTAAACCGTGCAAATAGATATACTTATCTTAATGTACACTTTATTTGCTGAACGTGTTGAATATGTTATTTTAAAACAAACACATAACGTTAATCGCCTCCTTCAATGTCAGGTGATGTTATTTATTTGTTTTGCTTTAACACTTCATTTATCGACTGGCTGATTCCTGTGACTTGTCCGCGTTGGATTTTCCAGTTTTATCAGCCTATGCAGGCCCCCAGGCCAACTCCTTTTTTAGGGTTCCGTAGTAAACTAGGAACCCTTATAGTTTCGCCATGTCTGTCTGTCTGTCTGATGTCCGCGGTTTTACTCAGAGACTATAAGTACTAGAAAGCTGTAATTTGGTATGGGTATGTATATTATTTATGGCAAAAAGTGGTAGAAAAAAATCATGAAAAAATTTTTTTAGGGTAGGTCCCAACAAGTAAAGGGGAGGAGTAATTTTTTTTTCTCTACTTACCCATCGTGTGGGGTATCGTTAAAAAGGTCTTTAAAAAATATTGTGAGGTTGAGAACACCATTTTTCGATTTAGGGATCCGTTTCCGAAATATTTGGTTTTAAAGTGAAAATTTTTGTTAGAGGTAAGTGTCCCCCCTCTATCTGTTAAACGGTTATATATGGATACGTGAAAAAGTTTACAGCAGTAGTATATATACTGAAGTTGAAAGGAAAACTATCAGAGCTTAGTACTAAGTGCAAACTAAAAAGTTATATGCAACCAACTTATAAAATGTAAAATTTCATACAATTTTCATTGTTAGATGTTTTTGGTCGTTAAAGGTGCGAGTGTAAACAGTGTGAACTCAAAGTTGTCATTCGCAACTACGGAACCCTACACTGCGCGTGGCCCGACACGCACTTGGCCGGTTTTTTTTCTTACACCTCCAACATTATCGGAGTCTTTTTTAACTGTTGCTCTTTCATACCAGTTCTCACTTTAATTCTTCTCGCACTTTCTTACCTCATACTTGCCTTGCATACATCGTCTTGTGTTCTGTATACGGGTGGGACTCCCGTCTATCTCTCGCCAACTCATTAAGAAATTGTCACTATGTAACCTTACTTGACATTATCACCAAGTTTCACATATGATTGCTATGTGAAACTTGGTGATACATAAGTTTAACGTGGTCCAATGCCAAAAGCGGCCGGTTATGAGGAAAACGCTAAGGAAAGCTTCACGTTCTCAATTTGTAAACAATAGTTAAAAAATAGTTTGAATATCTGGGACTTAGCCGAAATTTGTTTTAATGATATATTCGTTTTCTTTTAAAATGTTTATTTAATTTTTTTTTTTATGAGTTGGGTGCAGCTCGGGAGTAAAAGTAGCTGTCTCATTAAATGTTTTCTTTCTTTGTTATTAGGTACTAGGCCTGTATAATTTCTGATCATTGATTTAGTGGAAAAGCAATATAAATTGTAAGCCTTACGTTTAATTTTATTAAATTAGACCACTTCCACTTTTACAATATGTTTTAACGTAAATAAAGTGTAACACAAAGAACAGTCAATAAAATTTACGCAAGCATTTCTAATAAAAAATCATGATTAAAAATATGGCTAAAATATTATTGATGTTCTTTAATGAGGGAGAATATGGTATTAATACTTACGGAATACGTATGGGGAATTTACTTAATTTTCCTGTAAAGGCAAATTTCCTGAAGTCCTTTATGAAGTTTATTAAACTACGCCAGCGAAATTGTGCGAGTAAACTATTTATATGACTTATTATACTAATTTACGTAATCAAGTTACCTCTTGAAATTATTGCTGGTCACTTCTTGCAAGGTGTACGCAGGGAAGTAATGAATGACTTACGTATTATTCCCAAACTCACCTTGAAATGAAAATGGTTAACTGATGAGTCCGTAACTATAGTCGTCAATACCGACGAAGTAGCAGGTGAGTGACCCGTTTTAAACATAATGACTTTATTAGTGCAGTATACGCACTTGGATTGTATAAATTAATATTATATAGAGTAAATATTGCATTTGTTTTATAGGGATTTTTAAATGCATTCGCAATGTTATTCTGACAAACTGTTATTAAACTAAGAAATAAGGTATGGGAAAAATCCTGCTCTCGTGGATTTTTCTTCCCATATCTTAATTTAATAAGAATATTTATGTGTTTATTTGTAATGGGATAAATTTAAAAACCACCCATCTAGATTTATAAATATTTAACCTTTTGAAAGGTACATAATCAATGCAAAAAAGGCTTTAATTTCACGGCTGAATTGTGTAGTATCGATAAATATATATAAAGGCAAACACGACTGACTCACTGACATATACATACTTACTATATCAATGCACAGCCGAAACAAATGTACCAAGAAACTTGAAATTTGCACAGGGGTTCCTGTCATGATGTATGTAATTAGCACTACGAAAGGATTTAATAAAAAATAAAAAATCGGCCAAGAGTGAATCGGACTTGCGCGCGAAGAGTTCCGTACCATTATTTATACAACATAAGACTATCGAGCAAAAACTGCAAAAAACATGTTTGTTGTACGGGTTAATACAACCCCCTAAAATATTAATTTTGATTTACGTTTTTGATTTTAAAGTGTTTAGACAACTAAATATTCTGTGAACATTTCAAGCGTCTACCTGTTAAAGTTGTTAATAGCGCGCAAAAACGGCAAAAAAATCACGTTTGTTGTATGGAAGCCCCTTGAAAATTTATTTTATTCTGTTTTTAGTATTTGTTGTTATAGCGGCAACAGATATACATCATCTGTGAAAAATTCAACTCTATCACGGTTTATGAGATGTAGCCTAGTGACGGACAGACAGACATCGAAGTCTTGTGAATAGGGCCCCATTGTTACCCTTTGGGTACGAAACCCCAAATGTAACCACGTGAAATTCAAGCGAGCGTTAGTACATATAAACAAGGAAGAGATGGTGCACTTGCACTTTCTATCCCTCCTAATATAAGATTCGGTAAGTAATTGTAAGTACGTCAATCAATCGACACACTCTCACAATTATTTAGTGAAAGTGGTCAACACAAACGGACATTGTGGACAGTATTCGTTACGATCTTGACATGCGTGCGTAGTAATGCGAAAAGTTTAGGAAACCACTGTGTCGTTACTTATTACGCGTAAATAAATTGTAGTACATACTTAATTGGTGATTTTGATAAACTTTAGTCACTGTTTGTAATACTGAATGTTTTAAAAATTTTCATCGTTATAATTAATATTTTCGATGATGTAGGTTACAGCCAGTTTAATACTACAAAGCAACTGTCAAGAGTGGTTTCTTGTCGCGGCCGTACGTTTTATGTTTTCATTTTCTTCTTGGGTATTGCTGCTTCAGCTTGAAAACCATTAAAAGAATATATATTTCAAGAGTCGGAATATTATGTTATGGTATATTTAATGTTCCTAAATATAAAACTTACATAGCCCGCAGTCATTTATTTAAATAACATCACAAATTACTGTACCGATTACAATATTCGGCGTTGGAGTTTATCTGCTTACAGATAACCTGATATAAGAAAATAAAAATTTTAAGAGTTGGAATTTTAATATCAATAAGAACATAACAAACAACAACATAAAATTTTTACTTATTTTACTTGTATCTGAGAGGTCGCGAACATTTAAAAATTAAAATATCTCATAAACTTCTGAACCGGTTTGGTTCATTTAAAAAAATTAACTAATGTCTTTACATACTTTCCAAATATTATTGGTTCGAATCGAATGTTATCCCATGTGTTTTGGCTCCAAAATAGTTCGTAAAATGTACGAGGGTGGAGCTGTGGGTAGAACTACGAGTAAGTTATATTGGGAAGTGATGTCAGTTTTATGAGGTACCTACTTAAAATGCATCGCGAAACACTCCGCGTTAATTATGGCGAGTTTTTATAACCACAACACGACAACACGGAGGTTCCGTACCGATTAGTTATTCTAGGTTCAAGCACTTTGACGTCTTTTGTACCGCCGCAGGAGTCTGATCATTTATGACTTGTAATATGAGGACACGCCAATCAGCGAGTTTTTATATTAGCGAGTATAATTTCTACCTAAGACCCATTTCGCGACGGAGTGCTTTGTTCGGAACACACTCCATCGGCACATGCTGTACGTCATCTACGGTGTTGCACTCAAGGCAGTTTGATATACAGTCTATGACTCATCACATCAATATGAACAGCTTTTACTGGGATCAAAGCAGGAAATCAAAATAAAAATTCGACTACATACAAAAATGTTTAGATGCCTAGGCAGGCCAAAAAAATTCGAGTTCCCAGCATTGGTCTCTTACGAAAAGTGTTCATATTGACGGCCTGAGTCACCGCTTAAAGAGAATGTCGAGGGTCAATAGCTTATATTTCAAACGTGGTATATTTTTTTCATATGTTTTCATCGTAATAATTAATGTGATTATCTCGTGCTTCTGGCTAAATTAAAAGCGCTTCCAGACAAGTTGTACCACGAAATTGTACCATTAATGACACAACTGGCACCGGTTTTTACCAATGGTTCCATTGATGTGTCACAGGACGCCATTGCCCTCCTCAGCAGCTGCAGCAGTCGAAGCTATAAGTATGTATTCTACAGCCCGCTTATAACAGTTATACATCTTTGTCTCCTACGGAATAGACTGTTCCAAGAATCGCAGTAGGTACTCACTCAAATGCCATGTTTAACTGTGATGATTGAAATAAGTGTCGGGTATTGTGACTTCTTACATATTTTCGGAGCTTCAGGACTAAGGTGCTGAAATGACAACAGTGCTACAGTGACCATATTGTAGAAATAAACATATTACTAAAATGAACATATTGCTAAAATGACCATATTTTACGTGATAGACCTTTTTCAAAGAAGATTTGTCTCATTTTTTAAGTGAATGTCCTCGAAATTCACAATGTATTTTTTAAAATTGTAACACTAATCTTCCAAGGAAACAATAACACCGACCTTGATCTATTAAAGCGACACTATGAAATAATGAGGTCACCTTTTGCTTCTCCAGGAAATGGCCTTAGCTTGGGCGTCACGCATGGCGCAGGCGCAGGTAAATCTATGATCAAAGGAACTTATTAGTATGGATCCGTGCACTGATTCTTAACAAGCTATTACGATGTAGAGGAGTTTCAATATCGTATAAGATGAAGATATTGCAAAATTAGAATTTATACAAGTCATTGCGTTTTTTAGGATTTCTTTACTGATTCGAAACATGTTTGAGGATAAGGAAAACTCGCGCGCCACCATATCACAATCATTTTATTTTTAATACTTTTTCATCAGATCAAAATTTAATAAAATCTAATTATGTATTTTGCTAGTAAATTACATACTATTTATGATATTACCTTTTTTCAATGTCATTTAGTATTTCATAAATAATTCCCCAAATTGATCAACGCAAAATAATGAAAACTATAACGTAATACAAGGAGTAATTTACTAGCGAAGTACAGAATTATATTTAGCAATTTGATCTGATTTAAGAGTATAAGAATAAAATATTTGGTGTCGCTGGTTTCGCAATCCTAATGCCTTTTAAATCATAGGTACTCGTAAAAACAAAGAAAAAAAGTGCATCAATTATAATGTATAGGTACCTATTTGTTAATTTTAATTGATTGTCGGTATTTTATCTTAAGTGGACTTCGGGTTCTAAAGCATTTCAGCTTAGTATACTATGAAGGTTACAACCGGGAACACGTAGCGCTGAGAGAGAGTTTTATTTTCAGCTTACATGTACTTACACCATTTTAACACGCATTGGCCTAGGCTTCGCAATATGTAAGTTTAGTTAATACATGGTGGTCGTTCATATGTCCACGCAGTTTCAATTAAACTAGAGTTGCACTCCAACTATACACAGATGGCTCTGTGAGCTATATTTAATAGACATTCTTATTAAAACTTACTGTAATAAGCATTTATAATTTGCATTTTTAAAGTTACATTTTTATATTTCAAATAAATGCGTCCTTTTTTAAGCTTAAACACATTCTGATTAGTCTGTTAACTAGCTGTGGATTTATTACTACTATCTAACGGTGACCGGTAAATTAAGCTTGGCAAAGCGCTTGGCAGAGCGTTTGCCAGAGCACGTACCTCCGGATCAGATATCTATTCCTGTAGAATTAGAAAAGGTATAGACGGTTAAGAGTTACAAACGTTACAATAAATAAGTTTCCATCTCATGAGACCTTCACGCATGAAGACTCCGACCAACTTCATAGTCCATCGGACAAGCCTTTAGCGAGTACATAATTATGGCAAACCAACCGCTAACTCCTATTTGTGGACATAATCAACTTGTTCATTACCAAGGTTAAGTGTACTTTTTTATTGATTGTTGTATACATTTAAAATGCACGCAGGTAAAAAAAGTGATAGCTCGAACCTAGTACGTTTGTTTTTGACAATATCACATTCTAGGAGAATGTTACTTAACTGCAACTTTTGGCAAAAATGCTTGTCTTAAGTGCTATCGCGCTTTTCATGTGAAAATATATCATTATATAAATAAAGGTATGAAACTGCCATGTAAAACAAAGCCAAAGCTGATCAGTATGCACTGGTGTTATGATAATAAATTATGTATAGAGTCGCCATAGCGCCTTGGAATAGGATGTTCAAGGAAATGATGTTTTATGGCTGTGCTATGTGTGCTAAGGCGAACAACCAACAGCGGCGCACGCTTGAGTTACTCATCGAGGTTCAAACTCACTTCATGTGAGTACTTTACTTGGCACACAGCACAAATGTTAGTGATGATGACGATGATCAATGACTCTTAATGGCTCCGTACAGTCCGTTATAAACTGAACTTTCTTCCATGTATGCTAAAATATTTCCCAAGAGACTAGAACATGGGGTTTTTCGAAAAGGGCGTGAAAAATTTCTTCCCTGGTGTTGCTGGCGTTACTACGGATACGGTAACAGCTTTTTTATCAGATGGGCCATATGCCTGTTTGCCTACTTAGTTGTATCAAACAAAGTATGCTGAGGCAAACCTTTTTTTGATACAATAAATATAAATTAAATCATAGTTTGTTATGGAGGTACTCATAACCCTGAGTACCTCCATAACAAAATTATGATTTTGATGATTATGATGTACTCGAGGCACTACTGGCGACAGACACCTAGTGATCTGGCTAAAGCCGAAGCACCATCCTCTCCGCAAAAGCTGGTAGGTTGTAAATAATAAAGGTAGGTGATAAAAAGGTGGTAGGGCGGTCCGTGCCGCATGCTGCTAGTATGTAGGAGCCTTAACATCCGATTGCAGTGACTCCGACGAAGATATTTTGTTTGACAGAGAATTTTTCTCAATTGAGAGTTATTTGGGTTGCATTCAAACAACTTTTCCATTGATTGATCTCAGCATTGATTCCATAGGAATAGTTGTTCATATTGACGGGCTTGGTCACCCCTTTAAGTGTATATGGAGAAGCATTTTAACGCTGTATACATTTAAGTTTAAAGGTGACGTTTGATTTCATATATTTTTACTAGTCGATGATGTCATCCTTGATGATTTGTTTAATCAGATAGCTTTGAAATTCTTAAGCACCCAGGTATTAAATAAATATGCATGGTACAGCTGTCATTGTATGACTAATAAGTATCTGCGATATGATTAAATTTGATCGTTACTACTTGATGCGTACTTAACATACGCTAAAAAGCTGTCATAGCATGGCTAATTATGTATCTATGATAGGAATAAAATTTGAATATTTACATATGTACTTAACATTTGTCGGGCAGTGAAAAAAATACTTGTAGTATTTTTTCGCAGTACTTTACACAGTACGTATAGATTAGAGACTAAAAAACTGTTTCAAAAGCTAGTCCTATGAAGTCTCTGAGGCGCAGTGATTAACACGTCACGGCACTCGGGCCCACACTAGGCACACTAGCGACGCCAATAGTTTTATTCCTAATACTTTACAAATAGAATGAAATTCAAGAATGTAAATCATATAAGCCTTAGTAAATAACCTGAAGTAGGTATTTTTGGAATCATGTTTTAATCTTGCCTCGCCAAAACGGCCGTTTTAGGCGATAATCAGTAGTTCTAATGACTGATTCTCATAATATTTAAACATGATTCCAAAAATAAATACTTAAACAAGCTCACAAGAAAATAATACATACAAGTCACTAGAAGCCCTCGTGATGGAAATATCTTCGCTGTACAAGTAGATTACATTGCTTAACATATATGTGTTAATCACAAAGGCATCACAGATCTGAATGCGCACTTAGTTGTAATGACGACTTGTAATGTAACGAGGTTCAGTAAAGTACTTTAGTACTTATGAAAAAAATGTAAAAAGGAATACACCGATACTTTACGGTTTACTATACAGACGTAAAATATCGATGTATTTTTGTTAATAATTAATTTATATGAGTTTAGGGTTTTATGTATTTATGCTGTGTCTACCCCGTAGGGGAGAAAGAAGTGTTATGAGAAACGATTTATTTCAGTAAGTCATAAGTACCTATGTACAATAATTACTAGGATGTAAAATCCTATGATTATTTACAGGCAATTTACAGTCGAGGGCAGATTAACCTGACCCCCTACGAATAGATTTTAAATTGCAGTGGGCGTCAGGTTAATCTGCCCCCGACTGTACTTACTTGCCGATTTATAAATAGTTCCGCACTAAAAAGCGAGTGCATAGCTCAGTGGAACTTTCGTCGGAATTATGCATTACTTTCTACGTTATCCCATAGCAAAAAACCGCGGTGAAAATAGTTTGGCGGGTCCATCACAAACTAGTTCCATTACTGACAAGTGACAAGTGGTCAAGCTGATTAATTAGACGCAGGCAATTAGAGTGATTTCTTTGCTGTTAGAATATACTATAGTAGCTCTGTGAGCTGTATGTATGGCGTTTAGGTCTATTAGGAACTTCCATCCATTTCTGGTTGTGCAATAAAAGAGCTTTTAAAGTAGTCGTGTCAGTGAAAAAAAACACTTGCTAATCAAATTTTTCAATGTATAAAGGTTCATTGTCATCATTTTAGCCGTAAAAAGTCCACTGCTGGAAGGGTAAGACTCTCTCGGACTAGGGAAAATGTTTTTGGGATGCTGAACTTCAACCACACCGGACGGACGGATGAGATACAAGTTTTTTTTAGGCCGGTAACAAAAATCGCCAAACAAGTGACGTTGCTCCTTTAGTACCTAAGTATTTTGTATGGGTGATGTGAGTTGAGATGGAATTTGTTCGGCAGCTATGTTAAATATTGCGTTTATGAAAATAGCTTCATAACAAAAGTTGTTTATTTTAAATGAACATTGAAACAAAATAAAAATTTGTTTGTTTCAATGTTCATAGTTTTAAAATGGACTTTTTCAACCAATTTTAACCAAATTCAATGCATCGAAATCAGACTGAAAGAGTAAGATGCTAACATAATCAGACCTACACATTATTTAAAAATATATTCCACTTTAAAAAAAAATTTGGAAACTTAATCGACACAAAATTTTTATGACATTTAATTAGAACAACGCATACTTAGTCCACATATCTAAGAAGTTTAAGTCGCTCGGAGGAAGTGCGCTGTGTAGTTTGTTGCCGCTTCTTCTGCACTCCGCTTTAGAAGCGGCCTAAACTTAGCTATAAGTAAATAATTATTGACGTCAACATTTATTTTGTTGTTGTAAATATTGTAAACACAAGTATGAAAATTAATAAGTGTTCAAAGAAACCTATATTAAATAAACGATTGAATCTTGAATCTATGTAATTACTTATTGCACCTACTCACAACGTTTCACAGTAATCGGTTGAGAACTGCGCCGAAGAGCGAGCAATACTAATTACCCCAAGCTGAAACAGAGGCAAGCAATTAGCTATTTAATTCATGAATTAATTTATTTTTACCAGCTTACTTCCCTGAGTACATAACAACTGTACTTTATGGCTAATATATTAGAAATGTAAGTATATTAGTAATTGTCACTACATGTTCCACTTATTTATATGTAGGGTCCACACGACATGTTAATAGCTGTCTTCCTTATACTCGTGTTTGGCTAATTGATTTACTTATCTAAGCTTTTCTGAGCTTACGATCAAAATCCAGGCTGGCAGCATAACTTCAACAAAAATACAAAATGATTATACAGTATGTAACAGACCGTCAATAAAAACAACTTTACCTATGGGATCAATGCTGAGAACTTAATTTTTACTTTCCAATAATGCCCGGGCGCCCGCCTGTACACTTTTGTATGAAAATTTTTTTTGAGCTCCCATCATTGATTCCATTGGGGAAGTTGTTCATATTGGCGTGCTAAGTCACCCTTTTATGGTATGTTGAGGGTTAATTTATACGCTGTATTTATTTGTACCTAGTATAGATGCCGTGTGGTTCCCGGCAGAGTAAAATAGAACCACTCCAAGTCTTCCCGTGGATGTCGTAGAAGGCGACTGAGGAAACACAAGCTAAACAAAGCTTATAAACATCAAAGAGTCCTCTCCAACCCGTCTGGCCAGCGTGGAGAGTATAGGCCAAATCCTCTGACTGCTCAGGCTAGTATATGGCTCTGGTAGTACAGAGAGGGTCATGCTCCTGCAGTGGAGACTAATAAAGACCTGATGAAGAGTATGGGAGAACCGTCCTTTGACGAACTTTTATGGACTGTGGATTTATTTATATTTGGATAAACTATCAACAGTCATGAATGCACTCGGATTATTTATGTTATTAATTGATGTCGAGTGAGTCAACTCCGTGCGATCGACAACAATGACGCCTCCATGCATATTTATGCGCGTGGCCAAATCTAAACAATAGCGCCCGTGCCGTGATGATAAAAATACTTCTTAATTACACTGTTAACTTTTAATTTTATTTCTTGCAGCATAATACTTATGAGGAAAAGCTGAGCTCATGTTTTATCTCAGGGTGTTACTTTTTTTATCGAATTCAAAAAAGGATGTTTTGAACTTATTCAGAATAAATGTATTGATGTTTTGAAAGAAAGATTATTTTTTTTTTTACTTAGGTTTTAATTCAGAATGAGATAAATATTTTTCTAAGCATTATTTTATACTTTTTATAGGGTATTTTTAGTTAAGTCTATATTGTCTTTGGGTAAGTATACTTATTTGTTTAATCAAAGGGATCCGGCCGCGTATATAGAAAAGCCCATTCAGTACGTCCCTCCGCCTGAGACGAAATGAATTTGCATTTCCAAGCTCTTTTAACGGAAAAACACACGTAAATGCTGCGCCAACACGTCCCAGTGACGTACTTCAGTATGATTTCTAAGTTTAAACGCAATAAAATATACTAGAAACCCTCATCCTATTCGTCACCCTCTCGGAACATATTGAAGTAGGATTTCTAGTGCTAAAATCACAAAGTTGTCTGAGGAAAGCTAATGCGATACGTCTCTCTATGAGATATTGCTATTTCACGCACACAATTATGTTCTCGGCTTTGCGCGTGCCGATCATCTCTGCACTTGGCAGACGTGTTCACTTTAAACATTCTTTACTTGTCTGGCACAGAAGTGGCGTCACTTCTGTGCCTTCATCTTTAAAAAAAAAATATCAATATGGATGATGAAAGAACAAAAAATAAGAAGTAACAAAAACAAAGAAACAATTGAAAATTAGGTTATGTTTGAACAAGTGATCCCATTGTTTAGCCTTTAACAGTAATAATTACCAGCCTTGTGCAAAGAAGCATTGAATATTTTTCTAAACAAACTTTTATTTTTTCTAAAAATTTATCACATATCATAATCGTACCTGCTTTATAGCTTAAGCAGATAAAGTAATCCTTATTTACCTTTATCAGTTTCCCGTTGACGAATAAAACTAGGATAAACCTACGTTGAGGCGCGTTATACCACTGGAAACCCTACTGCAGTACGTCACCCTCTGGGTCGTATTGGAGCAGCATTTACGCGTGTATTTCATTAAAAGAGCTTGGAAATGCTGCTTCAGTTCGTCTCAGGCGTAGGGGACGTACTGAATGAGTTTTTCTATATACGCGATCCGGCCTGAAATAATTACCACTAAGAAAAGGCATACGCCGAGGTTAAAAAGAATGTAGTAGCCCAGTAAGTACCTTTGCCAGTACTGAGTTAAAGACTTTCAGAAACATTGGTAATTACTCGTAGGACGTTAGCAGCTAGTATAATTTGATCTAAGTTGATTTCTTAGAAAAGCTTGAGACAAATATGCTTGTACTTATATGTATGTTAATGACAAATATCCTAACTAATATCCTTACTTATTAGTTAGTCCCAACTAATATTATAAATGTGAAAGTGAGTTTGTTTGTTACGCTTTCACGTTCTACCTACTGAACCGATCATCATGAAATTTGGCATACATATAGGTTAGGGTACTGAGAAGGACATAGGCTATATATCACGCGGGCGAAGCCGCAGGTAACAGCTATTAAAAATGCTAATATTAATAAATGCTTTAAGTAAACTTTGGAGAAATCAGTTACCATTCTATAGCGCAAATCGGTAAGCTTAGACTAAATCATTTATCAAATAAAATAACTACAAATATTCATCTGATCTTCAGACTTTCACTAGTAAGCCCACAGATTTAATTTCACGGTCGTTCTCAATGTAGGTACTCTTTCTTATTCATAACTAGAAAAAATAAATTGGAATTTTACTTTTTATTTTACGCAACTAAGCATATCAGTGACTGAACTTCTAAGGGCTTCGCTTAAACAATAATCATTATGAAAAAAAGGAAAAAACTAAGGTTAAACACAACAATATTTTCTTCTACATGATACCTAGGTACGAAAACAACAGTAACCTCAAGTATTAGTCATTTATTTATCCAAAATCCATTATACTTAGATTTGACAGCTTCAGTATGTAGATACCGTCAAATTAATTAATAACCTGTTTTTTTTAATTATCTAGTATATGACTCCCATAAACATTTCGCTTTCCAAAAGGGTTACGCGGCTATAAAAGTTTATATATCGTAGTAAGTATCTTTCCTTCTCCGTGTCTATAACTTAATCTACTTATAATTTTAATCCAAAACCATTCTGGCTAATCTATGAGCATAATATTTCCATCAACTACATAGCAGAGAATCAGCACGCTAAGTTTCAAATAAAGAAAACTACATTTTGATACTTTCAACCTTCTTACACACTTACACAGCCTGCGCATTAAAACTAATAACACCTGCCCCAACAACAAAATTCTTGACCTCGGAAATGTTGTACCAAAGGGTGTGCATTAGAAAAATCAAACGCAAAACCTTAAGCGCGTCCCTTAGTTTCCGTTAACTAGTTCCTTTCGGACACCTATTTCCAACCTTCAAAAACGATTTTATGCAAACCCACGAGTCACAGAAAAAATTACTAGAGCAAAAGTGGTATATTTTCGGATCTATTCATAATTACAGCAGTCCAATATACATAGACAGAAATTTTAAGTTGCGCATGTCTTTTTGTGTTTTGTGTGTCTACAACGTGTCTAATGTCGCTGTTACTATGTGACAGACACAATGCTGGGTCCCGTATTAGGTAAGTGTATCAAATAACGTGTTCTCCTATTGTTCACGGTAACCAAACTGGACAGGTAGCTAGGATGACAAAAACGTATGTAAGTAAGACACACATTTTGTGAAAGAGTGCACACTGAAAGTTTTGCGTAACTTTTCAATAAACTAAAAAAGAAATTGTTGTATTGTTTCTCAAAGTATTCTTCTTGGACGCTTTTCTCAAATATTTTCAAGGACAATGGGTAAACAAACGCCTGTTTTCATTTTCGAAAACCCATTCACACGATTGTTGTTTTTTTTCTGGTTCAAAACAATAAATAAACAGCATTTGAATATCCATGGTCGTATTTAAGTTACGTCATCGAGCATCATTCAAAACGCGCCGTTCAAAACTATGATTTGTATTTGTTGTGAAATAAAAAATAACAATAGAAGTGTAAAAAATGAACTAATGAAATCTTTACGACATTATTAGCAATTGCATTAGCATATTGCAATCTTGTTTTAGTTTATGGTAATCGCAAATGTATTGAAAAACGTCGTATGGTACTCATACAGCTAGCTGTCTATTATAGTCGTCGGTTTATAATAAGCACTCGGCTTCGCCTCGTGCCTATAATCACCTCGACTATAATATCCAGCTTACCGTACTTGTATCATAATGTACTATATTTGAATCTCTAACTTTATGTATGTATCTATGTATGCATATTTTATTTTATGTATGTATTTATTTTACTATATGTATTTTATTTTATCAGTATATGTTTTAGAATTCGTGGATATTTAAATAAAGTTTTAACCATAGATATCAGAATATTTACTGTTTTAACTTATTGTGCATATGACCCCGGGAAGCGCGTTACTACTGTATGATGTTCTTTCGGCTACTTGGTTGACTGGAAGAAATCCCATCAGGCAGGGATAAGATAGATGGGATTGTACATGTAAATCTTGAAATATGTACCTATGTTTTATTTATATTGTATTTCTTTTCTTTTATATGTGTAATAAAGATATAAAACAAACAAACAAACGAAAATAAGGAATTGTGGCATAATTTCATATTTTGGAGTGAAATTAAGCATTCAATCAATTCATCTACATACCTTTCCTATATAGCTTGGTAAAATTATCAATGGTTTGAGAATTATATGCCACTTAAAATTTTTATGGAAATGTTGAGAGGCTTATTATTCTCAAGCCATTGATATTTTAATCAAACTGTAGGTATAGGAACGTTAGTAGATTATATTGAAATTAATCGATTGAATGTTTAGATTTACAATAAAATTATCAAATATTGCCACAATTCCTTATTTCCGTTTGGAGACATGCGCATCCAGAAAGGTAGTCAGCGTTTTTAAGGTACCTATATGCAAATGTTATATCGATAAACGATAACCTTGACTAAAGATTAAGTTTACATATTTGTATGAGCAATTGGCAATGTCTTAGATAAACATCATGACCGTCGTATTAACAAACAAACAAGGGTAATTTGGTAAACACGTTTATTTAAAATACATTCACCTCACGTTCACACATCATCCACACAATTAAGTTTTAAAGTATAGTCTATATAGTATGATTTAAGTTAGTATATAACTAATCACAAATTACATTGATAACATGTTCTTACAGTAAGGTTGCCTTTTTCATAGCAGTAAACAGCTATTACATCTGTGACACAAGCGACATCAAAATTATTACTGAAACATATTTATTGCAACAAAAAACATCTTTTCATTAATCGAGACAATGAAAAATATATTAATTTATTGAAAAGGCTTATAAATTTTGTGGCAAATTTATAACATGTAAAATAATTGCATTTGACTAAGATTATATCATCCGAATGGTTCTTTTGAGTTTGTTTTTCTTTTAATTTAAATAAGACGACTATAACAAATAGATTTTAGCCACTGGCTATACTCGTAAATAGGTATGCGATGATGCACTTATCCAGAGTTGGAATGTTTATTGTAAAGAGAGGCGAGGCATTTGGCAGCTGGCCTCGACCTTTCGCTTCACATGCATTGAACAACCATAGATTCATCTTCAGTTCATTGCAATCGCAACCTGTTTTAAAAAGGTCGCGCATTCTCGAGCGACATTACTATCTTTCCAAAAACAATAAAACCTATACTTATTAGCATTATCACTGGGTTGACCGCTAGGTCAAGGTAACTATTAATATTTGGTTATGCGTTACGCATCATATCAGTCCGAGCGTCGCGTAACTGTGGTCACTGGCTTTCAGGGTCAGGGCCGCGACGGGACCACGACCGAGAAACTGTGAGGACTAGGCGAGCAGGTGCGCGAACAGCACCATAAACAGAGACACGGCCAATGTCGGCATCGCCGCCGAGTTGTACTCCGGATCCGTGGACAGGTTCTCGCCGAACACGTAACTCTTCGACCCCGTGTAGCATCGCAGTATTCTGTAGTTCACTTCGCTGGTTGACACCTGTTGTTTGACGAAGTTAAATAGTCTGTTGACTACCACGTAGACGTTGCCGCTGCCGTCGAAAGCAAAACGATCAACCCACTGGATGAAAGTCGGGTCTCGGGCAATGGTACGCTGCCCGACGTGAAAATCGTATGTCGAATTCCACTCTGCAATTGTTGAGTTGCCAATTAGGCCGTAAAATAAGACTCCCTTAGAGTCCATCTTCATGCCGTCAGTTTGTGAGGCTTTCGTCCCCACGTCGACGACGTAGGGTCGCAGCGCATTGCTGTCTCCGTTTGTTCCGAGTGATTCATTGCGTAAAATAGAAGCATTGATTGCGTACAGATGAAAACTGGAAAGCGGGCTGTAGTAAACGGTTCGGTCGACCTTGCCATCGACTGTTTTGAACTGCGGCCCGAGAGCGATCCCGTCGATGTTTACGGGCAGATTCACTGAAGTTCCGTTGATGCGGAACGCTGTAGCTTCTTGTACCGATGTCATTGAGTGGCTGTCACGAAGTTTCCACGATTTTTTGTCACTGCGGCGAAAAACTATAAGACCAGGATCTACAGCACTGTTATCCGTGATATAAGCGTAGTCCCCATCTCGGTTGTCTACTACGAGATCGTTCAAATAAGTGTTAACAGGATTCACTACATCGGGAGAGAACGGTATGCGTTCCATTTTGTTGTCGCCGGTCTTGAGGTCGATCAAAACAAGGGAAGGTGGGCACGTGGGGTTGGGTTTCGGTGTAAGTGTTCCGATGCGTCCATTGTCCAGGATCCACATAATACCATTGCGGTCGATTTCAACATTTTGCACAAATTGCAGGGCGCTGCAATTTCCGATTTCATTATCCTTCCAGCTAGGAAACGGTTGCAGTTTCGGTGCCGTGCTGGTTGGCCGCACGGGAATCGTCGCCAGGGTCGCCGGAACTCCGTCCAGCATCCTCGGCATCGTCAGGAACAGGTTTTCTCCGTAGAAGTTTATTCCAGATATTAGGACGTTTTGTGGTATGTATCGGCTTGTATTGAGGTAGGCCTCCCGCTCTTCGGGGGATGGCCACTCGTAGTCGATGGATGTCCATTCGTAGATAACGCGGAACTGTTCGCGGCGCACAAGAGCTGGTGGCGGGTCGGTGTCGTTCTGTGCGGCCGCGGCGGCGAGGACGGCGATGATCACTAGTGACAGCATATTCGGTGTGCGTATGGCACAGACGACGCGCGCGATGCGACTGCCTCCGGAATGCGGCAATGAAAACGGCGGAGCTCGTGCTGCTACGAAGCCGCTGCTGGGACCCGGGGTGGGGGAGCGCGGAACAGCGCGCGCGTCACCACGTCACTCTTGGAGACGCGAGCAAAACAAACAATCAGCCACGGACGCGGCTGTTGTCAATAAACCTCGCAATAAACAATTAAACTCTAAGAAAACAAAGAAACGGTTCGAAACGAGAACGATCTTCATTGATAATGTAGCCGGCATGAAGCGCCGAATATAAATGAAGTTCAAAGTAATCGTATAGCACAGATTTATATATCGTTTCGTATGTCTGGCAGGGGCCCACAAGGTCACAGGACTCGCCCTCCCAGACAGGGAGCCTGCCCGTCGAGCGCGTGAGGGTATAATACAAGCAGAGCGTTTAGCAATAATGGCTTATTTGTCGACCTATACTTATATGTACCTTTAACGGTCAGAATACAAAAAAAAAACATCTAATTTACCTTGTTATTTTGCACGTTTAGTAAAGACAGTGATATTAAATATTCGTGATAATTAACTCGTGGATTATTTTCTTGTCATTTATATTCGGAGCAAAAACATTTATAAATTATATTGCCTATTATTATTTAAAACAGCAATTAATTTATCATGCATCACACATAAGTAACACTTTATGTGACGCATAAATGTGAAATTGAGTGTATTTGTTATGCTTTCACGCCTTAACTACTCAACCGATCATTGTATGAAATTAAGGATGCATGCTTGTCAGGGGTACATTAAAACAGGTATGGGGTATTCATTATTAGGTACGTCAGATTCACAGATCTGTATCAGATTACTTTAGGAAAATTGGAAAAGAAGCTAAGGCATGTTTTGGTCTCTAACACAAGCATAAGAATTCAAAGTAGGTACTTATTCATTATCGTTGATAAAGGAAAAAAGCGCGCGTTTATGTCGTTCAAAGGCTACGAGCTAAGGGCTACGGGGGATGTTTCGTAGCCAATCGTAGCTCTAATGTGGTAGCTTAGTTCTACGATTTATAACCTAATATTGCTCAATTCCTTTTAGGAGTAGGTAATTTGCTGCTAAAGTTTTATTATACTCTGTGTAATATCAGTAGAAAATTTGTTTTATTATTGAAACTTAGGTGATTTTTAAATAGTAAATGGAAAAAATACTAAGTACCTATGTACATACAAAAACCAATTGCTCAACTATAATGCTATTTTCATGAGATTACTGCCTATAGTTTCAAATGCATAAGAATCCTATTTTTAAGGACTTTCTTTTTATTATGATTAAATGAACACAGAGAAATAAAAGAAATAATTCGCTGAAATAGAACTATGTAGCGCCATCTATTCTTACAACATGGAACTGTTCACAGCGTTAAGTGCTGCCATCTTTCTATATAGTATAGTACGATTTCTTACTATGATAGTACTATTTCCTGATGTGCTATTACAATATTGTATTAAAAACTTAGTATTAATTCCGGTAGATCGTGGCTTTGAAAATATTTATACTTAATGTGATTAATGCAAGATATGATATGGTCATTGTTGTTTATTTATATAAATAATCTTGAAATAATAATATTTATAATATATATATATAATATTTATGACATTAAATAAGTATATATGGTACGTAGTAAAATTTATTTTATAATTTCGACTTCTACATCATATCCCGTATGGTCTAGTGGCTAGGATACCTGGCTTTCACCCAGGAGGCTCGGGTTCGATTCCCGGTACGGGAAGACCATCTTTTGGATTTTTTTTAAAGCTCTCAAGTTATATATGCGTAGAACTATGCATGGTAATTATGTAATTTGTGTTTCGGGGCCTAGAGATCCCGCTACTGCCGCCGGTTTTTAAAAATAATTTATCATGTTGCAGGCACATATTTTGTCCAATGAGTTCATAATGTTTATTTTTAGCTTATACAAAGCTAGTGTAATAGTTGGACCTTATCTGATTGGAATGAAATCCAACAATTAACCAAATGTCTGTGAGTAGGTATTTTTAAAGCCAGAAAGTTCGCTGGCCGTATGTATCATGTATGTGCGTAGTTGTTTCTCCATCGTGTTCTATTCTGTTATCCAGTCATAATATTTATGTTTCGCTTGCTACAGTTACATTGTTTACAACGTGCCTCGAATATATCGACGTAAATAATAAAACGTTGGCATGGGCGTTGGGAAGGGGGTGCAAGGGGGTGCACTAACACCTCGCTAACTGCAAATGAAATATTTTTTTCTTACTATAATATTATAGATTTACAAACAATTTTACATGGTAAACTTAGCATTTTTTTATGTCATAGGACGGCAAACCAGCAAGCGGGTCACCTGATGATAAGTGATCACCGCTGCCCATGGACAACTGCAACACCAGGGGTTTGACAAAAATTTAATCTCATCAGAAGGCTTTAATTCAAAATTAATTTTACAAAAAAAATAATTGATTGATAAACCCAGCTACTGAACCAATAATTTCAATGTCGGTCCAAGCGTCTTCGAGTATGGGGATTAGGTACCTCCTCCTCTTACGAAGCCGCTTCAAAAATTCAGTTTTTCTTGCGCTTGAAATGATGCACATCATAAAAATCCTATATAGAGACTTCAAAAGTTTCATTTGTCTCCCTGAAAACATGTAGGTATTTCTGCTAAAGCCCATGAATGTTAGAATTTTCCTCATATTTTAAGATATGATTTGCCGGGAAAATTGCAGCAGATGTATGGAATAGCGGAAAAAGACAAGGATGACGTCATAAGTGCCCTTGATAAAGTGCAGAAATTATAAAATACGAAAAAAGAACAATGAAATCATGAGCTAAAAAGCGAATACCCAGAGGCATATCAGATTCATCTTAACTAAAAACGTTCTCATATCTCCTTTTGTCACTGACTAGATTACTTCTTCTTCTTCTGTTTTATAATTTGGCTTCCACCGAGATTTCAGTGATTCTGCCAATGTCCAGTAAATTGAGATACCAAGTATCGGTGTTGTACGGTTAAGTTTAACAAGTGTCATTAAAAATGGCGTATGTTCTTTGATGCATCGTGGGAGCTTCTGATGACAAATATATACGAGTCGATGTAGTCTATATTCTACTTTAACTATTTCACAAATTGTTCATGAGCACGAGTCACGAGCATTTTTAACACCAAACTACAACAATTTCATATTATAAAGTCCTCCAAAATAAATTTGCAAAATCGTCTAAGGCAAACCCCAACTGCACCCCTTGACTTCCCACCACAAACTCGACTAGATTACTTAGCAAGACAAAGACAGATATGAGAATGTCATAACTCATAAGTTAAGATTATTTTTAGTATCCGGGGAAACCAATTCATAGTCACTGTGCAGATAGTAGGCTAAATAATGTCCAAGGCATCTGTTTTTTCTATTAGGTACGGAAATACAGACTGTAATTGGGTAAATACACGTTGATAACAAATTAATAATATAAATACAATACATTTGAAAAGCATGATGATACTGTGATTCATTTGTCAAAGTTAATTAAGTAAACATCGAGCGTCACAATATAACAATTCATCATCATCAGGTCTTTTTAGTCTCCAATGCAGGAGCATGACCCTCTCTTGTACTACTAGAGCCATATATTAGCCAGGGCAGTCAGAGTCAGATGGGTGGGAGAGGTCTCTTTGATGTTTATGCTTCGTTTAGCTTGTGTTTCCTAAGTCGCCCTCTACGACATTCACGAGAAGACTTGGAGTCACCTTGGAGAGGTCCTATTCTACTCTGCCGGGAACCATACGGCATAAATTTGGTTATTTTATTTTAAATCTGTTTTATACCGCTGCTGGGCATTAGAGTATAATTTGTAATATGGTATGAGTAAGAGAGATTTTTTGAAAGTGCACATTTAAATGTAAAAGAAGAAATACCGCAGTTTGCTCAAAATTTGGTGAACGCATTGTGCGGTCACATCGTCATAAGAGCATCTTTATTAATTAATTATGTACATATCTGCGCATGGGCAATAAACAGGTTTCAACATGTGACGTCATTCAATAGAATGGAGTCTACGTAGAGTATATTTCATTGACTTACCAACGTACAATGTGCAGAGAACATTATGAATATGTGAGTCATAGGGTTTTCATCGTTATAGTTTTTCTTGTGATGGAAAGCTAATGAGTCATGTTCGTCTTGTTACATGAATATTATGTTTCTACTGAAAATAAACATTACGTAATAAGTCATCGTTAATATTTAAATGACTTTATTTACACGTCTTCCTAAACATAAAGTAAGTACCTACTATATTTTAACCCTCAAATAATCAAATGCAACAAATAGAGAAATGAAAGCTGCAATGTATAAAAGACAGCCAATCAGAAACTGTTATGCTTTGTCTATGTAGAGTTAAACGTTATTGCTGCCTACCCAAGGCAGAGAGCCGGCCCAAAAAGCTTTTGCCAAATCATATCACAACATAAATACTCATATATTAGCGGACTCTAATGCACAGCTCATGACGCAACCCAAACGCTAGGACGAAGAAGAAGTACTGACAAGTTATTTTTTGTCACAGAATTAATAATTGTTCTAACATACAGAACGGAAACTCGCAGCAACCCTCGCTATATGGCGGCTCAACGACTCTCTCCCGTGCTAAGGAGTTCAGGTACAGCTACTCTAAAAAAATTTTTTTTTAAAGATATTTTTCTACAACTTTCTTAGCATGATTAATATACACACCCATACCAAATTATAGCTTTCTACTACTTATAGTCTCTGAGTAAAACCGCGTACAAACAGACAGACAGACAGACATGGCGAAACTATAAGGGTTCCTAGTTTACTACGGCACCCTAAAAAGCTGAAGTGTTTGTTTGTCTGAACGCGGTAATCCCAGGCGGTAATCTACTGTACGATTTCAAAAATCCTCTCACCATTATTTTCTTTTTCTTCTTTCTCACCTTATCCCACTTTATCACCTTTATTATCATTTCACCATTATATGTATGAGCACGTTATGCCTGAGTTATGGCCGAGAGGCGGTTCCAAAGAACTCTGACATCAGGGTGTGCATGGTCGACTGACCGTGTCACCTACTCGAAATGATGATGATCCCTGAGTGATATAAGCTAGGTATGTACCATGAGCAAAGCTAGGGCACATGGGGCGACCTACTAGTATAACATTACAAGGTGTAAATTTATTCTCGACATTCTCTCGAAGGGGAGACTCAGCCCTTCAATTTGAACAACTTTTTTCTATGGGACGGGGACTTAAATGAATGATATAAAAATCGTGTTCTCAGCATTAGTTCAATTGTAAAAAGGTGACGGGTGTAGCCCGTCACCCAGTATTGCATAGGATCGTAAGTTTCAAAATAGACACACTATACTGTAATAGATTATTACATTCTAATCAATATTCTTCGAAAAACATTATGCTTTGTGTTATTCATAGAATATTCCTAGAAAAGAAATATAGTAATAGCAATTGTGCCATAAATATAAGTTACGACTTCTTCGCCTTTCTTACATCGGCACGTCTTAGTATAATGGATGAAAAATATAGGTATTTATTTTATCAAAGCTTACATTTTAACAGAGTAGGTATAGTATGATGAGATAATTACAGAACTAGAGCTGTAATCCTAACGGTTGTTGTTGTTTTTATTTTCATTTCCGTAGGTAACCGCTTTCCATCAGGTGGGCCGTATGCCAGTTTGCCAACTTAGTTGAGGGTATAAAAAAATAGTTACTGTGATAAAATTACCCATATTTTTTTTATGTAATTATAAGTACTCCTTAGATTTTATTTCATATAATTAAAATTTTGTATTATGTACGTAGGGATTGAATAAGTTAGTAAGCAATACACAAATAAGAAAAAAATCTCGTTATAACCTTGTAAGAGATAAATATAGCACCAACACAGATGGAAAATCTTAAACAGAGATCACAACTCACCTTCGAGTCGAAGTACTGTTTATTTGTTTAAAAGAATGAGCAGTAGGGAGCAGATGCCATCAATCGTTATGAATATTATGTTTAGACGGGGGAATTAAATTATTTATACTGAAATATGATAGATGTAGAGTTTTCGACTAAAGGCAACTTTAGGATAAAATGCACTTCACATACATGGTAGCAGCCTATGTCCAGCAGTAGATTTTCTGTGGCTAAGATGATGATGATGATGATGATATGTGATAGCTTGAAATACCACAATCCACAATTCGTCACTTTAGCACAGCTGGTTTCTAGTTTCTACGTATAAAATAAAAATCTTTTATTATCAGATATCTAAGATCCATAAGTATGTTAGCAATCGTCACATTATGTAAGTACAAAATATTTAATTGATAGTAAATAATTATTATTAAAATCACGTAAGTGTGTTCCGAGAACTACCCTCCTCATCAAGTACCTCCACAGCGGCGATGTGTATGCGGTGATGTGTGTGGCTGTTGTGACTGCCCCATACTCTGTAGATAAGCAACATTGTTTTTCTGCGAAAGGGCCGCAAACCCGTCAATGTGGAATTCGGCAAACATTGTCGACGCGCTGCAGAAACGGGGAAGTCCCGTCAAAATCTTAGACATCGTGATATAGAACACGCAGGGCATGAATAAAAATTTATTCCTTTATAAACCAAGGTTTGCCAAAATGGAGCTGAGTAGGCTCGTCTGGTTCCTTGATCTATGATGAAAGTAGTCTTTTTAAATGGCCATTTTACTTTACTATTCTTTCTTGTCAAGTATGAAGAAGCTTATCCTTTAGGCCTCTCATCCAGTTGTATATCTCCCGGTTGCGTTCTTAACTTATGTTTCGGAGCTCTGAGTCCGCTGTTATGCTAGAATTCATGCTGTACTTAATATATGATTTAGATAAAAATCGTAACACCTACAATAAAACAGTGTCATTAAAAATGCAAGCAAAGTTATATACCATAAAATCCATACAAATTCCATAAAGCCCGGGAGCTCGTTAAGTGTTTTTTTTTTTAATGGATGAGTGTCAAAGTTACTAGATCCAAAAAGATTTCTAATCAAATATCTTAATTAGGAATTGCTAATGTACCCGATAAAAAACGCATTATAAATCATAGTTATAAATGGACTGCGAGATCATTATCTTAATTCAAATTTGGAATTGTTAATGATCGTGATGGCAAGAGACGAAACAATTTTTTGAAATCTATGGCAATATGTTTGTGTTTGTTTGTGTTTATAAATTTTCGTCGTCCACTTTCCGGATAAAACATTTTCAGTAGTGAAAATGTTGTTATGTCGGTTTCTTTACGATATTTTCTATTACCAGAAGCAGTTAGTGGTAAATAAACTTCATCATAAAGTTTTTCATTAAAATTGCTAGCTAATAATCTTTAAATTAAATGAACTTCCTTATCCACTAATAAAAAATAGCTGATGAAAGGAAAATGTGTCTGTTCGTTTGTACTACTAAAATACTAATTTGAATTTAGGAACGTGAATGTTTTAGTTTAGGTGTTGCATCAATCGATTCAATTTACTACAAGTTCCTGTCTATGACAAGGGAAACTAACATCGACCATCATCTTAATAATAATAATAAAATTTATTTATTTTCTCTTCACAAAAGCAGAAATAGGTACATAAGTGCATTGGATCTTAGTCTAATGTATGGGTATTGCTTATTAACTTGTGAAGAGACTAGTCCCTGCAATAGGTTCTATTGAACCTGTGCCCCAGGTAACTAGGCCTCTCCCGCAAGAAAAATAAGATGATGTAGCGACATGTTATTCTACAGAGAGAAAGTATAAGGCTAACTAAATGAGTAATAAAAATAAAAGCAAAGCATAGAACATAAAAAGGCGGAGGGGGGGGGGGGGGGGGGGGTGCAGAAGCTAGAAGGATGATTGTAAGGGTGTGTGTGTATGTGACTGTGAGGGCGCTCCCGAGAGAGGGTGAGTTTATGCGTGTGAGTATGGAAGTGAGTATTTATGCGTGTGTTCTCGTTGTTGTATTGTGGCAGGAAGGAACATGGAAACAACATTGCTTGCGGATAACTGTGATATGTGTAGCCAGTTCGTATGAGATAGACGAGGAGTTCTATTTTATTATTGCGATTTTATTAGTTATTTTAGAGTCTTTAATAGGTTCTCTGTTTGTGTATAGTCCAGTGTTTTAAGGTATTTTGTAACTTGTATTTTGCAGCTAAATTTGTGGAGGGGATATATATTTATTGATTTGTTTAATTTATTATATAATAATGGTCCAAGAAAACAGAAGAAGGAGCAAGCCGTTTCTGTGTTAAGATGCGGGATAGTACAGACATTTCTCGTCCTACGTTTGTCTTTTAGCCGTTCCGGGTCGTATGGTGTTTGGGAGTGCTTTCTAATAATGGTATAAAGGATGATCTTCAGATCTTTTTAAGTATCCACTGCAGGAGCACGAACCTCTCTGCCACCATAGCCATATATTAACCAGAACAGTCAGAGGATTTAGCCTATACTCTCCACGCTGGCCAGACGAGTTGGAGAGGTATCTTTGATGTTTTATGGTAAGTATAGAAAACACAACACAAGCTAAAGCTAAGATCCTTATTTATACTCTAAGCTAAGATCGAACTAAAATTCAATCGGTGTAGAAATGCGTTTGGAAAACTGAGTTAAGTAACATAGAAACATACAGCTTTGTTTAAAAGCGCTATATTAAGAAGTAAGTTTTGCGTGATATCCGAACTAACTGATATATGAATTCTATAAAAACTTTATGACTAATACTTATATCAACTATAATATTATAAAGCTAAAGAGTTTATTTGTTTGGTTGAACGCACTTATCTCAGGAACTACTAAACCGATTTCAAAATTCTTTCACCATTGGATAGGTGCGTTATCCCTGAGTCTATATAATATGCTAGGTATGTATTACGGGCGAAGCCGGGCGCGATTGCTAGTGTCAAATACAGCCGCCGGGCCAATGGGTTCCTAGGGTTCATATTGAAGGACTGAATCGCCTCTTAGAGAGACGAGAAATAATCAAAAGTTTGAACCATTGAACGTGTTATATTTACATTATACTAGTGACATAGAAGTATGAAAAAAATTTTTTTTTTTAATCTATGACTAGTGAAGTAGGAAAATAAAATTCTAAGAAATCGGAGGAGTGGGCGTAGTATATGCTGATTTTTCCCCATAGAAACATTGTAAATTATTCATGGACATTATATAAGAATTGCTTACCTTGTTTTATTAATACACACGGTATTTCCTAAAGTTAGGAATTTAAGGCGACTTATGTTTATGCGTAGAACTCTACCCACAAAAAATGTTTCCATATTTTGCGTTGTTAGAAGAGGTTTTAAACGTATTAATGTATTTAATTACATATTTATAGAAGTCCTTGTTAAACACAATGAAAATGAGCAACTTGCGATAAGCAACTGCTAAGGACAACAAGTGAAAATTTGTGGGCGTGTTCCAGTAGAGAGTTATTTTCGAGACTTTCGCCACATTACTAACAGTCACGTTTGCGCGCCTGGAACACTCGCATGAAAGTTGTCATTAACTAAAATAACAGCCGGCGCTCATTGTACGCATCCATATGTATGTTACACTTAATATAAGTAATTCAATTCAGCGGTCATTCGAAATTGGATGAAAGTGCTTCTAACCGCATTCCAGGGTTGTCAGAAACTCTACAAATCGTTACGTCCAATTAATTTAATAGACTGTGACATTGAGAGTTATGGTCTCTTGTAGACACCAAGCCCAAAATTCCGGAGGAAGTCATGCAAGCAGCCTGTCAAGCGTTCAATGATTCTTCTGTGGCAAAAAATGTCAAGACACTGACGTGAAAGGCAACAACTTTGGCGCCATTTACGTAGTTTTAACGAAGGCGTGTTCGTTAGATAACAGTTTCAATGAGCATTCTGCGAGCCTTCTATCATCACACCTCGTTTATTTATTTTTTAACGGCTGCGAATATACAAGTGTAGGATTTAGCATCATTCAGCCAGTCACCGTTCTGACAACGCACGGGCGACATTCGCGCTGCGCGCAGCTCGCATATTTTCCCGCCGCGAATTTAAAACTACGCGTTCCAAATTTAAAACTTAGTTCCTCTTTTGCCATTTTTACGTTAATAAATTAAATAAAGAATGCCTAAAAAGAAATAAGTTTACAGTTTAAAGCATTTTTCGTGTTAATTTATACTGGAACATGTGCTGAAATTGTGAAATCGTGCTAATGACATTGCGGACTGCAGGTTCACGGTGCCGTTTAGAAAAATAAAAATTCTGTGATAAAAATTGCTGTGAAACTTTAACCCAGTGTTTGACTTTATTAGTTACTCATTGGTTTCGTGAAATTGTTTTTCGCGAAACATTTAAATAAATTGCCTTTATGATAGGTCCATATATGAAGGTGAGTTGATTGTTTTCTATTCTATCCTTTATAAAATTACTATATACACGAACCTTTACTAACTGTTTTGTCGGTTTGGGCATAGCCTCCAATTATCACAGAGACTAGGATTCTAGATAAAACTCATAATAATGTGCGTCCTTACTAACTTCACGAGTCGTGAGAATTTATGAATTGTATTCAAATTAAAAATAGGTACTGGCTAACTGAAGTTTTATATAGCATTAACTAATTTGAAGAATATCAGGTAATTTATTGTAGCAATAATCTTTATAACATTCATTTAGCACTTATTTAAACTGAATGTAGAGTAGTTCTTATAATATAGAACATTGAAATATTTTTAGTTATTGACTAAATATTTAACGAACTACAAAACTTCGAGATACTAAACGAACACTTTAGTAAAATATACCTATAAATAAATATTTTCAGACCTTCTGTCATTAATATATCAATCATCACCACTGTGCATCTTCTAACTTTTTTTGCACACAAAACTATACACACACATTCATAACTTTACTAAAAGCAGCATTGCGTGATTAGTAACACAAGGTCTTTGGTACAACTGCCAGTAAGGGTGCTTTAGAATAGCTTAGTAAAGCGACTTTATAATTTCCGAGCATTAGATCTCATAAAACTTACTTTATTATTCTTTGGCGATGATTTTATAATACCTTTTTTACATACAAAAAATATACCTTTTGTTAACATTTATATATTTTTTTAAGTTGGTAGTTGTTACTTCCACGCTGGTCTGGGAGAAAAGAAAAAACGTAGTGTGCTTTTCTTCCCGCACTGATCGTAAAAGCCGATCGAGGAAATGGGCGTCAGGAATCATGTCAATAGACGATGCGGCTAGCAACCGATCACTATTTTGATTTCGTTCTCACCTACAACCCACCAACACGCTAAACGTGGCCTAAGGTTTTACAGACCTGGGCCCTGTCTACCGCGCAAGGGACAAAGATGTGATAGTATGTATGTTAGTTGTTATGTCGGGATCTTTGTTTGGGAGTTGGGGATGCTCGCTCCTGTTTTGTTCACATGTAAACTAACGAACCTAACGTACGGGTACGTTACGTAACGGGTACGTTAGGTTCGTTAGTTTCATGTGGCTAAGTGGATTTTGTTATGGGGTGATTTGCCCTCGACCCCCTTTTTATTCAAAAATGACGCAATAACATGCCTTGAAAATGCTATCAAAATGAAGAGAAAAGTATGTTCATTCGATTCTAATCCGCAGAATATCTAAATTCGTATGCTGCAATTTTAAAGCCGATCCGACAGTAACGTTACATTTTTATAAGAAAATACCTGTTTATGTAAGTCATATGACTAAAAGTAATTAAACACTGAATAATAATAAGTTGCATGCATGTGTATGAATAGCTGTCTTGTTAGAGATCCTCCCTCAAAAAAGTAAATTATCTTGACATAAGTAGATAACACCAACGTATTTATTCGAATACTTATATGTATATTTAAATACTCAAAAGTAAGACAAAGAGAACAGAAACACATTCCAACAACTAATTTATGGTAAGATCAAATACTTATGCAATACTAAAAACGTCGCGAAAAGCTATATAATTATTTTCCCAAATGTCAGATTGTTTTGATTTACGTCTAGTATGATTACTGATATTCATATCCCGAAATAAACAGTCTGGCATAAACCCGTCTACACAGATAGGTTTATGACCTAGTGCGTAAATAATAAACTTATACAACTTATACGCGTAAACCCGTCACTCACTATGTGCCGCATGCGTGTATTACTACGATATATCCCAACTATATAATATTATAAATGCAAAAGTAAGTTTGGTTTCGATCATGGAATTTTGCATACACGTTGTCTGTAGTACAGAGACGGCTACTTTTAATCCCGGAGAAAAGTACTGTTCCCGAGGGATTGACACAAACGTGAGCAAAGCCGCGGGAGATAGCTAGTGTTTGTATAATTGACCAATCTTTATACTGCATACCAACAAAGCCTTTGCAACACATCATAACATACGTTCAAATAACTTACAGATAGCTCTAGTAATGCTAGTCTGGAAGGAAGAAATCCCATGCATTTTAGCAGCTTCTTTTGTATCCAAATCTTTTATAGCAGTCGATTAACGAAAATTAGAAAATATCTAACAAGCTATGTGGTTCCCGGCAGAGTAGAATAGGACCACTCCTAGTCTTTCCGTGGATGTCGTAAAAGTCGACTAAGGAAACACAAGCTAAACAAAGCTATAAACATCAAAGAGACCTCTCCAACCCGCCTGGCCAGCGTGGAGAGTGTAGGCCAACTCCTCTGACTGCCCTGGCTAATGTATGGCTCTGGTAGTACAGAGAGGGTCGTGCTCTTGCAGTGGAGACTAACAAAGACCTGAAAGAAGAAGAAGAACAAGACGTGACTTTGTTACAATTTAATTACCTACAAAAAACGTGTACGCAAAGTGTTCGTAAAGCCAACAAAAACGTAGCAAAAAGTAATTTTAATACACAAAGCGCTATTTATATCTCGTTTCTTTACGAAATCTTCCGAGAACGTCTTGAACAGATTTGACTGAATTTGAATATTCCTTCTTCTTTCTTAAAATTCGGAGTTCAAATTTTATTTTATTTTTTGAAATCTTACTACCTGCTACTAATCCTTACTAATGTTATAAATGCGAACATGTGTACGTTTGTCCGTCTGTATATTTGCTTTCACGTCAAAACAGCTGAACCGATTTAAATAAAACATGGGATGGAGATTGTTCGAGACCCTAGGAAGGAGGTAGGCGTATGACGTACTCTACACCGTAATGGAGTAGATGCAGACGAACTCGCGGGTACCAGCCAGTAAGTAATAAAATAGATCTTATTTTAGGATACATTTTAAAAGCGTAAAACTTCTTCTTTTACATAACTACATACGTAGAGTCTCATTTTGATAAATAGAAACCAAGATTCTCTTTTTGAATAATGTATGACATACTTAGTACATTATATTTGCATTACGTAAGTCAAATAGGTACTAATAGTATAGTAAAAAGTAGCCAAAGTGATCCGCCGTCTGTTGCCCGGCAGAGTAGAATAAGTCCTCTCCAAGTCTTCCCGTGGATGTCGAAGAAGATGACTTAGGAAACACAAGCTAAACAAAGCTTACAAAGATCAGAAACCTCTTCAACCCATCTGGCCAGCGTGGAGAGTGTAGGCCAAATCCTCTGAGTGCTCTGGCTATTATATGGCTCTGATCCTTGTTTGATGTGATCTTAGGCTCTGATAGTTCAGAGAGGGTCATACTCCTGCAGTGGAGACTAAAAAAGACCTGATGACGATGATGATGATGAAGCCAAATAGTTCTACTTTTGCTCTATAATTTAAAATATAGATCTCTTCTTCCAAATCCTTTTCTCTAACAGAGTCTTATTAACGATGACCACCACACATGTGACGACGACTTAATCCGCGTAATTTGTAGTTCGAGTGTTATTTTGATGCATATATGCTACCTCATATGTAAACTCCATCCAGTTTTTTGCGTAATAGTGTAATCGATACCCTTACAGATATCTCCAAATACTTAAACATTTATAATAATAGTAGGATTAGGATTTCGCATTATAGATTACGCAAATACATTGCACAAGACTCCCGTGCTTTCTTGACCTACAAATTTTGCTATAATTATAATGAGGCCATACTCTCTTAACCCATATGTTCGTTATTTTTGCCCACTGATACTTAACTGGAAAGTTAAACAAAGTGTGAACCAAATAATTATGATAAATAAATACGTCTGCAAAGGTTAATGACTCGGCGCCTAGGAGTCATAAAAGTTAATCATTTAATTAACATTGATGTAATGTTATTAATGTATTTCGTTCATGTAATGACTTTTAAAAGCGTATGGCAGATAAGTAAGTAATTTATCTCTCAATGCTGATCTGAAAGTATAAAGAAAACATGAAGCTTATTTAAGTATCTTCTTTTCTTTTAATTGAGTGGGGTTTGATCAAAGGCTGAGGTGTCTCCAAATAGCGCTTGGCTAGTGAACGATCTGTGGCTTTATTTTCATCATCATCATCTCTGCACACAAAGTGCACTGCTGAAAATGAGCCTCCTCCAATTTACCATCTAATCCATACCCACCATGATTGGCAGACGGGTTGGTGAGCGCAGTTTGTTTGGCTTATCTCGGTTCCGATGCTGGTGCCCAACGAAACCGATTTTTAAGCGAAGAAAGGGTCGAGTTGGCTGCGGGAACCACAGAACAACAAACGGGGGAACGGAATAAAGGTGGCCGGGCGCGCGTACCTGATGCCGTACTTACAACTACGTTGACCTTATCTGGCTTTGTTTTCCTTGTGTCTAATTTTAGTTTCATCTCTGTTGTTATGAACACATATATCAATAGTATATGTAAGTATCTTCTGGACCATTATTAACCAGAAGCACGCCTAGCTATATTAATGACGCTATATCCTATTTAAGTCGCGTGTGCCCATTGTTCGCGACCGTAAATACCTCCATTCACCTCACCGGTAGACCTGCGTTCCGAGAAGTCGGCAAAATTTGCCGCCCGCTCGACCAGTTTTTTAGGTTTCGATATTATTACTATGAGTCATCGCTGATTTGGAGAGGTCGCTCACTTACCCAACCGTCTCTTCTCGTAACGGTTAAGTTCCAAATTTTTACCTTATACTTCACTATCGTAGAATCTGGAAAACGACACCGTATTCAAGGTTTTTCCAGGAACTTTTCAATACGTCTATCTATCAGCCAGGGACTTCCACTGCTGGACATAGGCCTCCCCATAGATCGCCACAAATTGCGGTCTTGTGCATGCTGAGTCCACTGTAAGGTTCGCTAATTTATTTAATAGAGCCCAATAATACAATCGTACCAACGGTAATATGCGCAGATGTACCACGTATGCCATATGATGACTTTGATGACTAATGGTCGAAAAAGTTTTAATTTTATTTTCATTTTAATTTTACTCTAGAACAAAATTCAAAAATTTTAATTCCAGCTGGTTTGGCGTGATTCTGGCATTTAATTTGTTTTCCTTATAATTTCAACCGAGTAAGTATTAGTAAATATTAATTCTTTGACTGTAGCAGGTATTGTAAAGGAATGAGTCGGTGAACCTTGACTTCTCGTCGGCCAATAACTTTATTCTTTTAACCTTGTTTGCTACATGTATAGAATTTACTACTAATTTAATGTTTAGGTCTGAGAATCATATTTGATTGATCGGTCGAATGCACAAGTCGATGCAAATGTGAATTTAAATCGTAGTAACATCAATATCAACAAACAAAATATCCAATCGTTGGTTCGCTTTTTAAAAAAAGTCAATTATGTTAAATATACTGCATGCATGGTTAAGGGGCCTGAAAGAAAAATGATTATTGGTAATCCATCACACTAAATTCATATTCATTCATGGCCAAATCCTGTAAAGCTTGATCTATTTTTGCCTAATTTCCTAAAAAAATACAGTTTATCTATCAGGTAGAAAAGAAAAAAATATTACACGTCTTTTTTTTCTGTCTATTAGGAAAAAAACTATAAAGAAGCCCGATTAATTTTCCGTGTGACATCACACTTTGTAGCAAACTGTGACGTCACAATTAATGATAAATATCGTGTCAAAGTTCATGAGTGGGCTCTCGATCCTTATCATATATTGTTCAAAAGATTAAATACGTGTCCAATATTATATATTTGATTACCTATGTTAGTTGCAGACTAATTTAATACTATAATTTTGACCCGGGAAACTCGCCTATGCAGATCTTCTACTTTGGACCTCCCTCATTTTCATAGATAAATGGTTGATTTAGCATCCGTACAGCGCGGCAGTTTACGTCAATATCATCTATATCATTGTTTATAAGAAGAGGTTATTTTAGTGATATAACTTTCTGATAGATATGGTCTGATGCTGCCCACAACTTGCCACAACCCCGGCCGATTATGGTTATCACTTGTTTTCAAATACCTAATGATAGTGCAAGAAAAGAATAAATATTTTTTTGTAATCACAGAAGAAAAACTAATGCACAAGTAATAATGCTGGACTTTTAAAACTCCATACAGCATATTTCAGGTTACGTTTTATTAAAATGAACGATTCTTAAAGGCCGCTGATGTTGTCAACCTATCGGCAGATTGTAAAATCTAAAATAAACACGTTACGAAGAGGAAGAACTAGAGCGAAATTTCTTCAAAAACGGAAATTATTCAAAAGTTTATTCAAAACTATTTAGACTATGAAATTGAAACAATCAACGAAATTGATGGGTAACATAAAGTCGATATTAATCTTTTATTGAAGGTACCACTAAACGTTCAGATAAATAACATACTTTTATCGCCAAATTATAAAATGCCGACCAGTATTCTAAACGTTGCTTTTAGATTTAGACCTGGGCCCTATCTGCAAGCGAAGAAGACGTGATAGTAGGTACGTTTGTATTATAAAATATTCCAGTTAATATACTTGTATTTGTCTAGAATCCTGTAACCAATAAAATGCTTCGAGAACTATCAAACAGTGCAGTTTAGCGATACATCGCCACATGACGCTACAATGCCGCATGGGACTGAAGTCTGAAAGGTAAACTTGCAAAAAATACATAAAACTTTTATGACTTTGCGCTACGCGTGAAAACAAAACGATCAGAATGAAATCATTCAGTCGGCATGTAAACATTACCGAATGAAAAACTACATCCATTAAACTTTGTTTTGCGAGCAAATTTTTTTTTAATGTTTCAAGGATGTATTTTTATTTTGAAAAGATAGTAACATACATAGGTATTCATACAAAAATTCAGTATGATTAACATTTTGTAAAAAGTCGTTGAATCAAATGATAATTGATAAATTATTTTTTCTTCCAACTACGCTGCAATTCTATCATAACTGCACTACATATCCAGCACAAAGCGGAACTTTGCTGCACTAGAAGTAAAAAAAAACTAAACAGTGCAGTAAAGGATTTCGATACATTTTTGCTGCTCTAGTGCAGCAAAAATGTATGGAAATCCTTTACTGCACTGTTTAGTTTTTTTAAATCGTGGACAATATTTGTCACCTGTCATAAAGAAGGTTGGCCAACCTAACGGCCGTATGGAGTTATCAAAGGGACGTGTGTATTGCCTTGCCTAAAAAAAATACTGGTCATAAAGAAAAAAAGCGGGAATGTGAACAACAAATTTTTAACTATTGTAATTTGTCTTCAGTTTTATTTTTCAACTAATTTTATTGCAGTAGTTGAAAGAAAAGCAGATTATGCACCTCGCATTAAGTAAGTTAAATTGCACTCGTGCTTTTTAGAGCCCTCGCTAGCGCTCGGGCTCCAAATAAACACTCGTGCAGCAATAACTTACTTTCTGCTCAGTGCAACAATCTACTATTCTTGATTGAAAATTTGGGCGAAGTAACATCATATTGTACTCGTAAAGTGAGTAATATTACTAAAACATTTTTAGTGTGTTATTTTGATCCAGATCACAAAACAGACATTTAATGAACAAATGGCTGATATTCTTTTATAAATTGAGTTCTATTAGTATAAACAGCGTCTGTGCTTTTATTTTGATTGACGCGCTCAGCTACTGTTTTGATCGCTTGATGAATGGCTTCGTAGTCGAAAAAAAAACTCTAGATATTGCTTGCTTCCTCATGATTGATTGATTTTTAAAAACAAATAAATCTGTTACGGAGTAGACGCCTGAAAGGAAAAGAGGCATATTCCTACAAGCCAAAAACCGTCATTGTGTGTTTTTCTTCCACACAGTGAAACCGAAAAATCGTTCTTAAAAATAAGTAAGTAAATAGGTATCTATATAAGAACAAAGCACACAAATTGAGCTAGCCTTACAGTAAGTTGCGAACTTTTGTCATAGAATGCTAACTCAACGATACTATATTTTTGTAATTAATATATATTTGTATAGATAAACATCCAAGACTCAGGCTAATTTGAAAAATATCGTTTTTCTTCTCTCTATGCATCTTGACCTGACCGTGGATTGAAAGTCGTAAATAAACTAGAAAGAATATTAAATTAGGTAAAAGGTCGATATACATACACGCTCCATCCTGCCAGCTCATCCGTAAAGCCATCTCGTTTAGTGGGGCGGACGAGTTGCCATAATCACAGTATCATTATCTGTGGTCATTGCTCACGACGCCACGCGGTTGACCATGGTAATAATGGTACTTTACCATTTTCAATATTGTGGTTTTCATTTATTGTTTCTATTATAGGTATTCCTTCCTTTTTATTTAGGCTTCTTCTCGTGGCTAGGTAGGTGGGTGGTGGGTGGTGGTAGTAATCCTAATCCTATCGTAACTAATATTATAAATGCGAAAGTGAGTTTGTTTGTTTGTTACGCTTTCACGTCGTGTCTATTGCACCGATCATCATGAAATTTTGCATACACATAGGTTAGGGCACTGAGAAGGACATAGGCTATAAATAACGCGGGCGAAGACGCGGGTAGTAGCTAGTATTTTCATATGTAGAAAAGTAGGTTTGCGTTCCTTTTGTTTTTGATATCTTTAGATCTCCTTTAATCAAAAGTAAGTTTCTCCAGAGTCTCATTTTTAATTCCTAATAATTTCCACATTTTTCCTCTGTGATTTTTTAACAATCCACTTCATATCTTGTATACAGTTCTGTTCGCCTAATGAATATTTATAAACCCACTTAATAAAAATTACAATAATAATAAACCTAACCGAAAATGTTGATACCTACTTAATTAAGGATGCAGATGCGGGTCATTAAGGTCATTTCTTATCATACCACTGCAAAATTTATAGTAAGAAGCGATACAGGCAAATCCAATTATTTAAATCGGTGGTTTTAAACATGATTTGTAATACTTATACGTCCGTTTCAAGTGAGGACGGCCTATCATTTTACTTCGGCTGAGGTCACGCTTCGCACCTTTTGATACCAGACACGTGTGGCGTTGTCTCGTCAGTTTGGGTGTGTTACCAACCAAAACATCAATGAAGTTGATAACTTATCACTTTTTTGCAATGACTCACATATCGTTAACATAGGATTTGTCTATATTTTGATTTACTCAATCCATCCCTTACTCAAACTTCTGTACTTACATTCATAAATAAAGGGTAATTATGGTGATATAATATATTACCATTATTACCCTTTATATGACTTCCTTGAGAGCGCGTTTTCCATGTAAAACTTGTACGTACGTAGAGTAGTCATAGATATATAACCAAGAATAACAAAATTCATGTAAAATTTATAGGAACTTAGTATGTTAAGTATCTGTAAACTCATACCATTTGCATTGTAGTAGAACGTAAAATTCAGAGCACAGGTACCAATAGAAGGAAAAAGCAACAAGGGCATAATCATACGCCGATACGCATTAAGTATGTCACTGAAGATTTTCGTCATCAATTAAATATATCATGACTTGTGTCCAATCGCAATGACAACACGCAAAGTTCATCTTTAATTAGTGCGATCCATGTCGGGCTGTATCTAATATGGCGCTAACTGACTGACGCAACTACCTATATAAATTTTACGTCTTAAGTGACAATTTTCAAAATTGGGGGTTCCCAACTGACGCTATGTTTAAAAAATATATTTATTTATCTATTTTATTCTCTTAATTTAGTGAAAGCTTATGTATGTATTACACCTCTAGCCAGATTAGTGGATAATTAAACACTTTATAAATAATAGACTCAAGAAGAGTTATTTTTTTTTTATTTTCATTCATTTTCTAGATAATAAACTACTAAACCGATTTTGATGAAATGTTAATGGAAACAGTATGAAATTATTTTTAAAAATTGGTTCATGCATGACGAATTTATTAGGTGACAATAGACATACAATGAATGAGAGAGAATGATCAAAGCATAAGTCCTCTAATTGTCATAATTTTATGAAGAATTTTATTAAATAAACACAATCGAAACGATATATTTTAATTTAGTTTCTTGAAGTTTTTAAAACATATCAACTTTCACGTATCGCTTCATCACAGTTAGAGTGTATGATTTCAATTGAAGTTAACTATCTGTAAACAAGATTCACATTCGGGAAGGTCATTGTCGTTCAGTGTCGAAAACGTGGCCGGATGTTCGATAAAATATAATTACTTTATTGTAATATAATTGAATAATAACTTGATAAACTTGTTCTTCCTTTTTGTACTCGTTGAATGACGTGATTGTTATAGGAATTGCTATCGAAACCGGTCGAAGAATATAATAAGTTTACTGTCTTAAAAAATAACATATGACTGTCCAGACAAAAAGCTCACACACACACACACAACATTTCTTCAGAAATTTAGTAGTTATGGTGGAATAAAGAAACTGACATACTTCAATGAGCTCAGAGCTCATTGCTCAGAGAAAACATAACACTCATTAGGCATTTCAGCAATCGTGTAAAAACACAACCTCAGAGCATGTAAATATCAAAGGTATATGCATGAGCATGTAAATATAAGGCAATATAATGAAAATTTCAACATAAACACTTTATTATTTAAACTAAATATTCAATGTCAGCATTAACAAGATCATCGCGATAAAAAAGCCATCTCTGTAACAAAATCGAGATAATAAAACTTCTCTTCACTTGCAGGAATTAAACTAAACCTAATTGCAAATTAGGAATACTAACACGTTACCTGTGTTTAACTCTTGTTAATTTATATTTCTCAACAACCATTAGCATTCCCCGGCGCCTCTTACTTAACGACTAAGTCGTGCGTCCTCATACTCTTCATGCACTTGGCAACAGCCTTTCCCGTGGGTAGCCACCACGAAAGTATAGATAGTAAATATATCTCCAGGGTAGCCACTGATTTGTATAATAAATCTGGGAAACTCATGTTGCCTGTAAACTGCGCATCGAGCTTGAGTTTTTGTCTCACTTTGAGTAATCCCACTTTAGGTTTGACATCCCCGGAAATAAACCTCGCTCGTAAAACTACTTAAATAAATCATTATCCTTCTAGCGTACCTGCAACCCGACTAGTCATTATTCGAGAAAGCAGTTGGACTCATGATAATAATATTGTGGATGTAGAGCTGTGCAGTAAGGATGGGGAGAACAAATTAATAAAAATATAGAGTAGGTATATCCCCCATTCAAACTCTACCTTACATGGCAACAGATGTTCCAATGATTGCAAAAACATTAGAAGAGAACATGAGTAGCTGAGTAGCCGCCACTTGCATAATGCAATATTTTTCACAAATGGACAATATTTGTTCAAGAGTGTGAGAAATTGGAAAAAACTTCTTCTTTAAGGATAAAATTTTAATTTTTTGTCATTTTACTTTACTATTTTCAAAAACCCCGCTCTGACGCTTTTAATATGCACTTGACAACAGTGTTACTAACATAAGTAGCCGCCTATTTGCACGACACCGCGTTTTCCGTAAATCGACACGACGCGTTCGACCGTGCGTATTTAGGCATATTCATTAGATACGGGACTCACGGCTATAGTCACATTGAACTGGAAGTGACAATAATTATGTCATCAATTTATTTATTTTATTCAGTTTGGCCGTAAGTTAATATTTATTGAGATAATCTTAATTAAAAGGGGAAATTTATAAAAATAAGTGCCTAAATAGGTAGTTAACTGTAGATAAAGACTACACAACAATTTTTGACAACTTATTTTTCTTATACGGATTTTAACGGTTTATGGAAGTTGTTCGATAGAGTAAAATATTTTATGCTACAGAGACAGATAATTATAAAAAAGTAATTTTTGCCGCTAACATATTATGGAAAAAAATAGATTGTCACGCAATACCAAGGAACAATGGCTTCATTCATGATGATTGTTTATAGTCTAGATTCTAGACTTTAAGACCAGCACGAAACAACTTACCTTGCTCCTAATACTTGGTGATCATAATAACTAATTACTAGTTCCAAAGAGGAACAATGTATACAAGTACGTGCCTTATCACTCAAAACTAGTATTTATAGCCTATTACGATCGCTACGTGTGACGATAATTACAAATTAGCTCCTGCCGAGTCATAGCCGGCCACAAAGCTATTGTTAGTTTACATACTTATTAACCAGAATAAGCCACAGCATTTAAAAAATCCTTAGTTTTGTTGCTACCTATAAAACTTAAAAAAAAAAACGGTTGACCCTTGTAACGTTAAAAATAGGAATAAGTAATAAAATTGTGCTCAAATAAAAAAAAATCAACTTGCCAAATGCCAAAAAAGCTAATGTTATAACTCGGAGTAAAACAAGAATTCTAACAATCCTTCATATATCCAAATTTGTTCAGGCATTTAGAAGTTATCATGGACTAAAGAAACCCAACATACATACATACTTAGATGACTAAAAAAATAACAAGTTTTTTTTACAGTTATTTAAAAATAACTATTTTGCATGACTTTTCTAGTGATACATAGAGCAGAGTATGTCAAATAAGCAAGGTCGCCAATTTATTTAAGTATCAAGTCCCCATTGGTTTCACTGTCTGCACTAAGTAACGATATTTTCGTTATTTGGGGTAAAATTTGTATTAGACAAAACCTGAACAAATGCTTTGTAAAGATTTCTCTGGAAGCTTTCCAGTAGTCCATTTCTGTATTTTTTCATTCATGTATTTTTTTTATTCGTATAGGTTATACATACTTAGTCCCGAGTATATAATCGCTCTACGATCTCATATGAATGTCAGTTTGCCTTTTTTTAATATGGTAGTCAATGAATAGACTGATACACTTATATACATAGTTCTATTCTTCTTATTTTTTTTAATTATATGTATTAGTTACCAATGTAACCCGTACCGTACCATACCGTACGTATGGAGGGAACCCGTAGGTCAAGCTATACCATAGATATTACTTTATCTAGGAAGCCATAAATACGGAGGTAACATTGTACTATCTTACACCCATATTCTATGCTCCGTGGCGCAGCGATCAACATGCGCCTGCGACACGGATGGTTCCGGGTTCAATCCCCGGTCGGGTCAAGATGAAAAATAATCTTTTTTAGATTGACCTGGGTCTTGGATGTTTATCTATATAGGGATTTATTTGTAATAAAATATAGTATCGTTGATTTAGTATCCCACATTTCAAGTCTCGAATTTACTTTGGGGCTAGCTCAACCTGTGTGATTTGTCCGTATATATTTATTTATGTCAATAAAAGTAAGACCCTATTTGGAGAGAGATGGATTACTGAGCTGTCATAAATAAATATCATGTTTTTATAACCATTACACAACATGCATGTTGTAAAATACGCATAATACAAACAATTATTTATGACACATCAGCATCTTAGGTATTCTACCTAGCTAGTAACACGCTGCAAAATCAGCTTTTTTTGCTCGACAGGTTAAAGTTCACCTAGACCTAGAGTTTCATATGTCATTAGCTAAATATTATTACATTTTATTTTGGTTAGGAGTGCCATTTTCTTAAATTGGAAATCACCAATCAAAGACATTTACTACTTAAGAATTTTAATATAGAAATACCACCCAACGATGGAGTTTATAGTTATTAGCACCTCGTAGTTATTACATACTTATTGGCACCTCTCTATCGTTATCTTCTTTCGCAGAAAAAAAACAGCAAACAATGAAGGAGATGTTACTATAAACGAAGATCTTTTTCAATTTATAGCGTAATAAAAATTTAATCTAATTGTATCAAATCATTCTCATTTCTTCATTATGCTCTTAGATTTTTATAATTACAGTGATTAAGGAGTACTTTGGGGTATTTTTATTGCAACTTCTCTAAAATCTTGAACTTTTTTCAAGGAGTTTCAGAGTAAAAAAAAATTCAATTTGTTTCTTATTTTTTTCATTACACTGCAATCAGATTGGAAACAAATCGGACGTGTATTCCCACCTTTAACGCGGAGTAAATTAGATACACGTTGAAACGAATCGGCGAAGTTATTTCCCTTACGAGAAAAACTAAACACCCATGTTGAGAATAGATTGAAAATGACTCAAACGACTGTAACGAATTGAATCGATTGGGTACAGTCACAGAGCAGGAAATGTGACTGTCTCGCGCGCGCTACAAGAGACGCCTTTTTAACACTTTTCATACGAAACAAGCGTGTCAGGGGGTGTGGTGCGGTTTATTGTTGTTTTAGATTTCAAGGTAATTGTTGAAAGGCAACAATCTGTTGCTGTAAACAAATATTTTCTACTTACTTGTGATAAAGGTACATTAAAATTTTGTTTATTAACCTTTTTACTGTAAATATGTGTTACCATATGGCTCATTGGGGCATTTCTACGATTTTTTGAGCACAAACTGATCAGTCAAGTATGCGATTTTCGTCTACTAACCGGGCGCAAGTTGCAACGCAGTGTTATTATTAGTTTAGGTCGCGATTATCTGTGCTCTGTACAGCCGTTTGCTGCTCACGCGGTGATTGTACGGTTTTACGCTGAAGATTGCATTAAGTACACGAACAATTAGCATTTAATCAGGAAGAGAACTCGATGGCGATGTCATGATATAGGATGAAACTAATAGAGACTTTATTTATTACATATTCATAGCCCATTAAATTCCAAGACTCAGAAAAGGCCTCTATCTCTTCCTTAGTGAGCGATCGTTATAGCTCTGATGGGATTCGATTGACATTGAAAGAGTCAGCAAGACCCTTCAATGAACGCTGGCTATTTGTATTTGAGACCGATTCTTAATTTTGATAGGGATTGATATTGCTATGTTTTTACTACCAAACCAAACCAAAAGTGAGTTTGTTTATTTGTTTGTTTGTTACGCTTTCACTTCTATCTACTGAACCGATCATCATGCTATTTGGCATACACATAGGTTAGGGTACTGAGAAGGACATAGGCTACATATCACGCGGGCTAAGCCACGGATAACAGCTAGTAACCAATAAAGGTTAAAATGAGCTTGTTTGACTATATTTCTCGCATGCCAGCAGGATAGTTAGCTAAACTATAAAATTATTTTCAAGGCCAATTTTTTCAATCATTAGTACGGTTTTACTTGGTAGAGTTACATTTAAACATAACATATAAATGCACAAGATAAGAACAACCCAACTTACTTCCAATTTCAACATATGACACTTATAAGCAACTGGAAAATACTATGAAATTCATACCACTTTTTATTTTTCATGAATAAAAAGAAACATCTGCTTTGCCATTATGAGTTTTATCACCCTCTTAGGTGATCGCACTCGGGCCAACGTTCTGTTTATCATTTCGGCGAATTTCGCAAATCCCCGGAAATAACCTTATTCGTCGACAGGATAACGTACGGACTGTATGTAAGCAGTTCATTGGCTTACAATTCCATTCTGTAAATGCTATCACGGTCAGGCGTAAAGTGTAGGTATTGGCACATTATTTTAAGTGGTTCTTTAGTACGCACATTTGTATTTTTCGTGTTTAGTAGCGTAAATCGCTTGTCCCGTTAAATACTGCAACTTTAACATTGAGTCCTCTATAATATGAATTAAACATACATGCCCTTAAAAAATGTTTAAAACCTCTGACACTCTGTATTCATTGGGTCATTCTTTGATCCAAGATCCCATACGACTTGTTTATGATGAATACAATGTTTAACTGAATACAATGTTTTTACCTAAATAGTTATGTCCTATACCGAAACAGGACCTAGGACTATGACGAAATATTTTTCACAGAGAGATATATCTCCTTTTAACACCAATTTGTCGACGTCATTTATATATAGTATAAATGCCAAATTACACCTTTCTATAACTAGTATTAGTACTGGAAAGCTGTATTTGGACTATTCTATGAGCTTAACCGCGGACAGAAGAAGAACATGCCGAAACTAAGTATAAGGGTTCCTTAATTACCACGGGACCCTAAAAATATGGACGGTAATAGAAATTCTATTAATCAATTTGTTGGTCCAAAATATTTTTTTTTAGTACGTTGTCCCAAATGAGAGTTTGATCAGAAATTATCATAAAAGATAATTTCATGAAAAAATATGAAATTTCAAATTTTGTTATACTTAAGTATATCTACAGTAACCATATGCAATTTTCCTTTGAAGTCAAAAGTCGTGTAATCATATTTATCTGTTTGCGTATCAAATCAGCATGATTTATGAGACATCGATAGCATCTCAGTTCGATTTAAATTTTATGAACATCGCAATTGGTGTCGAGAGATTGCAGTAAAATTTTATTTGCGAATAAAAAACGGGCTTGGACGCCGCCCGTCCTAAATAGAGTCACGTTCGTATCCCGTTAGCCGTATCGATATTCTTGTTAGGTATGTAAAGGCTGTAATTTTGTTCAATTAATTGTTTTTAGGTATGTGTGTACTTAATGAGATATTTTTCATCTTATCTTCCTTATGATTTCATATAATAATCAGATCGAACCCTCCATTAACTCCAAGAATTTATCATTTCATACATTTCTACATTCTCAATTTTTACAAGCTTTTAAATAAAAGCTTGTAAAAATGTTTGTCTGTGTGAGTCAAATCTTGGAAGCTAAATGTAAATAAGTACCGCTTGCTGACGTGCGCACTTGAGCTGAAATTTTCTTTACTGTAAATTCATTATAAGTAGACTCAATTTTTATTTGCTGTGGCATGTGTTAGTGTGCAATATCGCTGCAAATGATGGCTGCCAACATAAATGGACTCAATGACCAGCTATGATGATGGATTCAGATAGTGGGCATATGAATGCCAAAACTTAACTACTTATATCAATTCATCACGTTTGGGTTTATTTTATTTGTTTTGGAAACCACTTTAAATATTGAATATGTTTACAGTGACAGCTTGTTACAAAAATATTTTTTTTGAAAAAAGAAACCTTTTTTCTGGTTTAACTCTAGTAGTGGTTATATATATCCGTATATATATCCGTATATCCGTCATCCATCAGTCATACTAGTCATTGTTGCGTTATATAGTAGATTCATTTATACTTGTGGAATCATGATTTTGTTTTTTTAATAAGTTATTTTCTCACATCTAATCCCGCAGTTTATTTAAAGTCAATTCGAGTCTCAACATTTAAAAATAGGTATGCCGATATTGCGAAATTCTTCAAAAGAGTGAAGCGTGACTGTGGATTTATTATTTATGATAATAATTAGTCAGATGATCTTTAAGATTAACGAGCGTCACGTTGCATGGCATGATACGCGCATTAATATTCTTAGGATGTTTTTACCTTCTCTTGTACAATTTAAATGATTTGGGTTGTGATTTTTGGTAATATCATTTTTCGGTTCCATGTAGTTTTCAGCCACTCCGTGGCAACAAGTAGGTGTCTCTACTACTCCGTGTCTTTTTGCGGATGTTATTAAGAGACAAAAGCATTAACATATCATGGAAAATTATATTCAAGAAGTTAGTATCAGCCTTACAACAGGTTAGCCCAGGAATAAAGGCCGAACTCAGGCCCCAAAACGCACATATTATCATCACATCATTACACAACATCTGTGGATGTAACGGAAACATGCTAAGATGAGAATAACAATATTTTAAATTAATAAATTCCATTTCCTCCAGCATCCAGATTTATCTTTCCAGCTTTCCCCCCCTTCTCTTTTAACAGATATCGTGGGGATTTCGTATAAGATAATTGATGAAGTGTTTTTCATATGATGAATGATGATGAGCGGCTGTCACGTTGCTTGGTGCACGCCGCCACAGGATCTGGATCGCGCGGCCTGATAGCTATGTTAATGTGGTACGGATAATTACCTCCTCGTGGCTCGCTGATAATTCTTCTGTAAACAAAGGCGCCTGCCCACCGCTATTATTTTTGCACGAGTGACTTTGTTTTTTTTTCTTCTGCACTGCTACTTGTGATAGGACATGACTTCTGAAATAAATGCACAATTTTGTTCTTTTAATAAAATTAACTATGTTCATTATGCTTCTGCTTATCTCTGCTCTTGTCTACGTGACAGATGTCCTCTTCATATTCGCCCATGGTGTGTCCAGTTTCTTAATATTTAATTATTTCTTGGGACAGTATAGCAATTTCAGAATCAAAGTTGACGCTATATCTAGATATAGCGTAGAGTCTAGCTCTACTTCCATTTTGCTTGTATTTTGATGTAAAGGATGGACTCAAAAGAAACTTATTGTTTTTGTAATATTCGGAAATACATACAATGTAACTTACTTCAATTATATTAAGCAGCAATTGGCATTTTACTGTTTCTAAGTATTAATAAACACGGTCTATTTGAACTCGGCGTCCTCGAAATAGTTAGTTCGCAGTAGGTACTGGAAATAAACTGCAAGTGTGACGTTAAGTAAACCGCAAAAGTTATGAATATGCGCTATTTAAAGTGCATTTTTTACTGTCAGAAGTAAGGAGACGTGATTTTTTTTATATCGGTGCTGTCCGATGTTATAAATATAAAATACTAGTTCTTACTAGCTAGCACATAGTGTTTTAAAATTGATTTCGCATACCAATATATAACTATGCCTTTTTTCAAGTCAAATGCAATTGTTTTCAGATAACGATTAGATGAGCGTTTATATATTTTATACCCTCAGGTAGAGCTCTTTTATTCGGGGTCTAAGTGTCATTTATTGGGGTTTGCTATGCTAGAAAAAATCACAAAGATACACTGGCGTAAAACTTTTGAGAATGTTATTATAATACGGACAAATCTAACAAAGTTTTGTAGATCTACTTGTGATAGTTATTTCAAGATAAAAATGATAAGAATTATTCTTGAGGTATAGTTCTACGAGGTAATAATTGTTCCTTTAATGCAGTTCTTACATTGTAAAAAATAGATCATTGTTGGATTAATTATATAAAACAAAACAAATATAATATACAGCAGAAGTAACTTCTTCAGTAAAATATGTCACTACGAACTTCCTCTGAGTACTTTTTATTTTTAACTTACCATTTAATTTCAATTGCATCAGTAATATCCAACGGAAATGATCACATCCAAGCATCTTGAAATTCTTTATGTAGATTAAAAACCCAGCAAGGTTACTCTGCCAACACTGTGCCAACATCTTTGGCTTTGAAATTAAGGTTCAAGACTTACAAACTAAAGACCTTCAAAACTCGTATCAATATTGTCAACAATCAAAAATTCTTCTTTGCTTTAAATTTTCCTTAAGTACCTACCAAATGGATATCAATTGAGCGCGTAAATCACATTATACTTCCTAGTAGTTTGTCATATGCGCAAATATTAAAAAAAAAGAATATAGTATGACGTTCAAAAAGGGATACATGTTAGCCAAATTTGAATAATATTTTACTTCCTTCATTTTTACCTATCTAACACCGAATACTTACGAAAACTATGTTTGCATAAGATAAAACTTTATCCACAGGAAGGAATCATCATGCAATAACAAAATCTTAACGTCACCTAAAAGACTTTTGGGTTTTATTAGAAACAGTTTATCTGTATTTTACTTATTAGTATAATCTACAATGAATAATCCCAATCCCAACTATGCCAACTAATATTATAATGCGAAAGTGAGTTGTTACGCTTTCCCGCCCTATCGACTGAACCGATCATCATGAAAACTTGTATAGTCATAAGTAAGGGTACTGACAAGGACATAGGCTATATATCACACGGGTGAAGCCGCGGGCAACAATTCCTGATGTTAGGGGAAGGTGTAGCATGTATCCTTCTTGGTAAAGAAGATCAAAGTCACAAGAGTCCACCCGATGGTCTTTCTGGAGCATTGACCTATATTCGCGCTCGGGCATTTGGCAGACGCGTGGTTTTAAAATATAACGGGCGATATCTGCCCAGTATACGCTCGGCGGGTAGAGTTACTCTAAATTTAATCGTCTTCCGGTTACTCCCATTCCTCGCATTGTTCTAACACTGATCTAAGCTGTCTAGTAACGTTTTTGTACTTTTATTGTGAATGTTTAACAAAATTAACCTATTAATAAAACTAACATTGTTGTATTTTTCAATGGTACATATTGAATGTAAATAATAATAGATAAATGTTTAGAAGTTAAATATTCAGTTAAATATTTAAGATATAAAATAATAATATATATACGCCTTTTATAATAATATATAAGGTTTTTAAGATTGATAATAAGTAAAATGTGGATTATGATTAAATTTAAAAAAATCACAAATTAATTTTTAGACCTGTGGCGTTATATAATTTGACGAAACCATTTATTTATCTACCACAACTAAATTCTAAATACCAGGCCAACAACAATAATAATTATTTTGCTGGAGTGAGTTGTTAGTGTAAAATAATGTCGAGGTCCATGTCATGGCAAGACTATATTAGAGTTACCTCAATAGAAATAAAATAAAATATAAATACCTTTAAATAATTCACTAGGCATTTTAATATTTAGTCTACTTTTTCATAACAACTTAGTAATAAAAACCCATTTAGTAGGAAAGAAATAACATGTATTTATATTGTTACAACATTGTATAATACTAAAGCAAGTAAAAGTGTACTTACCTAGAGAAATTACCACTAAGAGTGTAGATTTAGACACTTCTTTAGATGGGATAAAATCAACGGAAGTCTTGTACATTTAAAATCTACAATTAGAAATATAAGTTTTTGAGATACTTTTCACGTCAATACGTTTAAGACCTTTACCTGAAAATGTTTTTAACATTCCCACACAAATTGTCCAGCCGGCTACACATATTTTACGGGAATGTTGAATTTTCAAGTGTTTAGAATATTTATTTATTTAACGTCAACAAAAAAATTACAATAAATCAATATTGGTTCCATAGGAAACCCTTCAATGCCCCGTACAGTATTTTCCTTACATATTATATATAGAATACAGGTGTATTGTTATATAGGTTTGGTGGTCCCATTTACATTACTATTCTCGGTGGTTGTATAGTTCTGATATTTTCCATTCAGTCGTGTAGATTTTCAAATGACAGCCAAATATACCGGTGCGTCCCCAATGCATTTGTTTCACACATTTTCCATGAATGTATTAACGTTGAAATATGTTCTATACAGTCGTGTAATTACTCACCAGATGACATCATGCATGTGAATGAAACAATTTACATTTAAATAAAAACCCGAATGGCAGATAACATACCATACAATATTACTATGAAGGTGGACGAGTCATTGTCGATAGTTTATAGGTTAACACCATTGAAATACGATCTCTCTTAGAGATAGGTAGAATTTATAAATGGTGTGCTTAGAAAGAAAAAAGGTACCTATGAGACGAAAATGTTTTATTATTATTACAACGACCAATTACTTGCGTAGTACGTAGGCTTTTTCTTCTAACCGGGTACTCAATGGACAACTATGCGTAACTTAAGTAACTGTATCATTAGGGCCATCATTTTGACGACTTTCACTTGACTAAATAAACCTTGTGTTATTACCAGTTCACTTTCGCGAAAATCAGTATTACCATTAAGAGCGATTAAATTGTAGTTAAAGGCAACAGAACTAACCACATAAAATATGGCCTACGAAGTGAAATTTGCTCGTACCTGTCACTCGTTTAACGAATAATATATCCAACTTTTTTAACATATTATATTGTGGACCACTTAATTTATTTTTGAAAGTGGATTGGCTCACCTACTTAACTAAAGCTAGAACAATAATTTGCACCCATAAAAAGAACAGTTGCCAACATTATGCGTTCAATAGAAACGCAAGTGAAATTGTCTCAATGCAAATCAGTCTGTAATTTTCTATGAGATTTCGGTCTAATTGGCAGCTAGACAAACATTAAGCCTGTGTGTCTAGTAATTAAGCGTGACTCAATGTATTTGCAATATACTTAGAGCATCGATTTGATCCTCCTTTCTCTTCAAACAATAGTGGTCATAGATTTATAAACGACGATTTTTATTAACTCCTCTTAGTTAAGTTAGATAGGTACTGCAGTCGCTCGACTGTTTGCTATCAAGATAAGTAATCACGTCCATAATATGTTTCATTTTCTTTTTGATGGGATAATGTTGGTACATGTTTGGTCGTAAATTTGAATTCGTTCTCCATTGTTCGCAATTTCAGCGAAGTAAAAGGAGAAATCTCTTACGAAAGTAAATTACTTTCGAACGAAACGTTTCGCGATGTGATTTTTACAGACTATGAAATTATATACTTAGTTGCTAGGCGCTCTTTTTATTCTTACTCACTCACACTTTCTTCGTATTACATGATATAACGATGACTTTACGTTATTTGACCTACATCGTGATACTAATTTATATTTTTCTTTTGTTTCAGTGTCAACATTTTTACCCCAAACATTATGATTTACAAATGGATATTATGATAAGAGTGAAGTGTTGCCAAGAAACTAAAAATCCAAAGTGACGAAGTGCCCTGAGGTGTCTGTAGTGCTACGTTCCGTTACATTTAGCTTAAATTCTTCAAAATGTCAGACAAGACCTCGTCGTCGGTAGGCCCGAGAAGTTTCGAGACGATATCGGAGGAGGACTTTGCGTCGCCGTTCGAGAAACTGTTAGGAGATGCGATGCCGGTTGTTCCTACTATAGTTAAGACAAACGCGTCAAGTACCACGGTGTCCAGAACTGGGGAAGAGGTGTCCGCACACCCAGGAGCAGATTTGGAAGCCAACAAACTGACGCGCTCTAAGAGTCTCAACCAGAGGAGGAACAGCAGCAACGGTCTTCTCAGCTCCATCCCACGGCAGTTGAGGCTTTCTCTCCGAGGCGTCCGCAGCGAACCTTCCAGTGTTAAAGATGTACCTACGACTAGGAATGATAGTTCCCTCAACCTTCTTCTTAAGTAAGTACTTAAAATATTTTATTTATTTTTTATTTTAGAAATTGCATATATTATAAGTCGATGAGTTTAATAAGGAACAAGTACCTATATAAATCAGAAAAAAAATGACACACTGTGTAAGAACGAAAAGGTTAACTCCAGAACCTCGGATTAATACCTATGTTAATTAAATACCTGTGTGTGTAATGAATTAAGTGTCGCGCAACCGCCACGCGTGCCGGGATTCCAACCCAGATCCTTTCGTGTTCTTATGGAACCGAAAGCTGGTTAGTAATATATTGGGGTTAACTGATTATGTCGAGGATATACCGCTACGCACTCGAAAGGAGACTGTGTAAACATTTTTCTAAACAAACGGACAGTGTTAATCGCATTTCTAAACAAGGTATTTAGAAAATAGGAAATGGCCCAGTTGTATAATAGGAATAACCAATATGGTCATATACTAGGTATATGATCATACGGAATATGGTATATTATAGTTAGTAAGTGGGTTCTAAAATATACTTAATTTGCTAGGAGTATAATTGGAACATCTATCATAACCAGAGAACCAGTCCGATTTGATAGCATTTTATATATTTATTAAACTATATTTTTGACAATGACGTAATTTAAGTACTTATCATTTATTGTTACTGTTCTAACTCTGAGTAATTAAGAAATAGAAATAATAGTTCATTAAATTTATTCCGCAATAAAAATGTCATTTCAAAGTCGTAAAAGCATAAAATCTTATAATGGATTCCCTCACGCCGACGATTTCTCATAGAAATTCCTATTGGAAAATGCAAAGGTCAAGAACAATGGCGCCTGCAAGCCCTCATGGCTTCATGGCTGTCGCTTCTTGTCGAGACTAGTAATTATCTGCGTCTAGCCTTCGAGGGACCTTCGTGATTTGAAACGAGTGAGGCTTCAGATGGCACTGAATTAAATAGCTATTTTATTACCATGGATACTTTGAGGTTAAAGTTACCGTACTCAATGGTCAAAAGCAGGATCCTATTACTAAGCCTTCAATAGCCGTCCATCCGTCCGTCTGTCACAGGGCTGTATCTATTGAGCCAATGGTATAAACTTGAAATTTTCACGAAACGTGTACTATATCGTTTACGTTTTTATCTTTTACGTTATGAAGCTTCATAATCAATGGGAAACATAAGTTATAATTACTACGGACGAAGTGGCGGAGAAAAGTTTACATAATTACCTCCATTCTGCACAGATATTGTAGCCTTCGTTCAACCGACATTATTTACCTCCACGCTTTGTACTGGTTTGAAATGTTTGAAATTGAAACTAAATTACTAGAGCCAGTTTACGTTTGACTTATGGCTGCATTACGATATCTCCTATCTTGCTGTTTGATATTCGGTAAAACAAATATGCCAGTTCTGATTATCGAGAAGTCTATTTCTGTGCGTGATGAATTTGTTTGAGAATGGTAATTTGTATGAAAATTTTATTACAGTTGAGCCTAAGTTGAACGACATTCCGAATCAAGTTTATTTACATACGCTAGGTACCATCGGTTGCGTAATTTATTGGTTGTAGAAGAAGAATATGGCAATGAGCTACCTACTAAAATACCCAGCATATTTCAGAAGGTACGAGTTGGCAATAAGGGTTTGATAACTTTGTTACACATTTTAACGGTGTGAAGCGTCATACTAATACACATATTTAGAAAAACTGGTTTCTAAAAAACTACTAAACCAAAAAATAACCAAATGATAACCTCTTCCTTTAAGAAAGACTTAGATATTAATTTTCGTGGCAACTTTACTGCGTTTTTAGTGGGCGTGGTATACAATATAAGTGTTATCTTATCTATCATTGCTCGCCATTTCGACCTCGTGTGTATCCGTTTTTATAATCAAAGTTCGCGAGCCCTCGTCGCTTTTTGCTAGTATTTAAAGCTTCGCGATATACATATATCGCTTCTGGTACAATGTTAGCGAATAAACGATAATTCGCTAATATTGTACCAGAAGCGATGATTTAAGGGTTTCTTCTTAATGGCCATATAAACGTGCAATCACATAATGAATTGAGCAAACTGTGTTGTACCAATGTCGTAAATTTAACAGCACTTTCTTGAAGTTAATTACTATTTTACAACCAACAGAGTTGATTAAATTTCTTAAGAATGTTTATCATTTATACCTACTAGTTATTTTATTGAATCATTCGCAGACATCAAAAATGCATATTCGAAGAAAAAACCGAACTTTCCTCTTTATTGAGAATAATTGTAAATTTTGTTAGCTTTTTGTCAATAGAATTTTAAAATTAGGTACTGCTACTCGAAGAAAATACCTTCCGCTGCACAAGTAGGTACAATTTGCCACTTTCATACCGCAAGCAAAATATAAGGTTGTATTGATAAGGGCTCTTGGTGAACAATGCGCTTTACGTTTGCTTAATAAGAATTATGAAGCAAAATGCCGCAAGGGACAAAACTGTGGTGTAGTTAACGGCCCGTGTATTTCATTTCCTCCATCCTTTTGTTTTTGTTATTTTTTTAATTTTATAACCACGTTACAAATTACACAATGCTTCCGCTGCACGACCAAACTGAGCAAACGCCGCCACTTTCTCGGCGTATGCAAAATTCTCGGAGGAAACGGACGTCCTTACCGTATTTAAATACAAATCGTAATTTGCAGGAAACACGGCGGTCGGCTGGCCAAAAACAATGCCTGTGACGAAGAATAGATGTGCTAATGCCGTCATGTCTCTTAAATCGATTTATAGATAAATTATCATATCATCGTTAAATCAATAGCCAATAAATTATTTCACTTGCGTTAGGTAACGAAGATTTATTCACTTCCTCTATTTTGTCAGCCCAGAAGGACTTATTTTGATTTAGATTGATAATTCAAATATGTCCTCTGACTTTAAAAAACCGGCCAAGTGCGTGTCGGGCCACGCGCAGTGTAGGGTTCCGTAGTTGCGAATGACAACTTTGAGTTCACACTATTCACACTCGCACCTTACAGTTTAACGACCAAAAACATCTAACAATGAAAATAGTATGAAATTTTACAGTTTATAAGTTGGTTGCCTATAACTTTTTAGTTTGTACTTACTACTCAGCTTTGATAGTTTTCCTTTCAACTTCAGTATATATGCTACTGCTGTAATTTTTTTCACGTATCTATATATAACCGTTTAGCAGATAGAGGGGGGGGACACTTACCTCTAACAAAAATTCGCACTTTAAAACCAAATATTTCGGAAACGGAGCCCTTAATCAAAAAATGGTGTTCTCAACCTCACAATATTTTTGAAAGACCTATTTAACGATACCCCACACAATAGGTAAATAGAGAAAAAAAAATTACTCCCTCACTTTACTTGTATGGGAGCTACCCTAAAAAAAAATTTTTTTCAAGATTTTATTCTACCACTTTTTTGCCATGATTAATATACATACCCATACCAATTACAGCTTTCTAGTACTTATAGTCTCTGCGTAAAACCGCGGACGGACAGACAGACAGACAGACAGACAGACAGACAGACAGACAGACAGACAGACAGACATGGCGAAACTATAAGGGTTCCTTGTTTACTACGGAACCCTAAAAAGGAGGTTCTTAATTCCGTTTCTTTTTAGGGTTCCGTAGCCGAATGGCAAAAATCGGAATCCTATGTGCGGGGTGTCCATAGATAGCCAATTTGAATGTCCCACTGCTGGGGAAAGGCCTCCACTTTTCGTCTCCAGACATCCCTATCAAGAGCGGTCTTGATAGGGATGTCCATAGATAGCGGTCTATGAAAAATTACATTGAGGTTCCTCAAACTATTTTTTGCAAGTCAATCGTTTGAAAGACACTAGACACTTCCTAAGTGGTAAAATGTATGTACTCATTCAAAAAGTAAAGAATGCTGGTTCAAATCCTGCCCACGTGGACTTTTTTCTCATATCTTATTTCCTAATTTGATAAGACTGCATCTATGTTAGTTCCCTTTTACGTCTATTTTATGAACAGAGTTTAAGTTAAATTATATTGTCTGATCAACCACTACGAGAGATTAACATATGTTTTCTTAAAAGGCCGGCAACACACTTGTCACACTCCTGGTGTTGCAATTGTCCATGGGCACCGGTGATCACTTCCTTTAGGTGACACGCTTGCTGATTTGCCGTCCTATATCATGGAAAAAAAATCAGTAATAAATAAATGTTCAATAGCACATTCCATTCGAGTTTGAAATCGTTTCGCGTCGTTCAACTAGGTACTAGTGATTTTCCAAACTATGTTTACTAACTGCATACCTGATTTCATGGCCTGAAACGAGAGCGGCTGCAGCAAATCCTTTTGTTTCGTTCTGTGTCACCATTTGCACGCTCAGAACACCTCAATTCAGAGAAAAATATCACACCAGTCAACACGCTTCTCTGAAATTATATTTTATTCATAACTTTCGTAAAACTGAATAAACTTGACAAATGAGTGTGGTGACTCGGAAAACATCTTATTACTTTTTAACAGATTCGAGAGAGTTGTGTTTAGTTTTTTTAACCTATTGAAATTATGCGAGTAATCAAGTCAATCAAGCACCACCACAAAGATATTGCTACCGTCATGACGCCAGCAAGACACTCGATGTCTATTGGTTCTCGTTATTTTTGGAAAGGGAGAAGAAACTAAACTTAGTCTATTTATTTTATACTGTATGCGTAATAATATAATACATTTAATAAGCTATGATATGATTTATTTTTTGTACAGCTAATCATTGCTCCATCCATCAGGTCCTTTTTAGTCTCCACTGTAGGAGCACGACCCTCTCTGTACTACTACAGCAATATATTAGCCAGAGTAGTCAGAGGATTTGGCCTACACTCTCTACGCTGGCCAGACGGGTTGGAGAGGTCTAATCATTGCTACTTATATTACATTAATTTAAGTTGGACGTCATAATATTCCACGCTTGCACCGCATCTGCGCCGTGCCTTCGCCGTACGCCTTTTCTGTATGTTTTATGCCTTACTAGCCGTTACCCATGGCTTCGCCCGCGTGATATATATCCTATGTCCTTCTCAGTACCCTAACCTATGTGTGTGCAAAATTTAATGATGATCGGTTCTGTAGATACGGCGTGAAAGCGTAACAAACAAATAAACAAACAAACAAACAAACTCACTTTCGCATTTATAATATTAGTTAGGATTAGGATAAGGATAATGTGAGAGTGTTGTTGCTTTTGGTTTAATCTAATACCTATGATCAAAAACGTATGACGTTATTCAACGTCTGCACCGAAACATTTGTATATTATAATTTTGTGTATATTTAGCGTGGCCCCTGTTGCGTGGCTTATCAGTCGTTGATAAGAAAACTTCGCACGGCGCGGATAACGCGACACAGTTACTTGCGGGCACGGCCAAAAGCTATTTATATCAAGGAAAGTATTTTTTATATTCACAGTCATTTTAATGATGAGTTGTATATGAAAGGCCATTATACGCAAAGACTCTTACTCGTTTGTTTTCTATGCGCAGGTTATTTTTAATCTGGATTTAACACCTTTCTTTTCAATTTCTTCATAGTACTATTTTGTGGAAAACCAAATAAAAATCTTTTCGCATACGTTTATAAGATATTCTTAGTACTGGAACTAGTATAAAATTCTTACTTCCTTCCTATATAATGTTTAAACTTAATAACTACTCAGCTTTATAGCAATCAGTAAAAAGTTGTAGCTATCTCAGAATACAGAAAGTAACAATCAACAGATTTCTTGTTAAAATAGTACGCAAATCAATGATGACAATGTCAACTATGTAAAATAATGGCTGAGGATGCAACTAGGAGAGGAAGAAGGAGTGACAGAAGGGAATTGGGGCCAGGTACAAATGTAGTAAAGAGTTGACTGACATCAAATAATTTATTGTTACACAGAAAACCTATCTTCGTCAGCTCTAAAGGTCTAAAAATTCTTATATTTTGTCCCTCCAGTAGGATTCGACATAAAACCTATCAATGTAATATTACGTCACTATTAGGTACCAAGAATTGTTTTATCACTTCGGTAGAAAGTGTAGATAGCCTGCACTGTAGGTTTGAACAGATTCTATCCACGAGTGTACCAAGAAGGCGCGAGGCCTTCACTTCCTCCGTATTGTGGCTGTGGATGCCATTTATATGATAATATGGATCTCTTTTTTTGAAACGGAAAAATGAACTTATATAAGTATGCACCGAACGATAGTGCAGCCTATACCTATTCTAACTAACGTGAATACGCGTTGGTTGAATATACTGTGAACAATATTTTAGGTAAGTTTGAACTTCAAAACTATGTTTACGCTAGCTGTATTGCTAGCTATCGTTCGGTGCATATGTATATAAAATACATTTTTCCGTTTCAAAGAAAGAGATCCATATTGTTATATAATTGTTATTCTGCCTGTCAATATGATAAACTATTATTATACGAACAGTGCTGGCTGCTGCTGCTCCAAATTTCCTACAAAGTAAACCTGGGCCGACTTTACATTTTTGTATGGGAATGTAGATTTTTTACATCGGAAGTTAATCGAAACATATTTACATATATGAGATGATTGGATATTATAAGTAATAAACTGATATCAGAGTTTATTAAACCATATATGTTGAATGCGAAAAAAAATAATGATACATATAATGGCGCATTTAATGATGCTAATCAGTAATCATTAACTGAAATTATTGACTTGGAAATATGCACGTCTATAAACTTCTAGAAAATAATCCTTGTCTCTCGTTCCTGAATTTGTTATCAGACCCTCAAAGAGGTGACCTAGTTTCCGTACCTAGTGATATTATATTAGAACCTTTATGTTTACCGTCAATGTATGCTATTCATGTAAGTATGTACCTAATAGATCATAGAGATACAGCTCATACATACAATACATCTTACTGAGATATGTATATTAGGTTATTGTTCGCATTACAAAACGGACTCAAGAGTAAACTTTTCAACAATCAAAGAAAAAAGAACATTAAACTACGAACGACAAATTAAAAGAAATAAGCAGGAAAAATGCATGAACTATTCGAGTGTATTGTTATGATATCGTATTATAATTATATTGGCTTGTCAAGTTAAGACTTTACAAAGAATGATGTTGAACACTAAAAGCTCACCTTAAGTTTTTAAACAAACGTTATCGTTTGATCATTAAATTGTATAAATAAAACGTCTACCTGCTGGCGTGTAATAAGTTGCCACTTCCAAAATATAGGTAACCTGATCATGGTCGTATAAATTTTATATCCACTACTAAATAAATTATTTGATTAGTGGCATCCATATATAGAGGGGTCTAGCCGAAACTCACTCGATCTCACTTTACAGCGAGACTCGAGACCCGGGAAAAATGACGTATTTTTTTCTGTCAGTTTTCCAAATAAAAGGCCATGTCAATTCCGGGAGTTACACACGAGTTATTGTAGGCTATGATCATTTTCAAAACTACTTACTACCTACTCAAACTAAAAATCCTTTCTTTCACCTGTAGAAAGCCGCGTTATCAGCGGGTCACATAGGCATTAATTTAGGTAGAGTCGCGGGAAATAATTTTCATAAAAATTTGCATAAAACCAGAGTGTAATTTCAAAGAAAGTCAATATATAAAGTAATTCTGTTTTGGGAATTAAGGAAAGTTGAACTACTGTGGAGATGACGCATATAATGACGAAAAGGTGACGTACCCTGCATGCCACCTGAACAAACAGGTTTTAAAAGCATCATAATGAAGTTATAGTCAGAAAAATCGGAGACAAAAAAAGCTATAAACATTTTCATTCATTCCCCTCATGCGCTTGCCCATTACGGGGTAGACAGAGTCTATTATGAGGATAAGCGTGTTGGTGGGAGTGTGGTTAGAAAATGATATTAAAATAGTTGTGGGTTGCTATCATCATGATTCCTCAGATCAGATTTTCACCCATTCCCTCAATAGGCTCGTATGATTTGTTTTTTCTTTTTAGGGATCCTCAGCAAACAAAGAAGGAACCTTTATAGTCTCGCCATGTATGTCTGTCTATACGCAGTTTAGCTTGGAGACTATTTGGCCGGTTTCATTTCAAAGAAATAACAGAGGCGTTCTTCGAATACCCTCTATCTATATATCGATGACTGTCTGATTGTGGAATCGTCGCTATCAATTTATATTTATATTATAACATAGAGTAACGGAACTTAACGTTTAATTTATTTGTAATAATAATATAGATTAGCAGTTGGATAATAAAGGTTAAATAAAAAAAATATAGATTTAGCTATATCATTCGAGCAGTAGGCAGTTAGTAGAAATAGGACTACCTTGAACGAGATTGACGGTGTTGGTCTAACTGTATCTTTGCAGCATTAAAATAAAGTGGAATCTATAAAAACCTCGACTTTATATTCTTTTGAGAGTTTCCTCTACTTACAGTAAACTATTGCCTTTTTGTGAGTAGTAACAGTACAGAGTAAATGATTGCTACTGTTTTTCCCGCTATCTCGTCCGATACGTGAAATGTTGAAAACAGACGTGTTTCCGAGAACTGTTCATGTCAGAGCGTACAGTGAATTGTGTTTTTGTACCTACTTGTAACTACTATTATATATATTGCTTCTTAATTATTCCAACGATATTTTGCTTGTAACTTGCTAGTACCTTATTCTTTTTGTGTGCATAAGACTCTCCGTAAATAAAAAAAAATCGTCTATGCTCTTCTCTAATTTTTTCATCATTATTAATGTATTACATTGCACTACATATAATTCGATACATAAATATATTAAATGTTTAGTCTAAATTCATATGCTTGTCAGGCATTGCAATGGGACGAGAGGGAGGTAGACAATAGCTAAGAATCTTGTAAATTATTTTCTAGTTTTCTTGTTAGTATCATTGACTTGTTATTAGAACACCCTTACTTTGGTTAAGGGTAAATTAAATCAAATGATTATCTTATATTTTAAAAAAATGTTGGATTGTCTTTGTTTTTTAATTGTAATGGATGGTAAAGTCAATAACTACTTAAACAAATCTAAAAATTCTTTAGAAATCTATATACATCATCAGCGTGTAAAATAGAGGCGTTACAGTGGCATAGCGAGACAAAGGTATTTAGGATATATTTCATCAAACATCAACAGGTTCCTCCACTGCAGGAGCATGACCCTCTCTGAACTACCAGAGCCATATATGTTAGCTAGAGCAGTCAGACGATTTGGCCTACACTCTCCACCCTGGCCAAACGGGCAGTGGAGGTCTCTTTGATGTTTATAAGCTTTGTTTAGCTTGTATTTCCTAAGTCGAAGACTTGGAGTCGTCCTATTCTACTGCCGGAAACCACACGACAAGAAGGGGCTAAAATTTCCTATTAGTAAATATTATTGCCTATAATTAACTCTCGTCCGCTTACATTAGTTCCTAATTGGTCGAACTAAAAAAGTTTCTAGTAAGTACTCCCATTAACCGCTACGAGTAAACATACTTATTCTAAAACAAAAGCAACAAAATCACGTCATTACAAACCGAATAAAAAATCTATCCATTATTACTCATAGCAGAGCGCAAGTACAGCGATTTATCTTGATAAACTACAGCTACTTGTTAACAAATCTCCGTTGTTCTTGAGCGGGTGACGTCATTGCATCATGAATCAGAAATAATGATTCGTATAATTGCTACCTAAATAATTTGTCCGACTAGTCGTGTGCCCGTTAGGTCGTTGTCGAGATTAATCTAAAATGGAAAACACGTGATAACTCATTTATACAAGGCGACTTGTAAATGGTATATAAAGCCGTGACAAGGCCATACCCCGAGGGTTATGAAAATCATAATCATATAGACTTGGCCGTGTGGTTCCCGGCAGAATAGAATAGGACCACTCCAAGTCCGTGGATGTCGAAGAAGGCGACTCAGGTAACATAAGCTAAACAAAGCTTATAAACATCAAAGAGACCTATCCAACCAGTCTGGCCAGCGTGGAGAGTATAGGCTATATCCTCTGACTGCTCTGGCTAGGTAATGATAATGATTCTGGTAGTACAGAGAGAGTCGTGCTCCTGCAGTGGAGACTTATAAAGACCTAATAATGATGATGAAAAATAATACAGACTAACATTTTCGGCGACTTCATTCCCATATTTTAAAGCCTATGTTATTTAGTTTTAGCATCATATGGCTGCAGTCATTTTTAAAAACGGTTTTATAGTTGAACATAATGATGCCTATACATATATTTTTAAGAGTGGGATAGCAAGTCATAATCATCAAGGTCTATACCGAAACCCTGTAAATTGTAGACAAATTTGCGATTGACATTCAAAGGAATAAATTTCTTATATCAAACTATTTATGCCGTGTGGTTCCCGGCAGAGTAGAATAGGACCACTCCAAGTCATCTCGTGGATGTCGTAAAAGGCGACTAAGGAAACACAAGCTAAACAAAGCTTATTAACATCAAAGAGACCTCTCCAACCCGTCTGGCCAGCGTGGAGAGTGTAGGCCAAATCCTCTGACTACTCAGGCTAGTATATGGCTCTGCGGTAGTACAGAGAGGGTCGTGCTCCTGCAGTGGAGACTAAAAAAGACCTGATGGATGGATCAAACTATTTATTGACTGACTATTTATATTCTTTTGACTAGGTAACATAAAGTTATTATATACTTTTAGACAATTTCCTTGAGATGAGTACATTCTTTGTGAATAGTGTGCAACGTCCTTTACTTGTGTGACCGTGTCGGTGTGGTAAATCATTGACTACAATGATCAATAAAGACGAACGACCGATTATCCTTATCCCGTCAGTTCTGCCATTTTGTTTTGCAATAATATACAGTGAGATAAATAACGCACTCTGTTCTTAGATTTGGCATCTATAAAAAGTTGTCTCATGCACATTGGAGATGCTAATTCTTGTATGTTTCATCATTGATTTTCACTTAAATGATTTTTTTTTAATATTTTTTTTAGTTTAGTAACTTCAATATGATAGTAAAATGTATCAATCACACCTTAAACTTTACCATTATATAGTTTCGCTAAAAACTTTTGCTAAATTTACGTGTATAGTATTTTTTTCAGTCTTAGGGTTAAAACAGGTGTTAAAAATACTGAGTATTGTGACGACAGACCTTGCACAAAGGCCGCAGAAAATAACGGCACCGCCCGGTGCCAATAATGACCATGGCAATGATGAACCACCTATGATATAATATATTACATCGTATTAATATGTATATGACAGTCTCGTGCCGTTGTTAAAACACCACCGCCATCATTCAGCTGAAAAAACTTTGCGAAATCATATTCAGCAAGATGTCAGCATCATATGTTATAACTTATAATAAATCAGTTTATTATCATGACTTTTATTAGTTGCGAATCCTATGTTTCGTAATACTATCAATTTTCTCGATTTACCTCACCTTGTCTGCGTAAATTGTACCTTATATGTCACCTAACCTACAGATAAATTAACGTTCTATAAGAGAAATAATGTTGAACATCGGTCCGGTATTATCAGAGCCTATTCAATCCAAACAAACAAACAATCAAATCTTTCCTTTTCAATAGATTAATATATATTATAGAATAGATTTTATATGCCGGTGGGTGGGTAGAAAAACAGAAGGTTGTGTTTTTACTGTGAATATCACACGAATTTGATGCAACACTTTTCAAATTAGTTTTTATAATTATTATACTTACGTGTGATTATATGCATGTGACTACCTCTTTATGTCCTAAATGAAATCTTCGCTGGAGGCATGCTTCGCCTTATGGTCACCGCCGGTATTAAATGCATTGTTAGCACTATTTACATTGGTCGAATTTTTCTCATGGCCTTTCCTTCCTTGTGCATCAATCCATGTCTACCTATCATGCATATATCTTACTTTGCTTTATGATTGAATATAATGGCGATATCCTGAGAGTTAAAGGCTTTATAAAGCTTGGTAACCTACAACAGTTCCTTGGCCACTAACTCACACTAAAAAAATATTCAAACCACATTTTTTTATTATACTCTGAGATGACCTCCTAATAATGATGTCGTAAAGATGAGAAAATAATAACAACGGAAAATCAACGTAAAAAAAAACAGGTCATTTCTTGTGTTTAATAATTCCGTTTGCCTTGACCATTACTCCTCCTCATAAAAGGGTTTTTCGGGTTCTCAGATGTGATGCGTCAAACCCTAAGCACGCATGATTTGGTAAATTATCTACCACTGACCGCAGGCAAGACCCCAACTTCCTTGGGTAGCTCCAGTTCCCTATGAAAATGATATGAAAGTTTTCGTCTGCGGCAAGAATTGGACCCGGTTCTGCTCATGAATGACCTGTTAACTACACTTTACCCTTATATCAAGTGTAGGTAATTGTGTAATATACCCTCGACAAAGCCTTAAAAAAAGGTGACTCAGCAGCTATAATGTGGTTTTAAGAAATGAATCAGTTTTCATCTCCAACGGATAGGTTTGTACCTACTGATATTTTATATCGAACTATTACGTACGATACCTAATCTAGCACGTGTTTGTCATTGGTAATGTTAAACAAATCGAGTTCTACACGTGAGTCGTTGCAACTGTATAAGTGACTGGTTTTGACGTTTGACAATAGTCATGCCAAGTACTGTCGCAACTTGTGACATGCTACTGGCAAAATGAGTAAGAACTTTACAACTACTTTATGCACGATTTTTCCAAACTTACTCTGAATAGCATATTCAAGTACTGTTACAAAAAGTACTGTTACACCTTTATTTACTACGAATTATTTAAGTAAATGAGTTCTAAATTTTATTTGTTAATTTTTAAATTGATATTTTTACCAAAAAAATACTCTAATCAAAAAAAAATATAAAAACTTGGGTGAAGAAAGAAAACCACGTTTCTATTAAATTTTAAATTATTCGATATGGGGCATATTTATTGTACGCATTTTTCTTCTGTGCATAAAATTGTGACCACTGTGTTAAACATAGTTAACATACTTAGAGGTCACAATTTTATCTTCATTCACATAGGTAACTTCAGTCACTACTTGAAAGATTATAATAACATTTAGATATCAGAGGTTATGTGGAAAGCAAAAGATTTAACGGAGACCTGAAAATGGAAATATCCAGCCGTGCATCTTCTATTCCTTTTTTTCATGTCCTGTAGTTTTGTAGCGACCTTACAGAAACTTTTCAAAGCATCCTTTAAGAATAGTTGCCCCTTAGGGTCCTGTTGTATCAGGATTTGGATTGAAGTCAAACATACGGTTAATTGAAATAATAAAATAATCTCTAAAGTAAAGTAAACATGCGTATTTGACCTATTCACTGCAACTAATGTCACTAAGTCTTCACCTACGAATACATTAATATAACAATACAGACGTCCGTGGGTGGTTACTATTTGCTATGCTATGATGTAATTGTCCCATTCTTTCACGGAACAACTTGCCTATTCTTACGGTTGTTAGTTTCAAACGTTTTCGTTATCTAGTTCATAAATAATGAAAAGAAAATAATGTTACTAAAGCTATTTAAACATATCCAGTGCATGGGTAAATGGCGTAGCGTACTTGAATATTAATATTTGTATATTTTATTATCGGATTTGAACGACTATCGATTTTTCATTTCAGATTCATGAGATATTATAAACCATTTTGGTGTGCATTTCAGAACTCCCCTTATTCTGTTTTGTTTGTTTGTTTCTCGTGTGAGTTTGTAGCCAACACTAGTGTCAGATTTTTCAAGCTGCTAAAGGCTTCTGACATTATATGTTGTTCTTATTCCCCAGCAGTATCGCCATCTATCCAGGAGTAGCGAAAATAAAACTGAAACTAAATCTTCAGTAGCTGTCACCAGCGGTCGCGCGAGTAAAGTTATTTCGGACGCACGTGTCGCAGTCACATGGAGCGACTTGGCAACAGCGCCCGGCTCTATTTCATTGAGAACGAAGTTCATCCCAAAATTAATATTGCTCATCATTGGCTCGAATTGACAAATATTCAAAATTCTTCACAGATTAACATGAGTAGACTATGTTATTTTCAATCTTCGCGTCATTAAAAATCCATTTCCTATTACTCGCACGACATCGTAAAATAGCTCACAGTTCTAGTAAAACAATGCGTAGGGCTGACGTCACAATCTCAATACGACCTAGAAACCCCTATAATAAAATGACGTAAGTGTATTCTCACAAAGAGTTGGCAATAGTAATAGAACGTCACAAATTATATTACGTAGGTATAAGTACTAGGGGGTAAGATTTATCACACGAGCCCAAACGGTTTTGGCAACGATTGACGGTGACGCGGTGGGTTTTAATGAATATCTGAATTTCCGAATAATAAGTATCTATACGATATAGGTATGTATGCATTTCATATCACGAGGCTCAAATTGGGAGACGTCCCTGTGTCTGTGATTGTCAACATTTCAATGGACTTGACCAAAACATCCCGCTAATAGAATTGACCATGTAGAGATGCCCGCGTGTAATGTCTGTATCAATTTAATTAAAAATTGTCGATATACCCAATGTCACTATACCGAACACTACATTGTGAATGCTATCATAATACCGGACCTAAGGACCGATCGATCCGGTTGTATACGGCCGGATACAACCGGAAAATAGGTCAAATAAGCAGTTTACAATCAAGTTAACTGTAGTCAAATAAGATTTCATAAGTATAGATTATTAATTCATATTGCAATTCAAACATACAAATTAATTATTTATTATTTTTATTATTTCCGAGAGTTAGGAATTTAATTAAGAGCTCCGGTAACTGTATCTTTAAGACAGATTTTTAGAAGCGTGTAATTATAAATAAACAAAATTTTCCGCTTGTTATTAAAACAAAGCATTGAACGTAGAACAAAGCCGGTAAGAAATGATACAACATAGATAAATTAAGCAAATTTTCCACTTGCTACTGAAATTTCGTCCGACGCGCTTTGTAGTCACGCGTTAGTAAGGTTTTCAGATCTATTTGATAGTGATGTTTCGTGGTAATTTAATTCTATCTTTTAAATTTCGCTATTACTTCTGTTTTTATTAAATACTTCACGCAAAAGACATACTCCTAATTAGTAATACCACGGCATATGGCCTATTATTATGAATATCATTTCAAAATGAAAAAAATAACAGTGTTGGATAGATTTATTTCTTTTGGAACGTAATATTTCATTTTCTTGATTTTTATGCAGAAGAAAAATTATCTATGACTTGGAAATTTTAGTCGGGAGAGAACAAAAGCACCATGCGCCAATCAACAAATCTGAAATAACGAATACTTTAACAATTGGCAGTGCAGCCTTGCAGTCGATTTCTTTCCGGTTATCTCCTCGGACGAAAATAAATTACCAGGCTCGAAACAGACACCGTCCGTGTCCATGAAATGAGAAGTGCAAACTCTTTGACGAGACCACTGTGTCCAATCTGTCAATACTTGAATTTTCCTCTTTACCTCTGCCCTTGCTGTAAGGTCAAGTGTAATTTTACTTTGTTTCATTGTCGCTCATTAGCGAAAAGTAAGAAATAGATAAGTTTAAGATCGACATTTATTTTTAACTTGAGTAATTGCTGCTTTTCCGAATCCTCTAGACATCATCCATTTTGATTGGAAATTTGTTTTAGTCGAGGGTGTATAAAAGAGTTCTAAAGCAGTTAAAAAGAGGTAAAGAAATGTTTTCTTTCGTACGCGCCTAATGGTAAACTTAGATCTGTTAAAAATTTGCCTTTTGTGATGAATGTGAGCGTCACTGATTTCAGCTGTTACTAAAGGAAAATACTTCGTTTGCTCAGAGTTTTATAAAAATATATAAGTTCGTATGATGTGAGATGCACGCGCGCGAAACCATGGATGAAGTAACTGATCCATTCGGTCTTGCTGGGTCTTAAAGAAATCGTAACTAGTCTATCATGGTAATACATTTGTTCTTAGAACATAATCTCGGATCAGTAGTGTCCATTGCAAGGTTTGTAATAACAATCAAGTACGTATCCTTTGAATCTCGTTAAGGAAAATATTCGCCGGTCACGGCGAAATATAGCCATATTTTATATTACTTTCTGTACCTACTATAGAATTCAATAATTTCGAACACATATTTTAAGTACTTACCTAATTTTGTATGCGTGTTCCATTTATAACATTTTACAGAAATGTGATTCATGCAGATTGGTTATATTTTAACAACTATCTTGTCATCTAGAGCAATTTGGCTAAGAGTCATTCCAGCTTGGATGGATATCTATGTGTACTTCAAATTAGTACACATAGATAAGATCTGGTGTAAGAAGTATTTGTTTACAGGAAATGAAAACTACATTCGAACCTTGCTATTCCTCACTCCCTCCCTGGTACATATTTCTACCTACGTCGGTAGAGTCGACTAGGTACCAAATAAAACGCTCTCCACTTGTATGTAGATGGCTGAATTTCTATTAAAAAGGTCGACAGCGCTCTGTAAACAACCCCAGTCCAATCCCTCTCCGGCTCCGAGTAGCCAGAGGAATCCAACCTCGACCCCGTCACACTTGCAACCGGAGCAGAGTGCGTAGAGTATAGGATTAGCTCCGATTACTAGTCACCGCGCGGCAGTGCCAGGTGACTTGCACCCAGGATAGACCCTTCTGACAACGTAGCATGCAGCCCATACGTCAAAACATGAGGGTTGCTGCTCTCCATTGTTTCTCAGTTCAGCTCGTATCGTAAGCAATTCGCGGCCCATCAGGCATATGAGAGTTTGCTGTCTCACGACGCTTTGCGCACACAGGCAACGCCCAAAGCCGAGGTCCGTCCCTCCTAGGGGCTCTTTGGTGATGTTAATTTTACAGATTGAGGGCACTCTGGCCTCACTTCAAAAAGTCCGGTGAAGTGGCAAAAGCTCAGCTGGAGCTAGCTACATAGTCCATTAAAAAAATCTGTGTACTCTGATCTTGCAATTGTCGATGGGTGAAGTTGATACTTACTCTTCGGCTGTTAGAAATCGTCTGCCCGCACAATTATAAAAAAATAATAATCTTGCATTTATTATCTATATCCTTACTCCATACAAATATTTGTCTAGTCTTGCTTCTAGGTTTTAGATATACGAGTCCTATCTACTTCGGTAGAGTTAGTTGTTAAATCATTAACCAGTATGAACCTAAATAACGTTAGCTACTAGTATTCGTATATCTATAGGTATGGAGCATTTTTCATGAACATCCTCTACCAATAATAAAAGGAAATTGGAACAAGGTATGAATACCGACATCATAAATTCAATTGAACTGGCTCGAGTGCTTGTGCGGCCTACGTCTGCATATCAACATTTGTACTGCGGCGCTCCCAACAATGTAAACAATTACAAGGAATTTCCATCACGTGGCTGGAAAAACTATTAAATCCCTAATCAAAACCTTTATTATTTCTCGGGCGCCAACTGCTTTATCACATTTAACTGGGAATAACGTTGACCAAATATTTTGTCCAACGAGTTTCGGAAAACCTCAATAAGTGCTCGCCGCCGTCTGGACAGACATAACTATAGGTTTGTATAGCTAGGAGTAGGATTTTCTGCAAAAAATAGACGGTCGGACGTCGCGACGCGCGGCGCCACTATCTCTGTTGGCACAGGACGTCGTTGTTTCTGAACGTCTTCACAAATGTATCGTTAAACATCCGCGCCGACTCAGTATTGGACCGATTCTCAACGCTGTCGCCGCGAGAGAGTCGCCATCCGAAAAGAAAACACGCAATTTTCACTTTCCAAAGTTATCCCTCCCTGTATTCCTGGATGACTTTTGGGACGATGTTGCGAAAATTCGTAGTGCTCCTCTTTGACATAAAAGAAGTGTTTAGTGAATCGCTTATCAACGTTCTTCTGAAAGATAGAGTGGAGACGATTTTGTAACTGCTTGCGGTTCGTTTGTGGGCATATAATCACTTTTGTGATATCTTAATGTTAGGTTAATGCAGCACTCGATAGCGCTGGTTGTGCCTCTATTTTTGTTTCCATTGTGTAAGAGATTGTCTATAAACATTTAGATAGTTGATCTAGGAAAGAATAGTTGAACTCTGTGTTATTTACGTTGAATAGAATGACGACAATTAAAAGATGCCTCAGTCAGGTTTCTATGTTTATGACTGGCAAGCCAATAAACTCATCGGAGACTGCGTGGAGGGAAGAATCTCAGAAGTAAGTGCTATATACTTTCAAATTGTGACCTTTGTGACGTTTACAATTAGAACTAAACATGAATTGCAGTTATGTGAAGTTTTGAAAGAAAGTGCGGTGCCCGGTGCCCCTCATATGCAGACTCAAATATTTGGCAAGACGATAAGCTGATACATTCCCAGAGTACATACACTGGGAATCACATATTGTTTTTAACGTGCGCACTTTGTTTTGTAATCATTGATTGGTTTCTTCGTTACCTACAAAACCGAATTTTGTGAATATTTCCACAATCAAATAAGTTACGGAATATTGCGTTTTAGGTTTCCTAATTAGCATGAACAAGATAAATTAAATTGCAATAACCACGCGTTTTCCATGTTGGTTTACTAGATTGTGTAAGAAAATATCGTTTAATAATACTAGGAATTACTCGGAGATTATAAATTTATAATAGCTTTAGGTACGGGAATTCAAGTGTGGCGTCATGACTCGATTAAATCGCAGTCGTTAGAATGCCTCGCCACTTAATAAACACCATTCTAACCAACACTAAGTATTCCATAAAATCATTCCATATTTCGCTTGTGACGTCATTAAACATCCGTCATATCAATATCATAGAATTACCTTTGTAATTTATGTAATCATAGTTTACCTAATAGGATCTAAAACTTTTTAAATTTAATCACAGATGAAACAAAAAAAGTTCTAGTCTGACTATAAATTTGTTCCTATCGCCGTCCAAACAGTGGATAAGCATCCAGTGCGTAGAGTAAGTGGTAGAGTACACAAGCTTACTAGTCTACTAATAATGGTACCTCTACTAGTTTTGGTAAAGTAGACGTCTACACGTAAATTTCAATTATGTAAGAAGAGTTAGAACGCCGTGGCAAATATTGGTAAAGTAGAGTAAAGGCTGTCGTGGGATAAGGCAAGTAGTAGAGTAGCCTGCCCACGTTGCTGGTCACTCCATCTATTAATTTCTAGTAGATACTTTAACCTACCGATGCTGTTTACATATCAGTAGAGTGCATGGTAGAGTAGAGTGAAAGCAGTGGTGAGGGAACGCAAGTGGTAGAGTAGCTTGCCTACGTTGCTAGTCAATCTACCAATTTCTAGCACTCTACTCTACCGATGCTGATTACATTGGTATAGTAAGTAGCATACTCTACCGTCTACTCTATCGTTTACGTGTATACCGGAGGCTTAAGAGTCCCACGTAAAGCCGCAATCCCATACAAGCGAGTACAAGTTTTCGATACAAAACTTCAACTCGCTGTAATTTTGTATAGATATTGTTTTTAAAATTGAAATCTGATTATAAACATCAATATGCCTTATCCGGTCGTATGTACGAAATTTGGTTGAGATTGGCTTAACTGTTGTAAAACTAAAACGAAACTACGTTTGTATAATAAAGATAAAAAGCGACCCCGCTCCGGATGGTGACTTATGCAAAGGATATCCATTGCATATCAAAGAGACAACGCTGCTAACGTAATGGGTACTTTTGAACAGTGCACCATCTGAATTGGCATATTTGATTGGATATTAAGCCGTGTGGTTCTTGGTGGAGTAGAACAGGACCACTCCAAGACTTCCCGTGAATGTCGTAGAAGGCGACTTAGTAAACACAAGTTAAACAGAGCTTATAAACATCAAAGAGATCTCTCCAACCGGTCTGGCCAACGTGGAATGTGTAGGCCAAATCCTCTGCCTACTTAACTCTCGCTTATATTGGCTCTGGTAGTACAGAAAGGGTCCGTGCTCCTGCAGTTTAATTTTAGGTAACTAGGTGTTTTAGTTTTTAGGTGGGTTTATTTTTAAATAGCTTTTTAAGTAATTGTTTTGTTTATTTATTACTATTTTCACAAATATATAATTCTCATTCCTCACTTTTCAAATAATTAAATTAGGTGTAGTTAGTTATGACTAATCGATTTTGTTGCGCTATAAATTAGTTACATACACCCAATTAAAATTTTCTGTCACACACCTAATCATGAATTGTTTTAAAATCAACATTAAATTTTATGCATAAAATTTCGATGGTAAAGAAAATAGAAAAAAATTGGTAGACCTAGCAGTCACAATCACTATAACTACAGGACTTGCCGCGAATATTTGAGATTAATCTGATATTTTGGCAACATTGCAGCTGCCATCTTCAAAGACAGACTGCTGAGATGCTTAAAAGATCAATAACTGCGGTAGATGTTAGAACTTTCAAGGGAATCAGACTAACCTTTTTTTTAAATCTTTATTTAAGTACAATCTAAAGGGTAATAGTCCCCATTTGTGATAATATTTTTTGCATAAGTTTTTACACACAATACTGACGGTGTCCGTTCGGAAACTTGTATGCACCTTTGCCACAACTTAATCACTGGATTCCACGTAGGTATCCGATAGCCTGAAGCCTTGCTGCCTTTACTAGCCGGGGTATAAAGTGGCGTCCAGTCGCAAGTATTTTCGGTTGATGCAGCTTAATCCAGAAGTTAGTCCGTTTGTGAAAGATGCACAGCGATAGTTTACTTAACAATGTGAAAATGAGAAACTAAAAATAATCAAAGTAAGTTCCATAGTGATAGTCATAGATACAAGATATTTTAGGATCTTATGATAACGAAACATATTCGTGGAATGGTACTTATACCTAAGTACTATTCGTATTGTCATTTTCTCAAAACATTGATGCGAACCAAAACACATTTTGTAACAACCGACTCTCTTTGTCTTTACTCGTGGTAACACTGTTAGGCAATTCGACATAATTATGTTTTGCCGTAAAGTTTATTATACACTTAAATTTTGTCATGAGATTTACATTTTGTATCGGATACCTTTGTTGGTGTTTTTTAGAAGCCTCACGTAGACGGATATTGCTTGAACAAGAAGAGTCTTTGGAAAGAAACCTTTAGTCGAGCATAACCAACTGGTCAGTGAAAAATCCGCCAGAAAAGTCAAGGCAGACCAAAATGGAGGTGGACAGTGTCGAAAGAGACCATAAAAATATGCGGAGTGAAAAATTAAGTGATAAAATGCCTTTTATATAGAGGTACATGGATAAAAAGAACAGAACCACCCACCGCCAATATGATGACTTGGATAATGAGCATGACCTATCAATATACCAAAAGGTATGTTATAGGGTTTTCATCCAAAATAGAATAGTTAGTTAATTTAAAGAATTTAGGTACAATTTGTTGTTTAAAATAAAGGTATATATTGGTTTCCAGACTATGGTATCTAATTTATTCATGATATGACTGAGTGACAGATCAAAGCTCCAACTTTTAACTAAAATTTCATTGAGTTTGATAAAGTACAATTAACTTACTTAGGATAAATATTTGACGAGAGAAAGGTACACCCGAAGCCTCACTAGTATAAAAATGTAAGTGTTCATAAATACGATTGTAACCAACAAGTTAAACCAGCCACTTTTATTAAAAAACCTTCGCAAAGATAACCAGGGCTTTAATATAAAAGCATTGATAAACGGAGTGGGCGAAATTGAGTTTATGGGGTCTCCTGTGATAAAACAATCTGAAGTGCCAGCTAATACCATGGAGCGTGAAAGCCTTTTCGAGTGGCTTTAAATGGATCTGTTTGCTGAACTAAAACATTTTATATGCCAGAAATACTCTTATTAGTATTGTCTCACTAGGGCTACGTATTTCTTAAACGCTATTGTTACTACAATTCGTATAATCTGGTTCTATTTTATAATCAATATTTACTTATCTTGGTGCATTTCTGATATAGATTTTGACTAAGTATATTAAAAGTCTCTGATCCTTTTATTTCGTTGCATGTTTATCTGTATAGGTAACTTTTAACAGAACTACGATATAAAAGATGCATTCACTAACGCGTACAGAATTCCTTCTAAGGTCTAGAAGTATCATAATAGTTCATCAAAGTCAGGACGGGTCTTTGTTCTTACATGTTATGTAAGTTATTTACTTAATCTGACGTATAAATTGTTTATTATCATTATAGATTAACTAAGTCGTAGCCGTCAATAACATGTCAATGAAATACAGACCTCGCTTCCTCATGAGTGCACACCCGTCTATACGATAAATATGCAACGATAATATCTAACAATTACCGACTAGCAATAAACAGCTCAATAACAAAGCAACGGAAAATTAATGCTGGCGCCGTACACATTCATGCACTAGAAAAAACATGTTAAAATGGTGGAAAAAACGCACGCCCCACTTGAAAATGATGAATGTTGTTTACGCAAAATTTGGACGACAATGGCCGTTATTTAATTTCATTTGCATTGTAATTTGAGCACTGCGTGACGCTGATCACTCTTTTGTTATCGTTTGACTAAACTTTCATTTCATTAGTTGCTTTGATTCATGTACAACATTTTCAAATCGCTGACCCTACATTATCACTAATTTGATTATTTTAAAGTAAACTGCAACTTCCAGTGAAAATGTGGAATCAACTCTTAAAAGCAAACAAAGTTGAATTTTTCGTTCTTCGTGTGACTTGAACTTAAAATGTACTAGTATTTTCAATAGCTTATGTTGAGCTTCATATATTAATTTTAGCTAAAATAGAAAACCCGTGACTTTAAAAGGGTAATTTTTGAGTATACTTTTTGATAAAGTACTTTGGAGATTATCGAATCTCACGAAATAGTTCAAGTTCAAATGCTATCGTAAATGATTTGCATATCAATGAATGGATGTGTTTACTTACTGCATTTTAACATTTTTTTATCATCAGTTGGATAATCCCCATAAAAATCAAAATGAATTAGCAACATTTTTGACAGTTTTTTTATCAAGTACTTCTTATCAGAAGAATATCAACAGAATCGCGAACAGATGGAATCAAATTCCATCTTATGTTCAAAACATTACAATATCGTTGATTAAGTATGTCATATTTCCGGATTTTTTACTTTCTAATCATAAAACCCAATATGCCCTGCGATCCCAATAAAATTTAAACTATGTTTTCTTTTTTCCCAGATACCGTCAACCCCGTTATGCAGCACGACGTGTCAGAAAACGTGTTATATTCAAACACGGGGACTGCAACGTCGTCCAATGGAACGTGGCCAAGCGCAGGCGCCGATACCTCCAGGACATCTTCACGACCCTCGTGGACGCTCAGTGGCGCTGGACGCTACTCGTCTTCGCTCTCTCCTTCATCCTCTCCTGGCTTTTATTCGCTCTCATTTGGTGGCTCATCATCTTCACCCACGGTGATCTCAGCCCACAAACCAACTCAAATGTCACCTTTACCCCTTGCCTTAATAATGTTAATAGTTTTACTGGATGCTTCCTCTTCTCCGTTGAGACCCAACACACTATCGGATACGGGTCCAGAACCACTAACGAAGAATGTCCTGAGGCTATCTTCGTAATGTGCCTACAAAGTATTGTGGGCGTCTTCATTCAAGCCTTCATGGTAAGATTTACTTCTTTATATTATTTGATGATTGTATTTAGCTTCATGTTGTCTTTGAGATTTTTCAAACAACATATTCTTTCAAAATGTGAACTGTGATGATTGTACGTTTAGTAAAGAAAAAAAACATAGTCTTTCTATTAGTGCGTAGTAATCATAATGAAAAAATCTTCCTGCCCGAAGCAAATATGATAATTTTATATTAAAATAAACTTGGCAGTGTTCCAAGCATATTAACGTAACGGACTTTAAGATCCAGCCAGATGCCCTCTTAAAAATAATTACCGTCTTACTATGGCACTTTAAGCTTATAAAAGTTGAAGATTATCGCAACGTTAAATAATCTATTTACGAAAATGTGAAATGTTGTGATGGTCTGAGATTGGATGTTTACCACCCTGAGTCTACTGCGTCTGTCCAGTGTATCTGGCGACAGATGCTGCAAGGTTGATCTAATTTTAGGTGGGAATCGTGTTCGCAAAGCTCTCTAGACCAAAGAAACGAGCCCAGACCCTGTTGTACTCCCGGAACGCCGTCATATGCTTGCGAGACGGCCAACTGTGCCTTATGTTCCGAGTCGGCGACATGAGAAAATCGCATATTGTCGAAGCCCATATACGAGCTCAGATAATCCGCCGCAAGGTATATTATTTCGACAAAACGGAGACTGGTTAGTGATTGGGGATTTCAGTCAGCACGCTTACCGACCTTTTTGTAGAGTTCGCACTGACTCCTCTCTCTGTTCTCTAACTTGGAGAAGTCGGGCGCTGAATTCACCTTCAGAGTGCGACTTCCATAGTTTTGGAATGTTGTGTTTCAAAACTGTTCCCTCTTGTCCATAGGTGGGTCTTATATTCGCGAAGCTGGCTCGCGCCAAAAAGCGTAACACCACGCTCCTGTTCTCCAGGAACGCGGTCATTTGTTTGAGGGACGGGGAATATTGTCTTCTTTTCCGCGTGGGAGACATTCGCAAATCACATATCCTCGAAGCTCACGTTCGCGCCCAGTTAATAAGAAAAAAGGTACCTGTACATATGATATTGTAAATATTCATATGTTTATCTGCGTTTATGCATTTTGCTATGTTTGTGCTGTACGTCCACTGATATGTATATCTGACCCGTCTATGGACTAGAGTTACTGACACCTGTCTTGTAATGTTTGCACTTTCTCACTGCCATTGCTTTCTGCCTTAACTTACTCATAACACCAGGCTCATGTATTGGAATGAACAATAACTATATTAACATTAAAAATTAACAATTTAATAAAAGAGATAAATAAAATCACTATGCTATTTTAACAGCTAACAAAATAGTCTTAAATGACGCAGTATAATAAACCAATCGAATCATTAGACGATAATGACTCACAGCAGCCGGTTTCTATTTCAATTCAAGTGGTCTGGAAGTGTTGTAACATTTAAAAACGCTTCTTTGCCGATTTATTTCTAATGCTGGCTGATGTCAGTTAGCAACTGGCACAAAACGCATGTCAAGATTATGCTCAATATATTACGAAAACCAGACAGATATTGATACCATGAAACAAAGAAATCTATTTTCATGATTTAAGTGTGAATTACATATCATTCCTGCATTAAAAACAATTTTGTATCTTTATTTCGTCTTAGCTATATTAAACGCATGCTGCTTACATCAAATCGTATGTTACTAACGTAGTTGAAATTCTGCTTCAAAATTTAATCCAAATGTATTTTGATTCATGTTGTACTCCATTGTTGTTAATTTCTAATTATAGAATAATAGTGTTTTGTTTAGAGTCTAATTAGCTCACCAAAATTACAATATGTATAGTAAATTAGGAACAATGAATATCATTATTATCGTTCTAGAGATTTAGTCTTAATAGTTTAGTTGCTTATTTCATGCTTTAGCCAATTTCGTATTGTTTTTTTCTTATTGATCATGTATATAATTCAAAAAATATATAAATATATCGCAACATTTTTCGACATCCATTTACACCAGCTTAAAAATCGCAAGTGACAAAAGAGAGTTGTAAATAATGATTAATTTTATCCTATTAGATAACGAGGGAAGGGGAGGTACTGCCATTCTACCAGCAAGAGCTGAAGGTAGGGGCTGACGGCGAGGAAGACAGACTGATGTTCATCTGGCCTATGACCATCGTGCACAAAATCAATGAGAGGTCGCCGCTCTACAACCTTTCTGCTTCGGATATGCTAAGGGAGAGATTTGAAATCGTTGTTATGTTAGGTAAGAAAAACTTTATATTTTTGTAAGGCTAAATTTGCACTAAAAAAGTGTCGTTCTTTATCATACATTTTAATTTGGATATGGCTCTGGCAATAAAGATCGTGCTCCTGCAGTAGAGACTAAAAAGCCCTGATGATGATGACGATGAGATAGAGAAATCTTAATAATTTTTTTTTATATACTGACAAATCACACAGATTGAGCTAGCCCCAAATAAGTTCGCGACTTGTGTTATGGGATACTTACTCAACGATACTATATTCTTATATAGATAAACATCCAAGACCCAGGTAAATCTGAAAAATATCATTTTTCATCTTGACCTGACCGGGGATCGAACCCGGGAGCATCCGTGTCACAGGCAGGCGTGTTGACCGCTGCGCCACGGAGCTCGTCTGGTGAAGATGTAGATGAAGAAATTCTTGAGGTTTTTGCTTCATCGTACCTTGTAGCTGTTTTGTTGTATCGATTTGTGATTCTTGACTTGCTGAAAACCGAATAAGGATTAAGTGCTATTAGATAATATGACTCGTTTTTCTATATTTTGTAAGTTAGATTTAATTTACATCTATGCTTAACAATGTACAGAACAGACAAAACATGTCAAACATATATTTATAGAAAGATATACTTACATCTGAAATCATAATAGGTTAGGTATATATTTTCAAGATGTAATGTAAATGTAATACGGCAACACCACATGTTCTTGGCACTTCCGAGACAGCCCGTTGGTCGCTTGCCCTGTTTGATTGAACATATATGTATTTCTAAATGTGTTGCTTCTAATATACTTACGTAGTTGTTACCACTGTTAAAGATTAGAATTTGTTGGGACATCTTCCAAAAGTTTTTACTCTTCCTGTGTGGCCAGGTTACAAAAAAGTACTAATTACCTTTGTAAATACAAAATGAACACATTTACGCAATATTATACTTGTTATATAGACGTTATTTCAAACACTATCTATGTTACATACAAATGCAGTAAAGTTCCAACCACGCGCGTTTTTTTGATGAATTTATTTATGTATTTATAGTTCTCCCTCTGATGAAAATTATTCAAAAATGTTTAATAAAATCGTGTTAGTAAAACTCATCTCAAATTTTGGCGTCAGACAGTTCTGATTTTATAAGTACTTTTATATCTTACGTACCTATTTCACAACTTTTTTACTACCTATAGTACTTAATCTTCTCTTATTGCGTCGTATCTTAGTGCTTAATATTCATTAATTGATTTCAGAGGGCGTGATCGAGTCGACAGGCATGACGACACAGGCCAGAAGCAGCTTCCTGCCTTCAGAGATACTGTGGGGTCATCGCTTCGAGACCATGGTCACGTTTAGAAAAGAAACAGGAGAATATGAAGTAAGTACCTTGTTATCTAGATACATATAAGATTCAAATTCAAATTCAAATTCAATCGTTTATTTAATATAGGTTTCTTTGAACACTTATTAATTTTGTCATATTTGTGTTTACAATTTTTACAACAAAAAATTTTGTTGACGTCAATAATTACTTATGGCTAAGTTTAGGCCGCTTCCAAAGCGGAGTGCAGAAGAAGCGGCAACAGACTGCACAGCGCATTTTCTCCAAGCGACGTCAACTCACAAATCTAGTTAGACCTTATAAACTACTTAAAATATATGTGGACTGAGTGTGCATTGTTTTAATTAAATGTCATGATAAAAATTGAATTGGAAAAAATTTATGTCATCATTGAAATGTTAAATAGGTAAAATTTAAATAGCAAAATGTCAAATTGTTGAAATTAAATAAAAATGTCATATTATAAAATATTATGTACCGAACGTACCAAACGTAATATTTCTGTGCATACAGAATTACGAGGCGTCTGCGCCAAGCTCAAGCCAAATATTGCTATCAGTAAGGTAATCTTCAGTCCTGTAATATGCCTTTTTACATAATAATCGTTTCACATAACTTTTGAATTTACTATCAGGCATATCAAGGACTGACTTTGGCAATTTGTTATAATAGCGTATACAGTTCCCCATGAACGAATCACTAACTCTGCTTAGCCGAAACTGCGGAAGAAATAATCTATGATTGTTACGCAAGGGTCTATCAATTAAATCACTTACTTTCTTAAACTTAGAAATATTTTTTCTTGCGTACATTATATTGTCAAATATATACTGTGAGGCTACAGTTAAAATATTTATGTCCTTAAACAACTCTCTGAGTGAGTCCCTCGATCCTAAGCCGTAAATGGCACGAATTGCCCTTTTTTGTAAAATAAAAATAGTTTTAATGTCGGCTGCCTTTCCCCACAGAAGTAATCCATATGACATTAAGCTATGAAAATAACTAAAGTATACGAGTCTAGCAGTTGCCTCATCTGTCAATTGTCTTATCCTCCTCACAGCATATGCTGCAGAACTAAGCCTATTGGAAAGTTTAGAAATATGGGCACCCCATTGTAGTTTAGAGTCGATTGTGATCCCTAGGAAGGTAGTATCATTTACAAAACCTAGTTTTTGACCATCTACTAGAATATCAACGTTGGTCTGCCTCACGTTCGGGAGAGTAAATTTAATGCATTGGGTCTTAAGAGCATTTAGCAATAAATTATTGGCTGAAAACCAGTAAGAAATTTTAGTCAAAATATTATTTGCTGCGACAGTGTCTTCGCTTTGTCGATCTAACTTGAATATAAGAGACGTGTCATCAGCAAACAACACAATGCCCGCTTCATTCTCAACCATATAAGGCAGGTCATTGATATAAGCTAGAAAAAGAAATGGTCCTAAGATCGATCCTTGGGGCACGCCAATTTTTAAATTAGTACCATTTGACTTGACACCGTTAATTTCTACAGTCTGAGGCCTATTTTTTAAATACGATTCAATCAAATCTAAAGATTTATTTTCAAACCCGTACTGACTGAGTTTGAGCAAAAGTGTTTGATGATCAACGCAATCAAATGCTTTAGACAGATCACAAAATACTCCAATAGCATCTTGTGAACCCTCCCATGCATTGTAAATATGAGTAATCAGTGCTACTCCTGCATCGGTGGTCGATTTTCCGCCAGTGAACCCGAATTGTTGGCTATGGAAAAGGTTGTTAGTTTTAAAGTAAAGTTGCATTTGGTTGAGCATTATCTTTTCAAACACTTTGCTCAAAACTGGCAGTATAGAAATAGGCCTATAATTTCCAGGGTCTGTTTTTTCTCCTTTCTTAAATAATGGTATTAGCTTACTAACTTTCATTAAATTAGGAAATATGCCTTCATCAATGCATTCATTAAATATAAAAGCCAAATCAGCGGCAATAACATTTATAATATGACTCACTACAGTAACAGACATACCCCAGTAATCTTCAGATTTTTTTGAGTTTAGCTGTTTGAATGCATCGATTATGTCACTGGGGTTAATATGATTAAATTTAAATTTGGAACTACAAGGGGGGATATTATTTTTAGTAGCTCCTTAGAACGCTTTGGACAAGAGTTAGTATTGGATGTTATTTTTAAAGGAGTGTTGGTAAAAAAATCCTCAAATGTATTTGCTATATCTTTAGTTGAGGTATTAATCTTATCTCCGCATTTAATTTTAGTAATGTTGTCTCTAGGTTTAATTTTACCGGTTTCCTTATTTATGACGCTCCAGGTTTCCTTAATTTTGTTTTGAGCGCTATTTATTTTCCTATTAATGTGATTGGCTTTTGCTTGTTTACAAACTCTTTTAAATATTTTGGAATAATTTCTAACATACTCAATAAAAGTTATTTCAAAATTATATTGCTTCTGGGCATACAGATCAAATAACTTATTTCTACTTGTATAAATACCAGTGGTAGCCCATTCACTGAAAGTTAATTTATTACGAAACTTGACTTGTTTTTGTTTCAATGATTTTACATATTCAGAAGAGACCATATTAAATAATGTGTTATAGTGGTCATCTGGGTTGATTCCTGTGTACATAACCGAACATAATTTGTTTTCTATATTGCTTTTGAGTTTACATAAACTTTTGGAAGTAATAGGCCTACACAAAACTATGTCCTCATTTATTGTTTTAATCTCTTTGACAAAAGATGTCAATTGGCCAGTATGATCTGAAGGCAATTTATTAATAATAGATTTACTTAAATAACCATTTTCACAAAAAAAAATTATCTAGACAAGTTGCAGATGTGGCGGTGATCCGAGTTGGTTCACAAAATACATTAACTAAATTATAACTTAGAAATAAATTCAAGAATTGAATACTTTTTGGAGTCTGTTTTAGTATGTCTATGTTAAAGTCACCGCATACAATTAAATTTTTCTTACTGTTTGATGCAACTTTTAGAACTTGATCCATTATTTTGAGAAAACCCTTAAAATCGCTATTCGGTGGACTGTATACGCAGATAATAATATGATCCTCTAGCTCGGCACAGGCTACCTCAGCACACCGCTCAACAGAAAGTCTGACAATGTCTTTCCTTTCTTTACAGCGAAGACCATTTTTTGTGAAAATCATCGTACCACCTCTTTCAGCAAACTTTCTGTTAACGCAGCTGACAATTGCATAATTGTTTAGGCTAAACATCATCTCACTCTCTTTAAGCCAATGTTCAGTCAAACATAAAATGACCACATTTGATTCTTCTAAAAACAATTCTACAATTAATTCTTTGCCGGAAAGGCCTTGCATATTTTGATGCACAATTCTAAGTTCCTGAGGCTTTTCCGTTGTCTTAGTCTTTAGTTTAAATCTACTGTTAAGTGTACAGAGTTACCATTACACAATCTTGGCAAATCTGTAGGTATCTTATAACTAATGTTTTGTTTACAATGTAAACTCGTCCAAAAATTAATAGTATAAACTACTAATGTAGCAACCTTATGTCTAAAAAACCTTGAAAGATAGATATTATCTTTTGTCGAATAACATTCACTAATAAAATTATTAGTGTCAAAAAATACTAAGAAGATAAGAAGTCCGGTGGTCCAGTGAGCGTATGCATTATTAGCGCTTACGCTGTTAAGCAACGCAGACCCCACTTGGATGGCCGACCGCAAGTGTCTTTATTGCTGTATAATGAAAACGATTTACAACTAGCTCTTTGTTTGCCATTTTGCCAAATCATATTGTAGCATCAATCATGAGAGTTGCTGCTCTTTAAAAACTTTGCCATTGTTTCTCAGATCGTTCAAACTATGCATGAAAATCGCAGCCCATTAGGCAAATGAAAGTTTTCTGTGTCTCCAAGTCTTGTGCATACGAGTGACGCGACGCCTAAAACCGAGTTCCGTCCCTCCTGGTCCTTTGCTGATGTTCACCCTACAGATTGAGGGCACTCTGCCATCACTTCAAAATCCGGAGCAGTAGCGAAACTCACTAGAAACTAGTTGAAATAGTCCATCACCAGAACTATTTTTGATTGTGTGACACTCGTCTTCGAACGATTGAATGGAAAACCGCTCGTTTCCGAACGGCCAAATTTAAAAGATTGTACTCGTACCCCTGTAGCGTTACCGCTAAAGATGCAGCCTAAAATACGCTCGGATGATGATAAAGGAGGAGAAGTGTAGATAAATATGTGGTCTTATTGTGTTTGATTCGTGTAGATAATCTATGAATTGTTTCGGTTCGATGATCTCATGACGGGATCAAAACTAGTCGGTCGACCAAATCGCACGTGCATCGCTTGTTTTCATATATGAGTACACGTGACTTGTATGTTTATAATAATGTCGAGTTAAAGAATGCGTCAACGATGTTTACTTCGATAAAAATATTGACTTTAGAGATTACTCATCCATCAATATACTGCCATCAGGTATGAAAAATCACTAAGTGTCTATAAAAAAATACTTCGTTGAAATCCAAACTTTACACTGAATATTTAAAATTCTCTGTCTGAGTCCGCACACTATGAAACTTTGATGGTTGTTTAGGGTTCAACAAACAAAGGGTAAAAATGGGACCCTATTCACGAGACTTCGATGTCCGTCTGTCTGTCACCAGACTGTTTCTCACCAACTGTCATAGCTAGACAGATGTATTTCTATTGCCGCTATAACAACAAATGGTAAGAACAGAGAGGGTCTCCCATAAAACAAACATGATTTTGTCATTTTTGCTCAATAGTCTAATGATGTATAAATAATGGTACGGAACCCTTTATGCGTGAATCCGACACGCAATGGGCATTTGCATAAGATGAAACAAATACGAATTAGACTTATGGCAGGCAGTGATGTTGGTAGAAATAACATTGATTTGCCTTATCGAACAATTTGTTGCCTTGGATTCCCCGTGCGTGGGAGGCGCCTATTTTTAATACCACGAATTTTATGACTCGCTCCAAACCAAATGTTATTTGTATATTTCATTAAGATACACTTAGCCTAATATCATCACACTTAAATATTATTTTTGCGCCTATAGTTGATTTTAATTACGTAGTATATTGTAGAGATACCTTACATAGTAAGAAAAAATATATTTTATTGATCATAATAACAATATTCGAAACATTTGGAGGGACACCAAAGGCAAAAATAAATAAAATATAAAAATAAATAAACTGTTGGTATTAGCTGCCCAATTAGCATATGAGGAAAATTATTCTGTACCTACCCAGATTTGACTGAAAATCCCCGACCGGACAATAATATTTGGACGTAATATTTTTCCTCTGTGATAATATTATAAATGAACAGCTACTCAATGCGTCTTTTTTAACTACGGCTATAACAATCTTTTGAGAATAATATTCTAAAGCACATTTTGCAGACAATTAACATAAAATTACTCCTGGATACTCTTAACAATCTTGACTAAATGACAACCTTTTAAAGCGGTTGTCTTTATCTGCTAGGCTTTGACTATATTATACTCTCTACACACCGTCAATCCTTTATTTCAATGATTTAAAAAACTAGGCAAATTTCTAATGCTTGTGTGCGTAACAGCTTTGTGCCATCAATTAATGCCATCAAAATCCGTCAAATAGTAGCTATTTGTGTGCATTACAGACTATAGAGACAGAACTCTTCAAGCAATATATATTCATAGCTTCGTCTTCAGCTATGATATTTTGATGCTGTTATTTGGCAATAAAATCTGGTTGCCTGCTACCGCCTTCCTTGCGTCAGGAAGCATGAAATTGTATATTAAGCTAATAAATTACTTTCAGGTTGACTACACGAGGTTCAACAATACTTACGAAGTAGACACGCCCCTGTGCTCCGCCAAACAGCTGGACGAATTGCGAGCCACCGTCTCCACCTCACAGAAACTAGGTAACATTTGTTTGAAAATACCTCTATATGAGATTAATCCATATATCTTACAAACAGTTAAAAATGAAGTAGGGAAATTGTGACCATTTCAAAATTCCCTTTATTTTTTTCTTGTCGAGACGAAATAGTTTTTCGCCCTATAGTTGGTCTCACTGGAGTCTTCAATTGTGCAAAATTTTGGGACGGTTAAGGCTTGGTGAGGGCTCAATAAAAAGTGAATTGATTTGGCCCTGCAGAAACGCTGATGTAACTGAGTAAGATTATTTTTAGATAGCGTTTAATAAGTCAAAGTCAAACATTTATCGTGAGATATATTAATATCATTTGATAAACGTTACTTTAATTACACATTTTTTATTTTTTTTATTAATGTCACAAATTGACTAAGAACTAAGTTTGAAGCCACAAACCGTAAGATGACGTAGGTCTATCCATTTTATTCTCCTCGAAAACTATGAGAGACTTAGGCAGTAGCTAGGTAGGTAAACATAAACACGATTGTTTTCAAACACCTCGTTTCACAGCGATTTCAGGTTTAATGCCCACACGACTGTAAACTCGTAAATCTTGGTAAATGTTAGTTCGACGTAAAGTGCACACTGTTGGTTTAGGCTGATCTCCAAACCTAGAGTCAAGTTACATACTTAGGCTAATCAAATATTCCTGGCAGTAAGAGTTTTTAGGTTCCAGATAGACAAAGAAATATGATATACTTACTCGTAGCAAGGCAAATATGTCAAAAACTTATATTTGTGTGTAGATATACAGTGTTCAGTAATTTATTTTGCACTGTTCAGACGATAACCCATCTCATAAACTGTCCTACTTCCTGCACCGTAGAGGACTTAATGGTCCAGGTGGCCAAATTCTGGTCTAATGTAATAATAAGATTTATAGATATAGCCTCTTTGACTCGAAAAGAAGAAGAAGTATTTTATTAGGAACTTGCTATTTCCCGCGTCTTTTTCCTCGTGGGTCTCTGATTTTATAGTCTAGTTCCACGTAGTCTAATTCCCCGACTGACATTTGGCCCCTCGACCCTGGGATTCGAAGCATTTCCGGTGAGGATTTAACCAGGAACCCACTTAGATGGCAAATAGATTTCGTATCATCATCATCATCATCATCATCAGCCTATACTCGTCCACTGTTGGACATAGGCCTCCCCAATTGCACGCCATCGAGATCTATCTTCGGCTGCTCGCATCCAGCTTCTACCAGCCATCTTGCGCAAATCATCACTCCACCGTGCCTGAGGACGTCCTCTCCGTCTCCACTCAAGAACTCGTTTGCCCCAACGGTTATCAATTCTGCGGCTAATATGGCCAGCCCACTGCCACTTCAGCTTGCTAATCCGGTGGGCTATGTCGATGACCTTGGTTCTCTGCCGGATCACCTCATTTCTGATTTGATCCCGCAGAGAAACGCCGAGCATAGCCCTTTCCATAGCCCGCTGAGCGACCTTCAACTTGTGGACCAGCCGTGCCGTTAGTGTCCACGTTTCGGCTCCGTATGTCATGACGGGTAGGACGCACTGATTGAAGACTTTTGTCTTTAGGCACTGTGGGATCGACGATGTGAAGACCTGACGTAGTTTCCCATATGCAGCCCAACCTAGCTGAATTCTTCTATTCACCTCGCTCTCGAAGTTGTTTCTACCTAACTGCAATGTTTGCCCGAGGTATACATATTTTTGAACAACTTCGAGAACGGCACCGTGTACTGCAATCGGTTCCGGTAGTACATGTTCGTTGAACATGACCTTGGTCTTATCCAAGTTCATCCGTAGGCCGATGCGTATAGAAGAATCAGCCAGGTCATTCAGCATCTGTTGTAGGTCCTGCAGCGTTTCTGCCACGATGACGATGTCGTCAGCAAATCGCAAGTGAGAGATTTAGATTTCGTAGCTCTCGCCTAATAATGACATTTATTTGATTATTTGTTCGATATTTATTTAGGTTATTTATACGTTATTTATATTATATTATATTTAAGCTTCATTATTCCAATTTCCGGATCCCATTTTTTTTTAAATATGACTTATTTTACTGTTTGGCAATATAGCTTTCTATTGTTGAAGGAATTTTTAAAATCCGTCCAAATGTTGATCAATTGCAAATAAAACCCCAACAACCAAATCTTCCCCTATTGTAATATTACTGTAGATATCATTTTAAAATTGAATAAAAACGTCGAGAATCACAGATTATTATAATATTGTGGCAAACTAAACTACATTTTTAGCGTAAGTTCATACCTGCATCAATCAGACAAACCCTTCTCTTCTTTCAGACCGTTTGCTAGGCACCATCCCTAAGACCTTCTCCAACGACACACTGGACATGAGCTCAGTGGACTCCATGTCGCTCGACGAGCACATCGAGATCAAAATACCCGAGTCCCGGGCTCGAGAAAACCGCCTCATGGCCCAAACCAACTTCGTACAGCACATCAACGAACGATCCCGAAACCCAAGCCACACGCACCTCGCCGTCGAAAACGGGGAGAATTTTCCCAAACACCCGGAAATGAGGCATTCCGAGTCGAGAGAAGGTCATATGCATAGAAGTCATAGTCACGCTAGCATGAAACGGGTCCACGGTTTGACCCCGAACGGCGTTAACCACATGGCCAACGGCCATGACCACAAACTTGAAGAGCGCGACCGGATCAAAAAGTAAGTTAGCGTTTTTTTATCAGTCCAATTAGTGATTAATTAGGTTACTTGTCTAGTCTTTATAAAAATAAGTGTATTAATTGAATTCAAGAATTATTTAATTGCAAAATTAGAACGGTTACAGATGTTTTAAAATTAGGTATACGAACGGTGAAAAACATTAACTACTTACACCGTTTTTCCCTACACTCGTTATACAGTAGGATTATTCGAATTCGATTAGGTTATATATTCTTTGATTGGGTTCGATCCCCGGTCAGTTAAAGATGAAAAATCATCTTTTACAGTCTTGGTCTTGAATGTTTATCTATATCTGTATTTGTAATAACATAAGATGTTTGTTATAGGATACTAACTCAACGATACTATCGTTGAGTAATAGTATTCCATAACACAAGTCTCGAACTTACTTTGGGGCTAGCTCAATCTGTGTGATTTGTCCGATCCTAAATCTCGACGGAATGTTTAAGTTAATTCTGCAATTATTATTTCATATAATGTATCTATATAAATAATTGGTGTAAATCTATTTCAGATCACCCAGCACCACGCACATCGAAGACAAAGCCCCAGTAATCCCCATCTTGGTGACATCAGCCGAAGCCGATCCCCCGCTGCCCGCCATGCCGGCGGCCTGACGCGTGCACCCCCTGTGCGAATGCAACAGCAACCACGGCGCCCGAGGGAAACAAAGCATCCATTGTGCCCTAGGGAACCATAGCATCCATAGCAGCCCGGGAGCGAAGAGCATCCGCGTACGCTTCTCAGCCAGCGGCATCGAGAACATGCTTCAAATAGACGAAGAGTAGAAACAGACGGCTATTTATTAGGAATGAGTGAAGTTGATGCGGTAATAAAAATGTAACCAAAAAGGTCCACCTGCTATCTAAGTGGCATCGTAATTTAAATGTATCATATAATCAGTATATACATGGTACATACCTAATTATAGGTATCACTAGACCATAGAAAATCAAATTACAAGGTTACGTATAATAAATAGTATTACATTATTAGTTTCAATGTGTAAATTCATAAAGTATAACATCACGTGTTATACCCCGTGGTATCTCCAGACTGCTATATCAATTTAAAGTGTGATATATATAACGTTAGGTACTTTATTTACCGACTTTTTTTAATCCAAGGTCTGCACCACATCGGTAGGTGCCGTCATCGACTTCCTATAAATATGTTATTTTAAAATTAGAATCAGTTTTTTTTTTCGTTTTTATTACGACATCATGATTAAGAAGACAGAAAAAGGTTTATATGGGACAATAATTATTTCCTGCTGTTAAAAGTATTATGCTGATGGCTGATATCGTAGATTCATATATTTATTTCACTCATAGCATTAATTGAGAGGGAAAGAAGTGTAGAAAAATTTATCGTATTAAAAATGTGACTGTTAAGTAATCAAGAACTGTTTGTTACCAAATGTATTACGTAATTTTAATTGGATTATAAGTGTAAAGTGGTACTATTTTCTGTCGTTTTAATATATTGTAGTGCTATTGTAGGATAGGCATATCTATCTATAAAAATAGCTAAGCTATTTTCCATGCAGTCTAACGTTAGAAAACTACCACCTACGATGTGGAAAAGTACGTAACGTTTTTAACATTATATGGAGGTAAACATACCCTGAATTTATAATATGATTTTTGCTCAAAGATAAATATTTTGAAGAGAAACATTAAGAGATTTTGTTAAAATCAATTGCGTAAGCTGCTTTCTACTTTTGAAAATAACGTAATGTTCTTTGTTCAAAACCTGCTTTTAATACCTACATCCCTTCAAGCAGGGTTACTCGCCCCCTTTTTTTAGACAACTGCAGTTACAACTTCAACATCCTATGGTTACTTCAACATCCATTAAAGTCCATAAAACTTAAGTAAAAATAGTCAATCATAAGAAAGCGCAATAGATTTTGAAGTGACAATCAAAACTTTGCAAACCTTATTTGTCTAAAGTTAGCGAATACCTGCAGGTCAAACTTCTCTAATATTGTTTTTGAGACATAGTTTTTCTTGAATATACAGGCTGAATCAAATTGAATTAAAAAATATTTTGTTTCTACTGCTTCATCTACTTTGCAAGAGCCATCGATATACCAGATAGGATTGTATTTAGAACAAGTACTTATTTATTTAGTTGATTAGTGTAGTCCAAGCAAAGGCGGTAAACGATGAATAAAAGCTTTAAAATTATCTAGCATTGTCATCTACGAGTATATTGTAAGAATGTGAACTATGAGTAGGTACTACGTCGAGAATCGTGTACAAAGTCAACAAATTATAGTTGTTTTAATACTGTTTATTATTACCACAGATAAGTAGATATATTAATCTGCTCTAAACTGAAGCAAAAACAGACGAATAATCAGTATAGGTGTTCAATATATGCTTTGAATATATATACGAATACATATACATTTGAAATTAGCAAAAGGCCCCTGTTATAAAGTAATTCGATCAATATTAACTTACAGTGTCCCTAACCATGACAACAGTAATGAAATGAGTGTAAAAAATCCAGTATAGAGTCCAGTAACTGTAGGCAAATTATATGAAAATATATCATGGATTAAGAATCCTAGATATTGTTATATCAATTGTATATCATGTACTTACACTAGCAAAATTACTGATGGATAAAATCCTGAGTGCAAATATATTTTAATATTTAAGAAATACTTCGCGCTTTAGAAATCACCTAAAGTAAAAAAATGTGTCAATTTCAAATGCATGCTACGAAGTAAACAAAATAGCAAAAGTTAATTTTGTCAGTAATAATATTTTTCGTTTTAATATTTGAGCACTATTTTACATATATACAAAAAAGTTGACTTCCATTAAATACAAGCTCTATCAAATCTAAGTAACCATTATTTAACCTGCGTGAATTTAAGAAGCCAACATTTTGAAATTAATGTCTGAGTGGTTTATTGATATAAACTGTTATTTTTTAATATAAATGCAAGTTTAATACTAACATAATTGTCTCGAAATGCGGCAAAAAAATATTAAATCATTGTTTACTATGCTTACGTTAATATTGAGAGTTTTAAGTTTTACAAAGCGTAAAGACATTCATAATTAATTTCAAGTTCGAACCATCTTATTATAAAACGGGGATTAGTTTTAACCCCTTTAGTTAAAACTAGGTTTTAACCAGTAACCACTATCCGGCCAAAAGAAGACTTATTACTTTGACGCTTTTTCAGCTGTCATTGTCAGTTAATTATAACTACTAATGGGCGACTAATGGTACCGGAACCAAACAAAGTTAGTTCTTGTTTTATACTATGGTGAAAATTTTATACTTTAAGGTGATTTCTAAAACGAAGGTCGAATTGAAAGTTGTGAATGAAAGATTAATGTAATAGCAAAATAAGTGCCTGATGTTATCATATATTACTTAGTTGTAAAAGTATTCGACAAATATTTATTGAAATGTGATACTGTTATTAATATTTAAAAAAGAACATTCTAAAAATATTGGCTTCCAATAAATAAAGCGTTTGCTATTTATTTATGATAATTTATAATAATTATGTAAGCTAGCACAATAACGCTTCCACGTTTTATGAAACAATATATTTACATTTTTATATAGTATGACACAGATAATAACTAACTTTTATATGAATGTATGTACTTATCTTATATACACGTTATAACAAAAATACTAAGAAAGGTAAAACATCCAGTTATATAGTTTGTCCCAGTTCAATCAATAATAATTCAAAAACAAACTACATGTTCCTAAAATGAAGTAAAACATTTACCACACTTTCACATTATTACAAGAGACTAGTATATTAATAACATGAGACTTATTTGTCCAAAACTAATTACATACAAAAAATTATCGGTAGGTAACTGAATGTTTAACCTTTTTGTGTACCTAACATCTGAAAATGACAACTGAAACTATTTGACGGAAGTTCAGTTCATTACTTTGAGTAATTCCTAGGGAAACATATGTACTTACCTAAATATATTATAGTATTTAAGAACACGATGATGATGATGATGACACTTATTCGACAGTCAATTAAAATCCAATAGGCTGTTTAAATACAAGTTTTATCATCATATAAATATTTTCATCAAGTTTATAAGGACTGTGTCAAATAATTTTAGTTGATTTTTAGACATTGTTTCGATTGAATAACAATTAATATATTAGTGTACATTCTAGATTAGCATTAGTGCAAAGATAGTGTGTACTTTAATATCTGTCCTACACTAATGAGTGAATGAAATAGTCATATGTTATATTTATTTTATATAATTATAATATAGGAAGTCTCATTGTATGCCATCTCTAACTCATAAGTAAGCCCTGGGCCTTTACATAAACGACGTCAAGGTAGTTTAAAAGACCTACTCGCTACTCCAAGAAAGTAGAAAAAGGTACTTTGAATTCGTTACAATCATCAAGAAGGTTAGTTTTGTCTAAACATGTCCTCAATATAATAGTAGTGAATTAAAAGTATCTCTCTAGCCAACCATAATGAGGGCGCAAATTGTGCGTAATCCCGGGGCTTCCAAATATCGAGGAAAATCAAATGCCCTAAGGGTAAGATAGCACTGATTGTAATGAATATTATGAAAATATATTGTTCCTAGCGCTTTACAAAGAGGTTTTAAATTATTAAGGTCTGAAATCAGGGGCCAGGCGGCGCGGGCGCTGCTGTTAGTCCAGAAGCTTTGTATTTTCCTAAAGAGAACTTGACAATTAAAATTGTATTTGAAAAACAACTCTTTTATTTCCCATTATAAAGGTGCCTTTTAAACGAGTAATTCTTAGTACGAACAAACACTGATAAATCTAGCACAGCGGTTGCTACAAAGTAGCAGTTGCAACCAAAACTCAAAATAAGAATTCTTTTAATAGTAAGTATATAACACTTTATTCATTAAATTAATGATACAGGAAAGTAGTATTATTAGTAGGAAAGTAAATGATACAGGAAATTTTTACAGAAACTAAAAGATAAAATTACGAGTGGTTTATATAGTAAAACGCTTTCACGTCTTGAATTGCAAGAGCTAGATTCTGTTCAGAAAGAAAATAGCCGTGGCGTAAACGGGAACTAACAGCATTGCTTATAAATAGCAATCCGATCTGGACGTTATAACCAATTTTTACATAATGAATTTATTGGGTGTGCATGGTCGACTGACCGTGTCACCTACACGAAATGATGATGATTGAATTTATTGACGTTTCGTGTTGTCTTTTGTTAAAAAAAAATTCTATAGATTTTTTTAAACTTTTTACGAGAGCAAAATAGGGCCCTCAAAATAGCCGTAATGTTTATTGTCTTTTCGCGTAATCCCTACATAAAAATAGTTCTGCTACTCGTCAATAGAGGGCGCTACTGGTGCAGAAGGTACTCTACATTTCTTTCTTATCCTAAACACCACAATTCCCTTTTTCCGTTTGTATGGAGACATGCGCGTCCAGGCGACTCTTAATCCTTTACAGAATAGATAGCCTAAGGCTATAGGACACAAAGGCCACGTTAGCGTGTTAGCAGGTGTAGAACTAGAAAACGGACTCAACTATTGATGGGTTGCCTATTCGCATCACCTATCGACATGATTCCTAACATTTTCATCCAGTCCCTCAGTCAATTTTAAGAACTGTACGGGAAGAAAAGCGGCTGATGAATACCTAAATCCTTTTTAAACTTTCACGGTTATCTACATCAGAATTAAACATGGTCACGGTAAATATCCCGATATACAAACGATATAGAATTGAGGTATTAGAATTAAACCATTTATAATACCTACCTTAATTCTATTTCTTTTCATTTGTCTCAAACAAGCATGGAAGCTGTTTCTCACAACGCCACAATTGCCCGCAATATGCGCACTCTCTAAATGAACAGTTAACTAAGAGTATTTACTTATAAAGTGGCCATGTGCTTCCCAGCAGAGTAGAAAAGGATCACTCCAAGTCTTCCCGTGGATGTCGTAGAAGGTGACTTAGGAAACACAAGCTAAACAAAGCTTATAAACATCAAAGAGACTAGCGTGGAGAGTGTAGACCAAATCCTCCGACTGCTCTGGCTTAAATATGGCTCTGGTAGTACAGAGAGGATTGTACTACTGCAGTGGAGACTAAGGAAGACCTGATAATGATGATGATAATATACTATTTCGATCGTCGTTTGACGTTCTTCGCTGCTTCGTCTTCGCTCGACGATGATGATGAATGGTCTTCCGGCCCATTGAAGTAGTTCGAGGGATACTTGACTATGGAAGGCCGTTGAGTGAGGCTTGATCTTCTTATAGCATCTGCCAACAGCCTGTCAGATATGCGGGCAAGCGGTGATGCGTTTTGAGACTTGAGGGATGAGCGCAAAATGATTTCCCCTGGGATGGGAGACCCGACTGCCATGTATCCTGGAAGATGTTAATTCATAGTAAGTATATTTTCTAACTATACGCCTTTTGCTTGCCTTTTGTAATTAACCGACTTGAAAAAACGAACGAGGTCTCAATTCGTCAGTATGTTTTTTGTAATTAACATACTTAAACTAATTTGGTAACCTCCATGGCGCAGCGGTTATTACGCCAACTTGAGACACCTGTGGTCCCGGGTTTGATCCCCGGTCAGGTCATAATGGAAGACGATCTTTTTCAGATTTGCCTGGGTCTTGGATGTTTATCTATATAAGTATCTATTATTAAATATTATCGTTGAATTATTATTTACGTCACATGTTCCTGACTTACAGTGGTGCTAGCTTAATCAATGTGACTGATTTGTCCCAATATATTTACATCTTTCCTTGAAATATTTGGCGCTGCGAGGCTCGACCTTCCTTCGCGTTCCGGAGAAGAACTGCGGTCTACCTTTAGCCTACCGTTGGTAGAGACTCTAACTCTAACAATTTGCCCGCGACTTCGTCCACTTAAATTATAGCCTGTGTCACGCACAGGTAAATTAGCTTTTTATAGGTGAAAGAATTATGAATATCTGTCAAGTAGTTTCAGAGCCATTCAATTGAAACAAACAATTAAATCTTTCTTTTAAAAAATATAAGTACCTATAAGTATTATAAAAACCAGTTACTGATTCTGTTAAATATATTCAAAACTTGTGGTACTTTTATTTGTAATCTAAAAAAAATATTTTATTATCAACTCCTTATTAACCAAAAGGGGTAATTATATTAAACCGGAAGATGGATTATGCGCTTATCACACACGTTATTGTGAATCGAAATTGAAAAATCACTTTTTTTATTATCTTTTCATTATAACTCGCTATCCGCACAGGTTTGCCCGTGGTACATACTTATTACCCTATATCCGTTTCCTGGTTCTAAGCTACCGCCCCACAAAATTTCAGCCAAATCGGTTCGGCCGTTCTTGAGTTATAAAAAGTGTAACTAACACGACTTTCTTTTATAGATATATAAGAAGATTTGTTGTGCGTTAAGTACTTATTAAATTTAGTTTGTCCGAAACAGAGATTCCTTCACGATTTCAAGATTCATTATTTGTATGTAAGGAGTAAGTAGATATTCCTTCTAGCTGGCAAAGAATGCTATATCTATACCAAATGTTACCTTACCTCGCTTACCTTTCCTCCATCATGTGACCAAGAACCTTTACCTTCACCCTCAGAAGCACCACACTCCTACGTAAAGCAACGTTCACATGACACTCACAGAGCAAACATGGCACCCATCCATCAAGATAGCTAGAGACTACTGATCAACCTTGCCAAAAGCATTACGCGTAAGGCAGACACGTAATATTTCCTTTGTTTAATATATATATTTTTAACTATACCCATGCTATAAATCCCCTATACAAGTTGTTGAAACAGTTGGCTAATATCATTCAAACGAATGTTTTACTGTTGTACTAAAATTCATTAAGCAACTCGGATTAGTCGTAATTATTTTTAAATAATTATTTATCATACGATCCATAATGTAAATAATTGTAATAATTAATTATATTGTTACATATACACAGTTTGTTTATTTAAGATACTCGGTAATTTAACTTGCCATGAATTTATATAGAGTTCTTACAGCACTGTACGACACCCAATGGTTTCAGAAGCTTTTATAGAGGATTCATATCATGGGTGTAGATGAAGTCTTGTATATAATTGTACGAGTACATAATTAAGTATTAAGACACTCATGTGATACTATTATCCCACATTCGTATTTAATACCCCTAACTATACTACAGTTGCATAAATTACTAATAGCGTATGCCTATTTCATATAAAATTTATCATTATTATTATTTATTTATTTATCATTAAGAATCCATGAAATTTGGATGTTTTATTTATATATATATATTTATTTACACTACAGCTAAATTTTTCTTGCTAGTATTACCACCTGAAAAGTTTTTTTTTTTTCAATGCACTTACACTTGATGTAGGAGTAGTACTGGTATTTTTAGTTGAAGTTTTAGAAATATCCTGTACTTAATTGCATTTTATTAATTAACATCTTTAGTGAGATATAACTTCATATTTTTTGTATAATACAGCCATCGATCAAGTATGAAGATACAGTAGGATTTATAAATGACAATGAACTTGTGTGAGGTGTTGTAAATTAAACACTGATAACGTCACGATATAAATATTATTCATTCAATATTTATATACAACAATTACTTATAAATAAACTTAGCCTTCTCAAAATGTGACCAGACATTTTGTGACAGAGTAAATCTTTGAAAACACGATTCGATGATTCAGTACATATTCCTAGCTGAGATGACAAACATGTTGTTTTTAAATTATTCTTTTTATATTAAACTACGGGAACTTCAGACAATATTTTAAAATACACTTCATTTTTATACATAGAAAGAAATCTCGGTGTGTCTGTTTACTCAGGGTGATTGTGAACATCCTGGCAATATTTTTAATCAAAAAATTCATGTCCAACTTTGTTCCTCATTATTCACTGGCTTTTAGGAATTCTAACCCCGACATCAAATAATTGTCAGGGAGTTCCATAAATCACCCCTGTATAATTAACATAATTATTTTAAATATAACTTTCTTTATAGTTACAGGTACTTCATACTAGCTAAACTTGTGACTCTTATCTTCTTAAAGCGATGTAACACTTAAATTACATTTGAAATTACCACTCCATTATTTTACACAACCCATTTAATTTATCTGTTCTCTGGAATGTTGCGAAGTATTGGAGGACCACTTTATACACAACCTTAGGTTTACCTAGCTACTTGAGATTAACAATATCGAGATAATTTAATAGCTGACTAGCTCTAAAACTGGTTTGAAACTTACAATTTAAAAACAAAATAATTACAGCTGGTATGGAGAATTCTTTAGCATTAAGTTACAATAAAATTAAAAACTAAATGATGAAATTTTTGAAAATCGAATGTTGCTATGAGGTTCCTTTCCCGCATATCAGATTCGAGAATACCCAAAGTAAAGGCTCTACTACACTACAGCAATATAAGGAGTCGGTACCATAAGAAGCTTTGTTAAAATGTGTATACAGCGTGTAAATTGACGGTCTGAGTCACCCCTTTCAGAGTATGTCACCTTATAGGGGTGACTCAACCCGTCAATGTGAACAACTTTTTATGGGCTCAATGTTGGGAATTTAAAAAATCGTCACTTTGACACAAAATTGTTAATCCGCCCGGGCAATTAGTGTAGCAAAGGCAAAAATAATTTCGAGTCCCTGATTTTGTTCCATAGGAAAAGTGGTTTAATTGACGGTCTGAGTCACCCCTGCTAAGGGTCAATTTACACAATGTATTTTAAAAGTTTTGTTTTCGATAACTTCTGATTTACTTCCTAACGTTTTGACAACCGTTATATCGCCGCTGAGCAGAGCCTACTCGCTTATAACAATTTCCATAATGGCGTATCATCTATAGGGTGACAGTAAAGTCTCCGTCTTTCTGCTCCGCCTTCGCCTCGGTTCCAGGCCGTTCGGGCACCTTCAGGATCAGCGCCTGCTGGCCGTGTTCCGTGCTCTCTGTGACATCACAAACGTCATTAAATTCAGCTCTCAGAACCAATCTTTAGGGTGAAAAGAATCAGTCATTGACAACCTATCTTCGAGGATAAAAGAATGCTATTATTTTACATAAGTTCAATTTGTCTAAATATGGTTAGTCTGCTCACTAAACATTCAATTTGGTGGATGAATCAAAATTTTAAAACACGGATAATTTTTTGTATTTAATTTTTATACTTTGAGGATTTTTGTTAAAAAATAAGATCTAGGAGTTATTTGATTCCATTATAGCTTAGACTACCTATTGTATGTATTTGTATCGTCTTCATATTTTTCGAATACCAAAGGAATCTCAAAAATATTACGAAGTTTTGGTCGGTACTCCACACCGCCATCTTCCAGTGATTTTTATATTAAAATTATGAATTTGGTATTTTATTTTTTAATTTATACTACAATTAAGTAATTGTGCTGACGGAAAAATATCACCAAAAATTGAATGTCTGGTGAACTGTTACAATATACTAATTAAAGCAACAAAACTATAATGAGGATCAACGTCAACTTTTTATTTATCTAGCTAAGTAAACTTGTTCCAAGTCATAATGTTGATTATACACAATAAAATTACCTACGTTCACAGAATTTTATGACGTGTCTAAAAAGCGTGCATGTGATCTTTGCTGTTTGAAAAATGATACATGTGCCAACTCGTGTTAGAGTTAAAAGGTAAATATTATGTACTATTTTATGTCATTTCAATACTGTTAGTATTACTTATACAACTACGAGGGAGAAATATATTATCAAAAAAATATTCTTAACTTTTTAGGAGCCGGTACTTACCAGGTACTTACAAATTCATGGGAACATTTAGATTCCACATTCGGTCCTACTGTAAATAACTTAAAGCTTTTAGCTAAATTCAAAACCAGTACCTTAAAACTTCAATATAATAATAAGTATCTACCTCTTTACCGAAGTTCAAATTTCATATGCGTTTCGAACTGAGCTGAAAAGCCAAGTAATTGTAAGCCTCTTCGCATCATCATTTTAATCTTTGTAGTAATATGACATCCAACGATCTGAATAATCAGTTTTAAATAGCCAATTTTACCTAGGCAGATATTCACCTTCATAAAATATGATACCTACTCCGGTATTTTTTAAAGATATTGTTCTCAACAAGTTGTGATAAACATAAGATCATAGGGATCAATATTAAAAAAAAAACTATGTTGGCAATAATCAATTAGACAAAGGTGAACGGCAATACAAATAATGACTTGTATACAATATACTTAAAAAGAATCTGGCTCTGGCAAGACCAATTTTGAACTTTGGCAAATTAAATACTTGTACATACTTCCAAGTTTCCTCTTAGTAAAAGATTGTTTCACAGAAGTAATATAACCAACAAGTAAATAAACTATTAATATGAATTACAAATTATCTTTCATAGTTGCAGCTCATCAATTGACTTCTAATCGTCTGATACAGGTCATACACTTCACATGCATCAGGAGTATCATTACAAGTATATATTAACTAGATGTGATATGATCCGCGATATGAACATAGTAATCCCGATATTTTTTTTCTGAACATTAATCATAAGTTTACCTAAGAAAAAAAATCTTATCACTTAATTTTTCTTATTCTCCCGTAAAATGTATGGCAAAAGTAATGTCCACGCAAATTTTTACACGATTTAGTGGCCTTTAGTAACTAGATATCCCTATGAAATAATTTTCATGATACCGATATTGGCTTAATATAAATCTTTTAGCGACCTTAGTGTCAACTTGAGAACAGGCTAACACGGTGCGCAAGGTATGCTCATAGCATTAAGTCCACCAGTTGTAACAACTTTTTGCTTTGGTACAATAATGTTCTAATAAAATAAATACCTATCGCTAATATTTTTAATCAGTTAATTCTGATTAACTTTTCGGTTTTTATTCATTCACTCTGGTGAATGAATAAGAACCTTTTATGGGCGTTATAATTATTTTATGAAAAAAATCTATTAATAAATAAAAATAAATGTATTAATGGTCGATAATGGCTGTCACAGGATATTGATCGCTGATCTATGTCAGGCATGTGTTAAATCTGACACTAGTGTTAATACAAACAAAGAAAGAAGACTTGTTATGATGAATCATTTTTCAAATCTTTATTGTAATATTTATGTAAATTGCCGGATGATATCCGAGAGAGGCGGTGAACGAGTAAAGGCGATTAGTGCTGATATACCGCATTATGCTAAGTGCACAGAAGCACGGACTAATTTAGCAAATGAGAGCCTCCATCAGGTTGATTGTGGCTGCTTAGCACCTTAAGAATTCATTGAATACTTCGGTGAAAATCACCCGTTGTGTGACATCACTACTTTTAAATTATTTTGCGGCACGAGGCACGAGGTACAAGTCTTTATGCGAATGTCTCAATTTTTTATCCGCTTAATGCGTACTTATTGACAATCAAACAGGTAATCGTTTAGCATTATATTTTGTTGCATTTATATGATTCCTTTAGCTTCAGCTGCTGACAATCAGTTAGACTGCCAGGATGCCAAGAAAATATAAGTACGCAGCTCCATTATGATAATGAATAGAAACTATTACACATATGTTGTTCTTAAACGTGGCCATTCTATTACCTATTTTGACAAAATTCATATTTTATATCGTGTTATGTAAACACATACCTATATACTTCCTGCCAGGTCCTCTGCAATCTATTACGAATAGCAAAACAATCTAAAATCAACTCCTTTTATGACCTCAACGGTCTTGTAATGTCGCCCAAACAAATGTATCCTGTGTCAAAAAGGGGGTGCTATCTACGATCAATTTGGCAAAATGGTACATCCTGCTGAGATTGATAATCGTTGGATTGGTCTGACTCGGTGGGCTACGTATTACTTATAGATCTAACAAGGAAAGTCTTCCCAACTCACACAAACTATCTGAAACATTGGGTTATTCCGTACTCATCCCACAAATTCTAATCCTATGAATTTTAATGATTATTTTTTTCTTGACTCATCCTGTTTCCGTTCTCAACTCAACCCACTTATTTTAATCAATAAAATAATTATTATTTTAATTCGTAAACGAAAAAGGGTGTATCCCCATTACCTTAAATAAGTCGATACTAACATTTTTATAACAGTTTAAATTTGTATTAGGTATTTGTAAAGTTTGATGAATTAGGTCTGTCGATTCTAAACATGCTTTCATCGAATTAAATCTTTATAAAATTAAAATTACGGGTTCATTTCAAAAAATTTAACATACTTTCTTGATACTTCATTCAGTACTAGCTATGCCCGCGATTTCGTCCGCGTATAATTCAGAGTTTGGGTAGCTTTTTGAATTAAAAATTAACCTATGTCCTTTCTCAGGCTTTAGATTATCTGTTTACCAAATTTCATTTAAATCGGTTCAGTATTTTTGGCGTAAAAGCGAAACACACAGAGCTACTATCGCATTCATAATAGAAAATATATGGCTTTTAAATTAATCTGTTTCAGCAATCACGATAGTTCGCTCATAGTAAAATCAAGCATTTAGATCAAACCTGGTTATACTTTACTAGTCCGTGGTAGTATAAATATATCTGGTAATACTTAGATGTAGTTTTTGAGGTCTGTCATGATGTATCAAATGTTGCAGATAGAACTACCGCAAGTGGCGTTGATCATGCAGTTTGAGGTTTCACGCGTACTTAACGTACGTACATAAGTACTAAGTAAAAATAAGTAAGTATAATGCAGTAAGTAGCCTTCAATGCTTGCTAAATTATTATGTAGGAGTTAAACTTTCTCTCTAAAATAATTTTCAAATAACTGTGCACCAGTTTTAGATACTGGTTGAACAATCCAAGTATATAAGTAGAAATAATCAAACGTTTAAAATGTAGAAAGTTCTTATGTTTTAAACATATTTGGTCGAGCTCCGTGGCGCAGTGGTTACCACTCTAGCCTGGGACACGGTGGTCCCGGGTTCGATCCCAGGTCAGGTCATGATGGAAAACGATCTTTTTCAGAGTGACCTGGGTCTTAGATGTTTATCTATATAAGTATATATTATAACATATAGTATCGTTGAGATAGTATCCTGCGACACAAGTTCACAACTTACTGTGGGGCTAGCTCAATTTGTGTGATATGTCCTATACATATATTTAATATTATTATTATTATATTTCACCTTTTGCAGCTCGTTATTTAGTATTAAATTCTAAACAGTACTTTCCTGTGTTACACACTGTAATGCTAACTCATATTTAATCTTATTTTGCGTGCTAATTTTCAGATATAAGTATTTTCTTTTAAGAAGAAAAACATAAACTATTCATCCAATTACTTAGAAATCGCAAATCCTTATAAGGTTTATCTATGAGTACAATTTAAATCTTATCAGTACAAAGAATTGCTGATTAACTAAATTGTTTTGACATTTATCAAAACGTACTAGACGGCAAAAGGTAAACATTTAAAAATTTACAATTGGAATCAGATAGGTATGAAAATTTAAATCTAGGTAGGTATATCATTGTTTCGTAATTTATGGATAGCACCCACGTGTTACAAACGCAGCCACTATGCAATTCAATACAGCAGTCCTACACTACACAGCTACCGTATGTGACTGGCTTTGTAAGGGATCACGTGAAAAACAACAAGCTATGAATGATAAACTACGTACTCAATATTAATATTTTATATTCTGAAAAACTTAATAGTATGTATGTACCCTTACATCTATAGCACTAAATAGGTTATTTAACCGACGCATCTGATTGCAAGAAATACTTGTGGCAATAAATTAGGCTTTATCTTGTATTTATAAACAAGTCAGCACTTGCATATTGACCCGAGATAATTACATATAAATACAACTTACTAACGGAAATAGTTTCCCAGTAAAACAAAGGTACACAAAAGGACATCACAACAATGCACGTCACCGTAACACTGACAGAGATTTTTATCACGTTTAACCGAAAATAGTGTCATGATAAAGTTAACAATGTGAAGCACTGTATGGAAGCATGATTAGGTTACGTTTTGCACACACAGCCAGCCACCGCTTGATTTGACTTTGAAAAGAAACTCACCAATCGATCTACGGTCAGTCTGGCTGCCGTAAAACTCGTCCAGCTCCTTGGCGGAACACAGCGGAGTGTCCACCTGCGTCGTCTCCTCGAATTTAGAGTAATCCACTTCGTAGCCTTGACGCTCACGATTGTATGTCACTAATGGCACAAACCTATGTCCCCACATTATTTCACTAGACGTATAACTCGACCGCGCTTGCGTTGTCTGCCCAGTCGATTCTATGGTGCCCTCCAAAATTACTACTATTTCGAATTTCTCTTGGAGAACGTCTGCTGCGGAAACGCCGTAGAAGGGGCTTTCAGCGTTTATTTTGTGCACCATCGTTATGGGCCAAATGAAGAACAAGTTACTGTCACATCCGTCAGCGTTGAGCTCTAACTCGGTCTGGTAGTGGGATAATACC